>OX335694.1:7095000-7752500 GCA_946894065.1 Acleris literana
CCGCAATGGTGGGCGGCGGTCGGCAGCGGGATAACCGGTACCTACCCTCGTTTACCTCTTCTCACCTTGGGGTGTGACTGGATCACGAAACTAATTTATACTTATTTTATTAAATGTTTAAAGATTAGTGAGTGTAATAAATTGTGATCTCTTGGTGTTACATGTGCAGCGGAACAATGGTTTACTACGATTTAATATCAGTCCAATGAGGTAAATATTATAGGTTTAAAAAAAAAAAACTTTAAACACAACACTCACATGAAAAAGAGCATCTTTTCCTCACAACGTTTTTCCTTTACCGCAAAAGCATCGGGAAATATCCCAAGTTAAAACTTTATGGATACATAGCGACCGCTAGCAGGTACTAACTTGAACTAACTCTCATTGCAGCCGTTAGTCAGCTAGGTATTTTGATATTTCGCAATGTCCCTACTGCGTTGCGGTATATTGCAAAATATCAAAATAATTTACGGTATTTTTGATCCTTCGACATTTTTGATGTGTATAGAAACCGCTACTTGCTTCGCTACCGCAACGCGTGTCCCACTTAGAATCTTCGAGAACCTTTGTTAACGAAGAATAGATAATTGGCTCGCGTGTGCCGGCGCATTTTATAGTTCCTCTTGCGATATGCTGTAATTTTGAACTATGTAACTATAGATCCTTTAGATAAAGATCGCCAATCATTATAATGCGGTTTCATACATCCGTTCATTATTCTCAACACGGGTAATATTTCATGGAATCATGACGACATGTATGCGTCATGTTCAGTAAAAAGTTAATTTAATAAAAATGTTGCAGAAGTTGTAGATACGATATCTTGATCGCGTTACTCAAGACTGGACTATACAAATAAACAGAATATTATAAATTCTATGTATGATTATGTGGTTTAATTCACCCGGCAAGTATTATGGCCAGCTTTATCGTGGTGGATAAAGCATACGTCACTCTCGCACTTACATACTGGTTGGAAAGTGACGGATTCTTGATCCATAATTTTATGATCCAAATTATAAGATAAGATAAGATGTTAACTAACAATCTCCGGACGATGCATGCGTTTGCATTAACTTATATAACTGTATTAAGCTTTAGTTTATGGTCATGCACGCAGGCATTAAATATTTAATGGGAGATGCATAATGTCATTCATGGGCATGTATAATGTGATATTATTTTCTTTCTCATTAACATTTTGAAAGGAACTATTTAGGGTCCTACAAGGAGGTATAATAGGGGATGAAAGTAATATAGGGAAGGAACGAGAAATGCTTCAGTAGCTTAGAAAGTATGGATTTATTTTAAATACGTTGACATTTTGGAATTATGGTGTATATAAAAAAGGGTATATACATCAACGGAGTATACGAGACTTAAACCCTTTTCCACTTGATCTTCAGGAGACTTACTCTTTTTCACTTGGACCCCATAAATTAGCTTTCGATTATCCGATGTATATCGTTACATATTGTATAAAATAATAGTACATTATTGCCTAGGTATGGAAGTGGGCAATCGCGGGCCGAATATTGGTTTAAACGGACGAGCTTGCAAGTCCGTTTAAAAATACGAAGCCCGCAATTGCTGTTCCTGCCGAGGCAAATATAGTGCTTTTCTCAAAAATCGCCAGAAAAAATTTGTATTGGAGTAAAATCTTCATCGCTTGAACTCATTTTTTAAATTGCATACAAACAGAAACTTCATGTGGAAAAAACCATCACTCTTAACCGCCTTTTTGTTTATGACAAGGAGAAACGCAAGTTTTGTTTTTAAAAAAACATAAGCTATTCCAGACACAGATAAAAAAGTTATGTTTCGAATAAAATTTGGATGTATAAGACTTATGCCATCATTTTATTATAGGCTTTTTCACTTTTTAAAAAGTTACAAGCTAGATAGTAATGGAATTTGTATGCAACATTGCGGGCTTGTGTAGCGAGCACGCAATGTTTTTTTTTTTTACTTGAGAACTGTCAGTAAACTATGTACTTCGCGTCTCATTATGTAGATAGTAATGTCAACATTTCCGAACATTTTTGAGAAAAGTCACTTCCCGCCGTCTGTCCCTCTGTATGTACTAAGCCCAATGAAACCCTGACCCGCCATAGAACTATGTCACAGTGACGTTATCATTCAAGTGATAAGAAGTGTCAAACAATTTGTTTTATAATGTCACCGTGACAGTCGGCAGTCGGGTAATAAAAAGAGGTAGATATGTTATACGCACTTTGATAGTGGCACCCTAAAACCAAGCCAATTGGTACACCTTTACTTAGTCTTGCGCCGTCAACGGAACCGTGAAATACACTAGTTTCTGTTTCGCTCCCGGAAATTAGCATACCATCCTGCTTTCACTTGTCATTTATGAATTAGTATGTAATTGAAATGTTTACCTACTGATTATGTGTGCGTAAGCCGGGCCATTTTTACACGCGGAATACCGTATAGGTAACATATCTACCTCTTTTTGTATTATACCTATCATTGGTATGAACCATGATATTCATGCATGCTCAGAGCTCATGGAAGATTTAAAAAAGGTAGCACAGCTTGTAATTGTCCTTTGCACTAGCGGAAAAGAATAGAACATGTCAGATACGATACGTACATGGGATCAAGCCAAGTCAAGTTCAAACACGTCATTTTATTGTTTGTACGTAAGGATTTTACGGCGTGAGGTCGACAGTTCAAAACGAGTAAAAATGTTTTTAATAAAACACTGAATAATTATAAAAGTAAGGTCTTCCTGTATCAGCTCAAAGGCCGCTTTTACTTAACACCTTCAGCGTCCTTGGTTGTTTTTGTGGACCTTTGACGCACCGTATGCGTCATGAACGGTAAAGACGTGGCTAATTTTCGTGTCGTACAATACAACAATTACTCATTGCAAAATGTACCCACATTTTTTTTTGTACATTCTCACGCGCAATATAACTGGATTCTGTCGACTAACTGTACCTACTTTTTTGTACGGTCTACCAAAAACGTGGTCTACCAGTTTTGACAAAAGTTTCTGTGAGATCTAATTATCGCTAAGGTTGACACTTGTCACTGTCATAATATTATTGCACGGGAAAATCGAACTTGTTGTAGCATGACGTGCAAATGAACTTCAGCCGTAGGGTGGAAGACCGCATTTTTGGCCGACTGTACAGTCATCATCTACAAATGAAGACCAAAATAACGAATCCCAATTTGGTGGGTCTACATTAGTACAGCGGAGGGGTCAATATCGTCTGCCATAATTTTTTTTAGTCATAGTGTGGTTAAGGTCATACTTATCGCAAGGCATAACGTATTTTTTTAAGAAACTGTGTGCTTTTTCAGATTTTTTATAAATCAAACCTACTAACCCAGCCTTGTCTACACGTAAGATGTTTTAGAAATTTTAAAAAGTTTACGGTTCCGGCGATATAAAAATTATGACTATCAATAATTGTCATGTTAATGAAATTATGGGAACAACGGGTTCCTACAGCGGAGACTCTGTTACTACCTTCCGACTTCATCATCAGATCAGCTCCTAGATATGATAGTATTACATTGCCCTCAGGTTTACTTGCGTATTTCATAATTCAGGCCACTATGTTAACGGGAAGGGGTTCAAATCTTGCAAGTCAACTGCAAGATTTGAACCGGAATGAATGACCGACATTCGCACGCACCAAGTTAATTAAAAGCTTGTAATAAACACAATTGCATCTTTGTGATTCAACTATTCTCTCACCTACAAGGAACCCTAGACAAGGACATATGACGTCACCTCCTAGTCGAGAAGGAAAACAAACAGCTAGCGGAAGAGCTCTCGTTTCGGCACAGAAGGCCTATCCTACTTGCCGTGCCAGGTGATCTCAAGTTAATTTCCCCTTACCTTATAAACTCAAGACAGAAGGAGAAAACAATAAAATATTTGTCAGTGACTTGTCTTAAAGTTTGGAAACCTTTAGAAATTGAAATCATGCCAAAATTCAACCCTAAGAAAATGAAAAAGGGCTAAAAAGTTAAAGCAACTTATTATTTTTAATCATCTATAACTATGATAGCTAGGTCATCTGCAAAGAACGAGTTTCTCTCTCTCTCTCTCTCTCTCTCTCTCTACCCTACAAGTGTTGGTTGCGTAACCAAGAGTATTAATCTCAAAAATATGCCTTCGACAGCGAGCTCGCTGCAAAGTCATCTCTGAGGTCTGGTATGCCGTAGAACTCATCGACGATCTTGCCTTTGTCGCATTAAGCATAAGTGAATAAAATCACATGTAGCTTATAGATACTTACGCCAAACTTAAACACTAAGTACAATGTTGTATTATACCACTACTTAATTAACATGCATACCTATTCATAACCTATCTTGCTACATTTATAATTCACAGCTGACTGTATTATATTTTACTTACTACTGCGAAGGCCGTACGATACAAGTAGGTATACATAAGTCTATATATATATGTTTCTATTTCGTAATCCACTCGGGTCCGGCTGCATTGCCTTGTTTACGCTCAATGTAGAACGCCATTGAAATAACGATCTAGTATTAAGTTTAATTGAGTTGAATTCTCGTTGATAGTTGTCTGTGTTATCACGAAAGGAATGAATGTTTTGATGGAAAAGTTTAACACTTGAATCAAAAATATATTATGGTTGTTCTAATTTTATATCGTTTTGAGACTGTTTCTGTTGAAACTTTAATCGTCAGAAAAACTGGTCTTGAGTGTGACGTCTCAAGAGTAGAGACAGAGTCAGGAAGTCATAGAAAATGTCATGTCTCTGTCATTTCTAACGTATCTTGCAGACGGCGATCTCACTCAAGAAAGTCTAAAACAGTATTAAATATTTCTCAACAGGTTCCGTACCTACAGCAACAACTTAGACCCGATCCCAATTTATTTCATCGCTGTTATGACAGCAAAAGGGTGAAAGGGAGAGAGCAGATCTTGCCCAGCAGAACGATATTTTAGGCCAATCATTAACAATAACATACTCGCAAAAATAAATAAATATCTGATAAATAATTATCATCATTATAAGTGCATAAAGTATTTTTATCACAATAACCTTTCCCAACACACCTGGGTCGCCATGACCCGTCGAACAGAGGCTATTTCCGTCGAGTTGTAATTAAAGAACAGTATAGATTGCTGCAGTCCATCTATAATAGACGTTGATTTATCCGCCTTCTAAAAATGAACGTTAGTCATCTCTTATAGTAAAAGGAAGGTATTAAGTGAATCTTGACACCTTTCATTCCAGTACAAATTAAACATCATAGTGGCAACACAAATTACATATGCCACAAAACAAAGATCTATCTATCTCCAACCCAAGAAGTTCTTCGATGAGTGTCATGATACTCATGAATCTCATGTATGATTGACGTCTGTTTGTTGTATTCATATTTTCCTTCCTTGGTTTCATTTGTCGGCTACTGACTGTGTTATGCCATTAACCCATTCTTAACGCATGTACTACCCATGACGCATGGGTGCGTCATACATCCAAACAAATATCTAACCATGGCGTTGAATAACTCAATGTCGCCGGTTTTTATGGGTTGGGGCTCCTCTTACACTTTAGAATCTTTCCGCTCCTGTTTTCATCCTCTATATCAGAGGTCCCGAAACATTTTTGGCTCGTAGACCACTTGGCATTTATTTCGGTTTTGGGTGGGTGCTTACCTAATATTTACATTGTCACGTAAAAACTAAGGAAGATATTTTATTTCCTAAATAATACTCCCGAATAATACTCGTATCACTTTTAACTGTATATTTTAATAGCTTATTTCAATAGGCTAGTGTCCTAAAAAAATCTAATTAGTCCGTCATTCACATTATCAACAAAATATTGAACACATTTTTTCTTTTGTCAATTAAGCAAAAAATGGCGAAGATAAAGTGCGTTGAAGTTTCGCGTGACGTCACGCCGTGGCACACTTTATACCACGTTGTGACGTCACGAGTCCCAACTCCCGAACTTTGATGCGCGTTATATTCGTCAATTTTGATTGATTTGATAAAGCAAAAAATACGTGTTCAATACTTTTTGATAATCTTACTGACGGACTAATTCTATCCTCGATTAATTTATCATCGTACACTGCCAGAAGTAGCATAATAAAATTAATAAAACAACATTAGCCTTAGTAATTGCTTTATATATAAATAACTACCTGCATTATTATTATAATTCGACGAATGGAGAACATAAATCTATAATTAAATGACTACACTTGCCTTTATTATGTAAGATCTAACAATGCTTGCGATGTTCAATTTAGTTATAACCTTTTTGAAGTTTTTGATGAGATCTAAATTGATCCTTTCCATTTACCTTGTGAAGATTTAAAACACATTCACGTGTAATAAACTAATAACACGCTCTTGACACAAAAAAATAAATTCCAAAAAGGTCACAACTATTTCGAGACCTCCGCGGAGGTTATCGGGATACTAAATTCAATCTCGCTACCGCCATCTGTCCTAAGACCAGATTTACCGATTTGAAATTCAAATCTATGTATGCTCTTCATTGTTCCTTTCCTTTTTTTTAAATTTGATTTATTTTGTTTTTTATCAAGTAATTATTATTGTGTTGTCAATCAAAGATTTTGTTTACACAAAATTACAAAGCAGCGTAAATATTGAAAAAAAAATATCTGTGCTTTAGTATTCAATGATTTAAAGTGGAAAACAAAAAAATTGTTAAGTAAGCTAAAAAAGTAAACTCATAAAACACCATTAGATTTATTTAATCTCAAAAATATGCTTTCGCTTACATGACAGAAGTGACGTAACCGATTATTACATACAAATAACGTACATAATACCAATAAATACAATAATAGATATTCGATCTACTGTTGTTGAGATTTACGTACACTTTCACTTATTCAAATTTAACCGGTTGCGAAATAAACACTTGACAACTAAGACACGATAAGGGCTTATTTATATGGAAATTATAGATACCGACATTGAGTATGTAAAAGAGGTTACAAAAGAGTTTTGTCAAGGTCGCCGCAAGGCTTGTTACGATCGTAGTTAGCTTGTATTTTAGACGCGCTTGTGCGTCATGGGCGGTGAAGGGGTTAATAGGGTAAGTGCCGAGAACTCCGTATAGGGTCAGATTTGTGTGAAAAGCAGGAGGTCTGGTTTTAATGTGTTACAAGGTTTTTTAATAAAGTTCAAGATTAATGGGTACCGTGAAATACATATAAACTTGTTTACGGTTAGGTAATCGACTTGTTTTATTAACGCACATTTATTTTATCAGAATTTTGAATGAAAGCTTGATAGGTATAAGGATTTATTTTGTCTGGTTTCTCCAGATTGTTATATTATTTCAAAACGAAAATTATTTTTGTACGCTCTGACGGGACACCTTAATTTCGCCGGGTAATAATAGGTGCGTCGAGTTTAAAAGTGAGTCACTTAGTATGCTACCTTTAAAACTTTCATCGGAGTCGATTTAACAATTACTATTAGTTTTTTCTTAAGTACCCGAAACCGACGTGCGTGCATGACTCGATGTATGAATGTGGAACAAGCGAAAGAGATTTGTCAGGATCGTAGCAGGTGGAAAGAAGTGGTCTCTGCCTAACCCTCTGGGAAACAGGCGTGATTTAATGTATGTATGTATGTATGAATATTGATTACATATTCTATAAAGGAAAAGAAAACTGTTGCCTCTGTACCCAGTTTTCTGTTTTATTAGTCACTGAGCCTTAGTCATTTCTATGGTAACGGTGAATAATGATGAAGATAAGTTGTTAGCGCCGTAAAAACATAAGTACTGCATTTATTGAATTCACGCAGTTATCTACTCTACTTTATCTACCAAAAGTGAGAGTAGAGACGCACAGACGCAGCATCTAACGGGTTAATAACCTAAATTATAAATTATAATGTGGTTTTGTCGATAAAGATTCTGTTATAAAGCTAAAAAATATTATAACCAGTCAGAACTTTGTGAAATGTCGTTATGAAAAATGTGCATCTTAATAAAAGGCTTATCAACAGCAGCTATCGAAATCTATATATAACATCGATGAATGTGTATACGTTCCCTACGGACTTCAAAATGGCTGGACAGTTTTTTTTTTGCAATCTTCTGAATAAAACAGAGAATGATCTTTGGAAGTTTGGTAGCAATCGGATCGGTATTAAAAAAATACCCGGGCGACGCCGGGCACGAACAACCAGTATAAAATAGAAACACAACCACAACTATAAGTATTAAACAAATAGTCTCTGGGTGAAATTTAAAACAGAAAATACGAAAAAAAACACTTGCATGACCCAAATAACAGTGACAATCATAGTGTATGAGTATTTTTAATGTCAAGTTTGAAGCTTCTAGCTTTTAGCTTCTTAAATAATGTCAAGCCGAGATAAACAGTGAACAGCAAAAACCGGTGGCCGAAAAAGCCTACCGCCTTTCACCGGAACTAGAAGAAAGTTGCCACTCAGTTCTCAGAACATGAACTTTGTTTACCTTTACTTAACTTAGCTGTATGCTGTTAGTTAGCTAAAGTGAAAAGTCTAGAAACTTTGGAAACAAACAACGAAGTAACTTGTTAAAGTTACATAAGTTTATTAACGGAAATATGAGCCTGTGCGATATTAAGGATAAAATATCAATATTTGTAAATAAGTGCACATATTAAAGATGACTTAAGGAACCTGACTTTTCTAACCGACTGCACGAAATAAAAAAGGGTATTGAGTTTAACAGTTGGTGTATATGTTTGTTGGTATGTGACTAAAAGTCGGATATTCCAATCAATTTATACCTAATAAAACTAGCTGTTCCCGTGCCCATTTCGTTGGGCAATAAACATTTTTTTTGGGTTAATATAGCCTTTGACACTCACAAATAACGTGGCTTTCTATTAGTAAATGAATGTTTAAAATCGGTTCAGTACATCCAGAGATTACCCCCTACAACGTCACAAACTTTACCTCTGTATAATAGTAGTATAGATTATAAAGGTGCGTCATAATTATAATATTCACCAGTCAGGTTTTTGATTTACTAAACTATGCACATCATTTTCACCATATTATCGCTTAAAATTTAAGCTATATTTAAATAAATTAGGCAAACATTTTAAATAACCATATTATTATTATTTTTATTTTTATTAGAGAACAAACTTTCTACTAACCTCTTCAAAACTAAGGAACCAAACCTCACAATAAACAGCGTACGCTAATAAAATAATACGCTTTTGCAATACAAAAACTATAAAACGCACCGCGAACACTGACATTGACTCTATCATCAATATCATCATCAAAAGTCTGCCAAGGCGATCGAGAACATAAAAAAAACCGTACACAGCGATAAAACTTACCAAAAATCAAAGTCCTTTTAAGCACTTTAGATAAAGCACAGATTATCACAAGCACTTTTATCGGGCACAATTGACAATGAATGGCAAGCCGCGAGTTTGCTGGACGTCCGACTGCGTCGACGTTATCCGAGCGACTGGCGGTCTACGAGATAATGGGGCATAATTACGAACTTGTATGTATAATTACGACGTGAATCGATGCGGTATCTGCAAGGTTACGTAGATTCGGACGTAATATTGAAGTAGCAGGTTTGGGGTTCGGGCAGTGTATCCTAGGACTGGGTCTGTAGCCAAGATGCAAACGCTACTATTGAGTTTCTTTTCTATCACTCAAAATGTATGGAATGACAGTTGACCACGTGCTTTATCGCAACGAACGAGAATGTCATCCCATACATTTTCAGTGATAGAATAGAAAAACGTTACTAGTAGCGTTTGCATCTTTGCTACTGGTCAGGGCAGGCGCTCATCCCACATTAGGCGCAAAGCTACAAGTAGGATACATCAGCTTGCATTTGGGGGTGACTTTCGTGAGTTGAGTTGCGTCAGAATTCGAATTATGCGACAGAAAGGGAAGCACATGCACATTCTTGTTTTGTTACGAAGAGCGCCATCTGTAGAATTATTTATTGTGTGATCTGGGCCATATCCTGGAAAACTATATACAAGTACCTGCAGAAATCCTTACGGAATAGAGCCTTGGGCTGTATTTTACTCGAGTTAAACCTAATTGTTAAAACGCTATGATAGCTCTTATTTACTTGACAGTAACGGCGACCGAGTTAGAAACAATACGATAACAATACCTGTAGGGAAAAGTAGAACAATACCCCTAGGGTCTATACAGCTTACTACAATGACTGATGTTTTCAAGTGTCTCTACGTTCGGAACTATATTTAATGCAGGATAAGGCCCTAATTTCACCAGCTTATCAGCAATCGGAAGAGTATAATTGCTAACTTTCAGTGGTGGCCACCGGAACGGAAATAAAAGATGTACAATGAATTGCCATTGTTATGCCCCTCCTACAGAATGGCCCATCATGGGTTAACGTAAGGGACACAGTTACACGTTAGAGCGAGCAACATATTCTTGCATCTCACTCCTACGCATCACTCCGTCCCTACGTTGGCCCATGATGGGCCATCGTGTAGAGCAGCCATCAGATTAATGACAAAGAGGGAATTTGAATAGTTTCAGACATGCATACATACATACAGTCACGAACTTAAATTTAGGACTCACCTTAGGTCCAAAGTCATTCTGACATTCTAGAACAATAAGGTTGAGTCTCCTATAAGTTACAAATCATTTGGCATCTCTAATGACATTGACGACTTCAAGCCTATTTTTCTTGAAATGGGTTACAAATTAACGATCGCGATAGTACATTGAATCACTCCTGTTTCAGAGGAGTAGGCAGAGACCACTTCTTTCCATTTGCTAAGAGCCTATGACAGTATTACGTAGAAACTCTTATTTAATCTGTGCATATGATCCTGACAAATTTCTCTCCCCGAATACCACTGGAACCATGAGCACGTCACGTCTTAACAAAAAAAGGCGTCTAACTGCATAGCAATAGAGTATAGAATGGTTCGACTACAATATTGCAGTTACACGCCTTCTTTGTTGGGACGGCAGCACATCAACCTGTAATTTCAAACAATCTACCTTGTCGATGGCGAGGTAGACAGGCGACTACAAAAGTAAGTATCGACTTTTAGACCTACTATTTAAATTTTCTTAGTTATTCCGCTTGTCCGAATTTCCTAATTTATGAACTTTCGGACAAATGAAACAAAACTTCGAACTTACGACACCCCTAGGTACACTGAAAAAAAGGAGAGCCCTTTGTTTCCCATAATTTTATTGGTCATGTGATTGTTGACATAATAATTTATAGTCATACATTTTATTCCTCGTGTGGTTGCCGAGTTCGAATAGTGCCACTCCATGTCTTCCCGTGGACGTCGTAAGAGACGACTAAGGGAATAAAGGCTTGTAGTACTGTTAGGCGATGGGCTTGCAACCTGTCACTAATACGCTGGTAAACATCTTAGCCTAATTGTGCAAATTGTGGTTATAGAATTATCAACAAGTTTTTAGAGATGTTTGTAATTCTGTAGCTCTGCCTACCCCACTCTGAGAACGTAGGCGTGAGATTATGTATGTATGTATACATTTTATATCGCTGAAACTGTAAATTTTTCAGAATTTCTGAAATATCTAACGTGTAGACAAAGCTAGGTTAGGTTAGGTTTGATTTATAAAAATCCTGAAAAACTAACAGTTTCTTTAAAGAATACGTTATGACTTGCGATGATTATGACTAAAAATAATTATGGCAGACAATATAGACCCGAAAAAAAGACTAGGTCGCTTCTAAAAACATTGTGATTATTGTGCATAAGCGTCTTGCTTGATTCCAAACGAGCGTAACGAGACGTTAGATACCGACATAACCATAACCGCGAATTCCACCACACTAACGAGAGACACGATTAGAATGGCTTAAGACCTTCCCAAATCTTAAATGGGTGATAGACGGGCGAGTAAGTACGCCGTACTTGCGCATTTTCACGAAAAAGTGTACCCAATTAAGGACCGAAATTAAGGAATTTTAACTTTGTCAGTTTTGGCGGCCAACAATGTATAGCTAATTTTCGTCACAAAACTGACAAAGTTAAAGTTCCTTAATTTCAGGCCTTAATTGGGTACACTTTTTCGTGAAAATGTCCAAATGTCGTGAAAGTACGGCATACTTACTCGCCGTCTATCACCCCCTTTAGTTCAAAATAACGTTACCTACTCCATCTCTTGTACACTATCGTGGATACCGAAGAGCGAAAAGGATGGCGATCACAAACTATAGTTTTTTTTAAACTCGTTTAATTATTGTAAGTAGCTGATGATGAGCGCTGTATGTAACCTGTAAAGGTAAGTATCATTGTTTTATTTTTATACATAGTACTCGTAAGTATTCCGTGCAATTGTTGTTTACGTTTAAGGTTGATTTCTCCAGTTATCTTTATGTCCTTTAGTTAATGAGAGCAGATCTAGCTGCAGGCCTATTATGTATGACGTATGTATGTATGTTAATACTTTATTGTAAAAAAAAAGATATAACAATTATAAAATAGACGAAAATATTATATTATGGTCGTGTTTCGGTCGCGAGAGTGACGGGCGCTTTATCCACCGCGATAAAGGCGGCCATAAGATTTAAATACCGACAAATATTTTATAGATCTAATAATTTTTCAAAGGTTATCATAATTGCAATTAACATTTACTAACATATATTAATTGCCATTACGAGTAATAATGAGTTAATTAGTAATATTGGTAATATTTAGACAAAACAAACACAATTACCTACATAAGTTTATGTTGTGATTAAGTGAGTAATTACGTACTTTCCTTTCTTGTATGCTAATTATGGTTATTATTGATAGACTTGAAATCTTTTCAAATTTTATCAATACATGCAACCAAGCGACTACGTACAGTAGTCCAAAAATCCGAACCAAAGCAATCCGAACAAAAAAATCTACATAGTTTTGTTATTGCATAGTCTTGCAATTTTTATAACGAGTTTTTTTTACTTACCGCTGTCTAATAATACACCCTACAGCTATTATTTATGAAACGCGTCAGTTCCGATTGATATCGACCCCTTTGCCATGGAATCGAGGACAAAGTCACAGGTGACTGGTTCCCATCTTGCCTGGCGTGTTCCCACATACATACACACATACAATCAATAGGAAATACCTATCTACTGCTCGAGGATCTTTACATACTCGTAGTCTAAAACAAAGTCGCTTCCCGCCCTCTGTGCCCTTACCATGAGGTACAATTAACGTACTCCCTAGCGGGCGAATGCTCTGTCCCTCGCAGAACTCGCAGTATTTTTAGGCTTAATTTAGACTAAGCGAACGAACAAGAATTCTATGCATTATCTCTTACGTTTTCTTTGTAAAAATAAAGACAAACTATGTTCTAGAGCACTCCTTCGCTGGGTCTAAACGCACCTTTATAGAGTGCGAGGGACAGAGCATTCGACTCGCTAGCGAGTACGTTAATTGTACCTCATGGTAAGGGCACAGAGGGCGGGAAGCGACTTTGTTCTAGACTACGAGTATGTAAAGATCCTCGAGCAGTAGGTAAGTATTTCCTATTGATTGTATGTGTGTATGTATGTGGGAACACGCCAGGCAAGATGGGAACCAGTCACCTGTGACTTTGTCAACGATTCCATGGCAAAGGGGTCGATATCAATCGGAACTGACGCGTTTCATAACGCTGTATTTACGCTTATAGATCATTCAAACTACGCAACGGATTTTAATAAGGTTTTCATCGATAGATTAGCTGCCTTTACACGGCACAGTTAGGACCGCGGGAAACGCCACGCGCCATTCCACGCGCCAGTCCGAACCCTAGATTTTTTACTATTTTTATTACAGTTGCATTCACACGTACGGTTCGGAGTGAAGATTGGAATGGCGCGTGGCTTTTCCCGCAGTCCGAACTTTTCGTGTGCAGGCCGCTATAGAGTGATTCAAGAGGAAGGTTTGTATGTAATAATAAATTCTAGTTTATGTACGGGTGTCATAGAAAACTCACATAAACCGAAGCGAAGCGATGGCGGGTCACTAGTTATTAATACAATACACCCTTCGTTAAAAGATGCTTTAGCAATTTACAAATAGGTTTCCTTTTACGTATGGATTAGCGCTTTAAGTTTTTTTTTTGTAGCGAATTACAGCTAAGTAAGAGTTATTTTCAAACCCTCTTAACCTCTCATGTATTTTTTTTACCCCCGTCTAAAAAGAGGAGTATACTCTAAGTTTATCGTGTGTATCTGTGTCAGTCTATGGCATCGTATATACTGATGTGCCAAAGGAAACTTTCCAAAATTGCGGAAAATTTCATGTAGGAAAATTTTGGAAACTTCTCACAATTTTGGACGGGAATTGAAACTTTCCGTTCCTTAAATTTAAATTTCCTATATTTCTAGTGAAAGTTTCCGGTTATTTCTTAGAACTTTTCCAACTTTTTGGAAACTTTCCGCAACTTGCACATCAGTAATCGTATCTCCCAAACGGATGGACCAATTTTAACGAGGTTTTAAAAGAAAGTTAAAATTGGGATGGTTGTTAGCTGTTTTATGAATATAGGTTAAGCTGTTTAGGGATATCAGCTATGAAGGAAAGGGTCGTCATGATATCAGTAGCCTTACCATGAGTTACAACTACCGTACTCGCTAGCGAGTCTGATGCTCTGTCCCTCGCAGACCTCTCAGTATTCTTATGGAGCTCGAGGGACAGAATATTCGTCTCGCTAGCTAGTACGGTAATTGTAACTCATGGTAAGGGTACTGGGGTTTTATCTACACCGCCCATAAGTATTTAGGCACTCGCCATTATTTCCATATAATTGTATACAAAAACTACTTTTAGAACTAGGTATACTGCTAAGTCGGAGTCACCTGATAATTTTGCGTGCACATTGAATTTTTTATTTAGCTGACTTATCAAGTTTCAAAATGGTATCCAAGATATCCTTGTGAATATCCTATTTACCGGCAGACAGTCATTAAAAATCCATAAATCTATTTCTAATACAAAATTGTTTCATTTTGTATGTCATAGCGAATAATGGCTTATCTACACTCATATCATAAGTCCTCTATTATGCGTTCAAAACCCGTAGGCAATGACCAGCATTACCTGTGGTAGTAGGTAACAGCGATGACAGCTGTTAATTTTGGAAGATGTTCCAAATTTGGATCTCATTACCTTACAATATTCGATAACGTAATTTTAAAATTACGTTTCAGCTGTCATCGATGTCACCTACTACCACAGGTAATGTAATGCTGGTAATTTGCCTTTCGGCTTCTGAACCCACCTTAGAGTACTTATAATTTGTGTGTAGATAAAGTATTGTACGAGACTCTGCGTAATTGGCATTACGCAACCGTCACGTAAACTACTATTGTCAAATCATCGCAATAAGAAAACTGGAGATTTAAAAAGGATGGCTCTGGCACAGATTTCAGGCTCTGTATATTACCTAAATAAAAATGTAACCAGCATCTAAAAGAGTCCATTGGTTCTGATTCGACAGTATGATGTTGAAAGTCATTTTTGTAGGCAATAATATTGACTAAATAATGAATGCTTAAATACTTATGAGCGGTAGTGATATCATACTTAGTTTCTCTTATTACATACGTTTCGTTAGGTTAGAATTATGACCCCCACGAAATTTAGTATAGTCAGCGTCAAAAGTAGATACGAACTGTTCTACCTTGTAGCTTTATAGTAAGGTCCGAGCGAGACCGCTTTTTTAATCTCGGCCGAGACTGAGACTGACAACGAGAATAAAATAAATTCTCGGCCGAGGAAAAACGGGTATTTTTTCTATATTTACGTTTTTTTAACTATAAAAAAAACCCCCGTTAATAATGAAAAGAAGGTTGTATTATGGTTTTAACAAACTTAATACTAAAAATTGAAAAGAACAATACTTATTGTACGACAAAACAAAGCAATTTTTCGGCATTGTACCCTGTCAAAAAAAAAACGATTGCTGCGGTGTTTCGGCCGCGGCCGAGAATCTCGGCCGTTTTGGGCCGATACCTAGACCGAGATCTCGGCACGATTTGTGGCCGAGATTTGCCGAGACCGAGACCGAGATCGATCCGACCTTACTTTATAGTCACGTAAGCAATGTCAAACGAGATTGTTAAATGTGTTAATGTGATAAAGTACAAAAGTGATCGACACGGAACTACCATAGTTTCGATGAAACACGGAACTACTTGTCTAGTAATCTGTTTAATCCTCACTATTCTAACAATCTAATCCTATCCATTTGCGTCACTATACTAGTAATGACGAATTATTAATTATTCGTATTGTTTTATCATTTGCCTATCAACAATTGCCGATCCGAATAGATTTCTCATTTGAAAATCAAACTAAATCCGGAACTAAGTTCGTCTTGCAGATTTTCTGCCACCCTCATCTTTCACGCATTGTGCATTGGAGTATTTTTCTACAGTTGTATAGTCAAAAGAAATATAGGCTACTCTGTCTTCTTTTCGTTGTATAAAAAGGGTACGTATCATAATAGGTATATAAAGTTCAAAATATATGATGGGTCATAATACATAATGGTTATTTTCTGACACTGTAAACTTTTCAGGAATGTTACAAAACAAACCTAACCTAACCTTGTGTGTTCTATACAAAGGCCTATTAAAAAGTCCTGAAAAGTTAACGATTTCAGAAATAAACCCATTATGTATTTTGAATTAAATATATATTAAGACACGATCCCAAAAAAAAAACCGCGGCTGCCAGTATGAAAGCGTCTCTACTTAATTATTTACCAGACTTTTCCTTTCTCAGGGTTAACGTTGACGTGACATGACGTTAACATCGTGATAAAAAAACATAAATCTTTCGGTAAACGACCCCTTTGACGCTTTATATACCTATATAAATCTTATTTTAAAACAGTCTTGCGAAGACAAAGGTCAAAACTTGCGAATAATTTTAAGCATTTAAAAAGAGATAAATGGAACACCTGGAAGATTTTTGCATTGAAAATATATTTGCATAATTTTGGATAAGAAAAATTGGTTTCTTATACGAACATACATTTTGAGGGCTGAAAGTATTTGTTAAAAAAGTTAATAATGTGTTTATTCATAAGTACAAATTAATTCGGCAAGCAATGTATCGGTAACAAGTTAACAACTGATATCACTCTTTAACATACACATTACTAATAGGGAATATGCATGTTTTTTTTTACAGTTCCAATATAAGCTAATTCAAGTAACAAACAGGTGAGAAAAATCATTTTTTGAATAGCTATAAAAATAACAAAGATATAAGCTACCAAGGCTTGTTCCTATCTCTTTCTAGCAAAACAGAATTGTACGTGAAGTTTATATGGCCGAAGTGCACGATGACGTCACCGGTGCACTTCGGATCTCTCCGTCTAATTAGCATTTTAAAATGCTTGTATCATCCGTATTACTTGACCGATTTTAATTTTAATCTCACCTTTGGTGATCTCTTTTACGGTATTTTCATTTGTTGTGAGAAATGCTATTTCAAAAATCCATGCACACCTATTCCTTTTGAAATGAAATAAGTTTGCATGTCAGAATTGTCAAAAAAAACTTTGCATTACATTGCTGCTCGAGAAAACTTCAAAAATTAGTAACTTTAAATTACCAAGCGTAATTGCTATCTATATTTTAATTATACAATCGTTAACAATACTTAAAGCTGTCTTTAGTAAAATGTATGTTCGTATGGAATGGAAGACACACACTGTATACTACTACTTATATACCTTAGTATACCTACTGCTGCTACTTAGAACTTTCATAATGTCCGAATAGCCAACATTTGATATTTTTCGTTCGCCCTTAAGCGATAACAATATCATGAAAAAAAAAACTATTAAATTGCTTAGCGCGCTGCGGATACTGTTTAGTCCATTCGCTTAGATAGTGTCGCTACACTCACACGTACTGGTGGTTATTGTTATAAAATACGAATATATTTCGATATAAACTGCCAAATTTACTTGCGGGTGTTACGCCGTGAGTGAATATGGCAGTTTACCTCGAATTATATTCGTATTTTATTACAATAACCACCAGAGGGCCCTGCAAAGATGCACTACGCTAACTAACGTTTCTATTCGATTCGTTTTTAAACCAATCGCGTCACTGGTAGACCACGTGACTTTTCGTATCACGTCATCTCCCAGTGACGCGATTGGTTTAAAAACGAATCGAATAGAAACGTTAGTTAGCGTAGTGCATCTTTGCAGGGCCCTCAGTACGTGCGAGTGTAGCGACACTATCTAAGCGAATGGAATATACGCATCTAGCGTACAGTATCCGCAGCGCGCTAAGCACAAGTTGTAATGAATTTTTACACTACGACTTGTCCATAGCACGCTGCGGGTATTATACCTGTCTGTCATTTGTATTTTTTTTGTCGGCTCAACGTATTTATTATTCACAGATGACATAAAATATTTTTTTGTTGTATGTCAGCTGCCGATTATCAGTCGCCGTCACCAGCACTCGAACAATTGAGATTGATCAATATTAGTTAATTATTTTGTAATCGTTGGTAACAATAGTATGAAATTTTTAAAACCAGCTGTTATGCCTATAACTTAATTGAAAACAGGTACCATAAAACGGGGTGAGTAGGGACACAACCTAAAATAAGTCATAACTCCTTACAAATAAGATCAATTATTAAATGGACAATAACGTTACGTCTATTAGAAATAATTTCAGTCTTATAATTAGTAACATATGCTTCATTTTCATTGCCCCTTAATCCCTGCTTACCCCGTTTTGTCTCAAAACTTATTGCCTATATTATTTTCTCTAAAAAAGCGTTGACGTAGGTAGGCTCTTATAAAAAAACCTCACGTATGTTGTCAAAGTAGAGGAAGCTTGCGCATGCGCGCTGACGTAATTTCCTTTTAACTTAAAAGCAAAATATAAACAAACATACCGTTCCTTTTCGCGATAAAAATCCATGCGTAACCAAACCATGCTGTACCCTTACCATGAGTTACAATTACCGTGCTCGCTAGCTAGCCGCATGCCTCAATAAGACTACTGTACCCTTACCATGAGTTACAATTACCGTACTCGCTAGCGAGTCGAATGCTCTGTCCCTCGCACTCAATAAGACTACCGTACCCTTACCATGACTTACAATAGGGTATTTGCCTGATATTAAATTTCATATATTAATTTTGATAATATATCAGTATACGTAGTATGATAAAATAACTCAAAATCAAATTTGAAATTGGTAATAAAATAAAAAAGTTATAGCCTTTTAAAGTTTTTTTGGTATCCCTTTCTCACGAAACGATGTTTTGCGTGTAATTCATATGGCGGTTGAGTAATATGACGTCATATTCCTGTATTTGTCTCTCTGTCTAAAAGCAAGTTTTAAACATTTATATCTTTCTTATTTTTAAAGATATTAAAAAGCTATTTATACAAGGCTATTCGGAAGGTAAAAAAGCTTCAATATAAATACTAATAAAAAAATTGGCAAATACCCTATTACCGTACTCGCTAGCGAGTCGAATGATCTTTCCCGCGCTCTCTATAAGAATACTGTGTGGGACAGAGCATTCGACACGCTAGCGAGTTCGGTAATTGTCATAACTAATGGTAAGGGTATACCCGTAGGTATATACATATTTTTTAAGTGTACTGTGAGGGAATTAGCATTCGTTTCGCTAGCGAGTACGGTAATTATAACTCATGGTAAGGGTACGGGGAGCAAGATTTTTTACCTTCTAACGAATAAAGTAACTTTAACGTATCGTGTTCGAGCCAAAAAAAAAGGGGTGAAATAAGTTTGACACCTACTATATCTGTCTGTCTGTCGCTTAGTAGCTCCCAAACGGATGGATCGATTTCAATACGGTTTTTATTTTGTCATATTATCGTAGCTGTGATATTTGACGAAATCATACTTACTTCAAAACCTGAAGGACCTTTACACACCACTTTTTTTTAGAGTTATGGAAGATGTGGTTAAAGAATTTTGACCACAAATTGCATTTTGAGAGCTAATTTGCAGTGAAATGGTTAAATGACCGAAAATGATAAAAAATATGTAAAAAATCTTGAATGTATAATGGGTATAACAAAGCAAACGAGTCATTACTTATACCTATAATATTCGAGTAGCTTAGCTATATCGACTTTGTACTGGACTTGCAAATAAAATAATAGATAGGCACTAGTAACAACTCCGGTCCAATGTCCACAACTTATCACTCTTATCAGATATCAATAGCTAGCATTTGTCTAACTACGACAATCAAATATTCATTTTATGTAGTGTTTGACCCATTTTAATATAGAGAAACAAAAAAACGTTATAGAACGGGTTGTATACACGAAGCTGTCCTACATATTTTAGTACACAAAGAGCAATGAAAACAGCTCACTACAAGTAAGAACTGTTCGTACACAATGACCCGTTTTGAAAGCTCTAAAGTGTAGTCTAATCACTTGAATAAAAAAATTGGAGCAATCATTTGTACGACACAAAGCAATCAGCCTTGAGAGGTTAACACGTAATCGCACATAATCGGGCCCATAACCTCTTGACACATTCAGCCGACACCGTATCGGGTCAATATTGTTTAGAAATCAAAGCGGCTGGCAGTGAATGGTAGAATAAAGACGATTGCCTATTGTATAGTGTACGAGTATAGCAAAAGGCTTGTTGGATAACGCATGCGCAGAAAGTAAAAGTCTTTCAAACGTTTCATAACTTGTCGGGATCGCTAGGGATGTGTTATCATATCGATTGATAAAAAAATAGAAATAAATAAGATGAAAAAGTAATAATTAAATAATAATGCATACATTAGTTTTTCATATCTTAAGTCTTCTAAACAACAATATTAACCGTGCTATCATGTTAAGACCCGTTTAACTTTAGAATACCTATAAGCGAAAACAAGAAAGTTTGAAAATACGAGTAAGCATAGTCGAGTTCATAAATATGTATACACTTTAGTACCTTGTCACGTAAACATGACATTAAATAGAAAAGGTACTAAAGTGTACATACATTTATGAACTCGTACATTAGTTTTTGTAAATTAAATATTTAAATCAGTAACTGAACACAGTTTTAATGTTTTTGTAATACTTACGTTTTGGGTACCTCATATTTGTGACTAATTTAATGGGAAACGAGAAATATATACAAACATTACTTACTTGTGTACTAAATGTCTCGGTATCACGTCTTCATCATTTGATTTACCTGCAAATAAATAAAGTAAAAATAAATAAATAAAAATAATAAACAGATTCAGTAATGTCCCAATTTCCCACAGCGCTTGGGCTTGACGTAGGTTTCTGAACTCATCCTTTAATCCTGTCAAGTGCGAGTCGGACTTTTAATTTTATTATTTTTTGTTATAGCTACAATAGAACAAACTATGAAAATTTCAACTGTCTACCTATTGCCGTTCATGATATACAACCGCTGACAGACAGACGGACTGATAGCAAGTCAGCGGAGGGTTAGTAGGGTCCCGTTGGGTAGGTATGGAACCCTAAAATCTATTAATATTGGTAACGCTGTGAAAACAAATCAATAGCAAATAAAACACTGATTGCAATCAAAATCTATTATCTCCTTTGCGATTTAACGTAACGTACAAATTAAATCACATTATCATTTTTGTACAACGTAATAAATAATCCGAATAGATATTTTAAATATCTATATTAAGTAGTCGCTTTATCGATAAGACCACCTGTTGACTCGCTTTACATAGATAGTGTATCAACAGGCGGTCATGACGCCAATGTTTATTTACTTATCTTTACGCTGGTCTTTATTTATTTCCTTTTATTGCATGGTGTATGTGGTGTTCCAATAAAGGGTTTTTCTTTAAAATGTCCGGAAAAGTTGTCATTACTATCTAATCTACATATTTCATATTCTCAAATTAAAAAAAAAACGTTGCATACAAATTTCATTACTGTCTAGTTTGTAACTTTTTAAAAAGTGAAAAGGGCTATAATAAAATGAGTGCACAAGTCTTAAACATCCATATTTTTTAATATTTTATTCGAAACATAACTTTTTTATCTTTGTCTGGACTCTGGAATAGAATGCGTTTTTTTTTAAAAAGCTTGCGTTTCTCCTTGTTATAAACAAAAAGGCGGTAAAGAGTGATGGTTTTTTCACGTGAAGTTTCTGTTTAATTCAAAAAATGAGTTCAAGCGATTATTATTATTGTACGCCAAAAGAATTGAAAGTAGAAACTTATTTTGCTCCAACACAATTTTTTTCTTGCGATTTTCGAGAGAAGCACTATATTTGCCCTGGCAGGAACGGCAATTGCTGGCTTCGTATTTTTAAACGGACTCGCAAGCTCCTCCGTTTAATTAAACCAATACTCAGCCCGCAATTGCCTACTTTCCTGCCAAGGCAATAATATACTATTGTAGTTGTATTAGTAAGTAGATATGACTACAGCTATAACTATTAAACTGAAGCAATCTACCAATATTTCATTTCAGCTACCTATCTTTAAATTTTACAAAGTAGTATTATTTTGTAATAAAATATGCAATAAACTAAATGAACTAAGTTTTGCTAGCGATTTCGTCTGCGCATAATTTTTGAGTACCTAAGTACTCCCACAGATCTTCTAGAGTTTTAGATATTAATTTATCAGAAAAAAAATGCAGCCTACTTGGTCTTCAACCTCTGTGCAAACATCAAACCAATATACTTAATACCAAAACCTAAGTCACGTCAAACCATTACATAGGTAATTTTCTGCGAAGCCTCTTGTCAAGGCAAAGAAACAATGAACATAAACACGAAACGAGTTGACGGCGATTTCAATAAAAAACCAAAGCAATCATTCGCAATAAAACAGCTTATACTACATGTTAAAGTACGTTAACTTTAATTATCGATATGTTATGTACACATCACTAGCAAAGCAAAGCCGGCGGAACGAAAGCTATTGTGCGGTATGCGCGCGCGACGACCTCTCGTTTGTGTGTGACGCCATCTTAGATGCAATGACACTTCGCTGTGTCTGTGTGTCAGTATTATGCAATGCGTAGGGCTTAGGCTAAGCTTGAGCTTATCTCAAGCTGTCTTTGTTTGCTGTGAAGAAATGTTTCGAAATTAAGCTACGATACTTCGGCTCCCTGTCACTCGTCACTCGAGACTTAATCGAGAGAAAGGGATGGAGCTAAAACTTCACGAGAAGTTAATCAAGCACTGAATCCGGCCTCAATTTGGCTTCTGAACAACGAGTAGGTAGATATAATAGTGATGTCAGTTTTTCATGAGCTTACACAATTACCGATGATGAAAATTCAATTTATTAAAGTACCTATAAACATTTGATTTAATGTGAGTGTTAATAAGTTTAATAACGCTGGCAAGTTTATTTACCGGTTTGATATACGCTACCTTCGCAATCAATGGGGAACGGAATGGAAAAGTCAAAGGACCCCATGTTATACATTGCGTAGCTAAGATGAAGCCCAGTGATAAACTAACTCGTGGACTTTGCAATGTATTCCACGTGACAGCTTTGTGAAAAGTGAAATCTAAGGCCCATAGACAGTTGCAATCTCAAGACCTGCAGCGGTGTGCTGAATATTAAAGAGTTTAGGTTGTGGCATACCAAGTATAAATAGAAAAGTAAGTCGCCCCCCTTTAGGAGTTTCTGATACCTATTACCCCTCGGGCGCCAGGGTAGCGTCGCGATCTCGCGATGCGCGCCGCTCGATACTAAATATGCACGCACGCACCCAAACGCGACGACGGTGCGGCCCCGACTAAAGGTCCAGCCACACCGCTTGCGTGACGTGTACGTGCACGTGCGTGTTCGCTTTCCACTGCGGTGTATAGTATGAATTCTCATACGACATGTCACTATACAACGCAGTGGAAAGCGAACGCGCACATCACGTCTACGCGCACGCATCCGGTGTGGCTGGGCCTTAGACCGACTTGGCGTGACTTGTTGAGTTTGTTTGTGGTGGCTCACGGCGCGTACGACCGATGCACGCACACATACAAGCCGCGCGATATACCTTTAACTTTGTTTGAAGACGAACTACTGTCCTCAGTGGGGTAGTGGTAGCGATCTGGACGGACTTTGCACAACGCCTTATCAATCCTTATCTCTAAAAAGTAATAATACGTATATCAGCCGATGGTTGCACCGTTTGCCGCATCGGCGGGCTTGTTGCAAAAACGCGTTGCAAGTGTTGCAACACGGCCAGAACGCATTCGTAACGCATTGCAGCGGACGCTTCCGCTGCGATAACTATTGATACAGTGCAGCTGCAAGATTATTATGGTAGCAGTACTTTAGTAAATATTTTTCGTTTAATCTAAACAAGTCGGACAGCTAAAATGTTGAAAGTTGATTTGATATGAGGAACAACATTAAGTGCATAGAGCTCTTAAAACAACCTTCTTTTTCACAACACTGCTCGGAAATATGGCCATAGATGGTCTTGTTTGAGGTCACAAAACGTCACTGATAAGGACAGGCCAAGAATGTTTTTGTCGGCGTGTTTGCTGATTGGTCGAGAACATTGTTGTCCAACTTTAAGAACCAATGAAAATCAATCAATCAATTTTTGTGTCATAGCTCCTTAAAATTAAAAATTGAAATCGACCAAGCAGAACACACCGCATTTTGTGTCGTAAAATATTAGGTGTATTTTTGCTTTTTTTTTTATTTAATTCAAACTTGGCCCCTAATCTCGACCCACTAGAGATGAAATTACATGGGAGATATGGCGAAACAAATACAATTTTATGTGGAGTTGAAATCTTCATCTCGCATGTTAGTTTATTAATCTCGAGTGCCACGAGAATAGGGGTCCAGATTTAAAAAAAGTTATCTATGGTAAAATTGGCGGTGATGTCACATTAACATGAATTAAAATTTGAGTTTTGAATATGAATTTTTATTTTATTTCTTCTCAGTAGTTGTGAAAAGCACTATGTCTGCCTCGGTAGAAAGTACAATTTATGGACTCGTACACTAGAGGGCCTCAACTACGTTTCGGCCCTCTATATGACTCGTCCAAAAATCGCGTACTTTCTATCCTCTGCAACAATGTACTATTGTATGTCTTTTACTCGCTCTCTTACGTTCCATACCTACTATAGGTACAAGTGACCAGCCCTCGCTTCGTTTCGGTCTATGTGAGTGTTCTGTAACACCCGAATATCATCCAGAATTTATTATACTCTTACATAAAAAAAAATAGCCTTATACGTTGGTGAAGTCATGCTG
Organism: Acleris literana; assembly: GCA_946894065.1. Taxonomy (NCBI): domain Eukaryota; kingdom Metazoa; phylum Arthropoda; class Insecta; order Lepidoptera; family Tortricidae; genus Acleris; species Acleris literana. The sequence continues at coordinate 7,120,265 of OX335694.1, forward strand.
CCAAATTGAATACACGCGCTAAAATGTGTTTTGTTCGCTCTATCGGGACTACTTAAACTCGCCGCTTGGACCTTCACTCGAGCGAACGATCACCTTTGCTTGTTGGGAGAATTACCACCATGGAACCGACTTTATACTACTATTTTGGATGGGTCAAGAGATACTGGGCGGAGAACCCAAACGTGCAGCTAGAGTCGATTTTTTTGCTCGCGAGTGTATGTACCTAATGAACGCAAAAGGTTTCTAGGAGATATCGCACTTTGCCACCCGTACTTTATTTAGTACTTTATATAAAGCATTGTACTCTATTTTAGCTTCTCGTATGTTATATTTTACGCAACACATAAAGTACGGCAAAGTACTTTATTTGTGACATTCGGTTTTTAATGGTCATTTTTTTCTAATAATTAATAAATTTAAACGAAATTTTACCTCAACGCAACCGTCAAAAACCCTCGACAAAAACTTTGTTTTGCCATGTTTGAACGCGATTGATACTTTAATTGTTGCCAAACACGCTGTTAGAATAAGCAAGGTCTGATGAGTGATAACTTGGTAAGAAATATTTATTTAAAAATTATTAAAGAAATACTTTACATTTATGCTGCGTACTTTATTTTTATTCCTCTTTGGTAAGTAATACTTTATTCTGTTAAAAAAAAGGTGGCAACCCTTCTTGCCATAGACCAGAAGTCAAGAATAAGTCAGAAGATTCGGGTCCTCGAGTGGTACAGTCAAGGAATTTAATTTGTGACCCACCTTAGGTCCGAAGTCAATCTGACATTCTACAGCAATAAGGTTGAGTTTCCTGTCAATTACAAATGATTTGGCATCTCTATTGACAATGACATCTTCAAGCAGATTTTCTTTGAAATGGGTAGCAAATTAACTTCCGTGACCGTACATCGTGCCGGAAGAAAAATTGGGCTTCGAATAAACTGAAATCAATTAATGAATCGATTCACAAGTAGCAGTTGGTCTGCCAAACGTCTAACCTGGGAGTTTTCCTTATGTAGATCCTTCAACTATGTACTTTGCAGTCAAAATGCAGCATTCTAAACTCCATTCCAATTGACTTGTCTTATCTACTAAACAATTTTATAACCTCAAAATGCATCACTTTAGGCCGTTTTCTGCTGAACAAAGCAATTAGAGACCACATTTTACACACCATATTCCTGATTTTATATCATGGATGGTTTATTTTATGACAAAATTGTTAAATTGTTATTTTACCTTAGTAATTTGTAAAGGATCCCCAGATTTGGTACATTACAGTTTGATTCACAAGAGTTGGCACGAATGGAATGAATCAATGAACAAAAGTAATGTCACCTATCATTGTGTGAGCGCCGTCCTTTGAACCGATGTTCGAATTTCAAAACGAGAACCTGTTATTATTTTACACACTTGTATACTTTCGTTCACTCATTCAATCCATTCGTGCCAGCTCTTGTGAATCGACCTGTACACACTACAAATAATAATAATAACAAGGAAAGAACCATGAATAAAACACTATCATTATGTGCCATCAATTTAACGTAATCATGAGGTAAGGAAGTAAATATAACTCAACGTAACAAGTAAAATTGTAAACATTTCTTTTCCGCATTATTAAATGTATGTATTAAGGAAAGGTTAAATTTTTAAGTGGCCGAAATCGACGCAGACGCATTTAATAGTCCTTCCACAAGTTAGACTGAGAACTGTGATTATCCAACTCTGACGCATGAAGCTGCACACAAGCGAATTACCGCTCTTCTCCGCCCAGAGGGCCCTGCAAAGATGCACTACGCTAACTAACGTTTCTATTCGGTTCGTTTTTAAACCAATCGCGTCACTGGTAGACCACGTGACTTTTCGTATCACGTCATCTCCCAGTGACGCGATTGGTTTAAAATCGAATCGAATAGAAACGTTAGTTAGCGTAGTGCATCTCTGCAGGGCCCTCTGTTTTAATGTGAACGATTACTACAATTTCGAACATTACAGAAGACACCGACGAGTCTCGCGCTGTTAGCGCTTTCAGTGCGGTAACAGTTTTCAACTCAACGGACGAATTATTAACCGGCGAGTTAAAGTTGTCCCGTACAAACAACATTTAGCCACTTGTAACACCACCGACGATGAGCGGGAAGCAGGTAGAGCCAGCAGCGGTCAATATATGTATCTTTTATTGACACGGAATATCTATCTTTTGTTCGTTTCTTAACAGAGAAAATAGTCGAGCCAATCGCTTCCCCGCCGGGACAGGGACAAGTGCCTGAGAGAGATATTCTCAATTTGGTAGCTTAATGCTTGCTCGTGCTTGCTCTCTAGATCGACCGATCGAAGAGCGCTTTTAAGAGACCATATTTTTTTTTTAGATAAAAGCGTCGTGACCCAAAAATGGCCGCAAGGTCAAGACCGTAGGCCGGTCAGTTATTACGAAATGTTTAAATTAATCTAACGAGTTAAACGTTTCTGAATAAAAATAATGAAATTTGCATTAAAAATGCATAGAGCACGGAATGTGATCATGACCCAGATATAGTACATTGTGCATCAAGGGCGGTATAAAGGGGATTGCTAACGAGAGAATATTAGAAGCCCGACGCCGAAGGCGGAGGGCTTTTAATGACTCGAGTTTGTAATCCCCTTAATGCCCGTGATGGCCGTGATGCACACAATGTTTTTCATCAAATTTGCGAGGAAATAAAAAAAATAGAGAAAAAATATACAAAATACGCTTCGGAAAAGACAATCAAACAAATGAACTCGTCTTGAGAGTTTGTCAACTTTTTTCAATATAGTCTTCCACAGATAATGCTTGGAACTGCTTTAGTTTTTAAACTTGACAGGCCATATTGTACCATTTTCAAAATGAAATTTAATAAAATAATTGCAAATGTCTCTGAAATCATTGGAAAATATACATATAATGCAGATATAAGTTTAATTATACAGTAAAATTGGTTTTAGCCAAGTTTTTAATATAGGAAATAAACCTTGGCTGATTTTACACCTCCCTAGTCTGAAATGATGTACGAGTGGATTCTATATTTTAAAACTAAACTCATAACTCCCTAGGGAGGTAAATCGGCTATAACTGCCCTATACGCCTGCGTGTTATAACACCCTTTCCGAGCAAGAGTGATGAAAAATGACTAAGGGCCTGTTTCACAATCGACAAGTAAATTTATCTGCCATTTAAAGTTGGGCCTCTCCTTGTCTATTTTCAAGTGTCAGAAAGAGAAAGGGCTAAATTTATCTGTCAAATACGCTTTACTTGTTGATTGTGAAACAGGCGGCAAGAATTTTTTAACTGAGCCTGTTTAGTGGTGGTAGGACCTTGTGCAGGGTCCGTCCGGATCGCTACCACCATCTTATCCATTAACTCACCGCCACGCAGCATTCGCATTGTTGTGTTGCGGTGTGGGATAAGACATCTAGTCAAATTACTAGCATAAAGGCATTCCATCTTAGTCCTCGGGGTTGGTAACGCATTTGAATTCTTAGGATTGCAGTCTTGAGATTGTAGTGAGCATTCAAATGTCTATGGGTCTCAGATTCCACTCAGCATCAGATGGCCTGAGTTCTCCTTGCCATAAAAAAACGTTTATTTTAATAAATTAAGCAAAGCGTTTTCATTATGTCTCGTCTAAATGTAAGCTTTAAATAAAAAGATCATACATATTATATTATGTTTGTTTTATAGCACATTTGGGATGCTGACCCACACTACTGTAAGGGTCGAATACACAATGGCCCATCATGGGCCAACGTAGGGACGGAGTGATGCGTAAGAGTGAGATGCAAGAATATGTTGCCCGCTCTAAGGTGTAGATGCGTCCCTTATTACGTTAGCCCATGATGGGCCATCGTGTAGAAGGGCCATAAGATTATACATACCTTACATTTCTTTTGTTGTTTTTCATAAAAAAATATACCTATCAAAGTTTGGCAACGTTACAAAATGTTATTTAAGAAAAAAAACAAAGCATTGAATTAATAATAGATCAAATCAGTTTTCTAAAAATAAGATCTATTATTAATATTATTACCTATAATAATATAAAAACTGGAATGACATTTAATATATCCCACTGATTTTTGCATCTATTTAGGCCCAAATGGCCAGAAAATCCTCGTTTTACTAACGCTATTTTATTTTTATTTCATGTAAAAAAAAAACATCATCAGCAAGACATCCATTAAGCTGTTCATAGCCATCCCTAAAAGATCGCCACCATGACCGATTTCAATCGATATAAATTTTTGGAATTTTATATACCAACGTTTCTATTGAATCTTTGCCAATTAGTCGGATTTCCCAATTAGCCGGTGAGTAACCGACCCTCAACAAACGATTATCTTCTCTACACTGAGCCGAGTTCACCAACCAATTTAACAGACGGTTAGGTCTTAATCAGCTGTTGGTCAATACATTTGACAACCATCAAACCGCTAACCGTCCGTTTAATTGTCGGTGAACACTGCGCTTAAACATCTAGTTTATTTTGATTGCCACATTGCTTACAGAACCCCGTAGTAGGAGATACTTGAGAATATAAAAATTGCGGAACATTCTCGTCATTAGCAAAATTTTAGAAGTTTACTCAAGAAAGTGCTCAGAATATAATTGAGAGCATAGAGAATATTCTCTATCCGTCCAAAAATTAAGAATGTTTCCTTTGAGAACTTTATTAAGGAAAAAAAGAACTCGCAAAATTCCCCTATAAAAATTACTGGTTACAGGAAGATTCCCACGGCACCTCACTAGACTCGACCTATTGCCAGCTTCTTGATATCTTTACTTGTAAAATGTTGCAAGTGACGCGCATTTACACGATCCTACGGCATTACGCTTCTCAGGCACAGATCTAAGCGGACAGCCTAGCCCACAGCCATATTGGGCCTTATTCCGCAACAGTCAGGGACCTCTTTGTCAATCTTAATAGCGATCTCAGCTAGCGAAGCCCAAGTGGTATTGTGAAATTTAGGACGAAGAACTCATCATATCATCATTGCAGCCGAAAGACTTCCAAGGTTTGCCACAAGGAACGTTCCTGAGAAAAATCTAAAATAGATGCAAGCAATTTTTCCAGTCGCGATATTTCCGATTCGTGATTTTACCGAATGTCTTTTTGCTTATTCTTAATTTTTCCTGGTCGCATATTTACCATTCTGGTATAATTACGGCCGAAATAGGTAAGTAGGTTAAGGTTGTGTTAGTTCTGCAGCAGGCCCGAAGGGCCAAACCTCCCAGAAGTAGAAGCTTCGCGCTAGCGGACCTTCGTCAACTCTGTGAAAATGATATAACTATTCAGATAAATACAGATTGGGAAATTATGATAATGGAATTATTTCTGCAGAGATAAAAATCTTTGGCAAAATAAGATACTGAAAAAAAAAGACTGGTAAATTTTGCGAATGGAAATGTCGCTTGGAGTAAAATTCGATTTTCGAAAAGTCATCGCCACACTCACCAATCTATAGTAATCATAAGACAAAACCCCTGGCGACCATTTATCTTATTTGATGGGGGCCTTTCGGATACAATTCGACCCTATGTGATCTTTTGTGTAATTAGTTAATTACCCTTCATTTTTAAGCGCTTAGTCCAATGCTGCCTCCAGCCCAAATATGTTTAGCTTACTAACATACAAATCATAAGAAGGCGCATTATGTCCAGGCTCAATCTATACAAATATTATAAAGAGGTAAAGTTTGTGACGTTGTAAGGGGTAATCATTGGATACTGAACCGATTTTGAAGATTCTTAATCTTTCTTTGGGTTAATAAATAGGCTATTAACCCAAAAAAAATGTTTATTGCCCAATGAAGTGAGCACGGTAACAGCTAGTTTATAATAAACTAAAGGACGCCCGCGACTTCGTACGCGTAGAATTAGTTTCCCGCTACTCCCCCTATTTCATCCCGTTGGGGGTCGATTTTCGGAAAATCCTTTCTTAGTGCTCACTTAGGTACATCATGAAAGGAACCCCTGTACCAAATTTCAACTTTCTAGGTACGGTCACGGAAGTTAATTTGCTACCCATTTCAAAGAAAATCTGGTTGAAGATGTCATTGTCAATAGAGATGTCAAGTCATTTGTAATTAATAGGAAACTCAACCTTATTGCTGTAGAATGTCAGATTAACTATGGACCTAAGGTGGGTCACAAATTAAATTCCTTGACTGTACAGTAGTTTCGGCTGTGCGTTGATATCTAAGTCAGTTTGTCTGGTTTGCCTTGAGAAGGTAGATACGAACACCGCTATCCAAGTGAGTTCGGCCTCAAATAGCCTTAGCCACGTAGTCCTTAAGGGGCTACCATGCCCATAACAGACGTTTTTGATGAAGTTTAAGTTCTTATAACTTAGTCAAAACTGAACGTAAATTTTTGCAAAAAGTATATATTATTATCCATATATTCATCTTTGATTTTGACGAACAGAATTTCAAAATAATCCATGGTTATTTGTTTATAAATTTTTAAAAACATGACTATAAAAACACAAAATTGGATATAACTTTTTCATCTTGGCGTCAATTGATATGGAAACTACATCTAAATATTCTTCATTAATAAATCTAATAAATCAAAGGTTTTTTTTTTCTAAAGTGAAAAATATGGAAATAAAGGCAAAAAAACTACTTTTTTAGAGTAAAAATGACGAACTTTGATAGCATAAATCTCGATATCAGTGACTTGTAAAAGAAAAATTTAAATGGCAGCTAGTTTAGAACAGCAGTGTTAATGCAAATAGGTTTTAACAACAACTAAAAGTTTAGAGGATCAGATCGAAGGTCATCTGCCCATGGTAGCCCCTTAATATGAGTTATATACATAATTACATATACACAGCTGCATATGTACCTACAGTTTCCGACAGAATGCAGTTTCCCAACGTCGGAAATTGCAAGCCCTTTCGGAAGCAGATTGCGACAGAACATCTAGTTTTAAATTATACCTTGGTTTATATTTAAGCCTACATTCACTTTTAGGGCAAACTCGACTTTTCTTAACTTGAAGGTTGTCAATGTACTGTGATTTCGCAGGCTGGATTTCGAAATCTACGAAACGCCGGTGTTTTTTAGCAATATCTATAGGCTGATAAGTAGAGTTAGGAATTTTGGTTGCATATCGTGGTTCTAGAATCCATGGAGTCGCTATTTCCTAATTATTATAATACATGACACTTTGATTTTGACCTTCAGTATGGTCATATTTCAAAATGAACTAAATACATTTTTAGTTCGGTTATTCCATAACTAATAACATTTGCTTGTTTGTAACGCTTTTACAACAGAGATATCCTCCATACCAAAATTCATTTAAATTGGTTAAGCGGTTTAATGAATAAATGAATTTTGAAATATTAAAATACTGAAGGTCAATATAAAATGAATATGTAAATAAAATAAATATCAGGGGACAATGTCACACCAATTGACCTAGTCCCAAACTAAGCTACTATGGTTACCAGACAACGACATAAATACTTATATAGAGAAATATATACTTAAATACACAGAAAACATCCATGACTCAGAAACAAATATTTGTGCTCATCACACAAATATCTGCCAATACCGGGATTTGAACCCAGGACCGCTAGGTTCGTAGGCAGGGTCACTACCAACTAGGCCACCGCGTCATCATCGTCGCGTATGTATTTTAATATATAGGAAATAGCGACTCCATGGATTTTAGAACCACGATTTGCCACCAATAGTCCTAACACTACACTAATAAGGTATTAATCCTGAAACATTGCACAAATTGCACAGTCATTACTTAAGTTTCTACATACATACATACATACATTAAATCACGCCTGTTTCCCAGAGGGGTTGGCAGAGACCACTTCTTTCCACCTGCTACGATCCTGACAAATCTCTTTCGCTTCTTCCACATTCATACATCAAGTCATGCACGCACGTCGGTTTCGGGTACTTAAGATCCGGCCCTTTTCCAGTATTTCTCCGATTTGATTCGAAAAAGTACGCCTAGGGCGGCCCCTTCCGACCCTCCCACTCACTTTTGCTCTGTATATCTCTTTCGTCAATCTTCTTTCATCCATCCTTTCCAAATGACCGAACCATTGAAGCATGCCCTTTTCAATCTAAGTCCCTACATCTTCTTTTAGTCCACATTTCTCTCTGAACTTTTCATTCCTTACTCTATCAATCAGTTTCACACCACACATACTACGCAAAGAGCGCATTTCAACTGCGTTTATACGACTTAAGTTTCTGAATATTGATACTGTTGACCGCAGTAAAGTACTCTTCTTCTTAGCCGTTCTCTACCATATTGGTGTAGGCCTCCTTCAGATTGCGCCATCTAACTCTGTCTTGCGCCACTTCCATCCCGTTCGTTCCTGCAGTTTTCATGACGTCATCTTTCTATCACATCTGTGGTCTTCCTCTAGGCCTCTTTTCTCTCCAGGGCCTCCATTCTAAGACCGCTTTTCCCCACGAGCGAGCCATTTGTTATTATTACTATTCCGTAATAATTCACACGCAACAAATAGGCATAGCATTGTTTTACTGCCGTCAATACCATCAATATTCGGAAACTTCATAGTTGTGTAAAGTGTCAGGATCGACTTCTTACCTGCCTAGTAACTGTAATAACGAAATTTGATTATGTAGAATGAGGTTTATAGATAGCCATACAGTCAAGGGCTTTAATTGTTATGCCACTATGGAACCCTGTCATAGTGACAGAGTCAAACCACATGACAGAATTTACGCTTAAATTAATGATTAACGTTATGCGATAGGGTACCATAGTGGCATAACAAATAAAATCCTCGTCTGTACAATTGCAATAAAACAAAATAAGGTTTAACGATGCGTTGCGTTGAGTCTAGCTGGTTGTGACCCGGCCTACGAACCTAGCGGTCCGGGTTCGATTCCCGGTACGATAAATATTTGTGTGATGACACAATGCTATTTAATGCAATAAACAAAACTTTTAAATTCGGGCGCCCTCCATTAAAACATGCAATAAAAAGATACATTTATTTTGCCTGTTTTTAACTTCTATAAGACGCAGACAGGACGCAGGTAAACAAGTTCGACTACTTTAACAATTTATATGTCTATGCCATTCAGTGTTGCCAGGAAAAACAGGAATAAAATACAGACAGGCAATTTTTTACCATTTAGTTACGGAACCCTAATAACTAAAGTACTCACGTCATTGTCTACTGCCCAGTAGATTTGCGGTGCAATAAATATCTTCGCATTGTCTTGTCCGCATATTAATGTATGTGTCCAATAAAGAAACTCATAAAAAACTCCTCACTTTAGTACGGTCGACTATATGTGGCGTTATCCATGAAAAGGGACCTTATTGTCGATGGCGCTTCCGCCATTATTAAAGATACTCCGATATAAATGCAACGTCGCGTGACGCAGGGCGGCGTAAACGCCATCGACAATAAGGTCCCTTTTCATAGATAACGCCACATATGTATACGTACTCGTAAGTGCACACTTTAGTGCGTTGTTACTTTAACGTCATTTTTGAACTGATGGGGTGTTATTCTCTTAAAACGGCGCTCGGTCGGTCGTACGAGTGAAAGGGTGAACGTGCAACACCGGCGAGTTTAAGTCGTCCCGTCAGAGCACACAAACACATTTTAGCGCGTGCATTCTCGAGTGCATTCGTGCATTCGGAAATGTATTTCAAGACAAACTATCTTTTGGGAGAAGTACATTTTGAGAAACGGATTATTTAGGAAATGGTAATTATACGAACGGTTATTTCGGGATTAGCTCTTTTTGGGAAACGGATATCAAGCCAAACGTATCTTTTAGAAGAAGCACATTTTAGAAAACACATATCGTGAAACGGATTATTAAGGAAACAGTAGTGACGGGAACGGGTGTTTTGGGAAAGGATGTTTTGATCCGTAGCATGGTTTAGAAGGAGTTAGCGGAAATATACAGAGATATAGAAGAACAGACAGACGAGGAAAGCGACTTTGTTTTATACTATGTAATAAATAAAGATTAGTGTCACAATGCCAAATGTGTTAAAAAGACAGTTTACATGTTCAACCAATTGACAAAATTACAAAACCATCGACTATTTGGTTTCCAACTTCAAATGAAATCAATGTTTAGAATCAACAGTAAACTCTTGCGCAGTGGGTCAGCTGATGTCAGTGTGTCACATCGGTAAACAATCTTACCGGGTAACGTTCCGGGCCCTCGACACCCTGGCGTGTCCAAATTGCATACAATCGCTAGTTAGTGGGCGTTGAATGTAAAGACGGGTGCGTTTGGCGTTATTACAAACAGTAAATAGATTGGTCAATTGTATTGACTGTTTAAAACGCTAGAAACTCTTGACGACGTTTAGGATTTTTTTTGGCCTTTTAAGGTGCCATTCCAGGAAAAGCTAGAGACACCAGGGGCTCTATTCTACCAAGTAAAAGCATATTGTTTTTGATACGTTATCTTATCGTCAACCGTCAATTTTCTGCCTAACCACTACGACACACTGACTAGGTACTAATTGCGAAAATTCGCAACATAACCATTTCTAATTACCTACCTCCTTGCCTACTTAAAATTTCTTATCTTACACAATCATGCGATTTTCTGTCTAAATGACTTGTACACACTCACACGGCTAAATTGGTCAATTTGTGTTATTTAAAGCCATTGTCAGTATTGTCATTGTCACACAACACAACTGGCGAAACAGAAGTAGGTACCTACGACAGGAGCGTGAGCGAAATGTCACGCTACATTCTGTAGGTAATGTAGACTACAACGAGATGTATCCACTTTTTCACCTTATTGCATTGTACTCGTAATAATGTCCAAAAGTGGATATAACTCTTTGTAGTCGATACTGTACTTCGTAGGTACTATCCATACCTACACTATTTCAATTACAAGATGTTTCTGCTCTCTTGATGTACAATTGTTAATATATTCTCTTAATAAAGTGGTCTTTCAAAACGTCAACGAATAATTACAGGAGAGCCTCAGATGTCATCTTCTATATATAAAATATATATATACATATATAAAAGGCAAACCTGATTCACTGACTTATATATCAACGCACAGCCGAAACTATTACTTGACAGCCACTTGAAATTTGGTACAGGGGTTCCTTTCACAATGTAAGTGAGCACTAAGAAAGGATTTTCCGAAAATCGACCCCCAACAACGGGAAGAAATAGGGCGAGTAGTGGGAAACTAATTCTACGCGCACGAAGTCGCGAAATATAATACGAGTAAAAACGTAGGCGATCACGGTGGAACTAGAAAACATAATTACAGCGTTGCTTGTAATGTGCAGTTAGAATGCCGGTAATGCGACATAATAACAATTCACTGGAAACCGTAAGTGATACAAGAGATAGCTGTTGTTACGAGTTGCAAGATGACGCTAAATGCGATATTATCTTTGTGAAACTGTGGCTATGGGGTTAGCGCTTTCAAGCGCAAAATACACGGAACGCGGGTGCAGGTCGGGGGTACGGCGGGCCTATTCGTTATCTATATAGGTATTAACCAGAGGTCGGAATAGGTAGTGCTTATTAACCTAAACTTGACGCATGTTCATTCATGCGTGAGTGAGGTGGGAATACATTACTGAATGAAGATGCATCAAGTTTAGGTTAATAAGCACTACCTATTCCGACCTCTGGTATTAACCACCACAAAAAGACAGAGTGCGCGGGTAGGGCACGGTTTTGCGCGGGTCCATGCAAGAAACACGACCTGACCCGCACTCGCATTCAGTGTGTTTTTCGCTTTAAAGTCGTATCAAATACAAAAGCTGTCTGCGGGCCTAGACAAGTTGCATTCTGCGATAGCTAACTTAACTTTCGATAACTTTCAAAATGTATTCCAAATTCAATGAATGTTGTCTAGGCCCGCACCGCAGGTCAATGAGGCTTTCTTTATTTTAGCATTTTTACGATACGGCGCCTTTACCGTCAAATAAGAGCCACAATGAAATCAGTTAACAAAATGACAGTTATGTTTAAAACATATGGAATTATAAAGGACTTTGTGTCATCAGAAAGTCCCATAAAAATTCTTATACACTTTTTTCGTAGCCACTAAATACGACGGTGACCATTTACGTAATTATGTTAAGAGTTCCACTGGGTAACTGAACACTCTCAAGTTCACTCTTGAAGTCCAATCCAACATCCGACCATGATCTACATAGTTTTACAAACTTGTTCTGATGTCACAATTTTCCTTGCAGAAAATAATGAAGGTCACGGCAGAATAAAGGTCAATTAAAAATATAGGCTTTTTTGCGAAAGTAACAGAACAGTTAATAATTACTTTATTACTAATATTAATGCTATTGCCAGCCATATATTAATTGTTTGCTTCGTTATATTACAAATTGTATTTTTTCTTTCTTTCACCATATCGCGATCGTAATCACGGAGATATTTACTCGAGTACTGCAACAGAAAATAAACAGTAGTACATCTTTAAGGCTTGAACAGACTGCCAGCGGGACGGTAGCGGGGCGTGATGAGTGAGTGATGCGGGCGGGACGCCCGGTCACACAGAGCAAGCGCGCATCGCGCTGGTCTCGCGCCATCAACCCACCAGCATCGCGCGCGCGTCCCGTGCGCATCGCGCGCGGTTCCCGCCCGCATCGCGCTCTCCCGCTCGCTCTCTGTGGTTTGGTCATTCGTTTTGCGCTGCGCTGTCTGACGTCACACTGACTGGTCGCGCCGCGCGCCCGTCGCACTCGCGCGGCCTGCGCGCGGCGGGGTGCGGTGGCGGGTCGCGACAGAAGCGTGGCGCGATGCCGACGGGGCGCGGCCTGTTTGACCACGCTAGCGGTTTGTATGGAAATATCGCGCTGCGCGCCCGTCGCACGCAGGCCGCGGGCCCGCGACGGTTCTGTCTGGCCGAGCCTTTAAACTAAAACATATAGCGCGGCTTGCATGTGTGCGTGCCTCGACCGTACGCGCCGCGAGCCACCACAAGCACACTGAAGAGGAAGGACCGAGCCGGTTTAGTCGGAGCCGCGCCGTGTCACCGCGTTTGGTTGCGTGCGTATCAAGTATCAAGACACTCATCGACGCAACTGTAGCGCCCGAGCGGCAATAGGTAACAGAAACTCCTAAAGGTTCGGGGACGAATTACTTTTCCATTTATACTTTGACTGTGAGTCCTGAGACATATAAAATCGATCCGTCACGCCACCTATTTATCTCGAGCAAGACCTTCATCATCATCATCATTTCAGCCGAAAGACGTCCACTGCTGGACATAGGCCTCCCCCAAGGCTCTCCAATCAGACCGGTCTTGTGCTAAGATTTAATTGCATAAAGGTGGCTTGCGCCGAGGAAACCACGATAAGATCTATTTCCTCGTTGCAGAGAAAGTTGCTAAGCATTCCTACATGTTAACACGATTTATGTACGCAAAAGGGAGCAGCTTTTTTTTAACAGGAAATTACTTAATGGGAAGTTATTGTCTTTCATAGTATTGAACGAAGAAGAAATTGAACGGCATTTTTCATGCGAAGTTGCGGAGCAGTGAATCCATGTTTAGACTACGAAATCGTAATGAAAGCTAACATTAATTGCGAATGAGTAGTTGTGTTTCATTACCTCTAAATCTCATAACATAATACCCAGATACAGACAGTGATAGCGATCTGGACGGATCCTTAACAAGGTCCTACCACCACTAAAGCTACCAGCTCATATAGAAGACGAATATCGAATTCAACCACAGGCCGAATCGGGTCGCCGCCGCAGAGAAAGGTGCTAAATTACGTAGATATTAGTGCTTAGTATTAGAAAGTCTTCGACGGTTAGACCGGTTCAGCGTATGAGCTAGACTGACCCAACGCAGTGGGTGGCATGGCTAATTAATGTAATTTCATGTTTATATATGTACAATTTGTTAACTAAAATGTTATTTTGTGTCCCTATCAGTTTTCTCTAAGAATAAACTAGGTAAGGAAAGATATATTAATATAAACTTTACATATGTACCTACAGTTAGGGTATACTACATAATTCTGAATTGATCAAAATTCAGAATGCAATGTCTTGATAGAAGACTTTTTTTGATATCGCTTATGAATCAAACCTAACCTATAACCTACATGGTTTATGCTTTATATCAAAAATAGCTCCATCAGCGTAGCATAGCTTCCGGAAAAATTAAAATTCGGACAAATGAATATTCAGAAATAACCGGAATTTTAAGGTGTTCCCATAAGGTTATTGGAGGAAGAGTGACATTGCTCATTAGTCATTACAAATTTTAGGAATTGTAAAAAAAATGAAAATCTTTGCTGGTTAGTTATATTTTTATCGAGTTATGTAGGTAGCTGCTGTGGAATCTAACATGTTATTTTCTTTCATTTAATTAGAATGCATAATAACATATATTATATTTGGCTCGTTCGTTTTTTTACCGAGAACGACAAATAAACCGAAAATTTTGATCGATGATTTAGATTTTTGAAGGTTTGATTTCAATAAAGTTGCATTTATTTTTTATTAAGACTAACTAATGCTTCCTGTGATGCAGATAATGTTTTCAGCCGTGACACATGATCTGTACGAACACAAAAAAGAAAAGGATAAGCTGTGAAAGTAGGGATTAGGGGGGGGTTGATCTATTTAATGAATAAGTATAGAGGTAAAGTCTAATACGCACCGTTCTTTCAATTTAGCTCCTGAGGTAAGCTGAGGCAGTGTGTCACATTGATTCCATGTATTTGAGGTTACAATGAAGGACTAAGGACAATGCCACATTGATCCACTCCATTGTTTGGAGACCGCATTCAGTGAAAGTGTGAGGCCTGTCCAAACAGCTGCTAAACGGTGACACATTCACATGTCAATGTGTATATTAGTACGTTGCTGTTAATGTATTTTCTTAGCCCCGACAAAAAAAAGGGGGGTGTTACAGGTTTATCGTATGTATCTGTGTGTCTGTGTATAAGTGTGTATCTCTGTGCAAATGCAAATGTATTACCGTTATGATGACATTTACAAAAAAATAGGAAAAAACGTTTCATGTATGGGCCCCCTTATTATTTTACTTTGAGATTTTCTTTATGACCTATCGTAAGTTCGAAAAACTTTTATCCGCTGATTCGTTTACCCGAAATTTTCATTTGTCCGAAAATATTTTTTCTCTGATACCGTTAACTTTCCTGGGTTGTTATAACACTAACCTAACCTAACCTACAGGTTCTGTAGGTATACCTTAAAAATAAAAATAAAGTTATTGGGTTCAGAAAAAAATGATTTTCGGACAAATAAAAATTTCGGACAAACGAAACAGCGGACAAAAGTTTTTCGAAACATCCATAGGTACACTTCTGTATGTATATTTTCATGTATATAAATATGCGACTATAAGGAAGAACATTTAATTGTTTAAATATGACTTTTTTTTGTAAATATATGATAGGTTACCTTTTTTATATTTGTTAGGAAGGCCGTCGTTATTACACAAATTCTGTTAAAAAAAACCGGCTATTTATCACGGTTCAAAATATACAGCGCTTTAAATTTAGGGGAGGAAGGGCAACAAAGGCTTATATGGGACCCCGCTTGGCACCCTAAAAAAACTCAGTCACATTTCACTTTCCAGTATATTTTGTGTCACGTTATTTACAAGTGACTACTCTATTGTATTGTAATCAAATTAGCCTTTCAAACAGCACATTTACGACCTCGCAACCCTAATTGCCTTCCGAATGTAAAACTAAGACGAATTGCTTTCTAACCGCTGCTATCTGCGCACGAGTGGGGCGCATGCACGGTTCGCTGTACAAACATAAACAAACTCGTTCAGTGCCGCCGGCTACAGATAGTAAGCAATTTGTTCACGATGGTTGTGTCATGGGCACCCAATGCCGGAGAACCCGCAATACTGCCGATCATAGTAAAACGACAGTAAGCGCATATAAACTTGTTCTTTGGGATGTGAGAATATCATACTGATAATTCGAAACGGCGTAACTTCAATTCAATAGCTAAAGAACTTTCGACTTCCTCTGGTTAGTAATGCAGTTGGTTATTACATGAGTTCTAAAGAAGATACGACGTAAGGGCAAAATAGACATCTCGTTGAAAGGGAATGTTTCGTTGTAAGTACATTGAAGTGTAATTAACGCGATGCGATTTAAACGCCGATATTTAAACTTCGATGTAATGTGACACTTTGGACGACGTTGCCGGCCTTATCTGGCACACTTATTAAGACTAAGTTCATTACTTATCAGGGTTTTGTTCAATTCATTGTTAATTGTTATTTAGTGTCCGTTAAGAGTTCACAAAAGAAATGCATGATAATACTTAAATGTTATTCATTTTGTCGATATATTTATGATTGATGATGATGACTTAACCCCTCAGTTTTATTGAAAACGTCTTTAATTTTATTAAGTACCTAATTATACCTACACTTAATATAACATATCGAAACGGCATACAAAGTCATGCACTAACTAACTAGACTAGACTAATAAATAATAATAAATTAATAATAATACTTATCCCTTCTTGGTTCTCTATGAAAACAAAGCGATCAGTAAATATTATTCCGTCCAAGTTATTCTTAACTTAAACTCAACACCCTAGAGTTCATAAACGAGCGTCTCTACATTATAAACTAGGCTAACTTGAGCCCTTGAATCCTGGTCACGCCACCAAATAACCTTAACATTTAAACAACACCAATTGCAACGAAATCGGCACGTATTTCATTTAAAGTTTGAGTTATGGTTTCCGCAAGATCTAGTCAATCAGGACAGTTCTCTCTACAAATTATACCTTGAAATACAAAAATGTGTTATAATTTTTACTGCGTTGTCAGATGTAAAGCAGGATTGACCTCGTAACTTGCGAAAACTCTAACTACAACAAATTATAATTTTTAATAAAACAAAATCATAAGGCGAAGTTCTAATCTAATGCGGCCAAAAGCTAAAACCATGCCAATGTAAATATGAGCTGCCCTTGCGGTCATCCGCCACACGATAGCGCGGCGAATAAAATAAACAAATATATTCCAGAATCCGCTCGGAATCGTTTCATATTCTATTCCTAAAATATACCGTGAATTCCCAATTACGCATGATATTGGCCACTAGCATCCTTTGAATCTGTAAAATAATCCTGGGAGGAAATGATTCAATTTTACAATACCTACATTTAACAAGCGTTTAGTTGGGAATTTGAATTTTGAAACCGTATTACGAAGTATCAAATTACCAAGATCCAGACAGTCAAAGACAGCATTATAGAGCAGGGACTCAGTATAAACAGTACTTCGTCTTCAAACAAACGTATATCACGGGGCTTGCATGTATGCCACTAAAAGCAAACTCAACAGGACGCACCAAGCCGGTTTAATAGGGAGGGGCCGCACCGTCGCCGCGTTTGGTTACTATCGAATGACGCGCATCGAGGCAACCCTAGAGCCCGAGCTGCAATAGGTAACAGAAACTCCAAAAGGGCCGGAGACGAACTAATTTTCTATTTATACTATGGTAGGGTCATGTCATCTCTTATTTAGGTCGTGGAACCACTAACAAATTATTATTTTGTAAATTACCTCCCATGACATAAAATTGACATGACCTTATGTCAATCATCTTTTAGTAAAGAGTATTACTTCTAATATACATTTTGCTGTAGTATCCGAAAATCGCAGTAGCGGCAATTTGCTTGCAAAAAATAACTTTTTAAGGCCCAAAGAGAAAGTTTGGTCCTCGCTATGCCACACTTTCGAATCACTTTAACGATTACTTCCAGCTATATTATCTTCAAGCTGACCTAGATTCACTATCCTGCTTATTTCCCTGAGGATATCCGTAGTCCTATTCAAATCGTGTTTTCTATCAGAGTTTTTTATTTTATGTTCAATATAAGCTCTTAGTACATTTAGAAGAAAAAAGTAAAAAGCGTTGTTGTAAATAAGTTATTCAAGTTTTAACATTTATTTTGGTGAAGTAACTTTATTTGTTCTTTTTAGGGTTCCGTAGCCAAATGGCAAAAAACGGAACCCTTATGGATTCTTCATGTCTGTCTGTCTATCCGTCCGTATGTCACAGAAACTTTTTTCTGAAACTATAAGAACTATACTGTTGAAACTTGGTAAGTAAATGTATTCTGTGAACCGCATTAAGATTTTCACACAAAAATAGAAAAAAAACAATAAATTTTGGGGGTTCCCCATACTTAGAACTGAATCTCAATTGTTTTTTTCATCAAACCCATACGTGTGGGGTATTTATGGATAGGTCTTCAAAACTGATATTGAGGTTTCTAATATCATTTTTTTCTAAACTTAATAGTTTGCACGAGAGACACTTCCAAAGTGGTAAAATGTGTGTCCCCCCCTGTAACTTCTAAAATAAGAAAATGATAAAACTAAAAAAAATATATGATATACATTACTTAGTACCATGCAAACTTCCACCGAAAATTGGTTTGAACTAAATCTAGTAAGTAGTTCTTTTTAATACGTCATAAATCGTAAACCGCAATTTACCTTTTATGGAACCCTTCATGGGCTAGTCGGACTCGCATTTGGCCGCTTTTTACTTTTCTGGGAAGCTCCTTTGTCACAGTTGTTTAAGAACATAACAGTTTGTTTAGGTTTATCGACTTAAACAATATTTACTTCTGTCGTATATATAGCTATTTGTAGGGTATTCTTGTGATGATTAGACACAACAATGATACATGTCAGAGACATGTAGGTATGGCAGACAATGAATAAATATCAGAGACAATCTCACACATATTGACCTAGTCCCAAACTAAGCTCTAGGCTTGTACTACGAGTAATAGACTATATACGAGGGGTGGCTGAAAAGTAATCTCTTTTGTCTATATATAATAAAAAAATGTTACTGGCCACTATGGTATCGTATTGGCTATTTATTCTTTTTTTTAAATTGCCGTCATTCTTTTGTTTATTAAGCTTCGATTCGAATTGGTAGCTCTGAGCAGTGAACATGTCGGAAGAAAAAAGTAAAATGGTTAAAATTGAGCAACGTGCGGTTATTAAATTCCTCACTAAGGAGGGTAATACTCCATCGCAAATCAGACAACGCATGTTAGCGGTGTTTGGTGACTCTTGTCCTTCCGAATTCATTGTAAAGTTTTGGTCGAAGCAATTTAAAAATGGCCGCGAGAGCCTTGAAGACGATCATCGCAGTGGAAGGCCGGTTTCCGCGGTTACTGATGAAAACGTGGCCAGTATCAAAAAACTTATTATGGAAGACCGACGTATAAAACAGTGGGAGATTGCAAGAGACATTGGCATTAGTAAAGAAAGGGTGCGCCAAATTATTCATGAGTATTTGGGAATGTCAAAGGTCAGTGCTCGTTGGGTGCCCAGAATGCTGACTCCATTTGATAAGGATCGACGTGTCCAGTGTTGTAAGGCATTTTTAGAAATGAGCAAAGGTATGGAGGAAGAAACTATTTCTAAAATAGTGACTTGTGACGAAACATGGATTCGCCAATGGGATCCTGAAAGCAAACAGGAATCTATGCAATGGATATTTAAGGGAGAGAAGCCTCCTCGCAAGTTTAAAGTCCGTCCATCAGCAGGCAAACTCATGGCCACAATTTTTTGGGATGTCGATGGAATTTTGTTGATAGACTATTTACCCAAAAATACTACAATGAATGCTAATTACTATGCTAACTTGTTAATTCAGCTCCGGGAAAAAATAAAAGAGAAACGACGAGGCAAACTGGGCAAAGGAGTTCTAATATTGCACGACAACGCCCCAGTGCACACCGCTCGAGTAGTGAAGGCAGCTATGAGTGCAAATGGCTTCAATCAGCTGGATCATCCACCTTATAGTCCAGATCTAGCCCCCTGTGATTACTTTTTATTCAGGCTGTTAAAAAAAGATCTAAGAGGGCGACGATTCTCGACTGATGAAGACATGAAGTCCGCCGTAAATGATCATTTTGACGAGAAAACAAAAGAATATTATTTTAACGGTCTAATGTCACTTTATGACAAATGCAATAAGTGCATTTCTCTTGCAGGAGACTATATTGAAAAATAAAAAAAAAACTAGCCATGTCAGTCTTTTACTTCATACTTAGGTAGATTACTTTTCAGCCACCCCTCGTACTTATTTTTATTTTTTATTTATTTTAATGGCGTCTACAAGTTATGTAATTTTGCCAGTATCAAGTATATATAAGCAATTGTACGGTGAATCGTCGTTGTCGCGTCGTCGGCGTCTTCCAGTCCCAGTCGGCACACCATTGAAGATGGCGGGCATCCGCTTCAATGGCTTGGAGTGTTCTTAACCGCTTGCTCATTCAGAACCAAATTTTCACTGTTATTTTATTTGATGCATATCCTTCGTCGGTGTTGGAGGTTACTTCACAAAGTTGCCCTGGATTTGCGAACCAAAATCAACGATAAAGTAATTTACAAAAAATATAATAAATAGACAGATGTTTTCAAAATGTCAGCTAGACAAGAACCCGACTATATACTTAAATACATAGATATATTCCAAGACGTAGGAACAATAACTCACGCTCTACACACAAATATTTGCCCATATCGGTAATCTGAACCGGGACCGCTAGGTTCGTAGGCAGGGTCGCTACCAACTAGACTCAACGCGTCGTAAAACCTTATTTTATTTTATTGCAACTGTATGGCTATCTATAAACCTCAGTCCACATAATCAAATATCGTTATTACAGTAGTTACTAAGAAGTCAATCCAGACATAACAGCAGTAAAATAATGCTGTTATTAATTAACTTATTCCTTCACCGCAAAAAGTAAGCATTGTTCCACTGCTATCAACATTATCAATATCAAATTCATGGTGGTGTAATGTGTCAGGTTTGACTAATCTGCCTAATTAGTACTGTAATATCCTAAAGATACTTATCGCACATTGTTTCCTAGTAACAATCCAAGTGCCGATTAATAAACTGATCTCTATTGTAATGCGCGTCTCAAGATGAGTGTGAAGAGAGGAGGTTCTCAATTCGTCGGGGTTTTTTTTATGGATTTTCCCCGATTACTCGAAGACCACTGGACCGATTTGAAAATTTTTTTCGTTGTTTGAATGGGTATACTTTCTAGTTGGTCCCATTGCTAACACGTCAGGATCTGATGGTGGGATATTGGAGAAATCAAGAGAACTCCTCAAATATTATAGGCACACCTATAGCGATTTTGGTATTTTGCACTGTAACTCGTGCATTTGCTTTTGAAAAGTACTATATGGTGAAGTGGAACTGATGATGAAGACCACAGATGGCCACCGGAACTCCTTAACGGTACGGTGGCGATAAGATATTTCGACTAAGGTAGTTAAGCGACTATGACGAAGCACATTTACGTTTAAATATGACTATGACATTCCGTCGGCGTTGTCTGCGGCGAGCTTGAAATGTTCTATAGTTTCTCATTAATATTTAGAGGTGGAGTTATGTAACAGCATAAATAGGATCACTAAAAACCGGTTTTTGTTTTTTTAAACATTTATCTTTCACGTGCTGCAACCTCTCCTGATTTATCAAAGTCAAAGTTCTTTATTCCTCAATTTAGGCATAATATAATGCACCTATGAATGTCAAAAAGCATTGCCAAAAGCATTATCAGGACATTACCTCATTTTTGGCATTGTCTTCTGGTCTACTGATTATTTTAACATATCAATAAAATCTCCTGATTTTAGGAATTCGCACGAGTAAATGCAGTTTTATCCTTAAAATACTGACATTACTGACTGTCATTCCTTTCTATGTGGTTGTGTTATATTGGTAACGATTATTTCTACGTAACTTTTATCTATTCGATTAGAGTTGAACGGAACGTTTTACTTTGGAGTGATTGTCTGTTTGCGTCAGTAAAGTGCTTTCTGTAATTAATATACAGCACCTGGAAGACAAAGCGTCGGTGGGGTTGAAAACGAAATTTTCCGAAGATGACCACTTGACAGATCGATTTTTCGCCCCCGTTAACCCCTATATTTCAATCTTCATTCTTAAAAAATGAATTGAGCGCTTGCTGTTTCCATTAAAATATACCTATAAATATAAAAAAAACAGTACTCCTTTTTTTTACTCTCTCCTGGTTGTTATGGTAACAATCTCCTTTATTTTGTCAGTGGCAGTTTGTAGCATTGAATGGCTTGACGTTTACTTTGACGTACCCCCACCGAAAATGATAAGCACTTTAGTGCGCTGTCATAATAAACTTCAAACTGAACATCAAATGACTAGTATGACAATAACAATGGCAGACACAGTGACAAGGTTCTAAGTATGCTTAACATTTTTATTGGGTTACTGTCCCTTGTGACGGGCATCTCGGTCAACATGAGTTTATTAATACGGCCTTAAATATGCACCACAATCATAATATTGGTCAAAACGAATTCATGAATCATCACACAAATCATTGGGATCCCGACGCACAAACCGGTTCCATTCTGGGTTACTGCTAACATACAAACAACACGTTCGCCCACCGTATGCGAAACAAATACATACAAAAGGCGACAACGCGGGCGCTGAACACATTGACACATTCAATACCAAACTCCATGATTTCCATATGAATTGTTCTAATAATGCTATCATGGGTTGAAACAATTTGCCAATCAAATTCATTACTATTATGATTATATCGTTGGAATGTTAGCTACCTGAATATGGTTATGTTTATTTGATCGATAACAGTTCAGTATTCAAATCAAGATTAATAAATCAGTAAAGAATTATCGAGTTCTTAGATTATGTGGTGAGAAATATCGTGATCTGGGGGCCTAAGATGCATAACGCTAACTTAAGCGATATTTTTGAACTGACAAAATGTACAGAGTTGACAAGTCCATACATATAGTAATTTTTCAAAAACCGCTAACGTAGGCTAAGCCCCCAGTGATTTCATTTTTTACAAAGGCATTTTAATCGGATGGATTTGTTCTGAGACATAGGTACATACCTAACGTACCCCTCAAATGGAAATCAACTCGTAAGGTCACAGACTTACCTGCTAAGGTAGCATAAAACCTTATCGCATTAAGACAATACTTAATTAATAGTAAAATTCCGTTATGATCGTACGTACGTCGCTTTTAAGATTTACACTGCTTGCAGAGTAGATGGGAGTACCGAGAAGTGACTGTATACCGGATGACGCAACGTGGGTAGGCCCCTTAATCCTTTTAAAGACCAACAACCTGGTGAAGGTCGTAAGCATTCGATAGATACAGATACAGGCAGCAAACAATTTTCTGACGATACTTAAGAAAAGACTCAATTCTGAGGACTACGAAAGGGTTTTACAAGAGGTACGATTCTGAGAAATTGCACTGACGACAATCAAAGGCAATTACAATTCGCATGAGGTGTCTTTACATGATTAAGCCCAGGAGAATTAATCATGACGATGATTTTGTATTGTTTTAGGACATATTGATTTGCCATATTCATTACAATAAAAAGAAATATGTAACTTAAATCATTGCTAAACAATTACACTTCTCCAGAATGTTCAAGGAACAAAATTTACAAAGTATTTTAAAAGAAAAATATTAATAATCAAGAAAACATTTAAAAACATGTGAACTGTCTTGTACGATTTCATTATCTTTAAATTAACAAACTTTACCCAATTTTATAAATACGCGTGCTATATTTAGCAGAATGTGATGATACATAACATCATTGAAACTCATGTTCAATGAATAAATTATATTTACATTTATAACATATGGAAAATACCAACCATCCGTCATTTTAATTTCCCAACGCATCATCGAATGCAACGGTGGGCCGAGCGATGATCCCAGCGGGACTCCAATTACGCAACGCAACCTTTTCTCTTTAACGCGAACTTTCTCTTTGTTCGCTAGTTTTCCATTTATTATTTTCTTTTAGATTGTCATTCGTTCATTCTCGGAAGTTCGTGCCCGAAACAAGAGGTTCCAGCGGCAGTTTCAGCTGATATGAATACAAGATAATGTTGCTGCTGTGCTAACTGTTTCTACATTAACATTTTTACGTTTTTATTGTTGCGTTTTAGGATTTGGTACTAAAATTTCGGATTTATTTTTCTACAGAAAGCTGTCTCTCGCTTGGTAACATTACAGTAACTAAAGCTAGTCAAGTAGAAGCCTAAATTATACTAGCGGATGATGCAACAAAAAGTGAAACCCTGCATAATATAATTACAGATTCACACAAATTTCAATACATGTGTTGGCATGCCATGTGGCACTTGCCTAGAAGAGTACCAATCACCTACATCCGGTTACAACTGCGCAATCCGCCGGGAAACCATCAAAGCGTGTCAAAAGGATGTTTTTTTTAAAGTGGCTTTAGTTCAGAAATCCTAATTGTTGTGAAAATAAAGTGTTAAACTGCATTGTTGATCTTTTTGCACAAACAGATTGATGATGTTTGCACAAACAGTTTGGAAGACAGATTCTTCTGGGTTTTTTTTGGTTTTATGGTATTAAAAGTTTCCTGTTTTAATCATTGCCTACCTAGTTTGTGTGATCAATCCCATACCAATCCTTTTCAGCCGTGTGAGAGGTTTATGCGTAATTGAAAGACCAACATCCCAATATCTAAGCATTCCTACCTCCTCACAAACTATCACTTTTATATGTGTAGAATTAGTAGGATAGTAGAGTATCAGCAAATCTTGAGTTGGGCTTAATTCATTAAAAATGTATAATACAATCAGAACGGTGTCACAGTGACATTATAAAACAATTTGTTTGACACTTGTTACGACTTGAATCATAACGTAACTGTGACACAGTACTATGATGGGTCAGGGTTTCATTAGGCGGATTACATCGAGCACCACTGAATTTTTAAGGCTGCGCTAGCGCCGACCGTACAGCAACCGTCCAGTGGCGCCACCCTTACTATTATTGTGTTTTCTAATAACTTAAGTGTTGTCTTATAATGTAAAACAATTTGTTATTTGACTGATACACAATTTACTTGGATTAACAGCATATTCACCAAATCCTACTAACAATTCGACCTTCGTGTAATCAACTCAACGGAAGAGGGCAGACGCAAGTTTTTGATAAAGTTTTGTTTTATGAGTCATATTTTTTTTCAATTTTAAGTAAATGGCTTATGCTTTAAATCTCTATTCTGCTCGGTACAGCCATATCGTTTTTGACATGATATTATATTGTCAACGTTTCCATAGCTCTAATTTTGTATAAAGTGGCGACCGAGTTAAAATTAGAATAGAGCCCCTGTAACATGATCCTCTGGCTCTCTTCTTCTTTTAACATAAGTGACTTGAGTTAATAATTATTAATGTACAGAACGAAAGTCAAAATAGGCCCCGCCATGTTAATTTGACAAAACTAGCTATCAATCGAAATGGCCGAGAAAGTTGCAACGCTCTAGCATGCTCTAGATGTTAAGTGACACAGGTGACACCCATTCAGTAAGTGGTGTAGGCGCGATGTTAATCACTATATACATCTTAACAGGGCTTTTACGTACCGTTTTAAAACTTAACAGGTCTTTTAAATGCCGTATTATTAAAGGCTTTACGAGGGGTGATCGATAAGTTTTGAGAATCAGTAAGAACCATCCACATAATGATATTCTTATAATGTGGACTATAACATGGCACTAATGAAACAAAAATTGGAGAACAAAAATGTATACATTATTCATTTGTTTTCCTGTGATAGCTAAACAAAAAACATCTGTATTAACAATTTTACAAGACGGCAAAAATAAGAGTTAGTTTTGTAATAATTTGGAGCTGTGTGGAAAAAGTTCTGGTACACTAATAAAAAATATTGTTATTGAAAATGAAAACTTGATTTATTATTATGATTTAAAGGATAAACAAGTTATCATTGCAGTGTTTTTTTTTTTAAATGTACCTACAGGATCTGGTCGAGGTACCGCTAAAATCAGCTTGTTTTTTTCCACATAAATGGTGAATACCGCTGACGGATGGTACCTGATCGGATCTGATCACACTGTGGCGGTCTTTGTTGGAGGCATGTTCTGCAGTGAACGTCTTTCAGCTGAAGATGACAATCATAATATTGTTGATGATGATGATGATGTAATTATAATAATTAATTTCAAAAAATTTCAAACCGTGTCTTGTTAGTAACAATTGTTACTTATTTGCCGTGTAAGTTTGTATAGTAAATCTTCGGTTAAAAATAACGTCTGAAGTAAAAGTAAATTATACGCGCTCCGCTACGCCATTACTCTTTATCTAACGGTTACATCAAAGTAGATCAGTTCCGCTACAGCCTACGTTAAAAACTTGAGTTCAATGCCTTTTATGATGCATAGCAACTTTAAACTGCAATAACACTTTGGACACCTACTACTAAAGGACAATACAAACCGATTTAAAAAAACATAACGTGTGTAACTCGTCTTGCAATATCACTTCGAAGAATAGAATAGTATGGAATAGAAAATACTTCTTCAGCGCACACAGAAGAAAAACAAGAAAGAAAGAAGGAAGGGAAAAATTATTTATTAACACATTTAGCACATAATACAAAAGTTAACAAACAAATAATAAAGCAGCAAAAGCATAACGATACCTTAGTTCACAATTGTACTAATTACATTTGAAAAGTTATTGTAATTAGCATGTTTGTGCACAAATAATAAGTTCGTAAATTTAATGGCAAAAAAATATCATTTAGTACGATTGTGCGCTAAGGTATCATAAATAGTACCTATAGCATGTGGTAAAAGGAGCCGACTCAGCAAATGCTGCGCTTCCGAGCGCGACCATAGAACGATATAGAGCACAAAGAAGACAACGTTGAATAGAAAAGTTAAATTATACGTGTATGAGTGGGGTACCAATTGTTTTCTCTAAACACTTTTCAACGAATGTAGATATCATTAGGCAGATTTTTTATTTCATCGCAAGGCATTTCTGATAAGTCCACCTAACCTACGTAACTAATGTTAAGATATCCTGAAAATATCATGGTTTTCAGAAATTCGATAAAACTATGGGTTACCGTATGTGTGTGCAGTCGAGTTCATAAATATGTATACACTTTAGTAGGTACCTTGTCACTTTAATCGCTGTGATATTTCGTATATGGCAGTTTGAACACGGCATTATAGACAAGGTACTAAAGTTTGTATACGTATTTATGAACTCGACTGTACGAATACTTATACGACAATTGCGAATAATTTTCCATCTTCCACAAGCACCATCCCGGGTGTTGGTCAAATTTCTTCTACCTATAAGTAGGTATTTGTTGTTAGCCAACCACTAAACTCAGAGACCGACCGCAAGTGGTCTACTTAATGGAACATTTCCTATTTTCCCTTGTGTTGAAGGAGGACTTTCAATTGCCCACTTGAAGAAACAAAAGGCACTTGAATTACTTAGATTAGAAGTTATTCTGTTTCAAGTCAACGAACCTTTTTTATCACATAGAGAAGGCAGACGATCACACATGTGACACAGGCCACCTGATGGTAAGGGGCATCTGTGACCTATAGACATTTGCATTCACAAAGCTATAATTTCATACATACATTAAATCACGCCTGTTTCCCAGTGGGGTAGGCAGAGACCACTTCTTTCCACCTGCTACGATCCTGACAAATCTCTCTCGCTTCTTCCACATGCATACATCGAGTCATGCATGCACGTCGGTTTCGGGTACTTAAGATTCGGCCCTTTTCCAGTATTTCCGATTTGATTCGAAAAAGTACGACTTGGGCGGCCCCTTCCGACCCTCCCACTCACTCCTCCTCCTCCTCCCAATCTTTTTTCATCCACCCTTTCCAAATTACCGAACCCTTTAAAGATCAAAAAAGAGCTACAATTAGATCAAAAAACAATCGAAAGACCGCAAATGCGTTGCCAACCCTGAGGACTAAGATGGAATGCCTCTATGCTAGTAATTTCACCCATTGTCTATCCCCACAGCAGAACACAACAATGAACACTGCTACTTGGCTGTGTATTAAAGGATAAGATAGTGGTAGCGATCCGGAAGGCCCCCTCACAACGAGTAACCTGTTTTAGCCACGGCAGGCCTTTCACGT
This sequence comes from Acleris literana, assembly GCA_946894065.1. Taxonomy (NCBI): domain Eukaryota; kingdom Metazoa; phylum Arthropoda; class Insecta; order Lepidoptera; family Tortricidae; genus Acleris; species Acleris literana. Next base: position 7,148,349 of record OX335694.1, read on the forward strand.
AACTCACTCGCAATCGCGATCGGCTTCAAAGCGGAACAATTGGTTTCATTCTGTATGCAGACAAGCCTTCGATTTTCAAAATGAAAACGATTGCGATTGCGAGTGCGTTAGATGCCTAATAGCCCCTCTGGTCCCACCGCCGACGATGAGCGGAAAGCGAGTACGATCAATTATTAATATTTGTGTCTCTTTTCTTGACACGGGTTCTATATCTTTTGTTTCGACAAAGTAGTGGAAAGAGTTCTCTCTGGTAGTGTGAACAGCCAGCGATCAACTATTAATATACGTGTCTCTTTTACTGACAGGGGATCTTCATCTTTTGTTCGTTTCTTGGGCGAGAAAATCGCCGATAGCTAATCGCTTCCTCGCCCTTAGTGGGACCAGAGGGCTCAGACAAGATGCACTACGCTAACTAACGTTTCTATTCGATTCGTTTTTAAACCAATCGCATCACTGGTAGATGACGTGATACGAAAAGTCACGTGGTCTACCAGTGACGCGATTGGTTTAAAAACGAATCGAATATAAACGCTAGTTAGCGCAATGCATCTTGGCAGGGCCCTCAGTGCCTTATTCACGCCCATGTTTGATTGTTTAGAATATTTTTGACAGCTACGCGTAAGCGTCGCCTCACGATCCTCTTTAGTTATAAACGGCAAGAATTGGCATATATTAATATATTATGCATTGTTTGATGCAAAAGTAGGCAGAACAATTTTAAATTGACACCTACAGTACTGATAGTAATTGTAGGTACGGTATAACGAACTTTGAGCACTGACTAATACGTAGGTACAAGTCTTTGTTCGATCCTTCCTCCGCGAAGTGTAATCACACAGCACGCGACTTTGTCTGTATCCATTACCCTTTTAATGCCACCGCCCAATGGCACGATCGTTCATTAGCACTAATGCCCCATTAGAACACCTGTCACATTCTAATTCGCCAAGGTAGGTGACGAACGCGATTTAAGGTGACATTTAATTTTATTAGCGATAGTGCTACTGGGCAGTGACATTTAAATAAATAAATTTCCACCTATCAAACGACAATCAAAAATATGACACGTTAACCTAGCCTAGTTGGTAGTGACCCTGCCTACGAAGCTACCGGTCCCAGGTTTATATCCCGGTAAGGGCAGATATTTGTGTGATGAGCGAGAGTATTTGATCCTGAGTCTTGGATGTTTTCTATGTATTTAAGTATGTATATATAAGGTTATCGTTGTTTAGTACCCATAGTACAAGCCTAGAGCTTAGTTTGGTAATAGGTCGATTCGATTGTCCCCCGACATTATTATATCATTAATATTTCCAATATTTATAACAGTGTTATATAAATTAAAATTACAACGTGCACCACGTGCGAGCTGCCCCATTCTTGATAATCTATACAAAATGCCTTTGAAAATGCACTTTATCTTCATTCTAAAATCGACAACACTGCTCGTTAGAACTATTAACTATAATCTCAATCTCATATAGTTTTAGACTGCCTCTTATTAACCCACTAGCTTCTGCCCACTAGATTTCGTTTAAATTTTCCGGGATAAAAACTATCCTATGTCCTATTCCAGGATCTAACCTATATGTGTGTCAAGTTTTTTTTCTGTGGTAATCGCCTGAAGGGCCGAAGACAAAAGTCCTTGCTTTTGTTTGCTTTTTATTTTTGAATTACTTTAAGAAAAAGGGGCAGAGGTGAAAATCCCTTCCGGAGACCGGGGAATGGAGGGCCCAGGTACTGCCGGGCTCGCACCGGCTAAAAACACCAATGCCCCTATTACCAACTAGAATTTAGACTCCCGCGGATACTACCCCAGCCAGTGCTGAAAGGCCGGAGGAGAAAGTCCTTCCTCCGTTTACTTATCCGCGGGGATTTTCCAAAAAGGGGGATAAGAATGGGGGTTGGGATGGGGGGAGTGTGTGCCAAGTTTCATCCTGATCTGTTCAGTGGCTGGAGCGTGATTGAGTAACAAACATCTAAACATCCAAACTTTCTCATTTATAATATATTATAATAATATAAATATAATATTAGTAAGATAAGATGATGAGATGACCCAGTACTATAGGATCCATTATCACACTGCCCTCTTTAGAAAAAAGGGCGTATGTCTCATAGAACCGCGTATTTATTAGTGACCTTATTTCTTAACACAGGGGTTAAATTTGTTAAGAAGAGTAGTATAAACCTACATACTTCTTCATTATTTTTATAAACCTTTAGCTTGTCTTTATACATCCATAGCAACCGTTTTGTTTTCTTGTTGTCAATATATTTTTCTTGTCACGTAATCAACGATCTTTATTTTAACTGTTAAATTAGTTTTAACATGGTAGCAGAGCGTGGTTACCAGTGAATTAAAATATTTAAAGTCGAGAGTCAGTACCTAACTATCCTATTTTTCTAAACATTCCGGCAAGGAAATATCAATATGCAATCGCCAAAGTGTAAAATTGATATTGGCCACCTGGAAGGCACGAAAAACTGGACAACATGGAAATTTAAGGCTACGCTACTACTAAGAGGTACGCCCGGTGGGTTGGATGTGGTTACGGGTGCATTAGACAAACCCGTGAAACCTACTACTACCGATCCCAACGAAATTTCTTTGTACCAAACGGCTCTTGATAAGTACAACCTAATAGATAGTACCACATTACTATTACTTACTGCGAATATGTCAGACGAAACCCTTCAAAAGATCATGCGTTTCAACTCGTCTAAAGATGTGTGGGATGAATTACATCGTTTATTCGACGGCACGTCTGAAGATAAAAGTTACGTTCTTTGTATGGAGTTTTTTGGCTATCGTAAAGATCCTTCACATGACATTACGACTCATATCTCGAAAATCAAAACCCTTTGGTCAGATTTGAAAGCTGAACTAATGAAGATAGAGAAATATGACTTACCGGATATCCTTTTAATCTGTAAGATCCTCGATACTTTACCTGAAACCTTTTTCTCTTTTAAATCGAGTTGGATGCTAATGTCGAAGACGGACAAAAACGTAGAGAATCTGACGACGCAAATCTGTGCCTATGAGCGTTCTATCTCGTTGAAAAACGAAGGTCCTGCAGAAGCTCTAATTGTACAAAGTAATAAGTTGAAGAAGAAATGTGGATACTGTGGAAAAGTCGGTCATAAAGTGAGACAATGCCATAAATGGAAATCTGACGGGAAGCCATCTAAGCCAGAAAATAAACAATCAAACAATCTCAACTCAATGCTATTGCCAATTACCACTGACGTAAATTCAATGCTTACAAACTATGATACTACAAGTTGGTTCGTCGACAATGGAGCAACAAGCCATGTCACTTGCCGAAACGATTTGTTTTCTAGCTTTGAGCCTTTTATTGATGCTCGGACAGTGACTACAGCTAATGGAGCTACTATCAAAGCTGTTGGCAAAGGTACTGTTGATTTAGACGCTGTCATCAATGGCGGAAAATCCAGATTAACACTCTGTGATGTTTGGTACGTACCTGATATAAAGCAAAATCTTTTTTCTGTATTGGCTGCTCAAGATCGATTAAACAATAGTGTACTCATGTCTGAAAGAGACCACTGTTTGCTGAAAGTTGGAGAACAGTTAATACTGACTGGCAAAAGAGTCAAGAATGGAGGGTTGTATAAACTTAATGCAGTGACTATTACAAAGCCACCACCAGATTTGAACGCTTTGTCAACAGATAATTTGTTACAACTGTACCATGAACGGTTTGTCCACCAGAACAAGAAACACGTTAAAAAAGTTATTGAAAAGGAACTCGGTATTAATGTTCGTCTAGATTCTGATTTATGTACTGGATGTATTTATGGAAAAACACACCGGCAAGCATTTGGAACGAGAGAACGAGCTGAAGTACCTGCGGAAATAATACACGCTGATGTATGCGGTCCATTTCCCCCTTCCTTCAATAAACATCGCTACTTCGTTCTATTCAAAGACGATTTCAGCAAATACCGATACGTTTATTTCATGCGACAGAAGTCGGAAGTTCACCTAAAGCTTCAACAAATGTTACAAGAATGTAAAGTGGCTGGACATGTTGTCAAAGAATTGCTAAGCGACAATGGAGGTGAATTTAATAATGAGAGCGTCAGGCATATTCTACAAAAAGCTGGAATAAGACAAAGGCTCACGATGCCATACACGCCGCAACAAAATGGCCTCAGTGAACGTGAGAACCGAACCTTAGTCGAAGCAGCTCGGACATTGATGCATGCTCATGAAGAGTTACCCCAAGCTGCATGGGCAGAATTGATAAATACTGCTGCATACGTCTTGAACAGAACTGGGCCAACTTCAGAAAATGGTAAATCGCCATTTGAGTTGTGGTTTAAGAAGAAGCCAACAATCCATCATCTTAAAATAATTGGATGTGAATGTTACGCTCATGTACCTCAACAAAAGCGAACAAAGCTATCAAAAAAGGCCGAAAAGTGCATTATGATTGGATATGAGGGTGACGACGGCTATCGTTTACTGAGTAAAAATGGTAAACTCATAAGGTCAAGAGATGTTACTTTTAATGAATCAGTACTGACACCAATTGGCGAAGCCGGCGATTCAAAAGAACAATCCTCGGTTGAAATATACTTTCCTCTTTCACCACCTCCGATGTGTGATGCAAGGGAGGATGATCACACCGAAAGCAGCTCAGATCCCACGTCGAGTAGCCCTGATGAGCCTAGCAGCTCAGATCGCACTTCGAGTAGCCCTGATGAGCCTAGCTCGGCTATGCCTCCCACATCGTCGGATTCAATTGTTAGACAAGAAGTAGAAAGCAGCCAAAATGACGTTACTGAACCATTTGAACGTTCATTAGAAGCATCACAGCCAGGGTCACCTGTTTATGAAGATGCTCTAGATGATAACATTGATAATGAGTTACCAGAAAACTTAGATGATATAGCTGAAACCAATAATAGAATGACTCTACGAGATAGAAGTCAGATGAGACCACCTATTCGATTTGGAGATTATGCCATGATGTCAGCAGATGTTCTTAATGGGATCAATGAACCAAATTCATATAAAGAAGCAATGACTAGTTCCCACAAAGATCAGTGGGTCAAAGCAATGGATAGTGAGGTGAAGTCTTTAAAGGAAAACAAAACCTGGATACTGGTTGATCTTCCAAAGGATAGAAAGCCTATATCTTGTAAATGGATATATAAAATTAAAACCAATGCAGATGGCTCACTAGACAAATTCAAGGCAAGGCTAGTTGCTAGAGGATATACACAAAAAAAGGGCATTGACTATGATGAGACTTTCAGTCCAGTTGCGAAAATGACAACGATAAGATCTGTCCTAAGCGTTGCTGCAAATGAAGGATTAAAACTCACACAGTTTGATGTATCAACCGCATTCCTGTATGGTTCATTGACTGAAGAAATCTATATGAATCAACCTGATGGCTATTCCGATGGATCAAAGAAGGTGTGTAGACTGAAGAGAAGTTTATATGGTCTAAAGCAAGCACCTCGGTGTTGGAATAAATGTATGGTGGATTATCTAAAATCAATTGGATTTATACAATGTGATACAGATCCCTGCTTATTTATCCGAAACCGTGGGAATAGCAAAATTATTCTTGCTCTCTACGTAGATGATGGCCTTGTAGCTGCAACAAATCAAGATGATTCTGAAAAGTTCATTAGAGAGTTGAAAAGAAGATTCAAAATCACTATAAAAGATGCAACTTATTTTCTTGGTTTAGAAATAAAGGGCGAAAATGGTGATATACGAGTGTCACAGAAACACTACGCACAGAAAGTGTTAGATCGCTTTGGTATGAGTGATTGTAAGCCCACTACCACCCCTATACAGAAAGACAGTCTGTCAGAACCGGATAAAGAGCTGGTAGATTCTACTACGTTTCCGTATAGAGAAGCTGTGGGTGCACTTGCCTACCTGACTGTTGGAACCAGACCTGATTTAGCATACGCTGTAAGCGTCATATCCCGTACTTTAGAGAACCCTTCCAAAGAAGACGTCCAAAAGCTAAAACGTATTCTGAGATACATCAAAGGAACAATGGGATTTGGAATAGTTTTTAAGAAGGGGTACAAAACTGGAATACTGGAATGCTATAGCGATTCTGATCACGGTGGAGATCCAACTACTGGACGATCAACATCGGGAATATTATGCTTATACTCTGGAGGGGCAATATCCTGGATAAGCCGACGACAAACTTGTGTAGCAATATCAAGTACTGAAGCTGAATTGGTTGCTGCCAGCGAAGCAGCCCGGGAGATTGTCTGGATCAAGAGACTCTTTGGTGAAATATCTAACTTGAAGGAGATACCCAAGTTAAAAGTTGATAATGATGCAGCCATAAAGATCTCACATAACCCAGAGCTCCACAGGAGAACCAAGCATATTGCAATTAGACATTTTTATGTCAGAGAACTCGTTGCTAGTGGCGAAATATGCGTGGAGTATGTCCCCAGCGAATTTCAACTAGCAGATTTGCTAACGAAAGCATTACATAAGCCACGGATAGTATCAATCGCAATTCAGATTGGTTTGATAGCGTAAAGGTTGACAAAAAGGGAGGATGTTAAGAAGAGTAGTATAAACCTACATACTTCTTCATTATTTTTATAAACCTTTAGCTTGTTTTTATACATCCATAGCAACCGTTTTGTTTTCTTGTTGTCAATATATTTTTCTTGTCACGTAATCAACGATCTTTATTTTAACTGTTAAATTAGTTTTAACAAAATTTGCTTTGACTATCAAATTGCGCATACGTCCTTTTTATTTAGAAGGGTAGCATACCCTAGACACGAGCCAAGTCACGTGTTTATTCGTGTAAACGGTAAACATTGATCAAGCAGACACTGGTATTATTCAACATCGGCCATAACAGGGAAATGGCTTTTGTACACGCTAACACATTGTATGTATTTATATACATTACACTTATTGAAATGTTTTACATAATAAAGCCGGATACGTAATTACATTAAGTACTTACGCTATGACTAAGTTATGAACTTGTGCTATCATAAATGTTTAATGAACCGACCGCCGAAATAAAAAGGGGGAGGGATAGGGGGGAGCTTTGTGTTGTTACTTTCCATGGATCTTGGATGATCTGATTTTGATTTAGTTTAGTTGAAATGTAGTGTAAATAGGATGGATCTTACCCAAGTTTCATGACAATCGGGTTGAACGTTTAAGAGAGCTCTGAAAGTAGGTGTCACAAATTAGATGTCGTTTATATATCTATTTAATCCAGTGATCCCCAAAGTGGTCTATATCGACCCCCAGGGGTCCACGACGACCTGTAAGGGGTCCATGTGAGCGGAAAAAATAAAAATAAAAGAGATGAAAATGGGGGTCCACGATATTGGATCCCATTTAAGCAGGTCGTGACTTTAATTTTGGTTTTCCGTTAATGGAATAATCCATATTCATACACAGATAGTAGGTACCTACTTAATTATGTAATACTTTCTTATAAATATATAAATAAACAAATATTATCTATAAGTATAAATTATGTTTAAATTTTCTCCTTGTGTAGTTTTTTACTCAGTAAAAAATATTTTTCCGCGCTAAATTTTCATTGTAGTCTGTGTCAATTTTTAGCCGGCTAGAGGTCAAAAAAATCGTTTTTTTTTTTACCTAGTTTCTACGTGAAAACGTAAATATTAGGTAAACAGGGGGTCCACCCAAAACCGCAACAAAGGCCAAGTGGTCTATGAGAGAAAAAAGTTTGGGGACCTCTGATTGAATCCCACCCCTGACAAAAAAAGAGGGAGGTTAGAAGTTTTAACGTGTGTATCTGTGTATCTGTCTGTGACAACGTAGCTCCTAAACGAATAGGCCGAATGGTTTTTAACCTCGTAAGGCCCACGTTAAATTTCGTTAGTTGGAAAAATAATCTTATGTCAGTCAACTAAAGTCAAAAGTCACTTTGAAAAATGTCCTAAATTTAGGACGTTGTGCCTTACGAGGTTAAGCCAGGTTTCATGAAAATTGCCACAGGGGTTTTATCTATTTAATAGCTTTTCCTTGCTAATGTAATGTTATAAACGCGAAAGTTTGTATGTATGGATGTATGAATGTTTGTTACTCTTTCACGCTGCAACGGCTGGACGGAATTGGATGAAATTTTGAATGGAGATAGTTTATACCCTGGATTAACACATAGGCTACTTTTCAGCCCGGAAAATTTAAAAGTTCCCGGGGGACTAACGATAATTGAAATCTAAGCGGTCGAAGTCGCGGGCAGAAGCTAGTCTATATATATATAAAGTCGGGTTAGTTACACCATTTATAATAACTCAAGAATGGCTGGACCGCTTTTTATGATCTTTGATTTTTTAGATTTGTCTCTGCCCCAAATAGCAGAATAACTATAAAAAACGTCGGAAAAAAAATACGAGAAAAAGATTCTGAGGCGGTAGTTAAAAATCGTAACCGTTTGTTAAATCTGAACCAAATGTGTCAAATTTTCCATTCGATTTTTGAATTTTAACCATTAGTTCAGTTAACTACGGATCAAACAATTAGCCCTAAGTTCGCCGGTTCGGCTAAATCTAATAAAATAAAAGATCATAAACTCTGATTAGAAGTAATCCTACCTATCATAAGTTATCAAAAATATCTACACACCTGTATGCCAATGACAATAAGGGCTGTACTCATATTTGATGCGATAGGTATATAAATTCAAGTGCTTTCGACTATACATAGCTAGATAAAATCTTATAAATGAGTGGAAAGTTTCATCCAAGTTATGTTCAGCTTCAACAAATAATTATTTCAAGGCATAATTGTGTTCAAATGTTGAACTAGCGAAGTAATTAATGCCAGTCTCATAGATACCATTTCATTAAAATATTAAATATAACAGCTTATAACATAATTTTTCCTACAAATCACAAGGTGAAATAAGATAACACAATATCTATGATGGATGACCACTATCAGGTATTACAATTTAATGTATTATTAGCATAATTATATTAATGATTCACCAACAAGGTTATAAGATTGGAATTCATATTATTTAAAAGTTAAACATGAGCGAATAAAACCTATGTGTAACAAATTAAAACAATAAGTAATTAGAAAATTAAAAAAACTGCTTGCCAGAGTCTTAAAAAAACTCATTTCACAGGTGATGACTTTTTGTTAGCTCGACTAAGTTTCATAAAAATATGCCATAAAGAAATATTCATTGAAACATGTTCTGAGGCAAGATGGAATTAGCCACCTTTTTTTACATTTTCCCAGCACACCTAATGTCAAGTTGTCATTGGCCAAATTTGCATCTTTCTACAAAAAATGTGAGATCCACTTAAAACATTTTTTTTAAATCAGCGCTTGTTTGACATGTCAGCAGTTAGCTTCAGGTCTCTGCATACGTAACGTGATCAGGACATGGACGGGACGAGGACGGAATGTGGTTGCATACATTTTTGGTTTTCCCGTCACATCCGTGTAATCATTACATATGCACAATCCAATACATTTTCTATGAAACACTATTCTTAAAATTCCCCATCCCGTCTGTGTAAAATCATGTTACGTATGCAGAGAGACTCTGCAGATAGTCTGTAAATGTATTAAAAGTTCCAAAATATTTTCCTATTAATACGTATGCAGAGAGACTCTGCAGATAGTCTGTAAATGTATTAAAAGTTCCAAAATATTTTCCTATCTTCAAGCAATGATATTTTATATTAAGATACGTTATGCTCATACTAAATGCATTCAAAACCCGTGACCAATTACTGACAGAGACAAAGACGGCAATCCATAGCGAACGCTATTGTTAGAAAGAGATAAATAGATAAAAATAGGGCTATTTGCCTTTCTTTTCGAGGAACGTTTTTGCGCACAGATGACGTATCTTTATATAAAATATCATTGCCTTCAAACATTTAAATTAACCTTGTGTCTAATTAAGGGGCTAGATTTAGAGATAGGCAATTGCAGGATATTTCCAATCGAGAAATACTTCAATGGGAAAGTACATTTACAATTCAGTAGGTATTATTTCCCGTGTGATGAGAGTGGTGTGATAAGAAAGACGCCCAACAGTAGGTTCCTAACAGTATGATGAATGATCCAATAAGCATATTGATGGATGGTGATACAACCAATGACAATTATTAAATCATTAATGATGATAAAATAACAACAATGAAATTAAATTATCCCTTTCAAAACTAGCCAATAAATTGTGTGTGTGTTGTTAATTACTTTTTGGAGTAGCCGATGACAAATGAAAATTAACTAAAGAAGCAAATAAAAGAATTATAATTTTTAAAATTCAATATCATCTTATACAAGGCTGGGGTTAGAACTCTTATTCTAGACAGATCCAGGTCAAGTGTTTAGACAAGTATTATGCTTTTCTATTAGATTTCTCATAACTTTTTTATTTTAAATTGTAATTTGTTTATTTTTTCATAACTTTTAATTTCAATTGCAATCTGGATGGAATATAAGTTGTTTTTTTTTCTGACAAGTATGGAGGGATAAAGCTGGGCTGCAAAGAGTTAATTAGAATTTATTAAAATTTTGTTGCACTCCAGACTTAAGTTTTTGTATTTAAGTTGTATTTTATTTTATTTCTGGGAAACAGGCGTGACTTAATGTATGTATGTATGTAAATATTACCAAATTCTAATCAAGTCGGGCTTTGACTCAATATCAAGTTCTCAAAGTTTAAAAGAGTTTTTATCTCTGAATTTGTGTTACCTAAGTCAAACCCAAATGAGAATATATTATTGTCTTAGAGAAAACAAAAACAGTATTTAAAATTCACTATGTTAACAATTCATCAAAATTAATAACTACTGGATTCCATAATTCAATCATTTGTCACACTCCAAAGAGATAACAATATCATGAGTAAATATTTTTTTTGTAATTTTTTGTGGTAAACAAGAACATTATGTAGGTAGATATGATATGAACTGACAGTTTATACAAAATAGACATAACTCTCTTTGTTTATCACAGTACACGAGGCTTCGTAATGCGCTGATGCGCCTGTTAGTCGGATTCAGACAACTTGAAGCTTGTAACTCTTGGAAGACAATTAACAGGAGGTAGGGTAAATTTACACTGCAACATTTGACGCAATGCGCAATTTAACGTTAGTGTGGAGAGAAAAAAAGATATCAGTAACATTTACAACAGACATGTTTATAAGATCAACACAGTCACCCAGTTACGCGAATATCGCGAAAATGAGACGGTTTTCAAGGTTGCACTGGCAACTACTCGATAGTCGCGTGAAACAAATGATTTAATTTTGAAATAGATCATTAAATTACTTACCGATGATAAAAAGGCGCTCACTCCGCTGTGTGTTATTAACTTATTATTACGTCCTTAACTCGTAATTCTGACTTCAATTCATTTAAATGTCCATTCCCAAACTAAGCACGATTTCATAAACGTCCAAAGTAATTAATATTATTGTAGATTTTTATTATACCACTCTTTGGTTTACGAATAACCATATAAATTTATTTTATTGTTTATTTCGAAATAAAGGCACACACAGCGAACGATTTATGACATACGTCCAATAAACACAGAACAACAAAGAGTACTGATTGACGTTTTAGTGACAGTAAATATTCGTTCGAAAATTGCGAAGTTAAAGACTAAGGTTAAAGAACTGTCAGCGAGGCCAAAGTATCTTTCGTTTAGAAACTGCAGTATTGAACTGTGTTGTGGAAGGTTGTAGGTAGGGATCTGTATTTTTGAAGCAAGACATTTTAAATACTTAAGTGCAAGAACCTTTATTTATTTAACCTTTATTTTCAGGGACATGAATATTATATTCGAACATATTGAAAAACAAAATGTAATTTGCGTAGAACTGACCGTAAAGAAAAGTGAACGATCGAAATCTGGACAACAATTTATTGGTAAATAGACTAACAATAGAAATTATCATTCAAGTAATTTAAATATCTAAAACTTTAAGAAGGATGCGATGAAAATACAGGATAATTATCAAATATATTTCACAGTCTTATTTCCTTAAATCGTAATTTAAACTACCCGCCTTTTGTTGTTCACGCCCAGTTTGACGTCACGATACGGGGTTCTCGAAGGCACCTTACCGCACCCAACTGTATTCGTTGAATAACGGAATAAGTACAGTCTTACATATTTTAAAAGGCTTTATATCAAACGATTAAGGGGGAATTTCGTACAGCAGGATTATTAGTTCGAGCTATTGCCACCAGGTAGCAGTGAAGAGCTAAACTACACTTGCGCGGAATCCACCAATCGCATTCCAGACATTTTGACGCAATTTGCAAATGGCCGTAAGGAGGACCGTGCCCGGGATAAGGTGTAAGAAAGGCTGGTGGTAGATCCGTGTTACAATTAGTGATTTAATTCTGGATTCAGTGTGGTGTCGTTGTTAAGATACAAAATGTGCCAAAAAGTGAGAATCCAGTCTTAATGGTGATATAGGAAGCGCCCTGAAACCACCGGAGGGACGATCGAAGATATATTGCTGACGGAAGGGTAAAGTTCTAGTTTGATTTTACCAATTACTTTTACTATATCCTTTGATTAGTGTTTCGTTTGTGTTTTTGGTTCATCCTCCGTTTATATTTTTTTATCAACGCAACTATTTGGGTGTGGATATAAAGGTTTCCGATCGGTTTTGGTAGAGCACGGCCGGCCTGTGATATTGGGCAAGCCACTAATTTTCCGCTCTGAGCGCTATCATTGAGTTCATTTAGTGTGAAACGCTGTGCGTTAGGGTGTTTTCTAGTCCATCCGATGCAAGGATGTCACGCATTCGTGAAAATCTAGGCGTGCATGTACGCGCCGTGTACCTATATACCTAGTTATACAGGACATAGCGGCACAGCCCTGTTGCTAGTTGGACATCGATTCTTTTACATTTCACTTTGAACCACGAGATATGTGCTGTAATATGTTAAATAAAGTGTATTTCGTGTGAATGGCAGCTTGTAAAATTGTTTTGCATCAGGTGCGTATATTTAAGCGATTAACGTCGATACTGAATGTAAGGTGAGATTCTTAGTAAAGCTGTCATCGTATTGTGTGAATGTGTTCAGGCGGTTATGAGTAATTTGCGGTTCATTTTGAAACTGCTGTTTAATGCCGTACTTATTAAATGTGAACTTGAATTTATAGTTTGCTAATGCACAAATATACATGCCTATAACCGTAGGTATTGAGAATAAATCATAGCATGTGTCTTAATTAGTTGTAATTATGCATAACTCCAGTCTATAAAGTCTTATTGTAGATAGGTAAGTAATTAACAATTCAATATTGTGTGCAGTGAAATGAAAACATGTGGAGCGAAACTTTCTCATTGTTCTTGTTGTATAACTACACCAATCAAGTACTTGTATATAATACCTTCTACATGTATTATAGTAACTATTAAAAACAATTTTGGTACCTGACACATTCACTGCATCATATGGTGACAAGTCAAGAAAGACCCTTTGGTATGGTTCATGATATTTAAATATTTTGCCACATTTGCCGGTTTTATATCAGACTTGTATGAACTAGGTGCTTACTTCTTATTGCATACATTATATATTTTTGCTTAACTTCACTTTAAACTGTGAATATATTGAAGAAAATATAATGGTGATAAGCCTGAAATAAGTTATGGCTGCCGAACTAGGAACAAAATATGTTTAGGCAAAAAGTATTTAGCTCTAAACTTGACACATTTATGCTAGTGATTAAAGATATGAGAAACAGTTGTATGTTTAGCGGCAGACGGAGGCTTTTGCTAACTGGCAAACAAACTTGTAAAAAAGAAACAAGCAGCAAATTATAGAATGTTGATTGATGAAAAGAGAATAAATATAATGCTTGCTTTCTGTTAAATCTTACTTACTGTATTGTGTGAATGTCTGAAAAAGGCATGTAATTTATTTGCTGTTTTGTGCTTTGATAAATGAACTGTTCCTCTGTATAAAGGGAAAAGCCATGCCACCAATATAATGATTTTAACTATTTTATGTACAGTTCAAAAACAAAATGTGCGCATTTTGATTTAGTAACATTGTAATAGGGTCCATTGTAATATTACTAGTTCATCATCATGTCAGCCGAAAGACGTCCATTGCTGGACATAGGCCTTCCCCAAGGCTCTCCACTCAGACCAGTCTTGTGCTACTTCCAAGTAATTAATTACAGTTGCCATAAGTATGGGCCTTAAGGTTTCAACTCTTTGCCTCGAGAGGCAAAACAACTATGATTATAATGTATTTAGGGACTCGTAGCCTTGTTTTTGAGATATAATTTTTCAGGGTTTTGCTATAGTTGGTGAAATGACAGCCTGCAGACATGGGTTTTTTTTTAGTCATCAAATAATCTGTGATTGATTTATGCAAACAATTTATAATTATCAATGTGAAATATGGCTGGTTTCAGTACACCATTACATTTTATTTGTAATGTTCAAATGATTGAAAACTATTTTATTTTCAGATCAACTGTTTTTTTCAAGTGGAGTAGAGTTAATACTTTAATTGCCTTTGCTCAGTGCGGTTGAATCAAACTGCGCTTTCTTTGGATTTCAACATTCATTGTTAATAATTTTTTGACTGTATAAAAATTACATCTATCATTGTCTTTACTGACCAATTGTTGTTACATTATCAATTGATTGTTGTAAAAACAATTACCCGTCCGTGCTGTAATATTTACTGATATTATTCTTTGCCTAGGTCCTTTTTCTTTTAATTTAATTGTAGGCCAAAATATTCAATAATTTTTTTGAGCGTTCTATAGTGGAAAATGTAAATATAGAATTATCGTTTTAACAATAAAAATGATCTAATTCTTATGTTATTTCAATTTACTAATTTGTAGTCTTTACATGTAGATTTTGTGGTATGTGTTGCCAATTATTGTCATTGAAGTTAGTTTTGTTTCTAAATAGCATGAAACACTTAACGGACTGGCCATAACCTCTTTGTCACGAACATAGGGTCTAATTTCGCGTGTCCTGTCGCCGAACGCGGTCTGTTTACCGGCCTTGTTTGCGTAACTGTGTGAAAAGCGTTGAAAATTGCCTGACTGACATGAAATGTGTTAGGACATAATGTTCTTAGCTCGTAGTTATGTACATGTTTTATCCAAAACTATAATAGTTGCACTCTAAGAGGCCTGATTTGACAGCTGTCCACTCATACAAAATATTCTATTCTAATTTTAATTAATGGCTTTCACTCCTGTTAAGGAGTATTATGCAGATTATGCTAATTTCAAGTTATTTATAGACCATCCCATGGACTTATTAGAGAAATACATACATAAACTCACACCTTCATTCCCAGAGCGGGGTAGGCAGAGCTACAGAATTACCAACAACTCTAAAAACGTGTTGATAATTCTGTTGTCACATTTTGCACAATTATCCTAAAATGTTTACCAGTGTATTAGTGACAGGTTGCAAGCCCATCGCGTAACAGTACTACTAGCGTTTATTCCCTTGGTCGCCTCTTACGACATCCACGGCAAGACATGGAGTGGCACTATTCTAACCCGGGAACTACCACCACTAGAGAAATAAGTACATGGATATCACACATGAGGACAATTGTTTGGCGAAAGAGTGTTGTCTCTTTTGGACTAAACAGAAGGACATGGGGTTACCTCCAACGCGTTTCTGTCTTTTCCAGTACAAAATGTGTTTTAGGTTATATTTTGAACCGAGATGGCATCTGTGCTGTCAAATCGGGCTTCTTAGAACGGTTTGACTTTATGGTCTCTACTACTACTACTACTGTAATTTCATAGAATTTGTTTATTACTTTAGAACTTTTAATTGCCTTCTCCATGCCTTTTTACTGGGATGTAGAAGTCTGTAGCACTCCTGTACAAAAAAAAAATGTAGATCCGTAACTCCATTCATGCCTGTTCCCCATATATTCGAACTCGTGATAGGTTGGGTTATTTCAGGTTTAAATTTGACATTGGTTTCTAGGTAGACCTATCTTCTTATCTTCTTCTTCTTAGCAGATATAACCGACCACTGCTGAACATACCTATGCCTCTTCCATGTATTTCCATGATGTCCTTGATGCGGCGATTCTGATGAAGGTCGGCCCTGGCCGCCGGCAGACCTATGGCAAAAGCCAAATTTGAACTCCTGAACTACCCAGATCTGTTTGCGTTATGAATATTGGTTTGAGCATTAGTCATGAAAGAAGGACAAACAACATGTTGACATGTCAACATTGTGTCTTATTTAAAATGTAGACATGTTTTAGAGACGTTGTGGAACCTGTCTAGTTGAGGAAATTAAACTAACGGACTGACAGGCGTCGCATGTTTATTACGCAAGTTAACTAACCTTATTTACAAATTGTTGTGATAATTGTTCGTTTTTGCTGAAGAGGCCCCAAGGAAACAGTGTATCACGTATAGACCAGAATTTCAGATCTTTCTTAAAAGGCAACACAATGGTTCAAATCAAAATTGATGCAAAACACGTCAGCTATTTATGCATGCGTAGGTATATGATGATGATGATGATGATGATGATGATGATGATGATGATGATGATGATGATGATGATGATGAGAGGGGCGGTCGAGTGGCTCTCCGTTCATTCCGCCCAGTTCCCCTTGATCCAGCCTCAGGTTACTGGCTCTGCGGCGCTCCCATCCAGCATTGATCCCATCTTCTTGTTTTCCTACAGAACAATAATGCATCCTGAAGGTTAATGCTTTTAAGTGTCTCTGCTGATAGTGCGTCCTCCCCGAATGTGCGATGTCTCAGTGACGAGTACATTACACACTCTGCTAGAACGTGTTGACTAGTTAGGATTTAGATAGGTAGGTATCTGTTTTCTCTAATTTCAAAAATTTCGACTAGTCATTCGTGTTATGATTAGCGTCTATTTAGGATTTATCTGTTTTCTTCCATTCAATGTCAACTAGGAAATCTAGTTCGAGGTCAAAACGCCGTGTCGTGCTCGCGATGTTTATCTACATTATTATGTTCTCTTGCTGAGTGCCTGAGCTAGTGAGTTTACAACGGAAATACTTACCTACTTCGACTAGGGAACTTAATGTGATTCGAAAAGACGTTTAGGCCCACGAGGCCAGCGTTTTCCCCTAAAGGCTCAGAAGTTAGAAGCGTTTGAAATGCCGCCGCGCCGATACCTACCTACACAATAATCAAAAAGGTCAAAAATATACCAGATAATGATGAATACTGATGTGCCAAAGGAAACTTTCCAAAATTGCGGAAAGTTTAATGTAGGAAAATTTCGGAAACTTCTCAGCATTTTGTATGGGGATTGAAACTTTCCGTTACATAAATTTAAATTTCCTATATTTCTAGTGAAAGTTTCCGGAAATTTCTTAGAACTTTTCCTACTTTTTGGAAACTTTCTGCAACTTGCACATCAGTAATGAAGTCATGATGAATTAGATTTATATTCCATAAAAGTAAGAAGTTGAGCAAAGGTTGAACTAACAGTTAACAAAACATTAGTTTGGGCCTTAGCCAATCTACTTGACTATATTGGATTATAATTACATGAGTGTCCCATTGCTGGACAAAGGCCTCTCCCCTAGATCTCCACGAGACCCTATTTGGAGCCTCTTCCGGCTGGTTGCTGAGGAATGCGTCCAAGTCGTGCGTCATCTCCGTTAAGGCCTGCCCCGTCTACGTCGCCTTTCTTGCGGTACCTAGGAAGGTGAACCGTGCCACAGACGTGATTCAAATCCCATTTCAGTCTGGCGGATTTTTGCCTGAAAGTAGAAGCGAAGCAAACATTAAAACATTGCCCTACGCGCAGAAGTCTGCTGGAATAAAGTTTTCCCTTGATAGATGCCGTAAAGTCTACCAGTCACTAATTCTTACTTCATGTTTACTATGGGTTTCAAAAATATTTGTCTAGACTGCTATACCTATAATGCTGCCAGAAGTCCCATTTTCCAGGGGGCTATGGACAAGTCCCGATTAACCCTTAATCGGGACGCTAATTGTCCCGATTTTCAGCACATCGCCAGTGTTCAAATGTAAGATACTAATTTATAACAACCGAGAAGGCCAAGTCACAACGGCATTGCAACAGAGGGTGTAATTTACGCGATTTTTTGTACTGTCTCGATTTCAAAACCTAAGCCCGATTTTTTTCTAGCACAGTCCCGATTTATCATGCGTGGACTAAACCTGGCAACGCTACTGTTATACCTAACAAGTTTATGTAAGAATTGGCTAGCTCGAGCAGAGTACTAACAGTTCACCGGCGTAAAATAAGTTGTATCAACAAGGAATGCTTATTCCTTCGGTCAAAAAGTGCAAAATGCCCGACCACAAATCTCTCTTTATTATTTTTTCCTTTCCTTTCGTAGGTACACTAGGTACCTACCTACTCAACTTTTTTAAAGATAGACATCGCCCGAGAAGCTGAGATTCTTCTAGTATTGTGTCCGTTGACTTGCTTACTCTTTTTCCCGATTCGTGAATTATAAAAGTTCCTGCTTGCCGTAATTGAAATAGCTAATAATCACTTTCAGCTAAAGGTGTCATTGCGTGCAAAATCGAATGGATGTCGACACTACATTCAGACAACGCACGCAAAGACGCTATTAAATGAGTAATGACGGCAATGATAGTTATCTTTTATCTTTTGCGAACGAACAAATGATATAATAATAGTAAGACTAAGAGCCCTATATTTGTCCCTGGGTTTAAAAGGATATCCGGAAGAAAATGGCTCCATGGTTGACCAATGCGATTGCAAATGACCCGGATGCTTGCAGTAAGGGGCACTTTTCTTTTTCCTATTGTTTTAGTTCTGGGGTAACAGTTAATAAAGTTACCAACCCATTCTTGCATAGGTAGTATTGGAGAATAAAAATCAATTTGCTTAAAGATAAAGAAACTAAAAACTAGCGAGCTCTTGAAAATTATGTGGAATAGGTACGTACACCTCCGTATCTCTTCAATTTAATTTCTTAAGTTCGAAGTCATTTTAAGAAGTAAATTAAGATAAAAAACCATTTATTGCGTAGGTACAATTTACATATAAACTTGCCTCTTGAGTTGACTTAGTTCATCATTTATAGATACTGATAGTCACTGTTTCATTAGTTTCATTACTAACCACGTCCAAACCGCCAGAAAGGCATTTCGAGCCGTTTCAAATATAATTATCGACCGTTCATGTAACAATGAGGACGTATACTCATAACTACATACAGTAGACACGCACAATGCATCGGTGCACCTGCCATTACCCATTAGCAGATACCTTAAAGGTTGTGTGTAGGCGTCCCTAGCCTTGTATGACTTACTTATAGGTGAGTTTAAACGTAGAGTTGAAATATGATACAGGAGAAAGCCGCCTTAGGCATTTCGTCAGATATAGGTACGGTTGAACTCAGTAGATGAGCATTTTAGTACAGTCAAGGACTTTAATTGTTATGCCACTATGGAACCCTGTCGCATAACGTTAATCATTCATTTAAGCGTAATTTCTTAATGTGGTTTGACGCTGTCATTATGACAGGGTTCCATAGTGGCATGACAATTTAAAGTCTTTGGCCGTACCTTGTCGCAGCTTTTGAAAAACTAAAGTGCCCGGCCGATAAGAAGTAAATCCTGACACATTGCACAACGATGAAGTTTCTGAATATGTATAAAGTTGACAGCGGTCAAACAATGCTGTTATTACTATTCCTTCACACGCAACAAATACTGTTAACAATGCCAATAGTTAGAAACTTCACGGTCGTGCTATGTGTGAGGATTGACTTTTTATCTGCCTTATAAGGTAAATTCAAACCGCTCTTACTTTAAAATGTAACTGTGAAAAGGTATTAAAATGTATATTTAAAAAAAACCCGTGAATTAGTTGCGATCTTTAAACTTTTTAAACTTCCCAGGCGATTTTCATCAGACCTAGCTAAGAACCACCCCAGATAAACGACGTTTCATTTTTTTTATTTCGCCCGAATCTTTCCATTTTTTGGAGTTAGGTACGATGCCACGATACAGATACACATTACACACGTTTAATTTAAATCACTCTTCGGTTTGCGTCGGGCGACAAAACGTACGCAATAATCGAGGAAAAGCTGTGTTAACATTCAGAATTTCAGACAATATTGTCCTGTTGTGGTATTGGTTAGAATAAAATAGCACTTGCTTGTGATTGGCTAATGCTTGATGTGAAAGTAGCTTTGTTTGTTGCCAACATCTTCATTAACTTGCACTCTCTATAGGAAGGTAATGCATAAGTAGGTATTATGCAGAGTAAAGAAACATGCCAGGCTGCCAGCCTTGTCACTTCCGAGTCCTTTCTCTTTGCACGTTTCTTCGACTAAAGGGTGACCTTTTGAAATTTACATAATTAAAAAATTTCGTCTGGCTGCTCTTAAATTTCCGTCCCTTGTAAACAAATTCTGCGTGCTTAGCAATTTAAGTGTGTTTGGAAAGGACTTCGGCCGGGCCTTCGCGCGACTCAGCAGTATTCGTGGTGTAGGTATGGACATAGCATTTTATTTATCGATTTATTCACCATAGTTTCGGCCTGTGACTTCGTCGGCGTTGACCATCCCTTGGTAGCTTAGGCCACGTGGCCTAGTATAATTTAGGGTATAATAGAAGCCATCTCAAATCCAAATTTCATTCAAATCCCAGCCGTTTCAGAGTGAAGGAGAATCGATTTACTGTCATTTGGCTTAAAAGTAAAACCGACGATTTGAAATTAGGCGTCAAACCGAAAGAAATACATTTTAAATTAGGTACGTCGACAAAAAAAATACCAACCTAAATAACGTCTAAAATGGAACATCTTTGGTAAAATGGTCCAAAATTATATAGGTCGAAAGAAACATATCCATTTGCATTTATTTACACTCAGAAATATAACAAATCGTACCTAAATATGTCCTACTTGAAATATACCCCATCATAAAAACGGCACGAAGATGCATACATTTTAATGAATGAATTAATTAATTAATTATTTATAGACTTCATTCATTCACTTTGAAAATTTCATTTGAGCTTAATTAATATACCTATAAAGAAAATAATTTTGGCTATAAATATTTTAAGAATAATCACGTTTTGACTAAATCCAACTTCAACTCAACTTTTGATCCAACTTCTGAATGGTCATTTCAAGTAGACGATTTTCCTTTTAACCTAAATGTCAGTAAATCGGAGAAACAAACATGTACAATCAAGGACTTTAACTGTTATGCCACTATGGAACCCTGTCATAATGACAGCGTCAAACCACATGACAGAAATTACGCTTAAATGAATGATTAACGTTATGCGACAGGGTTCCATAGTGGTATAACAATTAAAGTCCTTGACAGTACCTACCTCCTAACTCTGACACAGACACGAAAACTTTACCATTTATAATATTAGTGTGATTAGTGTGATAGTGTGATGCCTATTCAGTCTTAAACGTGACTGCTCAGTTAGAAATCCTCAAAAGATTCCATCGTCATAATTCATAAATCATGAGAAAATCGGTCAGGAATTTTCAAAACTTAATTTAAAAAATATGGGTTTGCATTTTATTGTAAATAACAGTATTTATTTAGGTACTAAAGTAAAATTACATTTTTACAACTTAATTACTGAATGATATTTTAAAACTAAAAAGCTATATCTAAAAAATGGCCCTGCGGCATTGTCCCGAAGATGCTGGCAGCATTTCCTCGCTGAATAGTTAAACTTATGCGTCGAGCGAGGAAACTGCCAGCTCTTCGGTCTCCCGTGACGTCAATGAGCCTCTTCAAAATTTCTTTGAAGAGGCATTGAGCACTAGGACCCCACGGACCAACGGTCTCGACGCCAAATGGAACAAACATATATTCTGGGCTGAGACCACTGTATTTGCCTGTCTTTATGCTTTCGGCCGCTTCAGCTGCCGCACCAGCCCTATTAGAGGTCCGGTGGAGATGTGATGGGGTTAGCGTGTCTACGCAGGTTGCATCCCACACTAGCACCCGTCCCAAATTCCACTCCGTCTGGTCTCTTGCCATCATTTCTATAAATGTAGGTCGGCACTCAAAGGGCCGGCAAAAATACGTGGTCATTTTACGTATCACAAAAAGTAATTAAAAACCAAATTCCCCTCTCTTTATTTCCTTGAATTGACACAAATAGGAGAAACCTAAAAGTTCATATGACGTCAAAGGTGACGAAACAATATTAGTGGAATTTATTTGCAGCTGAATTGCACGCACGGCGTCAATCCGTTATCGGGTATCGTAAAATGAAAATAGGTATCGATATACCTCCAATCGCCGTGCCACCAGTAACGATAATCATGTGGCGATACGGTACCAACAAATGTTAGAATATTATGGTTGTTTCACTGAAATAAACAATTTCCCACTAGACACAGTAGAGCATAACATCAATCATCGATGGACACGAAAAAAACATCAATCATCATGTTTAAAATATTTAATTATGCAATATTTACAATGCTTTACATATTTTAATTTACTGTGAAGACAGAAGTAAACATAACGCATAACCATCTTTTTGAGACTAGCTTTTTCCTTCACTACTTTTTTTACATTCATCAGCTTATCAAGACGAATCTCAAGAGCGAACTTTGTCGATCTACATCAAGAGCAGCGGAAATCCTTGTGCAATCTTCCGGCTCACATCACCAGATTACTATATTATTATTGAATTGTCAACTGGTTTAAATGTGTATTCCAGATTTCAGCCTATTCCAATAACGGGAACTGGTTCATTATTGACTTGCTATGATTTGACCTAAACATAAGACAAACTTTAAATGACAAAACGTGACAAATTCTGGCCATTGAAAGAGACAGCTATATGTGACTCCTATAGCTCCATCCCTTTCACTCATTGGAACTTGGCAGGCATAATAAAGCCTCTGTTTATAGTGTGTCGTGGGAAAAAGTATTGCTGACCCAGCTGTCAGTCGCTAAAGCTGTTTTTGGCTTAAACGGCTGGTGTTATTGAGGATCTTAATTAATTATTTGGTCCCTGCTATTAATATACTTGCGGTGAATTTTCGTTTACTTTAATTTGTCCGATGTTGGAGTTAAAGATTTTAAGCAGAGTCCGCACGGTGTGTACTTACGTAGGTCAGAGTTCAACATACGACGCGCTCGCTTCGCTTTTGATGTGTCGTCAGCGGAGCTGCACAGTGTACATTTTTCTTCTAATAGCTGCCAGTCACACTCAAAGCGTTGTCTAGGTGACAGTCATAATCTTATCGTAAAAACTATTCAAGGGCTGTATCGTAAACTGTTAATACCTGCCATGTTCCACGGCAACGAAAGAGATGGAGCTCTATGATTGCTATAACTCTTCTTCTACTTCCCATCAGCCCAAACAGGTAACCGCATGTTTGTTTATTCTTTTATTATTCACCAGCCATTTTGAAATGTATTTTATTGTGTATTAGCTGTTGCCCGCGACTCCGTCCGCGCAGAAAAATAAAAAATAGCCTACCAATGTTACTCAAGGCTCGGCCAGACAGCACCGTCGCGGGCGCGCTGCCTGCGCGTGACGGGTGCGCCGCGCGATATTTCCATACAAACCGTAGCGTAGCGTGGTCAAACAGGCTGCGCCCCGTCGGCATCGCGCCCTGCTTCTGTCTTGACCCGCCAGGGCAGCCCGTCGCGCGCAGGCCGCGCGCCCGCGATGGCCGCGCGGCGCCACCAGTCAGTGTGACGTCAGACAGCGCAGCGCCAAACGAAAGACCAAACCACAGAGAGCGAGCGGGAGAGCGCGATGCGGGCGGGAGAGTGCGATGCGGGCGGGACGCGCGCGCGATGCTGGCGGGTTGATGGCGCGATCCTGGCGGGTTGATGGCGTAAGGCCAGCGCGATGCGCGCTTGCTCTGTGACCGGGCGTCCCGCCCGCAACACTCACTCATCACGCCCCGCTACCGTCCCGCTGGCAGTCTGTTCGAGCCTTCAGGGATAATGTCAAATCGATCCAGTGCTTGCGGAGCCTTTTCTATGCAAACAAACAACCAATCAAATCTTTCCTCTTTATAATATTTATTGTGTACAAAGCAAACTTGTCCTAGACTTGTTTGCATGATATCCTTTTCCAAGTAGTCTATAAATAAAGAGGCATACTGCGCAA
This sequence comes from Acleris literana, assembly GCA_946894065.1. NCBI lineage: Eukaryota > Metazoa > Arthropoda > Insecta > Lepidoptera > Tortricidae > Acleris > Acleris literana. The sequence continues at coordinate 7,172,497 of OX335694.1, forward strand.
CGAGCCAGAAAATACGGCATGTGGTAGCCGTACAGGTGTACCTTTCTTTATATTCATGAACAGGAAAACGTGCGCGAATGACGGGAATACTGTCCCGTGGGGTGAAATACGCGATAGGAGTAGGTTTATGTTATGTATTCATACATGGGGACGTAATACGTATTGGGCCGCCGATCAGGGGCCAATCTCCAATTTGTTTTGACTCGTCTCGCTTATATATCATAAATCATAAACCTATTGTTGTAGGTACGTCTATTGAGATCGATGGTTGTTAAAACATTTGCTGTTATTTTAGAATATAACAAATATGGTAGACCTGTTAAAAAAACATTCGGGTTAGTAATTCGCTTTCACTTTCTCTGTTGTTGACGTTATATCCAGTAGCTCTTATTGTTAGGAAGATAAGAGTATTACGTCAGCAATATGGGTACGATATGGGCTATGTTCTGGATGGGCTAAAACAAAGTAAAAGGCCCGCCAGGTGTCGTTCTATAGTGATTTCCTCGCAAATGTCTTAGGTATTAGGTTGCATATTACAGAAACTATACTGCCCTGCTTAGAAAAAAGACCGTATGTCTCATAGAACCGCGTTTTTATTAGTGATAGTTTTTATTATTTCGTAACATAGGGGTTAAATTTGCTTTGACTATCAAATTGCGCATACGTTCTTTTTATTCAGAAGGGCAGTACCTATAGTTGACAAAGGAAAATGTTTTATTAAAAGGGATCCGGTAGATGGGGATTAAAAAAAAATAGCAAATACTCCCCAGATGCGGGTGTATTTTGATAGGAGACCGATAAGGAAGTAGAACTAGATAAGATATATCGTTGTGTTTAAAATTATGATTAACATATTTTTTACATTCGTGTTATCATAATAAATAAACAACAATAAGATTAAACACATACTACGTATATCCTTATCAAAGACATCTATCTGGTAAGGTATTAAGGTAAGGATGTAAAATCTGTCCATCGCCCATACGGAAATCATTTTTAATTAATTACTAATACAATATGTGTTCGAAGTCATCCTTTTTTTTTACTCATAATAGTAAATAAGATATTTTTGTATACATGGAAAAAAATCCAAGCCTCGGGAATAATTACTAGCTCATTACACAAAAATACGCCCTTACCGGCATTTGAATGCTTGATATTTATTACTATATTTAATATAATCTATACTAATTATTATTAAGCTAAAGAGTTTGATTGTTTGTTTGTTTGCTTGAACGCGCTAATCTCATAAACTACTGGTCCGATTTGAAAAAATATTTCTGTGTTAGATAGCCCATTTATCGAGGAAGAATGTTTCAAAATCGGGAAGTTTTTTCCTTTTGAGAGCTTCTGCTGCGTGCGCTGAGTAATCGGTTAAAGTTTCGCAAAAGAACATGTATGACAGAATTGTTCCCCTTTAAAAGTTCTAAAAAAAAGTCCGCGACAGCAGTCTATCTTTTAAGGTTGGCTCACTATAACCTTTTTTTATGCTAACCAAACTTGTTCTAAAATAATGCGTTATTTGCGAAGGTGTTTTTATAAACATGATATTAATCCTCTTCCAAATAAATACGTTATTCATCACAAGTATTTAATTTAAATCAAAATTGGCCTTTACATCATTCGATTTCAATGAATATCTTAAGAGATATCGCAGTTTTAAAATAACATCGCAGCAAAAAAAATCACCTTCTACGTAAACAAAGTTGCGGGTTAAAGTTATCGTTAGCCCAAAGTAACTATTCCGCAGAAGCTAGTGTATGATAATAGGGTTCATATTTCAATAAATTACCTTCAATTTAGTTAATATTAGTATACCCCAGATACCATATTAAGTAATTGCGGGCTTCAAGAAACAGCTCATGTTATTGACCTGCTGCTCGATCTCCGTTACGCCATACGGACTATTTAAAGAATTAATGCTATTCTGAGTATTTAAACTCGTTAAGGTATTTACTGTTTATCTCGGGCGGTTTTATAATGCGATGTTTATTCGGTAGACGTCATATCGCTACCGTTCGGACTGTGGACTGTTAGTACGTTGAATGGTGCACGTACAAGTTAAAACATATTTAAGGATAGAATAGAATAGAATAACTTTATTTCAGACTACAAGGCCCATATTTACAAATACCTTACAGACTAACATACATATCAATATATAACATAAAATGAACACGACTACTAATACATTTTCGCGGTGTCTGCTAGACGGCGACCACGAAATCGCCGGAATATGACACCCCTCGGCCAGAATTCCTCCTTTAGAAAGGTCGACAGATCTTTGGTCGGTACTCTCACCACAAATGACTTCAAATTAACCTTGTGGCGGGGTTCTAACCACTCGACCCTAACAGTAACTCCGGTCTTAACTCGTACATACTCTACGAGATCTTTTGCCTCCGTAGAGTTTAGTTTAGATATTTGTGTAGTTGTCTAGTCTGAAGGGGTTTCTGCTTTACAAAATACGCTTTTGTAGTAAAGTCAATAGTTGAAGAATTATGTAAATTTAAGATGGATTTTTATTAGCCTACAATATCCATAAAAAAAAAATGCTCCACCTTTTGTAAAGAAAAGTCCTATTTAAGTCCCTACAGGCTAGACTATAGGCCTCCGGACCAGTCTTGTCTAAATTGAAAAAATAAACAATGAACCGAATTATTAAGGAGTTCCGTCGACTTTACACACCACTTTTATCGGTCGTAGGACCTTGTGTAGGGTCCGTCCGGATCGCTACCACCAGCTAATCCTTTGACGTACCGCCAACTCCTGAGATATCCCCAGCACATGAAAAAAAGAATCATTAAGGTTGACAATTGGCGGAGACGAATTGAGATCTTCCTTTGTTGAAGTTAGTTGAAAATATAACTCCATATTTAATTTATTTCCTGTGGGTAAACAAGCGACTATGTATAGATGTAGGGCATAATCATATGATATCGTATTTTGGTCGGATAAGATGCGTGTTGCTTTCTCAATTAGCTTATCGATAGGTACTCAAGCTGACTGAGAAAGCAGAACTTTTCCAAACAAACACTTATGTTATGTTATGTCGTATGTTTATACATCTATAGCATAGCTACTATCAAGTAAGGCCCATCACAGATTGAGCTATAATATTTACACTAATATTATAAAGATTAAAGATTTGATTGTTGGTTTACTTTGAATTGACTCCGAAACTACTGGACCGATTTGAAAAATTCTTTCACCATTAGAATTCTACATTATCCCTGAGTAACATAGGCTATGTTTTATTTTTCTGCGCGGACGGAGTCGCGGGCAATAGCTAGTATATTAATATACCGGAATAAATATAGTGACTCTGCCTACGAAGCTAGCGGTCCTGGGTTCAAATCCCGGTAAGGGCAGATATTTGTGTGATCAGCGCGAATATTTGTTCCTGAGTCATGGATGTTTTCTATGTATTTAAGTATATATTTCTCTATATAAGTATTTATATCGTTGTCTAGTACCCATAGTACAAGCCTACAGCTTAGTTTGGGACTAGGTCAATTGGTATATTTATTATATTTTTTTATATAATAAAAATATTTATTATTTTTATTTTTATATATAAAAATATATATCCATTCCATTATACCCGCGAGAGAAAGAAACAATCGTATGTGTAGATGCACGTGCGTGCCGTTGTCTACAAGCGACGCTGAGCTGTGAGTGTATGTCTTACAACTACATGTATGGCAAATCCACTTTCGTGAGACAAAACAATTGTACCTTGCTAATTTAGCTATATTATAGATTATAGCTGTCTGTGTAGACTCTGTCAACTAGTACATAAAATACATGCATTGCTATATATCTTGGCATATTAATACTTAGTCCGGCCATAAGTTCTGTTACTGAGGTTGAGTCAAATAAAACTAACTAATGTTATTTTTTTTATTTCAATACATATAAAAATTAAAAGCTCAATTAATGTACATTTTGAAGAACAAATAATCATTTTTAATAGTCGCCGCAATTTCCGAGACGATTTTTTAACATTCACAGCCGGCAACGATGAAATTACGCATGACTTTTCTGTTAATTTCAATCTTTGAAAACGCTTAAAAGTTGAATTTTGTTTACCAAAGAACTTTTTTGTTTAATATTATAAAACTTCCTATCTTTGTGTATGTTTAGAGACTAAAATTATTTTTTTCAACAACACTCAATTCCAACGTATGAAGCAAGAGATTTGGTGTGTTTTCGTATTGCTGCGAATTCATGTGAAATCGTAAAGTCGATTTAATGAGACATCAAGATTGACCGGTGTACAAGCGGCTCTTAAAAGTTGCTTGAAATACCTTTGTATCAGAATTTAAAGCTAAAAGTCTGATCAATATTTCACGCAAATTTGAACTCTCTACAAGAACTCTTACAAAAATTGTGGCCATAATCAGTATCATTGTCGTGCGTAAATTGAACTATGATTTTGTAGTCCGAAATGCGAATACTTCAAGCTCGTGCATCAAATAATTGCAATAGTTTATAATACATTATTTTTATTTTTATTCTATATAAATCAATGTTTTGATTTATATACAGATTTATAAAAAACTCCTTTAATTTATTTTTAAAATTGTAATAAATCTCAGTAACAGAACTTATGACCCGACTATGTATATTATAGCTCCGAGTATGACGCGCTTAATAGGCAAATCCACAATTTGGGGTGAATAGGTCAGAGATAACTGCAAACTCGAATGCCACTTCTCCAGTAGCAGTAGTGAGAAGAAATAATAGCTGGCAAATTCACAGCCACCTGGCTTCAAATTTATTGATTCAGTATTTCCGGCTCCTTGATCTATGTCTACCGGATCTATATTCGGCGCCAAAGCAGACAGTCACAGGTATTAACGGGCGGTTTTTATTTCATTGCTGTTTGTCTCATTTTCCCTGTATTCTTATCAAGTTATATGAAGAAAACATGACCCAGAACGTTGAAATTCTCGTGCTGAAATAGAATCCAAATAAGTTTCAATAATAAAATCCTAAAATACATTTTAGAATCTTATTTACATTGAAATTTGTCAGAATTTAATGAAGGTCCAGGTAAAATTAAGATGAAATAGTCAGAAATGTACGTAGGCGGATTTTATGAACTCGCTGAACAAATCAAGAGGGTGGGATGAACGGTGAATTTCTCTGAAGTGCTAGCGATTGTTTGATGGGTATAACCAATCGCTTGTTTCGGATAATGTGAATTAAGTACAGGATTTGTAGATGATAATGACGTTTTTTTAATTAGGCCTGTAATTCCATAGTCATTTTGATTTGGCGCACCCGACACGCGCGATGGTGCCCGACATGTCGTTCGAAGTCTTACAAAGTCCGACTATGTTGCGCCACGTACCCGGCATCGCTGGAGACAGTGTCGCAGGAAATTTGGCCCCAAGTGAATCCATAAAGCAATACGCTTTGAAATTTTTGACAGCTTGGAAATATGGAACTTGACTCAAATTCTTGAACAAAAATTAGCAAACTAAATCTTAGTTTATAGCTTAATTTAAAACTTAAGCTCAGTTGGGAAAAGTAGTAGGTATTACCTAAATATTCTCTGACGTCAAACAATCTCCCTAGGCTCCGAATGAATTAACGACGACAATCTGGTTTTATTTCCGACCTAAAAAACTTTTAATTACAAATGTCAAGCGTTCCGAACTCAAGTTTTTATAAAACTGGAATCCGCTGCGGCTATTGTTCGCGATTTGTATAATGGCGTCGATAGCGTGCTATTTTAGAATCTGACGGCTTTAGAAAATGCTGAAAGTGTTTTGTTCTAGATAAATATGGTTATTTACGTTACATAACGAAACGGTCGGACAATTCTTTCGACCGTTCTTTTGTTGTATTTGGTTTGTTTAATTAAAACACTTTAGCAACGTGATAGCGACAGGTTACAAGTGATAATTCGATTTACATTACGAGTTTCTCGGCCACTGGGCTTTTTATTGGCGACGCAATGTACACTGACGTCCTTCTTTTTATCAAATTCTTTGCGTCTCGTCCAACCAGGAAAATTTCGTCAATTTCAAGCAATATATTTCGTTGTGTTACAGTGGCTTGCCGTTTGAAAGTTTGGTAAAAACATTGTACCTGCAGCTAAGTGTGTGTGTCCTTCAAATTGAAAAACAACACGAAGTGAACCTGAAGCGATATTGGCTATAAATTATTTATTACCTTACAGGAATACTGAGCGGTCAGAATTCTTGGGAATACCTCGATTCGGAAATCTTGAAAGGACTGCGATGTAGAAGTGCTAGGTGGTAGATTTCTTATTCATCGAATAACAGGATGTACGGCGAGTGAATAAAATTCAAGGAAACGTGTGCTTCATTGAAATTAAAGGTTATAAATAGCATTGATGAGGTTTTTCAATACTTTAATTGCAGAATTTTCCCACAGGAACATTAATTTTTGAACAAGTATTCATCAAAACTGACCAATGTTATATCTTCCAACAAGCAAAATTGATATGTGGTACTTTTCCGAGGAAAGTCGAAGTGAAGATGATGGATGCGAGTAGCACAAAACCGGCCGACGTGGAGATCCTTGGGGAAAGCATATGTCCAGCAGTGGACGTCTTTCGGCTGATATGATGATGATGACTTTTCCTAATTGTATGTCTTATAAAAGTAAATCTCAGGCTATATCACATTTATTATGCCTTTCTTGACCTCTACTTTACAAGGAAAGCACCAAGAGTTTTGCCTACAACAAATGCAATTGTTATTCATCAAGCAAAAACAAATAGCATGACGTACTTAAGGTACTACCATGACTATGACACATGGTCCTTAGCCGTGCTTCTAATCGTCTCGTTTACGGGAAAACTTTTAGTCTATTGTTCGACGGTAATTGCCGTTACGTCAGTTGTAATCGTACCTCGTTCAAAATACCAGAACTACCGTAACTGTAAATGATGTCTTTTGTACAGTCGCGATATGAAAAGTTTCGTCACTTTTGGGCCATTATAGCATTGAAATGGACTTGAAAAATGTTTTTTATACCTTTTTACTTTTGACGATTACTTAAGACAAAAGAACAAAGTGATTACTTCTGATGTAACACTAAAACCTATTCATTCGTGAAAGAGTAATTTAACTGCAGAATTTGTTTCAAGGTAGTGATCGGAGTGCAAGCTGCATGCAACAGTTGTTAAAGTCGGATGTAAGTAATTGCATCTATTTTCAGAAATGTTATTGCGATAAAAAATTGCGAAAGATTAACAGGTTGTAATGGCTATGTAAAGATTGTAGCAAAATATATAGGTCTGTATAATATTGCATAGCCATTTGTTGGTGTTACTTTATAATGTTGTTGCAGAAATAAAATTTCCCACTGCCATTTTCTATTAAATGAAGCAACCGGGAGAAGGTGGTTTCAGTAACTCGAGTTGAAAGCTTTCCTGCCTTCTATCAAGTTACTATCATTAATTTGAACAGACATTGTCTTGTATAAAGGGTATTTTGCATTAAACGTACGTAACTCCAATCAGTTCGCCAGAGCGTGCCGTCGCTTCTGCTCCAGTGAGCGGTCTCTCCGAAAGGTCTTGTTACTACGTTGCTGTGAGCTTAGGTACATCAGATATTTTGATAGGAATCATGGAAACTGTTCTAAGAAGACCAGAATAAGGTTTATTATGAGGGTGGTGAGACTTAATGCAGAGTCGATCAAATCGTAGAGGCATTCCATCATAGTTCTCAGGATTGTATTAAGGTCGAACTTAAGCTCCACTTGGCCTGTGAGCTCATTTGCCTTCTCTATGCCGTAAAAAAATTAAAAAATACAGAATTTATTATATTCCTCTTTTCAAAACCGCGGTAATTCACCTTTCCTAACATACACGTAGATTTTGTTGATGGCGTACGTACCGAGAACTAGGTTAGTAAATAAATGAAACTGGAGTGGGAAGTAACCAACAAGATTTATAGATTGCCGATACTCCGCGTTTACAGCCACTGCTAAACAAACAAGAAATATCATGGAATCGTAAAGTGCTGGTGAACTAGTACGTTGGATGGCGAGTAGGTATAAATCTCTTACGATCGTTTTGGCTGTTGTGCCTTGTTGATTGTGAGTCTTCTTGGAGAGATTTGCAAAACTGTTAGGTACTGCGTGGTACTGCTCTAGGTATTGCGTAGGTATAACTTCAAAACCCGACATAGTGTTTATAAAAATTGCTATTGTATGTTATCGGTTATGTTAATATACTATATTTGACGATGCCAGGCGTTTTCCTGGTACTGATTCGCACGTTTGAAGGGAAAAGCGATAACATGAATTTAAATTTGTCTGCACTTTCGCCTTTCATATGAAGAATTTTGCGTTTTCACGTTGTGAATTAATTTATAATTTTGTGAGTTTATCGCTAGTGACACATCTCACATAAACACGGAAGCCCACCCTTTTCAACTAAACCTAAGATCGGAAAATATCGCTATCAAAATTATGTTATTATATTATGCTCTCTGTTCCTAGTGTATTAACGTTTATTTTCTTTGCAGGTCGGTGCGTAGCGCGCAAGGCGTCGGAGCAGGTCGCTAGTAAGCCGGAGCAAACGGAGCCACAGCCATGAACGAGCTTGATAGTTTACGCCAGGAGGCGGAGACACTTAAAAATGCCATCAGGGTGAGTCGATAGACCTTGTACTACTTTCTTTTAAGCTTCATCCTTGAATAGTAGTAGGGTGAAGGCCATGCTATTTATTCTCTAGTAACTTCTAGGTCACCACTAAAAATTTGACACAGAAGGTGATATGAAATGTTGATTGGTAAAAATTATATAGCCGGAATCCCACAGCTGTCCACTGCGCACTTCAATCTAGATACTCCTGTATGTAGGAGTGCACACGCACGAAATATCGTCAGTGACACAGTAGAACAGTGCGTAACTTTTGAGCCGAGATTGTTTGATACGATTGTGCCTTGAAGAAATCAACATTTACTGAAATGCAAGTTAGTTTGGAAACGTCATCGTAGGGTTGTTTTCAATACAAGTTGCGCTGCCTAAACGATTGTTCAAAAGAAACATCCTGAATGGTATTATGATAATCAATTGCCGGTACCGCTTTGTCACTCTTTATCATGCCTCGGTCCTGTAATGTGTGTGTCACTTATGAACTTATGACCTTCTAACTATCTAAAGGTCCTTTTCTACTACCGAGGCGAGAGGAAGCGAAGCGAGAATATAAATTTGTAGTAAAAAAATACATTTCCACCGGACATGCGTGAGTAGTTTTGTTTTTAATACAAATTTATATTCTAGTCTCGCCTCGCCGGTGGAAAAGCACCTTTACGGACCGGTTTCTGTGTATTGTCAACGAAACGTAGGGCTAGATTATTCAATCCTAACTTTAACTCAAATCGCACTGACTTGATACCGCTCTTATTCTGATTAAAATTTAAGTTACAATCTCCCGTTCCTGAATATTTTTTACAAAATGCGTACACACACATTTTTTCAGCTGATAAAGGGATACATAACGTCAAAGGAAAGAAGTATATTCATTTCCGCCTGTCGCAAGCGTTACGTAACGCTGATTAGACGCGGAGCATCATAACAAAACATTTGTGCCGCTCAGCACGGGTAGCACAAGTTGAATTTTCTCGCTGATCGCTCAGTGTGTCTTTATCGTTACTGACTAGATAGAAAGGGAGATCCGTGCGACAAACGAGTCATGGGCAACTTGTGCTAGCCGTGCTGAACCAACGTTTTTATTACTTGCTAGTTTCTTGACTAAAGTAAGTTTGTTCATCTTCGATCGTTATTATGAGGGAATATTTCCGTTTCTTAGAACAAGGAAAGTGTTTATGAAAGTTATGGCCGCAAGAATCTGTTTGTTTGAATTTGTCTCCCCTTACTCGACCAACAGTTAATATAGCCAGAGTTTTTTTAAACAGCCAAATGTAAGATAGATAGATTTACTATAATATTTACTACAGATATGTTTACAGATAAAAACAGGTAGATCAAGTTTACGAAAACGTAGATTTGAACGACAATTCAAAATATAAGCTATTGTCTTGCCATGTCGTGTCATTGTGGTCAATTGCATGTCTATTTTTGTCCAGCAGTGGACATTGTTTGGCTGATATGAAGATAAGATTGTGACATGACTTAGCTAATAACATCAGCACACAAAAGAATAAGTAACAGTGTGAGCAAATGGAGCTATGATGGTTGTAAATAATAGTATCGTCATAATGTAAAATGTGAATTTTACTAAATAATTTAACAGTAAAATCACAAAGAAGTCAGTTCTTTTTGATCTATGGTACCCTGAAGTTTTTTTTTATATATAATTTTATCCGACTACCCAAGGATGGTAAATGTTTTTCGGGTGTATCTATGTTTCTCTGTGACCCATTGTAGGCTAAATGCCTTGACGGATTTTTAAGAGCGGTGTAACGCAGGATTGATACTCATGTAAAGGCTATAAGAACATTCTTAGTTCTGATGCTGCAGCGGTAGTCAGTTTTTCAAAGTATGCTTTTTGTTATTACTTAATCGCTTGGACCACAGTATCCATAGTATTAAAAGCAATGCGATCACTAAAACACTGATATTTTAAACGGTGTTTTAGGGAACGCATACACAATGTTCAAAGTTAAATAATTTCTAACTAACACCTCTCCATGTATAGGGAACTTTGCTCTCAAAAGCCTCATAGGACAAGGAATGGTCAGTGTGACGTTTGTCTGTCCGTATTGCAGGACGCGCGGAAGGCCGCATGCGACACGTCGCTGTCGCAGGCCACGGCCAACCTGGAGCCGATCGGCCGCATCCAGATGCGCACGCGCCGGACGCTGCGCGGCCACCTCGCCAAGATCTACGCCATGCACTGGGGCAGCGACTCCAGGTAACTTGACGTCTTGTCAATCTTGTACAGTCATTGACTTAAATTTTGTACCCACCTTAGGTCCAAAGACATCTCATACATGATAGGATTTGACCCCCGACAAAAAGGAGGGGTTTGTAAGTTGAAAGTGTGTATCTGAAGAAGACGAAATGTTTATTTAGTGCTAATACAGTATTACATAGGGTATATTAACTAAAAACGGGTGATTCCACAGGCGTTTCAACGCCGTCAGTCCGCTGTCGTAAGTATTTAAGAAATAGGTGATAATATACTTAAAATTCGATCAATTGTGGCAAGAAGTACGATAACAGTATAGCTCTCTGTGAATATTAGCTGCTTGGTGTAGCTCATTCTTTCAATATTTATGACAGCGCACTGACGGCGGTTGAAACGCCCGTGGAATCACCCAAACGTATTACTAAGAACATGCATTAAGCCACAAAAGGGCAATCAGCTCAACAACTTGCTTCTTCGCGTGTAAAATAGTCTTAAGAGGCGCTTGTTTGAGTAAATTTATATGGTGATATTGATATGTTGATACAAAATACTTTTTAGAAGACCAAGTTTTCTGGCCAATTACTAATTGATCGGAATAGGAGTAACTATCTCGCTCAAACCTAACATAAGTTCAGACGGACAACTGAATGGAACGGTGTGTGCCAGATATTAGATCCTCTAGGTCAACAGATAAGCGTTAGGAGACATGCTTGGCTGCTTATCTTTTAAAAAACGCTGTATGTCAACATTCAACACGTTTACATTGAAAAATTGGGACTTTTTGAATCTCTTCTCTTGACTAAAGCTGCAATGGCCGATTTATACTGATTTCTAGAAAACTGCATTTTTTAATTGCATGCCTATGATTTAAAATCAGATTGATCACCGCAAGATCACCGCGTGGGTTTTATTATTAACTAGCGACCCGCCCTCGCTTCGCCTAGGTTTGTGTGAGTTTTCTGTGACACCCGTACATACACCAGAATTTATAATAATGGTGAAAACCGCATCAAAATTTGTTTCGTTGTTTAGGAGGTGTTAGCTCATATACAGACAGAGATACAGACGCGGAGAGCGAGTTGCTTTATACTATGTGAAGTTAAATATCAGTGAGATGCAAAAATCGACTTCTTGGCCTAGCTGGATCCTGTTATCAAGGAAAGTCACAAGTTCACAACATGCACACTCCTAGCAATACCCAAAACAAGACAGTTAATCATAAAACTCCCTCAAAACAACTGTCACAAACAGTAGGACCACTTCGAACAAACTTCCAAGGTCGGCACTTATTAAGGGTAACACAGTTATCTTTCCAAAAGTATGACACGACACTACCCTTCCAAATCCGAAGGACATGTCTATTACAATAGCTACATCAAATTCAACCCTTGTGACTAAACAATAAAGACGCAATTATAATATCAATTATATAAAATTACGCCCTTCTAAGTATTCAGAATTCGTTCGGACAGTTCGTCTCTTTCACAACAATACAAAAAGATGAGGCTGAACAAAGACGCATGATGACCCTTATGCGTGACCGCATGTCATTGGGTTGAGATTGTATCTACGCACGTATGGGGAAACCCGTTCTGCAATTACTTAATGAAATAAGGGCTCGTTAGTCTGTTTTGGTTGTAATGAAGTGCGTTTTAGTTTGCCATATAGCTAGGTTTTCCTGTTAGTTGTTTGGAAGTACATTGTGGCTTGGTGGAGTTACGACATTTTATTCTGTGTACATAAGGTCTGTTCATCCTTACTTGTCTTATATAGTAAACAACTCTAACTCAACTTCTAACCTCAAAATGAACCTTTTTGGCTAAAACAGCTCTTTTATCGTAAATAAAGTAAACGGAGTTAACATTTTGGACATCACTTGGCCAATGTATTGTCTGTGATTGCTTTATGTTGTTTAAAATTGCTATTTTAGCCAAAAAAGGTTCATTTTGAGGTTAGAAAGTTGTTTACTATATAAGACAAGTAAGGATGAACAGACCTTACATACATACATTAAATCACGCCTGTTTCCCAGAGGGGTAGGCAGAGACCACTTCTTTTCACCTGCTACGATCCTGACAAATTCTGTGTATTTTTTAAAATTAAATTTCTATTCACAATATTTTTGGGTAGTTAAAACTAAGTGAATAGAAATGGTACATTGTTGCCAAGGTTGCAAAATGTGCAATTTCTGGACGATTCATGTGCCTAAAGGGCGGAAACGAAGTTTAGGCCCTATAGCGAACAAGTCCCTTTCTGCCGAGGCAGAAATAGCACTTTTCACAGCCACTGCTAAGAAATAAAACAAAAATTAGGTACTTTATTCTTCATAATAATGACTTACACATTTAATAAAAGAATAAACGCTTCAAAATGTCATAAGGCTTTAACGACCTCGAAAGTTTAGAATAAGCAAGCAGCACGTTTCCAGAGGGCGACATTTTGCTTTTTGTTGGGTTTCCCAGTGAAATTATGCTTCCACGCAAACTTTTTCACATTTTTAACAAGATTTGTTCAAGCAGCGAATTAGGTATTTACCACTGATTGTGCCATTTCGTAACTACTTCTTGTAAGAATTATTGTGTCAATAAAATGAAGCAGTATTTTGAAAAAGTTACAGTATGTGGCATGGATGACGATTATTTAAACTAACGTTTTAAATATGGCACTTGAGATGATTTAACTTTCTAAGTGGAAAAGTCATCTGATATATCTCTAGTGTTTAAGGAATTGGGACCTAGTTCAAATAGCGTCTAAGTTGTAGTGAAAAGAAATCACACGGAATGAACGCTGGTATCCATCTTATATTAAACATTAAGATTACCAACTTGGTAAACAAGACACTGTTTATGCTATTAAGAAATAATGGTGTTATTTATTTCGCATTGCCTGTGTTATTATTATTAGTTATGATTAGATAGAGCGTCACTGCAAAACTTCGTGACGATCTTGCGTAGACATTACAAAGATTAGCGATTCTGTGTGGTATTTGTCGAGACATTAAAATAATACGATAGTGAATTGTATTGTTGACTTTAGAGAATTCGCCTTTTCAACGTAGTAACCACTTAATATTAGTTTTTGTGTTTTTCTCGTGTAGAAATCATTCATCCTCTTTTCCTATCAAACTTTCTAAACTCAAACTCACACAATTTATTAGACAATAACTTTAACAAACAGCAAGGTTTCAAAACCCGACTGTTGCTAACCAACTTTAAATCGTTATAAATCCTAAATGATCATTCAAAATGAGAAATGATGAAAGAAACCTAAAGATGATTTTTAAATCCCTATTCAATGATACCCCACTTGTCATACTTGGTTGACTTTTTTTTTAATGTGTACAATATGGCGTCTGGTTACCGCCATATTGAATTTTGATTACTGTCATATCTTTAGTGACACTCACCAGATTAAGACAAATCGATTGACATAAGAATCATCAAAATCGGACAACGGGTTTAGTTTTTATAGTGCCACAAAGGAACAAACATACATATATAAGCTGTGTAAAAATACACTGTAACACAACACACATAATCAAACGTTTTGACTGATAAAACTAAAAAATAAAAGAATAGAACAGAGATGCACTGCAGTGCGAGGTCAAAAAGGACTCAGCTCAGCATATGCTGCAGCCAGAGCCACAGCGCTGGTTTCAACTTACCCCATCTTCTACGATGATTTGTAATATTTAATAGAGATAAGAATCTACTTTCCTACTCTAAAACCAAGTACTTTATACCAAAATGGTCCAAGAGCTGGCTATTGGCTCATATAAAATTGGTCTTTAGATTTTTTATACAAATAACGATTTGTGTCTATACTCATCATTTCTTCGAAATAATTTGCTTATACTTTTTTGTTCATACTTTTTTAAGTCATAATTATCGCAACTCATAATGCATTTTTTTAAGAAACTGTTACTTTTTGAGGATTGTTATAAATCTAACCTAACCTAACCTAATTTTATCTACACTTAAGATATTTAAGAAATTCTGAAAAGTGTACGGTTCCATGAATATTGGCGTTATAAGTTCAGATGAGTATAAGTTCCGATCATTAGTATTAAAAAAAATTATGAAGCGTATGAAGAGTGATCATTATGATGTAAAATGGTATGAGAAATTTTTTCGAAGTTCCAATAATCGGAGTTGGGTCATTCCACGGTAACACCCGAAACGGCTACTTTTTATTAGTGATTCTCTTTTTTCTCTTATACTTTTAATTATGCGTGTTAAGGAAAAGAAAATATTATCCAAATAGTAGACCATTCACTAGTCATTTTCCGAGTATCTTATAACAATATCAAAATAAACCTGAATAAAAAGTAGCCGTTTCGGGTGTTACCGTGGAATGACCCAGTTGCAATTTTATATGAACTTTGGCGCACCCGGTCCAAGAACCTACATAGTTCAGAGGCCCTACTTTGAAAATCGAAGTTCGAATTTACGTTAGCTCCATCCCCGTCACTCGTCATTCGAGACTAGATCGAGAGAAAGGGATGGAGCTGACTTAACTTCAAACTTCGAATTTCAAAGTAGGGCCTCAGTTTCAGATCATTCAATTCATTCATAATAGGCATGTCCCTACTTCAATTTCTAATATTGGCACCAAGTTGAATTCCATTACAGATTTATATGTAAATTGTATGAGAAATAAGATGTTGTTACTATGCAATCCCAATTTCTTCATTATAAATTATCCCAGCCCATTAACAAACATACAAAAGCAAACACAAGTTAAGCCACTATTTGTGTGCTAATTTCACATTTGTTTCCAGGAATCTGGTGTCCGCCTCGCAGGACGGCAAGCTGATCGTGTGGGACAGCCACACTACGAACAAGGTGCACGCGATCCCACTGCGCTCCTCGTGGGTGATGACCTGTGCGTACGCGCCGTCTGGCTCGTACGTGGCGTGCGGCGGGCTCGACAACATCTGCTCGATCTACAGGTTAGACAGAGACGAATTGTTCAACAAGAGACACTAGGGCAGTGGTTTCCATACGGTCCGCCAGAGCCTAAGGACTTATCCGTGAAAGGGTACAAATAAAATGAAGCAAATAGAAAGAGATTTTACAGAAAAATGGAGATTAAATAACTCGAAAAATAGCCTTTATACTTCACAAGTCAGTCATGTCGAAATGAGTTTCCTGATTTGCTGGTAAAAAGATTGAGTTAAATGAATAGGTGCATTCAAGATTTACGATTAAAGTTTTAATTTTTGAATACCTGCCAACAAAAAACCATCAAAATGCTCCTTGGTCGTTGAAAGTTGAGAATCACTGCCCTAGGGTACCTAATGATAAATTCTTAACCCGCCAGTGATATTTGGAGGCCAATTAGATTAGAAGTACTGTCTACTCTCCGATGTTAGTGATTTGAATATACTGCGTCGATACTGCGTTAAATTGTACACTAGGTATCTTTAAATAATATGTGGCATTATCATTGTAAAGGGACCTTATTGTCGGTGGCGCTTACGCCGCACTGCGCCACGCGACTTTGTATTTATATCGGAGCATCTTTAATAATGGCAGAAGCGCCATCGACAATAAGGTCCCTTTACATAGATAACGTCACATATGGTTTAGACTCAATTTGATTCTGCTCTGTTAAACCATATTGCTTTTGATATGTTATCGTAAGTAAGTAAATCATTTATTCACAACAATAACACAGATAAAAAATGCAACAAAAATAAAGGAAAAGAGTCGACATGTAGTGCTAGTGTTGCGAATCGGTGCCAACTCAGCATGTGCTGGCTGTGAAGCCAACGCTGGTCTTCGTATCATCTATATATATATTATATATATAAAAGGCAAACCTGACTGACTGACTTAGATATCAACGCACAGCCGAAACTACTGTACATAGAAACTTGAAATTTGGTACAGGGGTTCCTTTCATGATTTAAGTGAGCACTAAGAAAGGATTTTTAGAAAGTCGACCCCCAACGGGATCAAATAGGGGAAGTAGCTGGAAACTAATTCTACGCGTACGAAGTCGCGGGCGTCCTCTAGTATAATATACTTTTACCGAGTTGAATCGAGTCTCTGTCTACTCTCTCATGTTAGAGATTCAACGATACTAAATTAAATCGATACGAGGTATCTAAATATTTAATATTTCAATGACATAATTTATTATTGAAACCATGTAACAGTTCATCATCGGGACGTGACGTATTTGGTTTTAGTACAGGAAAAGGCAACGGTAATCCTGTTGAATAACCTCCTATGACCGTCTGTGAGTCACTTACTGCGTTGTTTAGGAAGATAATGTAAAATAAAATTGACCAAACGGCGGCTGCTGTTTTGATAATTGTTCCCATGTTCTTAGGTTATTGAAACCAGATTTTTCCGGAGCGTTCCCAAGTGGCACATGTGGTCGTTTTAAAAAAAAAATGTACATATTAAGAGCATTTTGAAGCCGAAAGTTTCCAAACAAAATGCTATAAACGTTTCTCTCCCCTTGAACGTAGTTTGATTTTTACGATTTTTGAATAATTATGTTGTAGATATTATTAAAAACTAGGTAGGTATGTTCGTTTTCCTTTTCAAAAACCTATTTTTTTCATAATCTTACTAATCTTACTAATATTATAAATGAGAAAGTTTGGAAGTTTGGATGTTTGTTACTCAATCACGCTTCAACCACTGAACGGATCGGAATGAAACTTGGGACACATATAGGTTAAGTCCTGGAATACGACATAGGCTACTTTTTATCCCGGAAAAATGGATAGTTCCCGAGGGATTAGCGATAACCGACTTCTACGCCGACGGAGTCGCGGGCAACAGCTACTAATTGCAACATATTCAAAAATCGTTGCAATCATACTTGATTTAAGGGGTGAGAATTGTTATCGCCCGGAGCTAAATTTGTATGGAATTTTTTGACAGCTACGTGATTTAAGCGTCGCTTAACAGTCCTCTTAGGGACTAAAATTATAAAGTGGTAACTCCACCATTGCTTTACAAAAACTAGTCATTCATTTATATACTGCCCTCATAAATAGTCGGTTTCTCAAATTCAATTAACGAAGCAGATTAAATCCTCACTTGTTAGTAATATGGTTGCAGTTGCTACGGAAGCTTTGTCTAAAATCTAACCACAATTTGCCTTATAGCAGTATGGTTAATTTTCGTGAAGCAATGGCAAAGTAACTGTTATTTCTTTGTAATTCTTAAATACTTTTTTTGAAAACCGCTCTTGTAATGCCGGCAGCCATTTAGATGATCCTTGTAGGTTCGCAAGCTTTCTTCTGCTGCGTTGTTGTTTTTTCTGGTTCTCATTAAAAGTGTTTAAAGAAAAATTTAATACTGTTTACTATTATATTTATTATGTTTGTATAGAACAGGGTGTGTCTAGAACTCTAGATGTTCACACTTATGATTCATTTCTGAAACAGCTATGTCAATAACTTAACGCGGTATTGATGTGATCAAAATCAATAAGTTATTTTCATGACGAGGTACAGTTTAGCAGTTTTCTCACCTTCGAATGGTCCTATTGAAAAAGGGTATAATTCTCCTGAAGATCATGTGAAAAATGGTGTAACTCTAGTATACTCCGTTTATGTATATACATACCCTTTTTTAGGACGAGTTAAATCGACTTATATACTTTTTAACGAAGACCTCAGCGCATTTACCGCTGTGGATAAATTAGAATAAAAACTTCTGTCACTCTCGACGAACTCCCATAAAAGTTAAAAGGATGATGAGTAAGGGTCGCGTTAATAAACTTATCTTAGCTGAGATGCCTTTCTCAAGACGCGACAAAGTAAACGTCAACTCATACATAACTGTTGTTTATGACGTACTGGCGATTGTTTAATAATTAAAGACGCCGAACTAACTCATACCGCATCAGAGATGAATGTTTGACAGTGGGTGAATGGGTGAACCTAATCGGACGCGTCTTTTTTTACAAAAAGACTTGTTCTATCGGGATGTTTCTGAGCTATGTTCATGAAAGTCGGTTGGACAGTTTATTTATTATTTTTATTGATTGATACACCAACAGTGTTTACAAAGATACGTGTTAAATAAAAATACAATCGTGCTTATTCTACTGGTAACACTAATAACAGGTGTATACAGCACTCATAAGAATAATTTAACTGAGTTTATGATGAGTTAATTACTGCTAAAATTTATATAAATTAACTAAGAATATCCCTATAATTTTTCTGTAGAATTTATACTATTTGAAAAGTAATAAAAGACAGTTGTGACAGTATAAACAGATATCAGCTCTTAAATTATATCAGAGGATTTTACCCCTTTCATACTTATGTCTTAGTAAACCCAACTAAGTAAAGTACTCACAACAGGATCCGCTGATGTAGGTATACCTTCGCGCCTGTAATCCTAGAGTGGGTTAGGTAGAGCTACAGAATTACCACTCTAAAAAAATTGTTGATAATTGTGTAATGACATTTTGCACAATTAGGCTAAAATCCGCTAGGCTAGAGTCCACTAATGTACTTGTACACAAATCCAAAATGTCAAAGAATGAAAAATATCTCTACATTTTTAATATTTCGCAATGTATCACAACGTATTGCAAAATTTCAAAGTATTGTACAAATATTTTTGATCCTTATACACTTTTGACAGGTGTAGTTCATACCTAACTGTTGTCTCTTTTGTGTTCCAGCCTGAAGACGCGCGAGGGCAACGTGCGTGTCTCTCGCGAGCTGCCAGGCCACTCCGGGTACCTGTCCTGCTGCCGCTTCCTTGACGACAACCAGATCCTCACCAGCTCCGGAGACATGAGCTGGTAAGCATAGATGCCGCTGACACTGGCTAATATTAAACATCTGAAGCTGTAACTGTAACTGAGCAATTACATTACGAGTTTTGGCATGTTTTGTCTTGCATACGAGTAAGTGGAAAAGGGCTCGCGAGCCGCGTACACATAAAAATTATACGTGCAACAGTTATAGTTCGCCAGTGAGAACAAGGCTTAATACGCTAGTTGCTACAAAAAAAGTTCATATCAATAATTCATGTTAAATATAGCCATTGCAAGAAAGAGTTAAATCAGGGCTGCTGTTCGGGTTGTTTCGGAAATGGATTGATCTTTGTCGTCAAATTCTTTTTGGTCACACCACAGATATAAATACACATATATAACGTAAACACCTCAATCTGTATGACAACCAACCGTGTCACCTTTTGCTACCAAATGGGACACACCAAGTGAAGAGAATTTTCCGTTTTCCGCGCAAAATCGATTCAAAGTCGTCGCTTTTTGGGCTATTGCAGTTTATTATCACGCAACGAGGCATTTTCTTAATTTTCACGGCCGACCTACTGCAACTACAGGCGCGCGGAACGTCAGCGACGGCCAACCCCTACGCTTGGTCGGGGTAAGTCGAGATTCGGACACGCGAAGCAAATGCATTTGCGTTATCTATGTGTATTGATATCTGTGGGTCACAGTTTGTTTTGCTCAGAAATATTATAATCTTAAAGTCGCTAACTGATAAATAAATGATTAATTTTATTATATAACCTTTTGAACGCCTTACGTCGAATACATAATGTGTCACTCATAACATGTTTGCTATGCTATGCAAATTACAACTTAATTGATACGAAACAAAGTCTCTATTAATCTTGAACTTGTGAAGGATGTAGCCGTCGTGGCGTCAATGGCACGATTTTAGTTGATAGAGCAGTTTTTTAATATAACTTTGACATTCTGATGAAATGGATTTCGTCCAAACAAGACCGTGGCCAATCAGAAACAAGTCGAACAAAAGCAAGCCTTAAAGCAAGCTATAAATCCTAAATGAATTCAAAATTAGATATGATGAAAGAAACCTAAAGATGATATGATAATTACCTATTCAATGATACCCCACTTGTCGATTTTTTTCTTTTATACAATATGGCATCTGGTTGCCCCAACATTGAATTTTGATTACTGTGTTATCATTAGTGACCCTCACAAGATTATGACAAATCGATTGACATAAGAATAATCAAAATCAGTCCACGCGTTTAGTTTCTAGAGAGCCGCAAAGAAACAAACATACATACAAACATACACACATCAAAAGTGCCTAGGGATATTTCTTATCCCTAGACAGTTTTCAACATTTCAATATAGGCATATTACTACTGAGTCAAAACATCAAGTTTGTCAGGGATACTGAGTATCCCAAGACTTTTTTGATATGTGTATGGCTGATAACACATTACCCTCCTCCTTCGGCAGTCGGGTAAAAAGCAATCAATCCTGAAAACCCTTGTTCCTTAAACGTAATCATGTCACCAGCGCCCTGTGGGACATCGAGACGGGCCAGCAGTGCGGGCAGTTCACGGGGCACACGGGCGACGTGATGTCCCTCTCGCTCGCGCCGGACCAGCGCACGTTCGTCTCGGGCGCCTGCGACGCCTCCGCCAAGCTGTGGGACATCCGCGACTGCCAGTGCAAGCAGACCTTCCCGGGGCACGAGAGCGACATCAACGCGGTCACGGTACGTAGTCCTGTCTCTTTGGTTTCCGCGCCAGAAGGAGCCCAACGGTCCCTATTGATATGTCGGAATGCCTCCGCTCTCCGTGAAACAATAAAGGGTTTCCCATACATAAACTTTTTTTAAAACTTTATTTTTTATTTTTTTGAGTCGTAAAAGCGGTAAAACGGACAAGCGTCCAAATTGGTATGATTATAGTACAAACCGTGAAGAAAAATAATAAATACTAAAAAAAATACGAGAGTGAGTTGGACTCGCGCTGATTCGATTCGAAATCGAATACAAATTGGAATATCATAACCCCTGTAAGTTATTACTGTAAATTTTGAAACAAAGCTATATGCAAGAGAGAGATACAGATATTTGCCACTCACTCTTATCCATAGTTGCGTCTCAAAACTTACAGCAATAACTTACAGGTGTAATGCCGTCCTAATACCTACTGTGCGGCTTTGTAAATAAATAAAGCACCATACAAGTTATGAACGTTGTGCGAGTATTCTCAGTTGGTCGATTTTTCTAATACATAAAGCCGCAATTGCGCTGAGAGCGGAGGCATCGCGTACCCATACTAAAAAGCGTTCCCAAAGCGTTGCCAGCCTTGAGTATAAAGAATGCTTGGTGTGTAACCTTAATTTGTTTTGAGAGAGGAGTTACTGTTCTTTTCATGCGACAAAACAGCAGTGTGGGACATTGAGCATTGTAATAAAATTTCCAGGAAGAGTTAAAACACATAATAAATTCGTTTATTAAAATAGTTGTACATTGTCATCCCAAACTATGTAATTCATGTCTTGCAAACATAAACCAAAAATATGTCCTCTTTATATATTTATCTATATCGATCGCCCATGTCTGAAGTTCCAGTGTAGAACTGTAGACTTTCGTTCCATAAAATGTTGGTACAGATGTAGTAAAATATCCTTTCACATCGTATTTTCTCGGAAATGTTCGTATTTGTCATGCTACTTCAGTCTGACTCAGTACCCATCAAGACAACGCGGGGGAACGTCGCATCGCGAGAGTGATAATCGATATAGAGTGATTAACAAATCTTAATTAGAATGGCTGACGCACTAGTAGGTCAAAGGTAGAGGAGAGGTTAATACCTGGGTATTTTTTTGTTAATTAAGATTAAGTTTGTTTTCAGTTCTTTTCAATAGTCATGCCGAAAGCATTAAGACCTGCGAAACGTTTAGATCGACAAGCCTGTGAAATTATTTTCAACATTTATTTATATTTCTTCTTGTTTACCTACACCTAATTTCTATATATTTGATCGTGGTGGTTTTAACATCTCGGTGTGATATACTTCAAACTCGTGGTTTGACATTTGACACTGATAACTAAAGTACTCTATTTATTTAATACAAACATGTCACTTAATAATTCAATAATTCATAGACACGTCGGCATCATTCGGAAGTAGACGTGAGTTCCGAGTTTTCACGATGTGAAAGGATTATTCACTAGATCTATAAATGGTTGGTGATGACACGGTTTTTGATTTATTTGCCAGTCCGTGACGGATCTAAAAATATCTAAATTAACATTATAGTCAATGACTTTCATGGTGAAAAAAAATAGCTAACTAACCTTACCTTTTTATTGGTCGACTGAATGTTGCAGTTCCTTCTGATATACATACTAGAAATACAAATAAAATTGCTCCAAGAAAATTTCGTGTCCATATAAATCATTTGTAGGCATTCAATTCTATAATAAATTACCCGACGTTGTTTTAAAATTAACCAGGGTTACTTAAAAATTAGTTACAAAAATTTAACACAAAAATGTTTTGCCTAAACCAGAAACCTAATAATAAACTAGATACAAAAATATGTAAACCTTTTATCTTTCTCGGTTTATGTAGGAAAAATTATCAAAACGTTTTTGTGGTTGTTTTATACCGTCATAATTATATAGGTACTTTTAATTCTTATTTATTTGCTCTTCTAATCTGAGTTTTGACACGTTTTCCTGCTAACCTACGCATGATACTTTATATTATGTAATGCTAGGCTAAGGGCCTGTTTCACAATCGATAAGTAAATTTATCTGCCATTTAAAGTTAGCTATCTCCTTGTCTAATTTCAAGTGTAAGAAAGAGAAAGGCCTAAATTTATCTGTCAAATATACTTTACTAGTCGATTGTGAAACAGGTCATTAGTATTATCATTGTCAATGAGTAATTTAATATGTTAAACCAGTGATATATTAAATAATGACTGACTGTTGAGTTTCTTGCGGCGCTTATGAGCAGTGATCTGGTATAAACATCTTTTTCTCAACACTGCTCGTAAATATGAATATTTTTGATCTGTTTTGGGGTTACTGGTAAGAAAACATAACTTTTATGACAGGCCGTTTTTATACAAAATATAAATATTCTTGGCCTATTTCATACTAATTGCGTAAAAAATAGTAACAAAAATTTTGTTTTATTTCCTCGCAATACTCGATAAAAGCACTATGTCTGTCTCGGCAGAAAGTGCTATTTATGCACTCGCACACTAGAGAGCCTCAACTACATACGTTTCAACCTAAATCGACTTTTATCAGATGCCTAAGATACAGGCTGTGTCTAGTCTGGGAACCACTGTTCATGTCTTTACCTTATGTTTTTTTATGATTAAATCTTATAAGACTCGTCCATAAATCGCCTACTTTCTTTCTACCCTCGGCAACAATGCACAATTTTTTAACATTTAGTCCATAACGAAACGCAAATTTGAAAAGAAGGATTCACTATGAATGTTCCG
Organism: Acleris literana; assembly: GCA_946894065.1. Taxonomy (NCBI): domain Eukaryota; kingdom Metazoa; phylum Arthropoda; class Insecta; order Lepidoptera; family Tortricidae; genus Acleris; species Acleris literana. Next base: position 7,196,615 of record OX335694.1, read on the forward strand.
TATTAATACGACTCGGGGACCTTCAAGAGACGAGCATACTCTTTTCTCAAAGGCCGGCAACGCAGTTGCAATACCTCTCCTGGTGTTGCAGATGCCCATGGGCAGCAGTGATCACGATCACTTCACATCAGGTGACCTGTACCCTTACCATGAGTTACAATTAACGTGCTCTCTAGCGAGTGGAAGCTCTGTCCCTCGCGGACCTCGCAAGTATTCTTATAGAGTGCGAGGAACAGAGCATTCGACTCGCTAGCGAGTACGATAATAGTAACTCATGGTAAGGGTACAGCTCGTTTGCCATTTCTAGCATATATTTTTTCCCCTAGTTCTTCCCGTCCGGGTTCGCGTTCGCGACAGGCTCGGACGACGCCACGTGCCGCATGTTCGACATCCGCGCCGACCAGGAGCTCGCGATGTACTCTCACGACAACATAATCTGCGGTATCACCTCCGTCGCATTCTCCAAGTCCGGCCGGCTGCTGCTCGCCGGCTACGACGACTTCAACTGCAACGTTTGGGACTCCATGAAGAGCGAGCGCGCTGGTATGTACTGCATTCACTCATCCGACCGTTGACGATACGTTAAGGCTCATATCCATTGAAGGGTTATCTTGACATTATTGAGCCGGGAGCTATTGTAGCGATGCAATGTATCACGAAAAGCATATCGACCAATGAAAGTGACCTTGCCTTCGAAGCTAGCAATCCCCCGTTAAAATCCAAAGGCAGATGTATGTATTTCTCTATGTAAGTAAAGTTAATCGTTGTCTGGTACCCATAGTACAAAAATGGTTATAGGTGAAAAACTTAAGTAAATGACCTCGTGCATGTAGTTGTAACACATCTGTATAGACCGTTCAACATTATATATGTGTAATTTCACGTAATATCCATATTAATTTTGTACACTACTACATGCAAGAGGTCATTTACTTTTTCACCTATACCACTATTTTCCGTCACTGTTTCTTGGCAGGATAGTGATGCTTTTCTGGTTCAATGAAGTAAATATAGTCTATTTAATAGGTCGACCAAGCTGATACGATTGTGACGGTTTTTTTATTATTATGTGAACTCGTCTCATTGTGAGTTGTTAACTCGTTGGGTAACGAATTAAAGAGATACTGGTGTCAGTATCTTTGTATTAAACCCCAAAAATAAAAATAAAGTCACCGACGTACCTACTTACCAAAAATTGGCTGAATCCGTCCATAAGAAAACAAATCGTTAATATGGTTTAATTTTGACCTTTACTTCACACTAGGTAGGAAAGAAATAGGCATAAAAGTAATGTGCTTGTTTTTGTCCACAGGCATCCTGGCCGGACACGACAACCGCGTGTCCTGCCTCGGCGTGACCGAGAACGGCATGGCCGTGGCCACCGGCTCCTGGGACTCGTTCCTGCGCATCTGGAACTAAGCCCCCCCACCCCCTACCCACAGCCCGCGGCGACGGCCCTCGGTTGACTATAAAGCGAGCCCGTGCACAAATCTAAACGCACCTTGCTTTATTTATTTAGTAGTTATTTCTTAAAGCATTTAAACTACCTAGGGAGGGATGTAGTTTACGCGTGAGTGGCTGTGTGTGTGTCACTTTGGTTCACCGTTCACTTTATATATATCTAATGTAACTATACGATTATATAGCGTAGCGTTTCGAAGCCTCGGGTGCGCGCGGCGGATTTTTTGTTTCTGTGACTCGGTGAGTATTTAGAATGCTGTTTGTGGCGCGCTTCGGGGAAAAAGAGATGGGTCATGTCGTATGACGCGAGCCACAAACTGTAGTTGAATCAATTTGAAAATACACCAGCAGGCAGGCAGATACAGGTCGTCTTCGCACATGCGTACGCGCACATATGCAAGTGGGTTCTTGAAGTGATTCGGCTATACTTACCGCTATTTGAATTAGCTTTACCGATTGTGTCATATTCATAGCTTGATGCTGGCAAACTTATTGTGAAATTGTCGTTGTATTAACATTATTATTTAAAGATTTATTAGTCCTATCGCAATTATGTTCATCAAATATTTATCATGATTTTATTAGTGCTCGGATTTAAAATTGTCTACTGTGCGCATTTCTTAAGTTAATGTAGTGAAGTCGAATTGACTGTCTGTTTTTTTTTTGCAGATGAATCGCATAACAATTCGTACAAGTTCTAAAACTATAATTAAAGAACCAAATATTATGATTAATGTATCTATTTGTAATTTATTGAATGAGAATAATTATTTCTTCACTGATTGTAATGGATGGAGCTAATTTATAATTTTAATATGTAATGTACCGTATGGTTAAGATGTCACCCGTTTTATAGTATAAATATGGAGATTCCTTGTAAAGATCTCTTCGGACGGAACAAAATGATTATAATTATTTTCGTCATTTTCTTAGTTAATTTTGAAACGAAATAGTTTTCACGCTGAAAGTTTGCGCTTTAGCCCTTTTTCTGCTGAAGTGAATTTAAACCTTTGATTGATTCATTGTGTTAACTATATCGTTTGAAAACAATTCGATATTATTTTATATTTCCAAAAGCTAGACTTTGTAAACATTGTAATTTACACTTTGACATACTGCAATATATTAATTTATCAATGTCACATATGTTATTTTTGTCGCACTCCAACAACAGAACAATATTACTAAAAAAAAAACTTTGCCGTCTCAATACCGGTAAATATGCTAAAAATATAACTAAGTAGTTGCTTAAACTCTTTAAAAGTGTGAATTCTTTGACCTATGGTCTCGCGGCCCCTGCTGCACCTATTGCAGCAGTGTCATGCTAAAACGCATTTTACGACGTTTTTATTCCAACTGCATTTTGCAACGCAGTCATTAACTATTTACTAGTATTCACCAAAATAAACAAAATTTTAATAGCATTCGCAAAGCGTAAATACCTGTCGCAGATATAATAAAATACTTAACAATCCTGTATAATAATTAATAATACACAATATCACCAGTCCATTTTATTACCTCTTAAAACAAGGACTGATTCTTTAAAATCCCATAAAAGCACTACCCAAAACGATTGCACAATTCACAAAAATAGTACTTATCATACTTTTTACGGCGAGTTACCATTTTAAAATGAACATAATAGCATTTGTAACGTCCTCACATCTCGCATCACCGTTCATTTTCTAGACTAAGTTAGTTTAAGGATATTTATAGGATATGAAAGCATTTGTAACTTGAAACATTCGTTGCTCTTCGCAGTCGGTGTCATTGAGTTTCGGTAAGTAAACATTTTTTCGTTGCAGTATTTGTTCGTTCTTTAAGCACAAATTTAGTAGGCTTTTCTGTTGAATGGTTGTTGCTATTCGGTTATAAATAAGCCTTCTTTGTCTTAGATAGGTTATATGTAAACTAGATGTTCGCGGGTCGGCTACCGGGTTATACGTACGTTAAGATAAGGGTAGTGGATATATCAATATGTCTAATTACTGTCTATATTCCGACATGCTCAAATAAGGCTTTTTGGCATGTTACCGTACAAACTTACAGCTCAATGGTCGAGTATGATCAATTTTCATCTACATTGGCGAGCAGTGGAAAAGTGACTGCGTGATCGCTCTAGCAAATTGTGTCAAATTATATGTTATCTCGCGACCCGTGTGCATATTGGTATATCCAAGCCAGGCCTATGACTCAGGGTAACTCTAAGACGAAAGGATGAATGCACCGTTACATCATATCAAGCAATTTGCTCCATTTTATAAGCATCGTACTGATTTTATACAAGCACAAATGATCCACGTTATACTTAAAACTTTGTTTTTATACTTCGTTACTGAGCAAATTGATTAATCTCTTTACTAACGCATGCATCGGTTTGTCCGCTGGCAACTGAACGCGCCATTTTATTTGTCCAATGAGCAATGGCTTGACATTTTGATTTTTTCCAGACACTGACGCGGACATTCGGGATTCAGCCATACCGTTGGACAGATAAAGTACTTGGAGTTATCTCTGGTACGCTAGACCTACGCATAGGATAAGACCTTTTTTAAAATAAACATTGTTTTCTATTGTAACGGCTTCTTTACGATCGGTGTACGATAACTAATATAACATAGCATTATGGATATATGTATAATATTTACTACTTAATGGATAGTTTGAACGCTCCTGTTTGGTTTTCTATTCAGACCAATTTTTCTCACTTTTACATATATTATTGGAATGGACTGCCATATTTAACGTTACTGTAATAAATATTTTATATCTTACGGAAGCAAGCGGTTAGCGGATTCTTTTCTAGAACGACTATCAAATATGGTTGGACTTAAGGCCTCCTGGCATTTCTGGTTAGAATGAGTTAAATTCAACATCAACCAGAAATGTTTCTACTAAGAGACTAGTTCTCGTGCTCGCGCATGCTTCAGGGAATTTACTAACTTGAAATAAAGGACGTAAGGTTCTAAATTGTGCACAAGATTAATATGTTTCAATGTGCGAAAATGAAATTGAGAGATTCACGAAGCTTCCTTGGGGGTCCATAATGGAATTTCTAATCGTCATTTGTCCTAATGCATTGTTTGTCTGAGTTTTCGTTTATCCTAAAGCCACTACCACCTGAATATTAACACTTTGTGTGGTTTCTAAAACCCTAACCTGTTATGTTAACCGCTGGTATTTTTGGAAAACTTAAAAAGTTGTCGGACTCGGCTGAAGACCAGTTGACAAACGATAATTCGGTCACACGATGCGTTATGACAAATGTTTTTAGGAATTGCGAATGACGCCCCTTCCTTGGTCATAAAAAATAATTAGGAAATTCCCAGCTGTTTTACAGCCTCCTTTGACACTTTAAAAAAGGATTTGTATAAGTTATTTTTTATTTGCTAGTCCACGTCTTTGATATGTTTAATATAATTATTCTTAGTGGTGTAATACTAATTATAATGTATTGTGTAAAATATTTTTTTTAGTTATTATATCAATAAATTAAAATTTGTTTATTTTATGCTTTGTTTTATTGGTACCTTCCTGGAAACTCCATATCATTTGTCCTTCCCCGTCTGCCATGCATGTAGTATTTATTAAGGAAAACCTTCAATGTATCAAAGTTTACATACAAAATAAGATTTCGTAAACATGACTTTCTGATTCGGATATCTTATGGATACCTAAGATCTGTTCATCCTTACTTGTGAACCTTGGGGAATAGGGACACATTTAAAGGCAGTAGCAGATATAAGATCTGTTCATCCTTACTTGTCTTATATAGTAAACAACTTTCTGACCTCAAAATTAACATTTATTGGCTAAAACGGCTATTCTTAACAAAATAAAGCAATCACAGTCAATACATTGGCCAAGTGATGTCCAAAATGTTAACTCGGTTTACTTTATTTACGATAAAAGAGCTGTTTTAGCCAAAAAAGGTTCATTTTGAGGTTAGAAAGTTGTTTACTATATAAGACAAGTAAGGATGAACAGATCTTATATCTGCTACTGCCTTTAAATGTGTCCCTATTCCCCAAGGTTCAAATTCGCGCTTTAATATCAATAGCGTGTAAGCCAGTTAACCAAGTCCACCAACTAATTAGTTCCTCCGTGACGACGGCTGGTGCAACCCAGCTGAAACGATTTAGTTCATTCGTTATTATCGCGTTAAGATAGGACTCGAATTACTCTGTAAAACCTAATTGCTTTCTAAATGTCATCGTATTGTCAACGTTATGATAGCTCTTATTTACTACGATAACATGTAAAAAGCAATTAAGTTTTACAGAGCAGAATAGAGCCCCTAGATTCAACTATAAGGCTGCGGCTCCACTGAGGCGGAGCGGAGCGGAGCTGTGCCAATATTAACCAATAGAATTCGCATGCGGTCACGTGCGCACTTTAGTTTAGATTCTATTGGTTAATATTGGCACAGCTCCGCTCCACTCCGCTCATCTCCGCCTCAGTGGAGCCGCAGTCTAATTATGTTGTAGGCAGGACCTTTACAAGTTTTGCCCGGATAATATGTATGAATGTAAACACTTTATTGTACAAAACAGAAATTCAAATAAAATGTTAGAATTGGAATATACAAAGGCGAACTTTTCCCTTTAAGGGATTTCTTCCAGCTAACCTTTGGCTGACTGAGGAAAAAAGAATGTGGTAGACATTAGTACAAAACAAAGTAGGTATATCTTATCGCTATCCTAACTTCCACAAAAAATCAACTTTCAAATTGTTATTGTCTTCGGGAAAAAGGTTTCCCAGGTAGGCGGTCTTAGGATTGCAGTCTGAAGATTGTAGGCTTGAGAATGCAAATGGTTCACGGATCTCACTTACCATCAGGTGGCCAGTGTGCTCGTTTTCCTGAACGTCGATTTTGAAAAGTTGGAGTTAAAATATGGCCGAGCAGCGACATCTAGCGTAGTTTTTTATTACCATTGTAATTAAAATTCTTTCAATTGATTACATCGCATCCTCGCACGCTCTGATATGTAGTGCCAAAAACAACTTTGCGCGTTGTACCGAGAGTGCAAATTCCTTTAAAATAGAGAAATATACGAGATTGCGAAAGTTTTCAGCATTGTAGCCCGGCGAGACGGAAGTCCGCGCCTATAAAGCTTCGAATACAACAAGGCTTATGTTTCACATGGATTTGTGTACTTACGTCGTTTTGGGTTGACGTGGTGGAACACATGTTTCGGACTGACAGACACTTTGATCTAAAAAAAAATATATTAACACGATTAGGAATCGGAGGCAGTAGAGACCAAACCGCGAAAACAGTGACTACGTTAGTTTGCCGGCAAAATGGTAAGTCCTACTTTTAATGTACTTTAAAATTAAATTCAAATAATGTACGGTTAGTAGCAATGTCCATGGCTTGTTAATAACGGCAATATTCCTAAAATTACGGTGTAATTCGTCGAGTGACTTAACTGAATCCAGATGGTATTAAAACACTTGAAATTCAAATAGATTTGACTATTTTCATGTTTGAGTTAGATATAGAGCAGGGTTTCTTAGTGGGGTCTGCGGAACCCCTAGTAGGGCTTCGTAACGTAGCATGTGTATCAGGGATCCGCAGTATCTCAATTAAGATATTTATTAGGAAATTGTGTTGTCGGTCAAATATTCTTTGACCGGGGTCCGTGAAATTTTGTAAATCCTGATTATGGTCCATGACTGCAAAAAGCTTAAGAGGATCGTGAAGCTAAAAATTTCCATACAAAATGCGAAAACGTTTTTCTCCCCTTAAACCCAGTCCGATTTTTACGATTTTTGGATATGTTGTAGATATCATGAAAAGCTATGTCTGTACTTTTTCCTTTACACGAAAATATTTCTTAGAACGAAACAAATTTAAAAAACAAAAAACAGAAACGTACAGACCTAGTTCTTTATAATAACTACAACATATTCAAAAATCGTGCAAATCGGACTTGATTTAGGGGGTGAGAAACGTTTTATTTGGTTTGGTTTTATTTTGACAGCTACACGATTTTAGCGGCGCTTCACAATCCTCTTAAGAAACTGCTATAGAGCCTCGTGCGACTTATTCTGTGGTAATCAACGAAGTAGGTTAGGCCATTTTCTTAATAGCGATCGGCAATCTACGTTTTTCTATGACACACGAGTGACAAATATACTGTCAGTTGCGAGTGCAAGCGCGATAGCGATAGCCAGCCGAAAGCTGTTAAGAAGCTGGGAATACTGTAATAGAGGAGACAATGACGTGCGAAAAATGTATACTGACGACATGGTTTGTCAACGGAACCCGCTATACCAAATTATTAGGCAGTGGTATCGTTAGGGGTGTGGTATTGTTGACACTAAACAGTTTTCTATTGTTTCCAGAATCTATAGTAATATAAAGACAATGTGTTATAAAAATGGTTATAAAGAGAGAAAGCAAATTTTGTTAGTTTGTAGGTATCTGTCGGATAATCTCGGAAACCACGAAACCTATTCGAAAAAATCTTTCAGCATTTGAAGGATACATTATTTCGAATGGACATAGGCTGTTTTTTTATCTGTTTAATTCGGAGCAAAGCGAGGGCGGAACGCTACTGTAAAATACAGACATTTCGGGAATAATAAAAGTCATCTTTAGAGTTTGTAAACAATAGGGAGCTTTACACGAGTATAGTCCGCGCAGAAAAATAAAACAGCCTGATATTACTCAGAGACAATGTAGCACGGTGAAATAATTCCTCAAATCGGTAGTTTCGGAGCCTAATCAATGCACTCAACTCTCAATCACTCAAACAACCAAATCTTTTCTCTTTATAATATTGGTGTAAGTGTAGATAAAGAGGATTTTTTTATTTTTTTATGTTTGTAATGAATAAACTCAAAAACTACTGGACCGATTTCAAAAATTCTATCACCATTGGAATGCTACATTATCCCTGAGTAACATGGGCTATGTTTTATTTTCCTGCGCGGTCGGAGTCGCAGGCAACAGCTAGTTACTAATATAGATAGGTATTACGTCGACGTTAATGTAATTTTTGATAATTGAACACGCTGTGCAGTTTATGCTGCAGATAATATTACATTGAGCAATAAATATTCTGAATTTAAATCTTCATTATTGAATGTAGGGCCAGCGCAAACCGGCGGACGGCAGTTTTCCCTTTAAATTTCCTCCGCCGCAATCTGCTGCGATGCTCCGAGGTCGGTCTCAAAGCATTGAAACTTATAACTTATTTCAATTGAAATAGCATTAAATATACATTGATAAATTTAATATCCTCTGCCGTCCCGTCCGCCGGTTTGCGCAGGCCATTTTATTAAAATTAACTTCCCGAAACTTAAGATCTATTTTCTAAGTTTTCTTGCTGCGGCATCGTATTGAGGTCACTTCGTCTGATCCAGATATGCTTATAGATTTATTGATCGCGTTCTCTTGGTTGGGTTTAGAATTTCAAACGGTTAACTAGATATTTATTGTTTGATGTAGATGACGTAAACTGCATTAATTGAATCCCGTATCGAAATGCAGATAATTACCTTGTTCTCGCGACTCTGTCCGTGTAGCAGTCGTTTATAGCTTAGGTATTCCTTATCTTTCTTTACATATTTAGTACCTATAAAATGAAGTCGCTTCCACTGTCTGTTCGCTTAGATCTTTTAAACTACTCAACAGATTTTAATGCAGTTTTCAGCAACAGATAGAATGATTCAAGAGGAAGGTTAAATATGTATAACAAGTTCTGGTTTATTTACAGAAAACTCACATAAACCGAAGCGAAGCGAGGGCGGGTCGGAAAGTAGGTATATTTTGTGTCAATCCAGGACTATCTGAGTGATTCAAACAAACATCCATTAAAACTTTCACAATTATAATATTAAATATCTACTACCGACCCGCACTCGCTTCGCTTCGGTTTATGTGAGTTTTCTTTAACACCCGTGCATAATCCAGAATTTATTCATACTATGATATAAAAAGCTTCCCCGTGAATCTCTCTATCTATCGATGAATACCGCATTAAAATCCGTTGCGTAAATAGTTTGAAAGATAAACGTGCATACAAAGAAACAGACGACGGGAAGCGACTTTAAAAAAAAACCTTTTTGAAAATTATCTAACTGATGGTGAAAACCTGATCAAAATCCGTTGCGTGGTTTACGCGGAGTTAGCGGATATAAAGACAGACGAGCGACTTTGTTTTACACTACGAGTCTATAAAGAAACGATAAAGAATATTTGTTTTGAAAATAACAATACCTATTTATTAGACAATAATAATCTAAACTAACCAGTAACAAGCGAATCTCGACAATGTGCGGATCCGGCGTTGGCAGCGAGTCATGAATGCTAACGTACAAACTACGTCAACGGTGCAATTAACGTTTGAAGGTCAAAAGCTAGTTTGAAAACTAAATTTTCAATTGTAGAAGACATCACAATAGGTGAACATTGTAATATTATTTTTATGACATGAGTAATCATTGCGTGGGTTAGTCAAAGTGGGTTAGCCAGCTGTTAGTAAGTGCATGAGCTCTAGTCTTCCATAGAGTCTAGAGCAGGGATCGGAACCGCTTAGCGCGAAAGGGGTTTTCGATATGGTATTTGATAGACTTGTTTTTACAAACCCCAAGAATGCGCTAAGCCTATCGTTGACTTAGTTCAATGAAAGGGCAACCAAACGATACAGTTAATTCGACTAAGCGCTAACCCTATCCCAATACCCCGTCGCCTGTTACCCGAATTAAGCTTAATCGAATGGTTTCAAGCTGGTTTAATCTCTATTCACAAGATTTTCGACTTATTATTGCATTACCTAACAATTGATAGGGTAGCGACAGGTAGTAGCCGCTTAAGCGAGACAGCCAGAATTCGCCCATATGCGCAAAAAAGAGAGAGGCGATCAATGGGGTACTACCCAGTCAATGCTAAGTGCTTAAATAACTTAAATAACGAACTTGGTAAGCTCTATGGATGCGGTTAACTGATTCAAAGGGGTTCGCCCTAACGTTAAGGTAACTCAATCATAGGGTAACCACATAGATAGGGTAACCAAATGATAGGGTTAGCCTATCGATAGGGTTAATCAAATGAAGAGGATTTCCGGTCCCTGGTCTAGAGCCTGAAGCGGAGCCTAGAGCCCCAGCAGGCATCGCCGTCTGCAAATAGCTGCGGAATGACACCTTGAGTCTAGCTATGGACTGCAAATGCTTGTCCTAGAGACTAAAATAGAAAACTCAAAGCTAGTTATTTCACCGGCTGCTTACCTTACACCGGAACCCAACAGTGCGAACACGACAATCACTCCTGCCAGCCACTAGATAATCCACCTCGCTTAGGCGACTTACAACCAAGTCGAAATACACAGACCCAGAAATAGGAGCTCCACGAAAGAAACTATTCCATGTTGATAGATTTATTTTTTTGAATTGGGAAACAATGCGAAAGAATGTGAAAATTTAATTAGGGAAAAAATGCGATTGGAAAGTCTACTAGTAAGAAATATCGATTTTATAAAATTGCTCTAACAAACCTTTTTAACGAGTATTAGGTAATAATCAATGGTAATAAAACATGGGTGGTAGAACATTGTGCAAGGTCCTCCGGATGCTGCAACCATTTTGGCGGTAGCATTCGGATGTTGGAATGCGGATGTTGAAGGATCAACCTACCGCCAAGCAACATTGTTCGCATTTGTGCTCCGGTGTGGGTCTATGATTAGTATACCAATGAAGTAACTAGCATAAAGGCATACATGGTCCTCAAAGTTGGCAACGCATCGTAGTTTAAGGATTGCAGTCTTGAGATTGTCTCTATGGATTCCACTTAACTGGGCCTGTGCCCTCGTTTAACTTCTGCATACCATAGAAAACTAACACAATAACTACCTACATATTCTACGCATATAAAAGTCAGTTCTCACGCAGTATGAGTACTTGAGTAGTTGGTAGCAGGTGGCACCAAGGTAACAGAGCTGGCGCACGTTTGGGTTCGAGGCCACTTTGTATGAATGAGACTCTTATGTAGATGAACTATTTTTTAAAGAACAGCGGGCTGAAGATTGACCATAGATTTTTCTACAATAATCTTAACTCGATGAACATTTTTCTCGTCGATTTATGGTATAATGCTTGCTAAAAGATATATCGTCTACCTATACAGGTAGTACTTAATTCAATTCTTTGATATATGGCTTCTGTCCAGTGGGACAATTCTGCCAGTGTCAAGGTTGGAAGTTACACGTGATCGGTGTAAATGATATCAAAAAAAATCATAAGTCGACGTTGTACGGTGATCCTCTAGCCTCCGTGAAGCGATGTAACTTTACGAAGACCAGATGGGATTTTCTTGGAGCAATCCTTCCAAAGGCGAAACGTGTTCAAACTTGAATTCTTCATTATACTGCACATTTTAATGTTAATTTACTGCATATTAATACATCATTACTATCCATTAAACAACAAAATATGCAAAAAATATATTACGCCATCTTGTCGAAAACCCAAAGTGAATCTCCAGGTAGTACTTAAAATGTAAAAATTACGTAATCCGTCCGTTCAGCCTCTACGAGGAAACAAAGAACCACGCATACAACTGCACATACCTAGGGTGACGGCTCCAATGATGGACACTTCTAGCTGACAGGCACCAGTAATGGACACCTAACTCTTAATTCAAATTTCATACGGTCCTAAATTGATTGTTGCAAAACAAATGAATAACCCTTATCTTCTGTAAAATAAGAATCAACTGTCCATTATTGGTGCCTTGTCCATGGTTCCATCACCCTGCGAACATACATACAGGTTAAAACGTTCGGTACCTCCTTTTTCCAGACAGTCGCGAAAATATACACTACCTTACGTCGCTTTAAGTAAGCAAAATAACTATTTAATAGATACTAATATTCAAACGATACCTATATCTATAAGCATAAAGGGCGCTGCATACGTAACGAGATCAGGACGTGAACGGGACGGGGACGGGACGTGGTTGCATACATTTTTGGTTTTCCCGTCCGGTACGTGCAATCGTTACGTATGCACATTCTGATACATTTTCTATGAAACGATATTGTCGTCCCGTCCCGTCCCCGTCCCGTCCGTGTAAAATCACGTTACCTACGTATGCAACGCCCTTAAGTAACTGGGTCAAATTAAAAAAGACTGCCATATAGATGAATCTACATTCTCTGCTTAATAATTTTTAATTACCTATGTGTTTTAGATCATAATACTACGAAATATTAAAATTATTTTACAAAACTTTTACTTTTTCAGGATTTTTATAAATCAAACCTAATCTAACCATACCCTTCATGTTAGATACCTATATTTAAGAAATTCAGAAAAGTTTACGGTTCCAGTGATGTTAACAATATTACTCTCAATAATAGGGAACATTCATGACTTTTCTTCACAGCTTCATTAAAAGCTGATTCATGTAACAAACAGTTTAGAAAAATCTTTTTTTGAATAGCTATAAAAATAACCAAGATATAAGCCAACAAAGACTTGTTCCTATCACTTTCTAGCAAACAGTATTTAACATGACATCACAGTGTATATCGAATCTCTCTGTCTAATCTCTGTCTAATCAGCAGTTTAAAATGCTTGTATCATCCGTATCTCTCGGCCGATTTTAATTTTAATTAAGTAGAGGATTGGTGATCTTTTTTACTTTACCTATTCTTATATTTTGTTGAGAAATGCGATTTATAAAATCCATGCATACCTATTCCCTATTAGGTAGTCCCTATGTGATCAGTAAATATATTTTTTACTGATGAAATTGAACACAATCCTAAACTCAGTTTACTGGCTGGTGTATTTTTTTTATGTTTACAATTTCAAACCAAATATTTCCCAATTTTACACTTGGGATAGTAAGTAATAATTTTCGCAAGTACGATGGCGAGACAATGCAAAGAATAGGTACAATGAGATTGATAATCATGACAAGATAATACTCGTAAATCTATAGACAATGTATTTATCAATTCTGATAAGCTTTAGTTTAACATTATGGATAAACTATGAACACTGATAGAGTCTGACCAGCGAATGGTGACACAAAAAATGGCGGCAAATTCAAAATACTTATCACTAGCTGGTAACACGAAATGCATAGCGACCGGATAGGTGCTCATTATGTGACAGCTTGTTTCATAAGTAAAATTATTGCCATATGAAGAATTTGAGAAAAATGCTTGTGTCACCACTCGCTGGTCGGACTCTAAGGGCAATTTATTAAAATAATGATAACAAGTATAAACACATTCCTCCGTACATATTTAATTTATTCGACTATATTATAAGCGACGACGACACTTCAAAGAATTTTGCTCGCGTTTTACGAACCCTGGTGATCAAACACATTATGCCATGACCAAAATATTCCGGAATTCTCAAGTTTTCAATTTAAAACATTTTTTTCACTAATCTGACAGGTAAACTTGGTACAGATTAGATGTAGTGAATAATCCTTAACCGTCGTTTTTTGTCGGATAAATTCGTTTTTATCTTGCTTTCTCAATTAGCTTGAGTACCCATCAATAAACCAACTGAGAAAGCATGATAAATACGAACTTATCCGACAAAAAAACGATCCTTTACTACATCTGTACGTTCTGTAGCAGTGCTTGTCATCAACGGGAAACGAAACGGAATACGTTAACTCGAGCGAAAACCTTGTCGCCGATCACTGTCACTGTCAAGAACAGCTGATTGTTTTTCCCTTGACCCGACGCTTTGGCAGTTCCTGCAAATTGTTCTACCTCAAAATTTTCTTGGAATCTCTCTTTACGTGTTTGTAAAGAAGGTTTAATTATTAAATCTTAGCTAAATTAAAAAAAAAACGCGCTTTGTTTGATCGAAGATAAGATTTATTTTATTTATTAAGCTGATGTTTTAAAAATCACACAAAACACTTATAAATAGGAAAACAATGATACTCTTGATTATAATTATGTGTAATAATCCTTGACAGAAACAATATGGCAATGGCTTACAAAAACAACAAAGACAAGTGTAAACTTAAAATAAAGTGAAGGCTGGGAATAGGGAAGATTGGAAAATACTCTACCTTCAAGAGCATTTGCTCTTAAGAGAATGATAATGATGAAAATAAAATAACATCACCAAAAAATAAATTTTACGCGGTGAGAAAACTGGCATGGTGGTCTTATCGTTAAATAGCTATCTCGTCCAGACATCCTTATAAAGAAGAGACGATTTAAAATAAAACACGAACAGAAAACAACTGTTTGTCTCATCAACGTATATTTCCCGGAGATGAGGTAAGGTCTGTTCATTCTTACTTGTCTTATATAGTAAACAACTTTCTAACCTCAAAATTGAACCTTTTAGGCTAAAACCGTTATTTTAATCAAAATAAAGCAATCATAGACAATACATTGGCCAAATGATGTCCGAAATGTTTATTCAGTTTACTTTATTTACGACAAAAGAGCTGTTTTAGCCAAAAAGGTTAATTTTGAGGTTAGAAAGTTTTTTACTATTAAGACAAGTAAGAATGAACAGACCTTAGGCTATTCTATTCTATGGATTAAGACGACTCCCTTTTCAAGGCAGTCTTACTAATTTGGCGAAAACAACACATTGTGTTCGTAGCGTCTGGTATAATTTGTAATGCTATCAAAGTTTATTATGTTTGCAAAACGAGCGCCAGATGTTGTTTATAGTTAGGGTGAAGGTATTTGTGTACTTAGTCCTTGAAATTATAGTTTATAAGGCGTGAAATACACAGAAGGGGCGCGGCGCAGGCGCGGCGCAGGCAAAGCGTAGGTGCGGCGTAGGCTCGGTCAGGCAAGTCGCGTAAGGCGTGGAAAAGTCGCAGGCATGCCTTCGCCGCGTCCTCGCGGTCCCTCTCGCTCGCTCGCCTTTTCTGTATAATTTAATTAACTTACCATCGCGCCTGCGACTTTTCCACGCCTTAACGCGCCTCGCCTAAGGTAAGTTGTTTTGATGACGTCACAGAATAAATAACTAAAGTTGTTACTAAACAAACGGAAACATACGGAAACGGACGGACGGACGGAAATATTCAAAAATCTTGGAACTCGGACTTGATTTAGGGGATGGCATGGCATGCATGATGCATGAAGAACGCGCTTTATTTGTATTCTACATATGTGATGTTATCTTGAAAAGGGACCTTATTGTCGATGGCGCTTCCGCCATTATTATAGATGCTCCGATATAACTACAACGTCGCGTGACGCACTGCGGCGTAAGCGCCATCGACAATAAGGTCCCTTTACATAGATAATGCCACATATAGTCCCATCATTACTATCGGGATGTGGTAAGATTTCATTTTATTTCAGATTCGATTTCAAAGCGAATCTAAGGTTGTGGTCTTAGCCCTCACATTTAGTCATCGCCTACCGCCGCAACACCAAATTTTATTACGATTCATGAGATACAGCCCGCTGACAGACGAACGGACGGATTGACTGCGGAGGTAGTAATAGAGTCCAGTTGTGGATCCTTTAGGTACGGTACCCTCAAAGGCTTCTTGTCGATCGATCGATCGACCAAGCTCAGTCGAAGGTTAGGCTAAGTTCTCTTGTTAGAGTCAACTCAGTGGGCATTCGTATTTTTAATACGTTTGTATATTTGTTCGACAATAACTTGAGTATCAAACAGAAACCTCACTCTCCCCACCTCCAACTGCGGCATCCGCTGTCCGGTTCTGCTCATGTGCGAACGTAAAATTTGTATAAACATCATTACTGATCAAAATCGTAAAAACTAAATCTACCTACCAAATTTCATAAAGATGATCGACCATACAGAAAAACAAATACCAACCCAATGAGCTGTCTACGACCTCACTTCGTTCGGTCGTTAAACGTCATGCCTACGCCATGTTCTCCGCAGTTCAGCATTAACTACGAGTTAGATAAACCAAGCAAGGCTCGCCGAGTAGAATAATATCGCACATATCGCGATGGTGGCGAAACGCGCGACCGAATTAGAAGCTGGCAGTGCCCGCGCTCGGGTGTCTGCGCGTGCGCTGCTGGAAGGATTGTCTACTGTTCTGTAGCATTTTTTTAAACTGAAAAACAATTCAGATGTTGTTTTGTTTCGGTGAATTTGTGCCGAATTAGAGGGATGCGACACGAGCGTTGGCTGTGGGATGCGTTGTCGCCGCTGCGTTTTTCTACTTATAAATTAGAACGACATGCCACACGATGCGTTGCACTTGTGTCGCTCTATGTTAAAATCACAGCGTTGCAACACGGCATCGCTCTTAAGTCGATACCTGCCACCGTAAATATTTTAAAAAAAGCAAATGCAACAAGTGTACTTTAAAATTGCGAAACGATGTTATTATACTAAATCTGACTACGAACAAAATAATTTACATCTCGCGGTCGCCTTTCGGGATATTTATATTTACCACTATCTGCACTTGATGTCTGTAATTGACTGAGCTATATGTCGGTAACTTTGGTTCTTCTGTGCATCTTATGCCTGATTTAAACTTACAGTGAAACTCTGAGCATAACTCTTTCAGCTGCCCTGGGTAACCTTTTTATGAGAACGATTGTAAAAGACTACGTCTCTGTTCCGTAACTCATCACGGACACACACTGGTAAAAGACTCAAGACTGAAGATGCTGGTAGCTTAACATATTACGCTGTCCAGCCGAGCCATCTACCAGGTCTACCAGGTTTTTTGTCCCAACAAAACCATCAAACAAAAACAAAACAAATTCGAGCGTAGATTTTCCAACTTCAAAGGATTGCGTAGTACAGGGGTCGGCAAGTAGTTTTAGGTGGGGTCCGGATACTGTGGGAAAATTTCAACGAGGTCCAGATAAAAACAAAAGTTAGATTCTATGTGACTTAAAAATATTATTTCAATTAAATAATAAAGGTATAGTATACCTTATCTATGTATTAATTTATACTTGGTATGCAATACATTACAATATTTGGCGGTCCAAGGTTCGACCTTTCGCGGTCCGCAAACGGACCGCGGTCCGCCTGTTGCTGACCGTTGGACGCCGTTAGAAATCGTCAATTTGGTGTTTTGGTGTGTGTTTTGGTTTATTTTAAGACCTACTTGTTGAAAACGACTACTTACTAAGGCCACTGAGCACTGTGCCTATATCCGCCTGGGTCAAAGAAATAACTACTATGTTGGCAAATCGAAGGTGAGTGAGGAACTCCCTGTTGATGTTGATGCCCAGTCCTTTTCAGTGCAGAAGACAAAAAACGTCTTCCAACGCAGCAGCGAACAGTTCCGGAAATATAAGCATCTCTCGGTTTCACTGCATATTCCAATCGAATGCGTTTTGATGTCTGGCCATGAAGACAGACTGACATGATGGCCTTTTCCTATCAATGACTTCAACACTTCAATGTACCGAGAGTCAATTTGGATTGGTTTCAGCATAGACCAGATCTCGGTCGAATCAAAGACTTCCTCATAGTATAATTCAGTCAACTACAAAGAGATGTAGGTATTCACTTTTGAACCTTATTACAATGCAATAAGGTAGACACGTAGATACCTCTCTTTGTGCTGTAGGTACACAAACGCTAAGCCCATTGGCTTATTATGGTGTCTTCTGTATAACCTGCTGCAGCGTGTGGATGTGGTCAATGGTACTGAGTGTTGCCAGGGCCAGGTGTCATCGGTGGTGGTAGCCTTTTCTCTGCCGGAGATACTTAGCACCCCCGTAACGTACATACATGTTTCCATGTATGAATTTTACATTTTTTAAATATACCTATGCACTAGAGTTTTAATTTCAATCCAAACTCAAGATAAAGCCAACAAAACGTTATTTGTTGAAAACTTGAAATGTCCCAATTATGGCTAGGTACTTACACTGACTGCTTAAGTCACCCCCCCTTTTAAGCGATGTTTTAGTCGGTTGGGTAAAAATGGAACCAATGTCATTCGACAAAGGAGAATACCCTCAAAATCCCACACTTATCCAGAAATATGCTCACCCGCTGCCCACCGAGCTTTTCTGCGTATTATGCAACTGAGTTTCAGGACTTATTTTAGTCAGTCAGAAATTTTCACTGCGCGCGCACACGCTCGTTCGAAATACGCGATAAACGGTCTTAAACTTATTCAAATTAGATGCAAATTCAAGTGCATTACTTGTGTTATAAATTTTTTGCGGTTTGGAGTGTTTTTCTTGAATCAAACGGCTTTGGTTTGGTTTGAAGGAGAAGTGGAGTTGATCCGCCATATTGTTTTTTGTTTTGTTTATTTTCTGTGTCGGTTAAATGCGTAACTAGTGCAATAGAAATTTAAAATTAGAGCGTAGCGTCATTGGTTACAGTTGGACCAACTATAGGTTCAACTTACTTATTTTAATCACTTACAGTGTTTCATTTTTATTTTACTGAAATATAACCTTTTTTGGAAAGATGTCATAACTTCCTTCAGCATAGTAAGATCACCAATCAGCAAATATTAAGACAATTACATTTGTTGAATGATTATCCTCCTCTCGATATTAAATTCAGAATACTCAGAAGGCATAAGTAAATGGCTCAGCATTAAAAAGCACAAATAGATGCAAAGATAAACCCACACAAACAACTACACACACCAAAGACACCATACTCGCTCCAAAGCTCACAGCAACAGCAACAATTGTTTACCGACACACACTCACACATTAATCATAGTTTCTTTTTAGATCTTACTCAGTCGCCTCCAGGCCTTCCGCCTCGCATAGTGTTCTATTAACAAGTGCTAGTGAAACGTCAAAATGATGACAATCAGCGAGAGTCAGTACTCCTCCAACAAGATGTCTAGTTTCCGCTCCATCAACGACAGGGTCGTCCACAGGGACAGCTACGATGACGTCAAGAGTTCCTCCAGCGTCAACAGTAACCTCGTCACCAAGAGGGGCTTCAAACCCTCCGACATGTACGATCCTCAGAAAAAGGAGTTCCTCACGAATCTCAGTTATAAGTTGTTCCCTGTAAGTTTGGTAAGTTACGATATTTTACTCTCTATAAGGCTTAAAGAGTTTGGACCCATATTTAAGTATTATATTGAATTGAAACTTTTGGTTAACGTTCTTGCACTTTTAAAAATGAAGAAGACCTAGTGATTGATCAAAGTTATGAATAATAGTTTCTACTCGATAAAGTAATTTTTAACATGGCTGATTGTTTAGTTGATAGCACTCGAGAGCGCAATGAGTGGTTTAACATTACCAAGGTAACATCGACTATACGATACTTAATACTTTCAGAAATTTACAAACCCATAAGAAGTCGATTGTACCAGTTTAGCAGTATTTTATGGCTTAATTATTCTAGTCAAACACCATAGCGGTACACATACATATTCATTAACAAAGTATACTTAAACGTCTTAAACTTAAGATAATAATATTATAGTAGAATGACAGCCTTTTTACATTACTTCCGCAAAGAAAGCTTACTATGATTTTTCTTTATTTTAAAAGGTGCTTCGTAGTTAGTTTATTAATGTAGAAAAACGTTTATCGTACCAAAAACTACTAACAAAAGTTGGTGTACCACAGGGTTCTATACTTAGACCCACTTAACTTCAACTTTCAGTTTTCATGTTTTAAAGTTTGCCTTATATGGTGGTAAAGGGTGAGTACTATTAAATTGTCGCCAACATTTCCCGTATTTTTTTTTCGGCCACGCAACCTTTTTCATTAAACTTATAATATTTCAAATTTAGAACGTATTTGCATGTCTTACTGTTTAAAAGAACATTCAGTTGTTTTTATCAGTCAAGATGTCGTCAAACGAAAAAAGCGTTCGTGAATTAATTTTGCGAGAATTTTCAATAAATCCCAATATGTCCACTTTGGATCTTGCGAAATCGTGCAATACAAGTCGGAGAACAGTGCAAAGGACCCTAAAAAAACTAAAACAAGGTGGAAATATTGAAAGAAAGCAGCGAGAGGGCCATCCTACAAGGAAACGGAACAAAAAATTGGATTTAAAAGTGTGTAAGCTGTTTGATCAGAATCCGGCAATCTCTTCTCGAGATGTGTCCAAAAAAGTTGGTACTTGTCAAAGAAATGTACACAAAATAAAAATAAAGTATGGTATTTCTACTTACAAGAAGCAAAAAGCCCCCAAAAGAACTGTAGAACAGTATAATCGAGCAAATAGACGGTCTAGATTTCTGTACACCTTGTTAGTTCAAAAAACAGGTTGCTTAATTATTGATGACGAAACGTATGTGAAAGCTGATTTCAAATCAATACCTGGAAACCAGTACTTTTCTTCTCGCAACGTCTCGGGTCTACATGAATCAGAAAAAGTGATTCCAGTAGAGAAATTCGCCAAGAAGTTCCTCGTGTGGCAAGCGATATGCCAGTGCGGCATGAGAAGTTCGCCTTTTGTAACCACTGGCACAATAAACACGGATATTTATATTTCCGAATGCTTAAAAAAACGGTTATTACCACTTGTAAAAAAACATACTTTTTCTACATTGTTTTGGCCAGATTTGGCAAGTTGTCACTATTCGTCGCGAGCTTTGGATTGGTATAATCAGAATTCTGTCGATGTAGTGCCGAAGAATATGAATCCGCCAAATTGCCCAGAACTACGGCCGATTGAAAAATACTGGGCTAATATTAAAACAAAGTTGCGGAAAACATGCCAACCGGCCACATCATTGCCCGATTTTAAAAGAAAGTGGATGAAATGTACAAAACTGATCACTAATGAATCCGTGCAAAATTCTATGAGTCGCGTGAAGAGTAAAGTCCGCGAATTCTCTCGTCGTGCTCTGGAGAAACCTTAATTGTGTTAGCTGATCTATTTTACGTCTTGAACTTTCTTATAATAATAAAAAAAGAGTTATTATAACATTATTTCATTTTGTAAACGTTAATTCAAAAGGCGACAATTTAATAGTACTCACCCTTTAGTTAGTTACTTAATATAACTTACTAAGTATCACAACACAGTTTATCACGTGCACTCTTACTTAACCTTTACTAACTTCAATTCAAAAAAGGACGTACCTTACAAACATGCTTCGGCAAACAAAATACGTAAAGTATAACCAACTACAAACCGTGAACTATCAACTATATAAGAGACATTGTATTGAATTACGCATATCATCATGACAATTGATAACATAGTATTATTGTTTATTATGTAAGTACCTACATGCTCTAACTAGATCATGCAATGCAGTCATAGTGAAGATCAAATGTCGTGCCCGTGATATACAGTTTCTTCGAGTTAAGCAAATTGATTGCTTAGCATTTTGATGAAAGACGTAAATTTGCCGTGTTGTACATTTTCCGGCGTGACACAACTAATGACACGTGGAAAATGTATAACCCGACGAATTAACGTGTTATATCAAACTGCTAAACAATCAAATTCCTCGGCTGTACCTACAAGTAATCAGGTTGACCTCTTAATCCATGTTAATCCTTAACAGCTTGAAATGTCGCTGACTTTTCTATATTCATGGCTTAGAAAAACAAGCTGAAGGTCCGCCAATATTTGGCTCTGGTATCTAGATCATTTTTTAATACCATTGCAAATATATTTACTTCTCCTCAGTAATTCTTTTACCATGTGGAAGAAGGCCTTTTAGTCTATGCTCCGTTTTTTGAATTTGATTGATGATTTCATTGTTCCGAACCACACCACCTAGTTTCTTTTTCAACCCCGAAATAAGAAGAGGGGTATTATATATTGAACGTGTGCATCAGTGCATCTGTGTGTCTGTCTGCAGCATCGTGGCTCGCAAACGGGTCAACCAATTTCGACGCAGATTTTTCAAAGAAATCTAGATCGATCGGGATGGATCTTAACTAGGTTTTATGAAAATCTATAGACCATTTTAGAGATATTATCAGCTCCTAAAGAGAAAGAACCATTATATTGAGGGTTTTTATTTTTTTAATTGTTGCATATAAACAACAGTAGGTATCCAGTTGTATTCTTCAAAAGATAACGATAAACAGCATGTCATCGTGAGTTTGCTCGTTAATATTATAATATTGTCTAATCTCTACAGTCTCAATGTAAACTGTCATGATGATTTCTGCAATCGTTATGGTTCGAGGAATGAAACTTGACTTCTAATGTGTACCATCTTGTGATTGTCTTGGAAGGCAATATTCTTCTCTTAGAAGGTAATGGAGAAGTCCATTAAACGAGCATTTAGAAAAAAAGCTTACCTTTAACTTTTCAAATTCAATGTAATAAAAAAAGGAGGCTCATTGACGGACGTCAACGACGGTATATCGAAGCTGGTAGTTTCCGCGCTCAGCGCATTAGTTTAACTATTCAGCGAGGAAATGCTGCCAGCATCTTCGGGACAAAGGAGGCTCTTTAGATTTAACTCTTTAGTTTAGCTTAGTTTTAATTTTCATTTGTACATTTTTAAGTATTGCCCAATCTTTATGTACTTAGGTATTCGGTAATTTTTGTATGTGGCAAGTTTAAAACGCTTTTTAACAACATTTTCGTTATTAAACTTGTCAAACTTGTAACGTCACTTTTCTTCTCTCTTCTTAATAGTAAAAATCAGAAGCTCTGTTAAAGTTTGTTTTCCCATGTTAAATAATTAATTTTCACTTAACCATAATTTATATAAGGCCTTCCGTGAGGTTTATGTGTAGGTACTATTAGCCCATTGGACCCACCGTAGAACGGTATCATAGTGACATTATAAAACAATTTTTGACACTTTTTACACCTTGAATCATAACGTCACTGTGACAGTTTTATAGTGGGTCATAGTTCCATTGGACTAATAATACCTATATTCATATTAATCCCACCCAACCAAAACCTGCGCGACGTAGCTACTACGTTTTATAAAGAGGTTAGCCTTCACAATTACAAGACGCAGTTAAATACTTGTTTGAACTCGGTGATACAGCAATACCACGTTAATAACAAATTTAATAAGTTGCAAAATGTACCTTACTGACTTACTTGCTAAGGTGTATTTTGCACCTTATTTAATTTGTTAGTTATGCCATATTGCAATCGCCGACGCTTTGAGATACGTACCAGCTGCGCATGCGACTGAACGTTGGCAGCGCGCCAGCCGTCCCAGACCGCCCGTGGCCGGACTACAAGCCCATAAGGCTGCGTGCCCACTGGAGTGGAGCGAGTCAGCGGAGCGGTGAGCGAGATAAAAATCTACCAATAGGAATACATCATTTTCCTAGCTTTGCCCAGCGCAGCTCTCCTATTGGTGGATTTTTTCCTCGCACATCGCTCCGCTGCCTCGCTCCTCTCCAGTGGACAGACAGCCTAAGGCAGGTGTTCCACCGCTGAAGACGAGGGAGAGCGAGTAGAGCCAGCAGCGATCAACTATTAAGAGGATTGTGAAAATCGCGCAGCTATCAAAATAAAAACATAAATTTTGCTCCAGGCGAAAACATTTCCCCCCTAAACCAAGTCCGATTTCCAAGATTTTTGAATGTTTTAGTTATTATGAAAAAATATGTCTGTACGTGTCTGTTTTAGGATTTTTAAATTTGTTTTATTCTAAGAAATACTTTCATGGGAAGGAAATGGTACAGACATAGTTTTTGATAATATCTACAACTAACCCGACTAGGTTTAAGGGAAGCGAAACGCAACGAATCGCATTTTGTATGGAAATTTCTAGTTTTACAATCCTCTTAATAATATTTGTTTCATTTATTGACACAGGATCTTTTGTTTGTTTCTTCAGCGAGATAAAGAGTCTAAGAGCCGGATTAATAAACTAAACTCAACTCTAATGCTCGTCTCGAGATGCGTCAAAAATGACAGTGTTCTATGGTTTGACGTTTACTTTGACGTATCTTGTGACGGGCATCTCAACCAAGATGAGTTTATTAATACGGGCCTAAGAATCGCTTCCTCGTCGTCCGTGGTCTACAAGCCCATAATTTTAACCTTCTGATGGTTCTTGTGAAATTAATAATATAATGGAATAGTGACTGAATTCCTATTTTTATCATATATTTCTCAGCATAAACCTTTAAAGGGTGGACTGGTAGAGAATCCCGTAAGCTAAGGCATTGAATCAGCCATTTATACTTATTGTGTAAAGCGCAATATTGTGTGGTGATTGTCTTTTTTACGAAAGTATACAAACTCAAGTGTCAAATTTAGTTGATACTTTGATACTTGCGCTTTTGTGCTAATAAAGTTTACGGTGGGTCCGGCCTGAATGAGTCTAAAATCACGAATTCCGATATATTTCTACCGTATGTCTACAGTAAATATTTGAACAACTAATTCAATAAAAGTAACTTTGGTTATGCGTTTGGTAATAAACCACTAAGTATTGCGATTTCGAATATCGCTATTACCACGGGAACTTTTAAATTTTCAGGAATGTCCATTTCAAATTTCATCCAAATCCGTCCAGCTGCTGCAGCGTGAAAGAGTAACAAACATCCATACATCCATACATCCATACATACAAACTTTAGCGTTTATAATATTAGTAACAAATAAACAATGACAATTCAATAATACTCGTAATCAGAAGTACAAAAATAACAAATTGATGTATCATCACAAGTGTCCATTTCTTATCTTGTTATTGAGCGTTTCTTAATTAATGCGGTGTGTGTGTGGTGAAATACCCATTTAGTAAATTAATTACACGAAATCGACAAGTAAAGCATATTTGACACATAAATTTAACCCTTTCTCTTTCATGCGCTTGAAAACAGACAAGGAGAGAACCAACTTTAAATGGCAGATAAATGTACTGGTCGATTGTGAAACAGGTCCTTAATCTACTAAATGGCTATTTCTATCCAAAGTTGTTCTTCTCAGAGGGCCCTGCCAAGATGCATTGCGCTAACTATCGTTTCTATTCGTTTCGTTTTTAAACCAATCGCGTCACTGGTAGATCACGTGACTTTTCTTATCACGTCATCTACCAGTGACGCGATTGGTTTAAAAACGAATCGAGTAGAAACGCTAGTTAGCGTAATGCATCTTAGCAGGGCCCTCAGTAGTGGTCTCCTCTTGGGAAGCGCTGGTAAATTTTGGACGTATAAAAGGTAATAAAGTATACACATACTCATGAACTCGACCGTACCCATATTTACAAGCCTAGGGCTTCATTTGGGACTAGGCCAATTCGTGTGAACCTATCCTTTTTTTTTAATAACTTATCATCTTGTTTAAATGAATAAACAATAGCCATGTCCACTCGGAATATTTAATGTTCCTTTACAATGGTGAAAGATTAGTTTTATCTCTTTATCATATTAGTATAGAGCACAGATAGTACAGATCAGGGTTTCTCAAACCGGGGTACGCGAACCCCCAGGGGTTCGCCCATGACTGTAGGGGTTCGCGACAAGATTTACTGAGTCAGAATGATTGACATAGCCCAACATTTCTACAAAAATAGACACAAATAAGCCCACCACTCTCACTAGCCAACTTTAAAAACATCGATTTTTATAAACCTTCTTAACTTTTACTTAAAAAAATAAACATATTATATTTAATAAAAAAAAATTGAAGAGGTTTCAGTCGTATGGGATTTTTATTTGGGTAGCTACGTGGGGCTTTTGAAAAACTCTAGTATTATATTAAAGAAAGGATATGATCTTTAGTAAGAAGTATTTTATTCAACAAGGCAATCGAAATAAAATTGATAAACATATGTGAACAGCTGATACGAGTACGAAATTATGAAATCGACCTACTTTTAATAAAACGCATACAATGACAGATATCCCCCAAAATACAACGTCCTAAGCTCTAGAGTCGTGTTACAACACTCCGTCTGTTGTTCAGCGGGTATTTGGGGACGGACCAACAGATTAACCTAAATTACTGCTCTGGAAGTTTCTTTTCTCGATGAGGTTGGCATTAGGAAATATTGGAGAAAGATCTCTTCGACGAGAGAAAACTTGCAGTTATTGGGACGAAAAAAATTGAACTACATCTTACATGTGAATCAGCAAAAGTGAGCCAAATCATATTACAAATAATGTAACTGAAAAGTTGTAATTTTCGCACTGGTAAGCTGTTGCTAAGCTGTGCATTGGATAAATAGGCAAGAAAAAATTTTTTTTTTTTACCATTTATATTTTTAGTTAACTGACTTCCTATGACCGTGTATAAAAAAACTCTGGACGATTTCCTCTCGGTTTCCTTCTATTTGGCATAAAATTTATTGCCCGAAACTGTTTTAGCATAACAGACTTGGCATAATCGGTTTTCGCCGAATGGCACGGAATAGACACGATCAATATTGTCACGATACTGGTATGCCAATATTTATCGCCGATTTCAAAATGTTTGAATATCCTAGTAATACGCATCAATATTTCGTGATATGAATCGCGATATGCGTGGCTTACACGATATTATTGATAATCTAATGGTAATGTGGCAGATACTTGGATAATTGGATAATGAATAGTAATCAAATACCCAAAATCTAAGACTTACCTACATCTACGGTTAGAAATTACACAAAATAGTAGGTATGTTAAGTTTTTAATTTTTAAATATTTACGTCACTGAAAAACCACTTTAGGTTTATTATTAAACTAGTTTTCGCGGTATCAACTCAATATCCGTGTCAATCTGCCTCAATTGAAACTGTCCTTTGGCGTACTTCCTCGATTTTTTATCAACATGGGACACCACATCATAGTTCCTCAATAAATGGAGCAACCCAGCCATGACCTGCAGCTTCGCATACCGCACGCCGATGCAAATCCTCCCGCCTCTTCCAAAAGGCATATATGCGATATCGCTCTGCGCCTTGTTTTCATGCGAAAACCTCTCAGGATCGAAGACCTCAGGATCTGGGAAGTACTTTTGATTATAGTGTAAATCGAACACGGGAACAAATATCCTCGTACCTTCGGATACTTTAATATTACCTACTGGCAGCACGGAATCGCTCACACACTGCCTGCCAAGAAAACCCACTGGCGGATGCATTCTCAACGCCTCGCTTAAGACTTGGTCCATGTACTTCATCTCTGAAATGACCTCGTATGTGATCACACCGTTATTCCTCTCCATCGTTTCGTCGATTTCTTGCTGGAGTTTCTTTTGTATATCAGGACGCTTTCCTAATTCTGTTAGCGCACCGAACATTCCGCTTGCAGCCGGCTCAACTCCAGCAATGAAAAAGAAGAAGCCCTGGGCAGCTAGCAGTTCGTCTGTTGGTTCCATTTCTAGGCCAGTATCTGGGTCTCTCATGGTCCCCGCCTTTTGTAAGGCTAGACAGATATCAGAAAAGTCGTGTTTTTTAGTGTTCTCCTTTTCACGCGCTCGGAGAACTTGTTTGACGGCGCTTATAAAGAATTTCTCTTGCTCCTTGAAGATTTTTAAACCCAAGGCTCTACTAAGTTTGGAGCTAGCATTAATCACAGCAAACCTAAGATTAGTCCTCCAGTTTAATTTCACCGCATCTCTGGCCATCTGTAAGAACGGTGACTTGAACGTTGACTCCGTCCCGATCCCGAAGACAGCTCCGGCGATAGCGGCACTGCAGAACTCGTTGACGGTGTCGTACCCGTTGCCTTTTAATTTGTGGGGATTCTCTTTCAAATGCTCCATAAAGTCCAGGGCGCTCCTGTCAATGATGTAGAACATGTTTCGCAACTTAGCTGCGGTGAACAGTGGCGTCATCTTCTGCCTCATCAGCTTCCACCTCGGCCCGTTCATGAAGAGAACGTTGTCAGCGAGCAGGTCGCCTTCGTTGATCTCAACACCTCTGTGGCTGAACGACTGGAAGTCCGTCTGCAGGACATGCTGAATGTTCTTCGGGTCCATCACCACGAGCGTCGGCGTCATCAGACCTCCCACCCCCACGGCTGGTTCGTTCTCGTACATCTTATACAAGTCACTGAGCACTTCAAACATGGCTTTATCGCTCGTTAAAAAGTCCCATAAAATCCCCAGTAGCTTGTTCCTTTCGTAAAACACGACTCCTCGCTTCTTCCAATAGTTTTCATTGTATCTCCCCCTCAGATATATGAAGGACAGCACAAAGACAACAAACAGTAGAAAGATCTGATACATTATTGATACATTTAATAATACATTAAGTGATAGTATTTAATCTACTAGAGACGACCTTTTCGGGCCGAAATATATTGTTGACTAACGAGTGTAAACAGTCCTCTTCATATTTATATGTTTGGTCATTTGTGTTGTTATCACCCAACTCATTAAGTAGGAAAACTGGAATGGAATATACTTACTGTATTAAAAACAGTAGATCTTAATTATTACGAGTTAAAAACCTTATCTTTGTTTTTTTACCAACGGTTACATTAATGCCCCTCATGATGATAATGCTATACTCGTATTTTCAAAACGATCAAATGCCCAAGCCAACTGATCTCTATCATCGTCAATACTCCATTCAGGGTGAAAAGTTGAAATAAATAGGTCACAAAGGGCAGCTATTTCAAAATTGAATTTATGTACAATTTATAAAAAAAATATGGAATTTATGGAAAAAAAAAACTTATTCTTTCTTTTTTCCGTTGCTCAGTTTAATTATGCTTAAGGATCATAAAACTATGAAATCTCAATTTGGGATACACGTTTTTAAAAATGTATAAATATTTTAAAACCATAATATCACCACCAAAGCATAATAATTCTGTTGATTGATATCCTGCAATGTCGACTATTTTTAGATTCGATTGTTCATTTTGTTGTTATCAAGGTCAATAGCATTTTAATAGCCTTTATCTTTTCGGTAGACTTGATTGTTTACCTCACTTTACGCTTAACATGTTGTGTACCTCAGAATATTTAAGTATCTACGTAAGTATCAAATTCACCTTTAAGACTAAGCCGAGTGTCCAGTGGCGCCCTCATTACTATTATTGTTTTCTAATAAACTAAAGCATCGTCTTGAAATCGAAGGATGGATTTTCGTTTCTTCTTTGTATGAGGTTCGTTGGCATTAGGAAATACTCGGCTAAGATCTCCTCGACAAGAACCGACTTGCACTTAGCAAGTCGGTTCTTGTCGAAAGAAACTTATTTTTTTTTTTCTAGTAGGTACCTTATTCACTACTTTTAATATTAAGTTCCTTCGTCTTAATGTGTAGAGAATCAGTACAAAGTAGAAAAAATATAATTTATAATATCACACCTTAATGCCAACTAAACTTCTTGCACTACTGATAATAAACTTGCTACTGTTAAAACGAATAAAAGTCCAAACTCGACGGATCTGTTATTAGCCACTGAGGGGTTCCTATGGCCAATTAGTCACCTCCAACATCCTTATACCAGTACCAGCTCGATGGTGCCATATTATTGTATTGTAATCGAAAGCGCCGGTGGGCCGGTCACGTCTGCCGCATGCACCCTGACCGGTGGTCTAGCGTGGCCACCAAGTGGGTGCCGCAAAATGGACAACGTAGACGGGGCAGGCCTAGACGGAGATGGAGGGACGACTTGGACCCATTCCTCAACAACTGGCCGGACGAAGCACCTAATAGGGACTCATGGAGATCAAGGGCAGAGAACTTTGACCAGCAGTGGGACACTCAGATAGGCAAGGAAAAAAAAAACGAAAGCGCATAGGTATGCCAATTTACAAGTCAATCTAATAACATAGTTAGAAATAAATAAATAAATACTAGGGGACAATATCACACAAATTGACCTAGTCGCAAACTAAGCTCCAGGCTTGTACTATTGGCACTAGACAACGATAAACCTATATAGAGAAATATATACTTAAATACATAGAAAACATCCAAGACTGAGGAACAAATATTCGCACTCATCACACAAATATCTGCCCTTACCGGGATTTGAACCCGGGACCGCTAGTTTCGTAGGCAGGGTCTCTGTCAACTAGGCTAACGTCTTCAAAATAAAATAATGTAGGTATAAATCGGTTTCCTAAATTTATTTACATACATAGTTATAAGTGAAACGTATGATATTGTGTTAATGCGTATGTAATTTTATTTATTAGTTTTTGACAATCTTGATGAGGATACTTTCAATGTTGACATGTATCTCATGCAACTTAATCTAAGCTAATATCTTTTTTTTTTCATTAAACAAATAAAGTAAACAAAACTGAACTAGTACGTAATTATGGGAAACTAAACTCACTGCCTTTTTCCGTATTACAATACAAATGACAGCAAATATTGTAGTAATCTCGCCAGGTTTAAATGTGCACTGGATATACTTGGGGAGTGAAAAATAATAATTTTGAACAAAAGTCACACCTTCATATATTTACAATTACAATACTTAAAATTAAATAAGCTTACTAAACTACTTTTCGTGGTATTAACTCAATATCCGTGTCAATCTGCCTCAATTGAAACTGTCCTTTGGCGTACTTCCTTGATTTTTTATCGACATGGGACACAACATCATAGTTCCTCAACAAGTGCAGCAAGCCAGCCATGATCTGCAGCCTCGCATACCGCACGCCGATGCAAATCCTTCCACCACTTCCAAAAGGCATATATGCGATATCGCTGTGCGCCTTGTTTTCAGGCGAAAACCTCTCAGGATCGAAGACCTCAGGATCTGGGAAGTACTTGGGATTATAGTGTAAATCGAACACGGGAACAAATATCCTGGTACCTTCGGAAACTTTAATGTTACCCACTGGCAGCACGGAATCGCTCACACACTGCCTGCCAAGAAAACCCACTGGCGGATGCATTCTCAACGCCTCGCTTAAGACTTGGTCCATGTACTTCATCTCTGAAATAACCTCGTATGTGATCACACCGTTATTCCTCTCCATCAATTCGCCGATTTCTTGCTGGAGTTTCATTTGTATATCAGGACGCTTTCCTAATTCCGTTAACGCACCGAACATTGCGCTGGCAGTCGGCTCAACTCCAGCAATAAAAAAGAAGAAGCCCTGGGCGGCTAGCAGCTCGTCTGTTGGTTCCATCTCTACGCCAGTTTCTGGGTCTCTCATGGTCCCCGCCTTTTGTAAGGCTAAACAGATATCAGAAAAGTCATTTTTTTTAGTGTTCTCCTTTTCACGCGCTCGTAGAACTTGTTTGATGGCATCAATGAAGAATTTCTCATGCTCCTTGAAGATTTTCAAACCCAAGGCCCTGCTAAATTTGGAGCTAGCATTACTCACAGCAAACTTAAGATTAGTCCTCCAGTTTAATTTCACCGCATCTCTGGCCATCTGTAAGAACGGTGACTTGAACGTTGACTCCGTCCCGATCCCGAAGACAGCTCCGGCGATAGCGGCACTGCAGAACTCGTTGACGGTGTCGAACCCGTTTCCTTTTAATTTGTGGGGATTCTCTTTCAAATGCTCCATGAAGTCGAGGGCACTCCTGTCAATGATGTAGAACATGTTTCGCAACTTAGCTGCGGTGAACAGTGGCGTCATCTTCTGCCTCATCAGCTTCCATCTCGGTCCGTTCATGAAGAGAACGTTGTCAGCGAGCAGGTCGTCTTCGCTGATCTCAACACCTCTGTGGCTGAACGACTGGAAGTCCGTCTGCAGGACATGCTGAATGTTCTTCGAATCTATCACCACTAGGGTCGGCTTCATCAGACCTCCCACCCCCACGGCTGGTTCGTTCTCGTACATCTTACACAAGTCGCTGATCACTTCAAACATAGCTTTGTCGCTCGTTAAAAAGTCCCAAAAAATCCCCAAGAGCCTGTTTCTTTCGTAAAACGCGACCCCTCGCTTCTTCCAATAGTTTTCATTGTATCTCCCTCTCAGATATATGAAAGAAAGCACAAAGAGAATAATCAGTAGAACAATCTGGTACATTATTTATTGATTTAACATTAAGTGATAGTGTTTAATCTATTAGACACCACCTTTCCGGGCAGTAATATGTTGTTGACTAACGAGTGCAGATAGTTCTCTTCATATTTATTTGAGTGGTTATTTGTGTTGTTATCACCCAACTCGTTAAGGAGGAGCACTGGAACATACTTAGTTACTTACTGTATTACAAATACTATTGCGAGTTAAGAATCTTCTTATCTTTGTTTTATTTCCCACGGTTACATTAATGTTCCATCATGATGATAACGCTATAATTTATAAAACTATCGATATACCCAAGCCACAGTATTAAGAAAACCTACCAGTAGTCCGACTCCTTTGTAGTTGAATGCATGCCGCCATTGCGTATACATGGGCACAGAAACTCAGCCAACTCAGCTCAGACATAAATATTATAAATACTTTTTTCTGTGAATGTTAGAAATAGGTACATTAAAAACATAAAATACATTTATTTTAATAAACTTTAGAATATCCCAGTAATTTGTAATGATAAAATTAATTTTACACATTTTTCAAACAAATTTATGATCTCAGGATTTTTTACATTAAGGCTTTCGTTAAAACGTATACTTAGGTTTAACCTACACGAGATGATTACACCTTAATATATTCTACTACCAATTCAAATCAAAGGTTAAATGGTGGAATTTGAGAATAACTCATCTAATAACAATTTAAAATATAGGTGATTAAAAAATAACTTACCGATCGTCTCTTGGAAATCGGTGGAATTTCAATTCTTTTTCAAACCTTGATGAAGATTTACAGATAAAAACAGAACAATTCGTATAAACCAGGGTACACCCCTTGTCATTAGAGAGGGCAAACTAAGGGAGATTTGCACTCGCCGACTCTGCCGCCCGCTTCCCCGCGTACCCTCCATCGTTGCCCCTCGCAAGTACATGAGTCGGCCGACTGTTAGTAATAATACGACTGTGCCCAAGCCAGCCTGCCCTACTAAGCATAATGGCGATATCTCTGACAAAACATTTGTAGAAATTGCAACCTAGTTTCAAACAGAAGAGAGTTGAATCTGCTTTGGCTTTTGTATTTAGTTATTGCATTTTTGCTTAGGAGGGCATTACTGTCCTCTATCATCCTGCATTCAGGGTAAAAAGTTGAAATAGGTCAGTAAGAGAAGCTTCTTTTTACTTTTTTTTTTACATGGAAAAAAATATACGAATATATTTTTTTCCATTTATTTATTCAATTTAATTATGGTTAAGGATCATAAAACTGTATGAAATCTCAATTTTGGGATACATGTTTTTAAAAATGTATAAATATTTTAAAATCATAATACCACCACCAAAGCATAATAATTCTGTTGAGTGGTATCCTTCAATAGGAAGTAAAACGAAAATGTTGAAATTAGTTTGTTTTTTTGTTTTTAGATTCGATTGTTCATTTTGTTTTATCAGGGTCGATAGCATTTTAATAGCCTTTATCTTTTCGGTAGACTTGATTGTTTACCTCACTTTACGCTTAACATGTTGTGTACCTCAGAATATTTAAGTATCTACGTAAGTATCAAATTCACCTTTAAGACTAAGCCGAGTGTCCAGTGGCGCCCTCATTACTATTATTGTTTTCTAATAAACTAAAGTATTGTCTTGAAATCGAAGATGGTTTTTTTGTTTCTTCTTCTTATGAGGTTCGTTGGCATTAGGAAATACTGGGCTAAGATCTCCTCGACAAGAACCAACTTGCACTTAATCAGACGAAAGAAACTTAATTTTCACAACACTGCTCGGAAATATGGCCATAGATGGTCTTGTTTGGGGTCACAAAACGTCACTTATAAGGACAGACCAAGAATGTTTTTGTCGGCGTGTTTGCTGATTGGTCGAGAACATTGTTGTCCAACTTTAAGAACCAATGAAAATCAAGCATCCATTTTTGTGTCATAGCTCCTTAAAATGAAAAATTGAAATCGACCAATCAGCACACACCATTTTGTGTCGTAAAATATTAGGTGTATTTTTGCTAAAAGATACACAGACTAAAAACTATGTCACGGCTTTTTTTTTAATGTAATTCAAACTTGGCCCCTAATCTCGAACCACTAGAGATGAAATTACATGGTAGATATGGCGAAACAAATACAATTTTATATGGAGTTGACATTTTCATCTCGCATGTTAGTTTATTAATCTCGAGTTCCACGAGAATAGGGGTCCAGATTTAAAAAAAAAGTGATCTATGGTAAAATTGGCAGTGATGTCACATTAACATGAATTAAAATTTGAGTTTTGAATATGAAATTTCATTTTATTTCCTCTCAGTAGTTGTGAAAAGCACTATGTCTGCCTCGGTAGAAAGTGCAATTTATGGACTCGTACACTAGAAGGCCTCAACTACGTTTCGGCCCTCTATATGACTCGTCCAAAAATTTCGTACTTTCTATCCTCTGCAACAATGTACTATTATTTTTTCTAGTAGGTACCTTACTCACTACTTTTACTATTAAGTTTCTTCATCTTAATGTGTAGAGAATCAGTACAAAGTAAGATAAAAATATTATTCTAATATTATACTGATAATAATCTTGCTACTGTTAAAACGAATAAAAGTCCAAACTCGACGGAACTGATATTAGCCATGAGGGGTTTATGGCGAATTGGTCAGTTTGGTCACCTACACCTCTATCATCATACCAGTACGTACCAGCTCGATGGTGCCATATTATTGTAAAGTAATCGAAAGCGCATAAGTATGCCAATTTACAAGTCAATCTAAACCATAGTAATAAATAAATAAATAAATACTAGGGGACAATATCACACAAATTGACCTAGTCCCGAACTAAGCTCTAGGCTTGTCCTATGGGCACTAGACAACGTTAAGCTATATAGAGAAATACAAAGAAAACATCCAAGACTGAGGAACAAAATATATTCGCGCTCATCACACAAATATCTGCCCTTACCGGGATTTGAACCCGGGACCGCTAGTTTCGTAGGCAGGGTCACTACCAACTAGGTTAACGTCGTCAAATTAAAATAATGTAGCTATACATCGGTTTCCTAAATTTATTTACATACATAGTATCGTGTTACGTGGTCTTCCGATAATTAGGAAGATCAGGTTTCAGACGTTGAAAGAAAAATGAGTGAAAGAGAGAGGTAGATTGGAGAGAAAAGGACAGAAATAGTAGATCAGGGTCTGGGTATTTATTTAACACTTATGAAAGGTTTTCTTCACACAGAATAAAAAATTACAAACAAATTAAAAAAAAAAGAATTAAGTCCCTTATGTCACCAGGGTAAAGTTAACGATTTTGGTGGTGAGGGTGAAGGTAGTTCCTCCGGGACTTCCTTTAGTTCGCGTCCCGGAATCGTCAGACCAGGAACACCGCTGGCGCTGGTGGTACACGAAGGTAGGTGGGCCCGAGGTGGGACCCGTAAGAGAGAGTAGCAGTCCCCGAAGAAAGCTGGAACCACGTAGATGGAGGAGGATTCTTGAGGCGCAGGGCCTAACTTAGCCCCACATAAAGTAGACTTTTAGTATGAAGATAGAGGCTTCTAGGGTCCGACTTGACGTTAACTTTTGAGTTTTCAAGTTTCCACTTTTAAGGCTGAAGAAGAACTGATCGCTCTAGTCCGAGCCGCCGTTTATATGCCCTGGTAATCTAGCTTTTTAATTTACACATTCTAAATTCATAAAATTCCAAAATTATACATGCCAGATATTAATTCGATGGTAAACCATCGTTTTAACTCCATGGTCCAGTATAAGCCTAAAGCCGGCTATTCAAACGACCTTGATTGGGGCAATTTCCATACAATGTAAATTGGTCCGACCGCATCTAGTATGGAGATTGCCCCAATATGGCATAATGCTGGCTACTCACACACCTGCCACAGGGGCAATATTGGGGCAATCTCCATACTAGATGCGGTCGGACCAATTTACATTGTATGGAAATTGCCCCAATCAAGGTCGTTTGAATAGCCGGCAAGATATCGTCTCTGCCCGTTGTCTAGACAACGAAAATAACAATATTGTCAAATGAAGAAAAACAAACAAAAAGTGAATAATTTCCGGTACAAAAAATAAAGTTGTTGAAAAGAATAGCAATAATTTAAAAATAAAAAGGTACACAAGAACAATAGAAACCCAATACACCGTATAGCTTCAAAAAATCAAGAAATATACGTCTCAAAAGTTATTCGGTCCAACCGACATGTGTACCGCACCCAAAAGATAATCAGATATGCGAGATAAAGGAACGGAGAAAGAGGAACGGGACCAGAAACCCAGGAACGCAGGTACAATATTACAATAGATATAAGTGAAATGTATGATATTGTGAGTATGTGATTTTATTTATTAGTTTTTGACAATCATGATGAGGATACTTTTAATTTTGACATGTATCTCATGCAACCTAATCTAATCTTTTTTTTTTCATGAAATTAATAAATTAAACTGAATTTAACTAATAGGTAATTATTGGAAACGAAACTCAATGCGTAGTTTCGTATTACAATACAAATAACGGCAAATATTGTAATCTTGCCAGGTTTAAATGTGCACTGGACATACTTGGGGAGTGAAAAAAAAACATTTTTGATCAAAAGTTACACCTACATAATATTTACAACACTTAAAAATGAAATACTCTTACTAAACTACTTTTCGTGGTATTAACTCAATATCCGTGTCAATCTGCCTCAATTGAAACTGTCCTTTGGCGTACTTCCTTGATTTTTTATCGACATGGGACACCACATCATAGTTCCTCAACAAGTGCAGCAAGCCAGACATGATCTGCAGCCTCGCATACCGCACGCCGATGCAAATCCTCCCGCCTCTTCCAAAAGGCATATATGCGATATCGCTCTGCGTCTTATTTTCAGGCGAAAACCTCTGAGGATCGAAGATCTCAGGATCTGGGAAGTACTTGGAATTATAGTGCAAGTCGAACACAGGAACGAATATCCTGGTACCTTCGGAAACTTTAATGTTACCCACTGGCAGCACAGTATCGCTCACACACTGCCTGCGAAGAAAACCCACCGGTGGATGCATTCTCAATGCCTCACTTAAGACTTGGTCCAAATACTTCATCTCTGATATGACCTCGTATGTGATCCCGCCGTTATGCCTGTCCACCGTATCATCGATTTCTTGCTGCAGTTTCTTTTGTATTTCAGGACGCTTTCCTAATTCTGTTAGTGCACCAAACATTCCGCTAGCAGCCGTTTCAACTCCAGCGATGAAAAAGAAAAAGCCCTGGGCGGCTAACAGCTCGTCTGTCGGTTCCATCTCGAAGCCAGTATCCGGGTCTCTCATGGTTCCCATCTTTTGTAAGGCTAGGCAGATATCAGAAAAGTCGTGTTTTTTAGTGTTCTCCTTTTCACGCGCTCGAAGAACTTGTTTGACGGCGCTTATAAAGAATTTCTCTTGCTCCTTGAAGATTTTTAAACCCAAGGCTCTACTAAATTTGGAGCTAGCATTAGTAACAGCAAACCTAAGATTAGTCCTCCAGTTTAATTTCAACGCATCTCTGGCCATCTGTAAGAACGGTGACTTGAACGTTGACTCCGTCCCGATCCCAAAGACAGCTCCGGCGATAGCGGCACTGCAGAACTCGTTGACGGTGTCGAACCCGTTTCCTTTTAATTTCTGGGGATTCTCTTTCAAATGCTCCATAAAGTCCAGGGCGCTCCTGTCAATGATGTAGAACATGTTTCGCAACTTAGCTGCGGTGAACAGCGGCGTCATCTTCTGCCTCATCAGCTTCCACCTCGGCCCGTTCATGAAGAGAACGTTGTCAGCGAGCAGGTCGCCTTCGCTGATCTCAACATCTCTGTGGCTGAACGACTGGAAGTCCGTCTGCAGGACATGCTGAATGTTTTTCAGGTCTATCACCACGAGCGTCGGCGTCATCAGACCTCCCACCCCCACGGCTGGTTCGTTCTCGTAGATCTTATACAAGTCACTGAGCACTTCAAACATGGCTTTATCGCTCGTTAAAAAGTCCCATAAAATCCCCAATAGCTTGTTCCTTTTGTAAAATGCGACTCCTCGTTTCTTCCAGTAGTTTTCATTGTATCTCCCCCTCAGATGTATGAAGGAGAGCACGAAGAGAATAATCAGTAGTACAATCTGGTACATTATTCATTGGTTTAATAATACACTAATTGATAGTCTTTAATCTATTAGAGACGACCTTCATGAACAGTAATATGTTGTTGACTAACTAGTGCAGCCAATTAGTCAACAACATATCAGAGCACTGGAATATACTTATTGTATTACAAACATTAGATCATAATTATTACGAGTTAAGAAACTTCTTTATCTTGTTTTTTTTAGCCACGGTTACATTAATGTCCCCTCATGATGATAATGCTATATTTACAAAACAATCAATATCCTACCCAATCCAACTGACCTCTATCATCCTCCATACTCCATTCAGGGTGTAAAGTTTAAATAAATAGGTTGGAAAGGGCAGCTATTTCAAAATATATTTTTTATACCATTTATAGAATAAAAACTTATATGCAATTTATAGAAAAAAACACAATTACGTATTCTTTTTAAGTTACTCAGTTTAATTATACTTAAGGATAATAAAACTGTATGAAATCCCAATTTGGGATACAAGTTTTTGAAAATGTATAAATATTTCAAAACCACCACCAAAGCATAATAATTCTGTTGAGTGGTATCCTTCGATGGCGACTAAAACTGCGAAAATGTTGAAATTAGTTTGTATTTTTAGATTCGATTGTTCATTTTGTTCTTATAAGGGTCAATCAATAGCATTTTAATAGCCTTTATCTTTTCGGTAGACTTGATTGTTTACCTCACTTTACGCTTAATAATTATGTGGTTTAACTCAGAATATTTAAGTATCTACGTAGCAGAGTTGGGCAAAATTTATCTTTTTACGAATAACGGATAAGATAACTAAGCCATTCGTTATTTGAAATAACCAAATAATCAGTCATTTGTTATTTTGAATTTATCTAGATGAGCTTTATTCTTATCTAGATAAATTAGTTAGGCTTTTTAAGATGAATGTTATTAGTGCAGTCATGTAGAGCTAAAAGTTGTCGGGCACAATGAAAATAATCTACAACAAAAGTAATGAATGTTTTGGAAATAAATAGGCGAAATATAAATATATGTGACCTTTTTAGGGTTCCGTAGTCTAACTAGGAACCCTTGCAGTTTCGCCATGCCCGTCCGTCTGTCCAAGAGACTCTTAGTAGGTACTGGAAAGCTATTATTTGGCATGAATATATTTATTAGTCACGCTGACAATGTGGTAAAAATTGTATAATAAAACCTTGAAAAAACATATTTTTAGTGTACACGTAAAGTGGGGATTGTTTTAAGGGTTCCGTACAAAAAATTAAAAAAACGGAATCCTTATAGGATCACTCGGGCGTTTGTCTGTCTGTCCGTCCTTCTGTCACAGAAAATTTGTTCCGAATCTACTGGACCAAATCAGGTGACATTTGGTGTAATCCTATGATGACCCAAACACGGATGTGCAAAGTAATTTTTTTTTTTAAATAAGCGTCATTTTCGGCGGACAAATTAGGAAATTAAAAAAAAAGTTGCGTAACCTTACTGTGTTATACAGTCAAGGAATTTAATTTGTAACCCACCTTAGGTCCAAAGTCAATCTGAGATTCTACAGCAATAAGGTTGAGTCTCCTATCAATTACAAATGACTTGGCATCTCTATTGACAATGACATCTTCAAGCAGATTTTCTTTGAAATGGGTAGCAAATTAACTTCCGTGACCGTACATCAAATGCATGGCTTGTTATGAAAATCTCAAATGTATTTTTGTTACTATTTTAAAATAAATAGTTTTGATTTTATTCATGAAAGAAGAAAAAAATTGACCATTCCCTCCACCCTGATCTCCCAAACTACGGAACCTTGCCGGTACGGCCACACTTGGCCGGTTTTTATTTACATTACGATTTTACGAACAATGTCAGTGTGACGGTTTGACCCGACGTGACATTCTATATAAATTGATTTACCTATGCTAAGTTCAATAACAAATGACGTTTGTTATCTTCATCTAGATGATTTATTTAAATAAAAGAGTTGACAACAGGTTATTTGACATTGACGTTATCTTCGAATAAATTATTTTCAAATGATTTTATTTAAGATAATTATTTGGATAAGAAATTATTTAACGCCCATCTCTGCTACGTATGTATCAAATTCACCTTTAAGACTTAGTACCAATTTAACCAAACGATGTTAAATTTAATCAATGTTAATCGATTGTTAGTTCATACATTTTGACAGCTGTTAACGCTCTAATCGTCTAAAACTAAGCCGAGCGTCCAGTGGCGCCTTCATTACAAAACTTAAGTATTGTTTTGAAATCAAAGGATGGTTTTTTTTTCTTCTTCTTATGAGGTTCGTTGACTTTAGGAAATACTGGGCTAAGATCTCCTCGACAAGAACCAACTTGCAATTAATTAGGTGAAATTAAACTTAATGTAAATATTTTAATTTTTCTACTTGGTTACTCATTACGTTTACTATTAAGTTTCTTCGTACTTATATGTATTAAATCAGTACAAAACTGTTACAAAATAATATAAAAATATAGTTTATAATATCACACCTTAATGCCAACTATACTTCTTGCACTATTGATATTAAACTTTCTACTGTTAAAACGAATAAAAGTCCAAACTCGACGGATCTGTTTTTAGCCATTGAGGGGTTCCTATGGCCAATTGGTCATTTTGGTCACCTACACCTCCATCATCATACCAGTACGTACCAGCTCGATGATGCCATATTATTGTATTGTAATCGAAAGCGCATAAGTATGCCAATTTACAAGTCAATCTAATGACTATAGTAAGAAATAAATAAATAAATACTAAGGGACAATATCACACAAATTGACCTAGTCCCAAACTAAGCTCTAGGCTTGTACTATGGGTACTAAACAACGATAAACTTATATAGAGAAATATATAAGTACTTCAATAAATACATAGAAAATATCCAAGACTGAGGAATCAACATATTAGCGCTGATCACACAAATATCTGCCTACAGGCATTTGAACTCGAGACCGATAGATTCGAAGGCAGGGTCACTACCAAACCAACAAGGACAACTGCGTCGTCAAAGTAAAGTAATTTAGGTATAAATCGGTTTCCTAAATTGATTTACATACATAGTTATAGTTGAAACTTATAATATTGTGTTAATGATTATGTAATTTTATCTATTACTTTTTGACAATCATGATTTGGATTCTTTTAATTTTGACATGTATCTCATGTAATTTAATCTTATCTAATCTAATTTTTTTTCATGAAATAAATAAAGTGAACTAAACTTAAATAATACTTAATTATTGGAAACTAAACTCACTGCGTAGCTTCGTAATACAAATGACGGCAAATATTGTAATCTTGCCAGGTTTAAATGTGCACTGGACATACTTGGGGAGTGAAAAAAAAACATTTTTGATCAAAAGTTACACCTTCATATATTTACAACACTTAAAAATGAAATACGCTTACTAAACTACTTTTCGTGGTATTAACTCAATATCCGTGTCAATCTGCCTCAATTGAAACTGTCCTTTGGCATACTTCCTCGATTTTTTATCGACATGGGACACCACATCATAGTTCCTTAACAAGTGAACCAAGCCAGACATGATCTGCAGCCTCGCATACCGCACGCCGATGCAAATCCTCCCGCCTCTTCCAAAAGGCATATATGCGATATCGCTCTGCGCCTTATTTTCAGGCGAAAACCTCTGAGGGTCGAAGATACAAGGATCTGGGAAGTACTTGGGATTATAGTGCAAGTCGAACACAGGAACGAATATCCTGGTACCTTCTGAAACTTTAATGTTACCCACTGGAAGGACGGTATCGCTCACACACTGCCTGCCAAGAAAACCCACCGGTGGATGCATTCTCAATGCCTCACTTAAGACTTGGTCCAAGTACTTCATCTCTGATATGACCTCGTATGTGATCACACCATTATTCCTCTCCATCGTTTCGTCGATTTCTTGCTGGAGTTTCTTTTGTATATCAGGAAGCTTTCCTAATTCTGTTAGCGCGCCAAACATTCCGCTGGCAGCCGGCTCAACACCAGCGATGAAAAAGAAGAATCCCTGGGCGGCTAGCAGCTCGTCTGTTGGTTCCATCTCTAGGCCATTATCTGGGTCTCTCATGGTCCCCGCCTTTTGTAAGGCTAGACAAAAATCAAAAAAGTCGTGTTTTATAGTGTTCTCCTTTTCACGCGCTCGAAGAACTTGTTTGACGGCACTTATAAAGAATTTCTCTTGCTCCTTGAAGATTTTTAAACCCAATGCTCTACTTAACTTGGAGCTAGCATTAGTCACAGCAAACCTTAGATTAGTCCTCCAGTTTAATTTCAACGCATCTCTGGCCATCTCTAAAAACGGTGACTTGAACGTTGTCTCCGTCCCGATCCCGAAGACAGCCCCGGCGATTGCGGCACTGCAGAACTCGTTGACGGTGTCGTATCCGTTTCCTTTTAATTTGTGAGGGTTCTCTCTCAAATGCTCCATAAAGTCCAGGGCGCTCCTGTCAATGATGTAGAACATGTTTCGCAACTTAGCTGCGGTAAACAGCGGCGTCATCTTTTGCCTCATCAGCTTCCATCTCGGTCCGTTCATGAAGAGAACGTTGTCAGCGAGCAGGTCGCCTTCGGTGATCTCAACACCTCTGTGGCTGAACGACTGGAAGTCCGTCTGCAGGACATGCTGGATGTTCTTCGGGTCTATCACGACGAGCGTCGGCGTCATCAGACCTCCCACCCCCACGGCTGGTTCGTTCCCGTACATCTTACACAAGTCGCTGAGAACTTCAAACATGGCTTTGTCGCTCGTTAAAAAGTCCCATAAAATTCCCAATAGCTTGTTCTTTTCGTAAAACGCGACACCTCGCTTCTTCCAATAGTGTTCATTGCATCTCCCCCTCAGATATATGAAGGAGAGCACAAAGACAACAATCAGTAGAAAGATGTGATACATTATTGATGGATTTAATAATACAGTAAGTGATAGTTTTTAATCTACTAGAGAAGACCTTTCCGGGTAGAAATATGATGTTGACTAACGAGTGCAAACAGTCCTCTTCATATTTATAGGTGAGGTCATTTGTGTTTTTATCACCCAGCTCATTAATTAGGAGCACTGGAATATACTTAATGTAAACATTATTCGTAGATCCTAATGATTACGAGTTAAAAACCTTATTATCTTGGGTTTTTTATCCACGGTTGCATTAATGTCCCCATGATGATAATGCTTACAATTACAAAATATCGATATACCGAAGCCAACTGAACTCTATCATCCTCCATACTCTATTCAGGGTGAAAAGTTGAAATAGGTTAAAAAGGCAGCTATTTGAAAATATAAAATTTATAGAGAAAAAAACATACCTATTTTTTTTTTTGTTACTCACTTTAATTATGCTTAAGGATCATAAAACTGTATGAAATCTGAATTTGGGATACCTACACGTTTTTAAAAATGTATAAATATTTCAAAACCATAATACCACCACCAAAGCATAATAATTCTGTTGAGTGGTATCCTGCGATGGCGACTAAAACTGCGATAATATAGAAATTAGTTAGTATTTTTAGATTCGATTGTTCATTTTGTTGTTATGGGTCAATAGCATTTTAATAGCCTTTATCTTTTCGGTAGACTTGATTGTTTACCTCACTTTACGCTTAACATGTTGTTTATCTCAGAATATTTAAGTATCTACGTAAGTATCAATTCACCTTAAAGGCTAAGCCGAGCGTCCAGTGGCGCCCTCATTACCATTTTTGAGTTTTCTAATAAACTAAAGTATTGTCTTGAAATCGAAGGATGGATTTTTGTTTCTTCTTCTTATGAGGTTCGTTGGCATTACGAAATACAGCACTCCCAGCTTGTTAATACCGTTCGGCTGGCTATTGCTATCACACTTTCACTCGCAGCTTATAGTATATTTGTCACTCGTGTTTCGTACAAAAAAGAATTGCTGAAGTACATTAAGAAAATAAAAGCACTGTACTGGGCGAAGATGTCGACAAGAACCGACGTGCACTTAATCAGACGAAAGAAAATTTAATATATATATATTATTTTTTCTAGTAGGTACCTTACTCACTACTTTTACTATTAAGTTTCTTCGTGTTAATGTGTAGTAAATCAGTACAAAATTGTAACAAAATAAGATAAAATTATAGTTCATAATATACCTATCCACATAATATCACACCTTAATGCCAACTATACTTCTTGCACTACTGATAATAAACTTGCTACTGTTAAAACGAATAGTAGGGGGTCCGAATAGGAGACGACGTTCACCGGGCTGTTTATTCGATAAAAAGTATT
The DNA here is from genome assembly GCA_946894065.1 of Acleris literana. NCBI lineage: Eukaryota > Metazoa > Arthropoda > Insecta > Lepidoptera > Tortricidae > Acleris > Acleris literana. Next base: position 7,241,242 of record OX335694.1, read on the forward strand.
TTATATCAAATTTAATATGCTAAAAGAAAAACTGAAAATGAACTTTTTTTTAAATTGCTATTGCTTGTTAAATTGACCAATGACATACTAATCGAAAGCATTAAGCTTATAAATATACAAACGTTAGTTTGACTATTTTTTCCCGTCATAACTATTGGGTAGGTAGGTAAGTCGGTACTAATAATTTTCACTAAACCTAACGTTTGCATATTCCATAGGCTTCATGCTTTCGAGTAGTAAGTAACTGGTCTATTTATAAAGCAATAAAAAAAAAGTATATTTTCAGTTTCTTTTAATCATATGCTTAAGGACTAGACTGAAAATTTTCAGTCAACCTATTCGCTATATTAAATTCGATTTAAAATACTTTTTATCGAATAAACAGCCCGGTGAAGGTCGTCTCCTATTCGGATCTTAGATCATTATTTATTTAGCCATTCGGTTTTATCATTACCTAAACGATACTTTGCTAAGTGCGACTCATTTAGACTGGCAAGAAAGATAATTGTCTAAATAAATTAGGTAGTAATAATAGACGGTAAATAAGGTATTTAGTAAACGCACTAACATTAACAACAGTCAATAATCAGCTTTAATTGATTCTGTTAATCAACAAAACAAACCAATTAACCAAACAAACACGAGAAATGTTAGTTAGGAATTCAGAAACGACGCATATTGCGAGATTTGCATGTGTGTCCGGGGAACCCATCATTTCATCGAATTTAATTTCATCGAACGCAACCATGATGTTTTCAGGATATCTTAGACATTAATTACGAAAGTTAGGTTAGGTTAGGTTAGACTTGCGACTACCAAAAAAAAATGCGGTGAGAAATGCCTTTCGATGAAATGCAAATTCTGCGAAATGATCGTTCGTTTAAAGGTGTTTCGATAAAAATAACAGTCGCGGGCAGAATTTATTTTTATATATGACTAGAGGACGCCCGCGACTTCATACGCGTAGAATTAGTTTCCCGCTACTCCCCCTATTTTAACCCCTTAGGGGAGGAATTTTCAAAAATCTTTTCTTAGTGCTCACTTACATCATGAAAGGAACCCCTGTACCAAATTTCAAGTTTCTAGGTACAGTAGTTTCGGCTGTGCGTTGATATATAAGTCAGTGAGTCAGGTTTGCCTTTTATATATATAGATTACATACACACAGACACCAATGCAAACATAAAAGTTTGAAGCTATTAAAAGCTTTTGCTATTAACATCACATAATAAACTCAACACCGATATCAAATCAAAAACGAACTCAAAACAATTTTGGGCTTACACTCAACCTCTACAACTAACCAAACTAAATTCTTCCAAGAACTTCTAGACGGTAACGAAACGTCTAAAATAGCATACTCTTTTTAAACTCTCAAATGACCTAGAAATAGATCATTGTCGGCCGTCGAACCCACTAAGTATTCTTTCTATTGTACTCTGGTCTTCGTCTGCCAAGAATGGTTTCCATCCATGGCATCCATGGAATGGCAGGCGATGATTTTGACAATCACTTTTGGCGCCAGCTGTGTGCTGAATGTTATCTTTGATAATTTATTATGCGTTTTGTGCCAAAGCATTAATTAAATACATTTACATTTACGGACGAAGATGCATTTTTATTGCATTTGTATTGCGTTGGGATAATTTCCTCTTTTTGGCTTATGTCCAGGATTACTTTCCGCTAATATGTGGATGATGCTGGTTTAGGTGTCTTCGTTCAATGTTATCCGTATGAAACAAACACAGGTCCTCTATTCAACACGGTACTTAAAAACCATATAATTTTTGAGCTGTTATCGTATTGTCAACGCTTTGATAGCTCTTATTTACTTGACACTAATGACGGCCGAGTTAAAAACAATATCATGACAAAGCCCTCTAGGACGTTAATCAACATTGCTTTTGACGTGTTGTGGTATTGTTTTTCTCAAACATGCAATGAAATATTGATGTTATGTTCCTTATGGACATAAGGACACATGGACTGGAGGTCGTTAATGAAATTTCATACAAATCGTGCAGGCCTAAGCCAGCAAAGTCCTCTTTTTTAATTTCCATTCCACATAAATTTGTGGCACAGGCATCATGACATTCTGCCACTATGCGTATTAAAAAAATAAAACATTGTTTTTTTTGTTGTTTATTTCATTGCATGTTTGAAAAAAGCACTAAACATACCTCGGCGGGAAATATGGGGTTGCCCGCTTCAGACCTAATTGTTTAACGTCGTAGAATAGAGGCCTGAATTCCTACATTTATGGGTCTTATGTTACTACTCGTATGTTAACAAATTTTTTGTTAATCTGGGGTTTGCCATTGACTCCAAATTTCCTAAAAGAAAAGCAGAACTGGGACTTTTTTCAAGGCAAAGACGAGGCAAACTGTACAGACCACCTGCAGACCTATTACGTAACTCACTCGTAATCGCGATCGGCTTCAAAGCGGAACAATTGGTTTCATTTTGTATGCAGACAAGCCTTCGATTTTCAAAATGAAAACGATTGCGATTGCGAGTGCTTCAGGTAATAGCCCCTCTGGTAGTGGGATCTGAGACCCATAGATATTTGCACTCTCTAGACTACAATCTCAAGACAATAACTTATCAAATGTTAAAAAAATGAAGTAATAAAGTGAGTAGTATTGTATAATTAGAGACTTCGAAATGAAGCTTGGCCGGATTATAGAGCTAATTTTTAAGAGACAAATTAGAAAATTTAATACACTTTGCTACTTAACTTTCTAATAAATCTAGAGTTTATTTAGCAGGAGGGGCACCATTAGAAAACAGACGTATTGGCCTGAATTCTGTAAATAAAATATTGTTGTTGCTTGTAAATCAAGATGGCCGCTTGGCAGCCCGTATTGGATTCGCGCCAAAAACGCTGTCAAACTTGTGTTAAACGTCAAAAGATGTTGATTGTTGACAAGCAAAATTGAATTTTAACATTAATCAATTTAGGGTCTACATTATAGTACATATTAACTTGATTGTAGGACATTTTGATCATCATTGAATTAATCACCATAGCGTTAAGGGCTCTATAAGGTATGCCAGGATGATTGCTCAGAGATAGACAGATTCCAAACTTCATTATTTAGTAAACAGAGTTGTCGAGCTTCTGTGGACATAGATTACAGTAAAATACCTAAGTAATAAAAGGACCGCGCTGGTATTATCACACAATTCCAGGTAGGCGGAGCGTCTCATTGTTTCAAATTCGTTTTCATTTTCCCGAAGATTACAATGACAACTTGACCGATTGATTTAACGCCCCCGTAAACCCCTATTTGCAAATTTCATCTAAATCGTTAGATCCGTTTTCAAGAACGTGATTGCAAATATAATATAAACACAAATATTGCTCGTTTAATAGTGTAGGAGATCTGGGACCGCCAAAGTTCAAACTAAAATTGCAACTCCGAAAATGAAATTTTTATACCGCTGGAACCGTAAACTTTTCAGAAGTTCTGAAATATTCAATGTGTAGATAAGACTAGGTTAGGTTAGGTATGATTTATAAAAATCTTGAAAAAGTTGCTGAAAAAAATACGTTAGGAGTTGCGATGATTAGGACTTACAAATCGTTATGAGTAAAAATAATTAGGTCAACCAATATGGACCCGTAGGATCTTTGTAGGATACATTCGATACACATTATACTTATGAGAATGGTGTCTTGTACCAACGAGCTTTCAATGACTTCATTAGGCTTAGATTCTACTTTAAAGTAAAAATTAAAACAGAACGTTTTGAAAGAATAATGGGTGGGCTGCTCGCCAGTTTAAAAAGTCTGTCACTATTTCGCTAGTGTGTCGTCAAGTGTAGCCAACTCGCCACACAGCGAAGACAGGTGGGCTAATACATTACATTACTAGTTCTCACTAGAATTTAGCAGTTATAATGACCAAGTCGCGCTCGCTAAGTGGAGAAGACTTTTAGCGAGAAAAATAAAGGCGAGCCGTGGTCATTGTTACAAAATCTTTATAAGCCTGTATTGTATCTTACAAGGAAAGGTACCGAACTGTCCGGCTCCGATTTGGTTTATTTTGATGTATGTTAGAGAGTAGTCTAAAATAATAGACACGTATTTTTTTTTAGCGGCCCAAACTCACCCGGTTCGAAGAAATTGACCTCCAAAGTACTGAAAAGTGACTAAACCCTCTAACTTCTATAGAGAATTAAAAAAAAAAAAGATATTTTCTTACCAATTTTGATTATATGTTTAAGAACATGAAAAAATAATGAGCACGTGTTTTTTTATATCGGGTAAAACTCATAATAAAAAAAAAAACCCTTCAAAGTTATATACTTCTTATCGAAGATACATTTTGTTTGGTATTTTTTTTAAATATGAGTTTTAGCCGATATAACAAAACACGTGCTCATAATTTTTTCATGTTCTTAGACTTTTAGCGAGAAAAATAAAGGCGAGCCATGGTCATTGTTACAAAATCCTTATAAGCCTGTATTGTATCTTACAATTAGTTAACGAGCCGTGTTTATTAAAATAAGTAACCTTCTTAACACAGAACGACGGAGAGTTTGCCAGAGACAACACCGTTGTCCCGGTGTTACCTCAGTTGCCTCCCCTGGACCTTAACATCGTAAGATTGTCTATGATACGTCAAGGAGTAGTTATGGTTTGAATCATGCTGGATTCATTTTGTAAATATCATTAATTATCTAGTCTAAGGTTACATTATTGTGTTTTTATCAAGAAGTTTGTGGATGGTTTTTTAATTTTTGCAATCATTTTTTTCTCTCTTCTTCCATTTGTGTGACCTATCAATCATTGACCGTGATTACTTGTTTTATTTTCGTTTTTGCACGAAACTTCGGAGTTTGAATATAAAATTATTTAGATTTGAGGTAAATATATATTCTATTACTAAAGCCAGCTGTTAAATAAAGGGTTTTTGTTAATTAAAGCCTTAATACCAATAATAAGATAGGATTCTTGTACCTAATTATAATCTTCCAACTTAATTTTCTTCTTCTTCTGCGTGTGACTCTATCACAGAGCCGCTTCGACGTTCAATGCTGTCTTTCGCGGAGTAACTATAATTAAAAGAACTACGCAACTAACATTTTAGAAACATGCATTCGTATCCTAGGACTACAATAATAAGTTTAAAGTTCTGCCAATAGTTATGAGAAGCAACCTTAAATAAATTGGCGTTGAAATGTATTTTAAAGTTTTTAAACTCATCTTTTACAAGTCGCGATGCGCTCTCTGTGACGATGGCTTAAAGTTAAAAAAAAATGGAAATTTGTACCTAGTGTTTTCAATACACGAAGTCGCACCTTATTACCCAATTATAAGTCAATTTCAGTGGTGGGGGGCACCATGTGTTAGTTTGTAAACCCTATAGGTATGGACCTAAAACCTTGTAATTAGGAGTCAATTTTGACAACAGTATTTTCGGTTAAAAGGATCTCTCAAATATGTTGCAGGTAGACCAATTCACAAAGCGTTCAAAAGTTATAATATGTGCTCGAATTGAATGTGTGCATGTTGCTTGTACTGTCCTTTCAATTTAAAACATCTAAATCCAGCCTCGAATGATAATTCCATTTTCTTTATCAAGGCGGAATCGCAAAACTTTATCTGGGTATAAACCAAAATAAATGTACATAAAGATGCTATTGAAACGTCACTTATGGCCTGTTGTTTGATCGGTAGTTAAACTATCTGATGGTCAAAAAACGTTACTAATGGTTAAAATCTCAAGGAAATGTGTCAAATTTTCCATTCCTTTTTCGAATTTTAACAATTAGTTAGTTTAACTACTGATCAAACAACAGGGCCTTAAATGATGTCTAACTTACAATTTCGTAACAAAAATGTATGTGTTTGCCGTTAATCGACAGTTTCATTATGGTGGTCTTCTTTACATGGATTTTTTTTTGGTTTATACCCATCTGAACTTACCTGATTTGTTTTTTTTTTAGATTCTGTCCAAGATTGTATAGAAATGGCGAAGCTAAGAAACTTTATATTAAATAATCAAGTTACCCATAATTGATTAATTACACTGTTACAATTGTAACCCGCAATAATACAATGTTATCGTTCCTTAAAGTTCCTCTTAAGTATATAATCGTGCCTATAACAAAACTACTAAATCTAATACTGCCCTTATAAATAAAAAGGACGCATGCGTAATTTAAATAGTTAAAGCAAATTTAACCCCATGTCTTAAGAAATAAGGTCACTTATACATTCGCGGTTCGGTGAGACATGCGCCCTTTTTTCTAAGGAGGGCAGAATACTTCCCCAAACTTTGTAATTCATCCAGGCACATACTGCCGTATAGGATAGAAGGCTGTTAAATGCTTAGCAATAGTATAAGCATTTTAAATTTAATGTGGTTAAGAATAGAGTTTAGGATTGCTTCCTTTTTCGTGGTATCCTTGTTTTGACACATTATTGTTTCGTCACTTTCCGTTTTCGACATATTCTTGTTTGCGCACAGTGGAACTACCAAGTTACACTATACAATGCCTATGACTTTGCTTGCATAATAAAAATATAAAGTTTATTAGAACAAGAAAATTATTACGATGAAATGAAATAAAATAAAACAGAAAACATAAACATGAAACAAATTTCTAGGAAACAAAAATCTTACATAAGTTGCCACAGCCTATTAGTTAAACCATATGAGTGACAGACTGATTTTGCAATATGTAATAATTTATGTCGGAAACAGAAAACGACGAAACAAGAATGTGTCAAAGCAAGAATACGACGAAACAAGAATGTTTCAAAAACAGAATACGACGAAACAGGCATATTACGAAAAAAGAAGCACTCATATGCTCTCGATTACTACATTACAGTTACCCGCCTTTTTTGGTTACGGCTGCATAGGCCAAGTTACACAAGTTGCCGCTTCAGATGTAGTACATTGATGTCTTTCTAATGAGCTCAACGCTGGTTCCAGGATGACCTGGAGAACAAGCCCATCCTGGGTGACAAGGATGTGGACCTCAACAAGATCTTCACGCCCGCGCCCGACGCCGACCAGCATATGATCAAGAAGGACCACAAGTTTGGTGAGCGCACTTTTTTAAAATAAAAATAAAAACTAAATTCAAAATATTTGTATGTATGTATGTATGTATGTATGTATGTATGTAAACTCTTTATTGTACAAAACAAAAACAATACAATGAAGATAAAATAAAAAAAATAAAAATGTACAAAGGCGAACTTATCCCTTTAAGGGATCTCTTCCAGCTAACCCTTGAGAGATTGAGAGGAGTGAAGGTTGTGCATCAAGTATATTTAATGAGTAAATTGGCCACATGAGGGCTCTTTTACACGTCGGTAATAAGAAGTGAAAGTGAATTGGTACCAGAGCGGTACCAAACGGAACAATATTACTAAGCCTTCTTTGTCCGTCCGTCCTTCCCAATTTTAAAGAGCTATATCTTTGTAGTGTAATAGATAAATGGTTCCTGACGAAATAAACACAAAGTAAAATAGAAGGAGGAAACTTTTTTTAAAGGGATTTTGTTGTTGTTCCATCGTTAAAACGGTGAATACGAGGAACCCTCGGTGCGCGATCCCGACATGCAATTGCCCAGGATTTTCTTACTTTGCGGGTAAAAGGATACATGTTCCGACCAAATCAGTAACACCGTCTTTAACGCTAATTCAGTCGCCAAGCATTCCGGTGTGGAAGCTAGGGCAGCTGATGAAATGGTAGAATATAGATTATAGATAGATACAGAAAGCATTTAGGCCTCGACTAAGCTATTTACTGATCGTTAGCCTAGTAGCTTTTTTTTTCTATGTATATTTTGACGATTTTATTATACAAAAATATCGGACGAATAGAAAAAACAGCTTACCATACAGGTACCATACTTGCAGTATTGCATCCTAGAGTATTAAAAAATATGTAGGGTGTACGACTGTACCCTTTGGCTCTGAAAGTACTAATTTGCAATAAGTGACATCTGTTTATAGTGGTTAAGAATAATACGCTACTTGATGCCTTTTATGGATTCAAGGGGCGCAGGATTGGTCCTTGGGGCAAACCTCAACAGACGTCTTTCCGCGGGAATAATTAATAAAGCCTTTTGCTGGATTGTTTAATTAATTAATTAATATTTAGAAGTCTCTTGGGTTTGTCTAGTACCTTCACAGAAAGAAATCACCATACAAATTATGTCCTTCCTGAAACGATTGGCTCCAAACGATCCGTTAACAAAGTATCAATTACTGCGATTCAGTGAGGATATAAATACACCGTAGAAAGCGCACGCGCATGTGGGTCGCTGGAACCGGCGATCGACAGCAAGAATGTTTCTAATTGTGTAGCCAGTGTTTATAGTGGGATGAGCTGAGGATCGGTTGAAAGATCGATTGAAAAATCGGTATAAACACGGTACAAGTCACGTTCAAAGTGGTGGGTTGGGGCTAGAGTAAAGTCACCAGTGGTTAGCCAGAGACCAGGGGCCGATTGCATAATAAAGTACATGCTAATAGTATTCGTGGTTTTGTATGGATTTTTACTAATAGTATGGGCTTGTAATTTATTATGCAATAGGCCCCTGTAGTCGGCCTCTGCCTATACTTTGTATGACTGGGAAGAGTTAGAAAGATAGGTATATTTTCTACTCTTCGCACTCATATAAGGTCGACTACGGTCTCTGGCTGACTACTGGTGACTTTACCCTACTTCTCGAAATATATCTCTGTAACAAAAGTAGATTGATGTGATGTCCGCTCATACAGGTCTTTCAGGAGTATTCACAATGGTCCCAAGCTCGACTAATTATCTTTCTAAAATGTATGTAAATGTTGGCTTTTCGTCATGCTGCGTGCATGCTATATCCATTGATCGTACACATGTTATAAATAGATTTTAAATTAAATTAGGCATCATTTTAGAATAATTATACAAAATTTTCGACTCAGTAATGTATGTATGTAAACACTTTATTGTACAAAACAAAAACAAAAACAATACAATGAAGATTTAAAAATAAAATTACAAAGTCGAACTTATCCCTTTAAAAGGGATCTCTTCCAAGTAACCCTTGAGAGATTGAGAAAGGTTGTGCATCGAGTAGACAAGTGTAAAACTCAGTATTACATTACGGTAAAATAATATCTAAAACTACAATATACTTCGTTTATTTATAACCTATCTTTCTGCATCTGGCAGTGGTCAAACTCGGCTTGAAGAAGTGGCTTCTAACCTTTATATTACTGTTATTCCAGAGACAACCTTCGCATCATCAGCGTTCTACGTGCCCGGGGTGCACCCCACGGTGAAGGAGCAGATGGACCTGGCCCGGTCTATCTCCAAGAGCCTGAGCGACTCCAGCAACCACATGAGCCGTGGGCAGAGCATGTACGTCAACAGGAAGAAGCGGTCCGTCAAGTGGGTGCACGAGGGAAGAGGTGAGGATTGTAGAAGTCAATCGGTCAGACGTGGTAGAACCAGGCCCAGCGCAATCCGCACTTTTAAAGCTAGAAGTATAGTGGCTTGTATGTTTGGGTACGACTTTTATTTGGACTGGGTTGCATGCAAATTTCTACGTATACTATTGTATATTCTGTGTTAGAACTGCATGCTCCGCCCGGTCCGTCCTGGTCACTACCACCACCTTAACTTTTATCCTACCGCCAAACAACAACGGTCGCAATGTTGTGTTTCGGTGTGGAAGTAAAATGACTAGCAATAAATTAGGAGCATTCCATCTTTGCTCTTCAGGGTTTTTTAATTTATGCTGTCACAATATTTACCTGCCTGCACATGTTTAAACAATGCACCTTCTCATTTCCAGGTCGCAATACATCCAACCTTAGCTCCACCCCAACGCCAGTGGCCAACCACGACACGCCATACCGCCCACCATCAGCCCTTCGCAACCAGAAAACCTACCCGAAGTCAGCTCTTAAGCACACCATCCCCTCCATCGAGCCGTTCCCAGTGTCTCCACCAACTATCGTGATACAGAACCATCAAGTTCATGTTCCTACGACGAAGTTGAACGACGTATATGCGTCGCCGAAGAGCCCCCGTCTCCCAATGATGTTTGGACCGAATTACAACGTAGCGCCCCGAGGTTGGGGCGAGATGAAAGATTACTACAGGCCCGTGGCGCTAGATGTCGTTGGCCGATCGGGAGTGCCGTACTCCGATTTTTAGGTTGTGTTGGTAGTACTGTTTTGTTATTGTTAATAATACAGTTTAAATATAAGTCATCTCTAGCAATTTCACTACTTAAAAAAGGCCAGATATAAATTAAAAATTTAAAAGGTTAAGAGCCTGTTTCACGATCGACAAGTACCTATATTTGCATGCCATTTAAAGTTAGCTCTCTCCTTGTCTATTTTCAAGTGTAAGAAAGAGGAAGGGCTAAATTTATCTGTCAAATATGTTTTACTTGTCGATTGTGAAACAGGCTGTAAATATTTCATTTTGCTACTCAATTGAACAACGAGGACACGTAATTTACTGTATCAAGGATGTTTAAGGCCTTTAGAAGAAGAAAAACTTGAAAATGTATAAGGTGCCTGAAATATTAAACAACTGACAAAAGGCACTTTGTAACTACCATAACACATAACTCATAGCTTCTAAGCACAAATTTGCCGAGCTGACTGCCAACCTTCGCTAGTCGGAGAAGCACATTAGAAGAAGATAAATACATAACCGATGCTGCATTGCCGGTCTCGTATTGGTTTATAATAGTCACCCTTTGGTGGTGCTACCTTTGGAGTACCTACCTTTGTCGTCTCACAGTCGTTTATCGCGTACCTATTAGTTTACAATTCAACCGCTCAGAGGGCTCTGCCAAGATGCACTACGCTAACTAGCGTTTCTATTCGATTCGTTCTTAAACCAATCGCGTCACTGGTAGACCACGTGACTTTTCGTATCACGTCATCTACCAGTGACGCGATTGGTTTAAAACGAATCGAATAGAAACTTTAGTTAGCGTAGTGCATCTTGGCAGGGCCGGCTCACGTCCATCTTCGACTATTTAAGAAAATCTTTAGACGTAACGAAAAATTTGACTGTCCCTCTCGGATAAAACCAAAACGAAATAAATCGAAATTACTTACATTTTGTATAAAAATTGAAAACATATCTTTGGGAAATTGCCTGCAGTAAAATTGTGGACACCGTCTTTTAATAGAACTTTTGCGATACTATTTATTTAAGTAATTATTTTTTAAATTATTTTTTAAGTTTTTAGTGTCTTACGAGTATATTCTGGGAATATTCCCAACTGAAGTCATTTTAATACTAGTCATAATTAATATACTAAATGAGTTGATGCTGTACAATCATTTTCGTTTCGTTCATTTTCTGTTCTGCCTGTTTTATGTATATTATTTATAATGGACAAATAAATAAATAAACGTACTTACTCAAAATTAAATCCGCATTTACTGTTAAGTACATATAATCATGTTGCTTTTTGTTTTATTTAGTTATCAAGTAGATTAAAATTTAGATAAAAAATGTTAGTTTTTTTGTCATGTTATGTTTTAATGTTTTATGTTTTGATGTTTATTAGGATAACAAACTGTACAATATGGGTACGATTATGTTATTTGACTAGTATAAACATGTTTTACTTTGTTTATTGTTTCACCTAACGAATAAAATTAGTAATTTAATTAAATATTTATTTATTTATTTATTTTTGTACGAGTCAATCGACAAATAAAATAACAATGTGTAATTTAATATTCGCTATTATTTATAAAAATAAATGTCTCAGTAATAGGACACGTTAAATAACTTAATTTTATAAAAAATAAATAAAAAAATCTTTGTATGCTGTTGTTGTATTTGATTTGTTGTGATTGTGATATTTTATACTTGAAAGGTAAATAAATTAAGAAAACCTAATAAAGTACTTTTATTTGTAGCTGAACGAAGCGTCTCGCATTTTCGTTGTTGTTTTACTACTTACCTACCTACATAAGCTTATTTGTGCCATTATCTATGTAAAGGGACCTTATTGTAGATGGCGCTTACCCCGCACTGAGTCACTCGACGTTGTATTTATTATATCGGAGCATCTTTAATAATGGCGGAAGCGCCGTCGACAATAAGGTCCCTTTTCATAGACACTTTTAGTTATGAAAACGTAGAGAAAAATAATTGAAACCGTTAAGTCCGGTCCCATACTACTTTTCATTGCTTAGGATAATAATACTACCCTCCTAAATAAAAAGGACGCATGCGCAATTTGTTAGTCAAAGTAAACTTAACCTTTACTTTAACTTAAGAAATAAGCTCACTAATGCATGCGCGGTTCTATGAGACATATGCCCTTTTTTCTAAGGAGGACGGAATAGGTATCTGTAGAACGTCACTCTTGAGCAAAAATCTTTTTATTTCATGCTTTTATTTCATCTTTATTTTTATTGAATGATTCATATTACAATATTATTCAAGTCTTATGTTATGAGGTAAATTAAATATGTCTCGGTTACTCAACCACCAACCAAATCAAATCATAATCGTAATGTAATCAACCATATCTCAATCTAGCCGGGGTAATAAGCAAGACGTGATAATATTAATTTGGAAACCTGCAGTGCGAGCAACATTGCCACATCAACACCAAGTAGGTAATACTAGCAGTATGCAGTCGAACAAGGACACCGTGGGTACTTGAGACAGTATGGGTACTTGGGACACTGTGGGTACTTAGGACACTGTGGGTACTTGGGACAGTGTGGGTACTTGGGACAGTGTGGGTACTTGGGACAGAGTGGGTACTTGCGGGAGAGTGTGGGTACTAGAGACATTGTGGATACTTGATGCAGTGTGGGTACTTGGGACAGTGTCGCTACTTGGGACAGTGTGGGTACTTGGGACAGTGTGGGTTTAGAAATTACGCTGGCAACACTGAGCCAAAAAACCATGCTTATACAGTGTGTAAACATTTAAACTAGACGTAGATTTTGGCTCTACAAGTCATGTAAATGTGGATTTTTGTTAATAACTCTAATACATGGAGCACAATTATTTTTTAAAAGTCCCATCGAGCAGCAATGTAATGTAAACGAAGATTTAAGTCTCAGTTAATTGCAAGCTTTTTAGTATAGTCGAATTAGCAGAAAGTATGGAATTAAGTCGTGTAGTCGTGCATTTTTGGCAATCGTTAGAGGGCTTAACTAGATAGTTTTCCCCGGTTTGCACCGTTTCTATTATGTACGGAAAGCCTTTAAATGTTAGGTATAAACTTTAAAGTGCCGTAATTTTGGAGTATGTTAAAAACTATTTGGTGCAAGTTTAGCCACGTGTAAAGACCCCTTTAATACTTAACGTATCTTAATTAAAAAGGTGTGAGATGTATCAAAATTAAGTTATTTGTTTTTCTTAGATTGCGGCTCGAGGATAATTCAGTCGGTTGGTGCAAACTTACATTAAGCTTTTTAAGCATAATAAACGCCCAGTTTATTTTGCACCCCTGTGCGAATTATGGAACATGAATTTTTCATTATTTTATAGATTGTACTTTGGGGCAAATTAAGGTAGTCGTGAAAATTTATTCATGGCACTTGTTCTAAAGATACTACATTCGCACCTTATAAAAAAAAGGAAAAAATAACGGGAAGTTTATCAAATGTAATCGCAGCGAACGCCAGGCGACCGCGGGCATACCTATTTAATCATTGCCGCGGGTAGTGGGAGCGCGGGGCGCGGGGCGGGGAAGAGCGCAACGCATGGCACCGCTCTGTCAGTTACTTTGTGAAAATTGTTGTGTGATCTGATGATCTCTGTGTACCCTATACAGGGTGGAAAAAACGTATATGAACGGCAACTTCCTTTATATTCAAAAAAGAAAATTCTACACGAAGAAGACTTACTTTTATTTTTTAAAACAATTATTACTGCATTTTTGGAATTTGGTCTGCCTTAACCGGGAATCGAACTGGTCGAATATATGACAAAACAATAAAACCATGTATTTTTTACGGTTTTTAATTAATTTGAAGGCGTATGTGTTGTAAATTTAAAATGATCACTATCATGACCCTTTCGATCTGTATCATAAAACAAGACTTTATTGTTGTTTTGTCATATTAGACCAGTAGTCCAGTAACCATGTCGCCTGAAAGTACGGGGTACTTTGCGTCAAATTCGGTAGTTCTGATTTTTTGCAGACTTGTTTATGATGTTGGCCAAGTTAATAATCCAAGTTTGTGACTTCAAGCGCCGAACGCAACTTTGTCAAAAATAAAAAAACCGTTAAAATTTCGGACTTTTCTCAGACTGGCGATTATAACCCTAAAGGACTAGTTTTTGATAGTAGCTTCTTCGGACGTTTTAAATAAGACTAAATTTGCTACAACATGAGACTAGAATTGTCTCTGTGATAGTTTTCGAGAGTCTCGTGTAGGCGGTAACCTGGGCAGATTGAAGCTGGTTTTCGTCGCAGCCCTGGCAAATAGTAAGTTGGTATCGGAGTTCGTCGAGGTTGTTCAAAAAAATTGCGAAGTTCGACAAAAGTTGAATTTTGAAAAGCTTAATCTCGGAAACTATTGGGTCTACAGAGACAACTCTAGTCTCATATTGTAGCAAATTTAGTCTACTTTAAAAACATCCTAGAAAAGTACTATCAAAAACTAGTCCTTTAGAGTTACAATCACCATTATCTGAAAAAAAAAACGAAATGTTCACGGTTTTTTTATTTTTGACTAAGTTGCGATCTTCTCGGGGTCACAAACTTGAATTATTCATTGGGCCAACATCATAAACAAGGCTGCAAAAATTCAAAACTACCGGATTTGACGCAAGCCTTCATGTATAAAGTTACTGGAGTACTAGAGGAATTTCCAAAAATCCATAAATGCAGTATTAATTGTTTTCAAAAATAAAAGTAAGACTTCTTTGTGTAGAATTGGACATTTTCAAAATTTAAGGTAGGTAGTCGCCGTCTATGTGGCGTCTATTCTTTCTCTTAATTCCGCATGATGAAAACCTCATATAAAAACGGACAAAGTTAAACTGAGTAAATATACCGATCTTACTTTCGAGGTTCCACCACCATGTGGAATGATCACTCTATAGTTATTTTCCAAATAGTTTTATAGCTAACGGCATCCTCGAACTACACCTTCAAAGGCCTTGCTAGGCTGCTTGATCAGAGCTAGATTCAGAAGGCAGTGAATATACTTCAGAATGCACAAATAATGATGACATTATAATTGTTTACATTGTCCGCTCCAATATATTTGCTGGTGACTATACCGTTTTGATATTAGACACTTACTTTGATTATTGACGATCAGAACTCAAAATTGATTTTTTTCTTTATTATTGCATTTCTTAAACCAACTTTATTTTTCATTAAAACTTGTATTACAAGTTAAAAAATTCCACTTTCCCACTTAATATCCAATTAATATTATAAATGCGAAAGTTTGTGTATTAGTTTGTTACTCCCTCAAGCTGCAACGGCTGGATGGATTAGGATGCAATTTGAAATGGAGATAGCTTAATAAAAGTTCCAAAGGAAATAATAATAACCGATATCTACAGAAGCTATAAAACATAAATTAATTAATAAGTACAGTCTCGGAAAGGGAATGTCAAAGCATACTTTAACTAAAATAGGTTTATTGTGCAATTATGAATAAGAGAGTTCAAGAATATTTATTTAATTAAAAAAGAAAATATTACCGACTACTACGCTACTTTTGCCCATGCCTCAAGAACCGTGCATCATCGGTCCGTTTACGCGTGCGTGCGCTTCTGTGGCTTTATTGCTCTATGGTAATAAGTAATTTACAAACATACAGAAAACTGCATGATCCCGATAAGAATGCCAATTTTTTATGGGGTGCGAATTTAAAGTAAATCAAATGAATACGATTGTGACGATTTTCAATTGTTTCAAAATTTCCCCCGAAGTACGAAGACCGTTAAACGTAGATAACTACTTTCCGGGGGTTGCACCCCGGTGCAAATTAGATATTGTATTTAGATATTTTTTCTAATCATATCCTCAATTTGCACCGCGTTCTATATTTTCCCCCGAGCCGCGATGGCCGAAAGTAAGTTTTTACTTATATATATTTTTATTTATATGTTCCCTAGGTTAAATTAAATGAAATAATACGTGCAAATGTAGATTGAGATGGATTAAAACGTATGCCAAATTGCACCGAGTACACCTTTTTTCCCTCGTTAGTTATGACCTTTGCAAGGTTTTCAACCAATTGCACCCCTTTCCGGGGGGGCGAATTTATTAAGGGATGCATAAAGCTCGATTTTTAACCCCTACAAAGCAATCAGAAATGTTTTTATCAATTCTTAGAATTATTTCCAGACTTTAGTGAAATTTCATCTAATTTGCCCGTACTATTTTGGGCTATTTCTGATACATTGCGTGGCGAATTAATTTGTATGAAAAAAAGAAATACAACTTATGTTAACGACAAATATGTTTTTATGTTAATTAAGATGCATATTAAACGTCGTTAAAATGTCCGCCCGTATTCAGTTTACACACTGTAGACGTTTCTCTCAAAAGGAACCAATTTTTTAATTGTTTTATTATTATTATTTACTGAACCGCAGTAGTAAACCTAACTTCTCCTGTAGGGACAGGAGAAGTTAGGTTCGTTTTTAAATTTTTGACTAACAGAACGCAGTCTAAATAAGGCCTATGTCCAGCAGTGGACGTCTTTCGGCTGACATGATGATGATGATGATGAGAACGCAGTCTAAATAAGTACATCAAGAGTGTGTCAGACAAAAGACCTAGACAAGATGTTTAACGCTATCGAAAACGATTTTCGAAAACTGTCATAGTGTATGGCAGCTGACGTCAATCCGTATAGAATTTATTTATTGATTTTATATAACGATACCGATCATGCCACGCATCTTGTCTAGGGTCACAGATATTTGTAAGCTCAATGTTTGAAAATATTATTATTGGTGACTGTACAAGTTATTTCGGTCGTGAACATGACGGAGGTGATAGCACGTAGGACGGAGATGACCTATGACCTAGCCATGGGGAATTGAAATTCTGTAATGATTGTAATACCATACAGCATTGATGAGGCAAACGAGCACACAGGTCACCTGATGCTATGTGGGATCTGAAACCCATTGATATTTGCAATATTAAGACTGCGATCTCAAGACTGTATTTCTAAAACTGCAAATTCGTTGCCAACTCTGAGGATTAAGATGGAGTGAACACTTTATTAGTAATGCACAAATACGAGTATAAAACAATTACAATAGGTACTTGATCGACATAATATTTACAGAATTTAACATTAATACAATTAAAAATTAAAACTAAACGTATTTAAATTAAAATAAAGCTAAGCTACCCAAATATTAAAGATATAAAATAATAATCAACACTTTAAAAGAACATCCCCTCTAGCAGGTCCGCTCGCGGCATGGTCCGTATGACACTGGCTGCATTACCTCTCTGAGGGCCCTGCCAAGATGCATTGACGGTAAGAGATCGGTTCCGCACTACGTCCGATCCGAATCCGATCCGGATGGCTTCCGTCATCCAATTTCTCTATAGATCCGTATTTTCACGGGTCCGGATCGGATTCGGATCG
The DNA here is from genome assembly GCA_946894065.1 of Acleris literana. Classification (NCBI taxonomy): domain Eukaryota; kingdom Metazoa; phylum Arthropoda; class Insecta; order Lepidoptera; family Tortricidae; genus Acleris; species Acleris literana. The sequence goes on from OX335694.1 coordinate 7,258,835, forward strand.
GACGTAGTACGGAACCGCTCTAACTAGCTTTTCTATTCGATTCGTTTTTAAACCAATCGCGTCACTGGTAGATGACGTGATACGAAAAGTCACGTGATCTACCATTGGACGCGAAAGGTTTAAAAACGAAACGAATAGAAACGCTAGTTAGCGCTATGCATCTTGCCAGGGCCCTCTGGATAGCTAGCCCATCCTTTGGGAGAGGTAAGCACCAGCTCTAGGATCTCCGAAGGTATCTAATAGCCGAGATGACAGGGCCTTTAATAAGCTTTTCATATCGGCTGACCAAGATCCGATTGTCTCCTCTGCAAGCGCCACAAATTCTTAATCATCTAATAATGATGAATATTTGCGGCGCTTGAGGGTTTGGGCCTGATCAGCTTGATTCTGGGTTGACTGGACGTGGGAAAGGGCGAATGTAGTATATTCTTATATTAACCAGCCATTAGGTAACAATTTTCGAAATCAAGATTCGAATTTCTTGTTTTGAAGGAGAAACTTCTTCTTTGATCTGGGCATCCATATCCCAAACGGTACGGTAGTTGTGGTAGCAGCTTGCACAGAGTCCGTCCGCATTGCTACCTAGCGCTACGTAGTGTTCGCATTGATGTGTCCTGGTGTGGAGATCATCTTGCAAGTCTTGAGATCGCATTTGCAGTCTTGAGATTATACTTAAGTATAGTCTTGCTAGAGAATGCAAATGTCAGATCTCAGTTTTCATTAACAATCAGGGGTGTGATTCTGTGCAGCCTTATACGTTCGATAAGCCATGCTGCCAAATTGAAAATGCACGCGCTAAAATGTGTTTTGTTCGCTCGGACGGGACTACTTAAACTCGCCGCTGCGATTTCGCTCGTTCGTCCGATCGACTGCCGTTTTTAAGAGAATACCACCCCTTGGTGGCTTGTGTTCTGATTTGGGTTTACTCTTTCACCAACGACACTCATAATATTTCATAGAATTTTCTCCTCTCTCCGAATTTCCATTTCATCAACAGGCTACACGTGCAGGAATTATAATTTTTTGGTGGCCACAGGTCTAACCTTACGTACGTAACCCATGCTTAAGATTAAGTACCTCAAAACACGTAAGGTTTCCGCAGAAATTAACTTTCAATGAATAATACATAAAAAAAAAAAAAAAAAAATTGTTTATTCTTATAAATCACAACAACATGACATAAAAGTGTGAGATCTCCTATTAAGTTTACAATGAAACCTGTGTCAGGAGATCCCGCTCCTCCATAGGTGGTTAAGAATTTTGTTTACAATTAAAAAGTAAAAAATATAAAAGTAAAATAAAATAAAAGTGTGTGTGTGTGTGTGTGTGTGTGCGTGCGTGCGTGCGTGCGTGCGTGCGTGCGTGCGTGCGTGCGTCGTGCGTGCGTGCGTGCGTGCGTGTGTGTGTGTGTGTGTACATTCTCTAATAATTTAATGTTTAAAGCCACTCCGTCGTGTCCAGTTCTTTGTCGAGCTCATTATAGAGTTTTATAGCTTGTGTGTTAAATTGTCTCTTAAGAAAGACAGTTATTACCGTTTCCTGTCACCGGGGGCGCCACCAGGCCCGGCAATGCTCCCGCGCACCGATAGATATTCGTACTCATACAATTATTTATTAATAACTGTTCGATTATATATAAATTATTTAATGTTTAATTTATAGACTGATTTATTATACGTTATCGATTATTTGATGCATTGTATTATAAGTGGATGCTACTTTGACTCGATCAGGCCTATTGCTATTGTATAAGATTAATATAAAAAGAGTGGCGGGTCGTTTTAAAACGTTCTTACTGATTCTGGCTTGCTGTTGTAACGCTGTCCAAATACGTTAAAATATACGGTGTGGAACGAGCTGAATTTTGTATTCGTCAAACCCCTGTCTTCCATCCTGACCCAATAAGTGTCTTAATACAGTATTTGTTGCCGTTTTCTTAATAGGTTCAGGTTTTCTTCTCCTACTTATTTGCACTTGGTTCGGGTACAGTTTTGTGGAGTCTCATGACAGATAACAGGATATACAGCTGTCTCACCCTCAGTACACCAGACATTTTGTACAGGTCGTCGGAAGGAAATCTTAGTGGTTTAAAAAACATTACTTTTAAAAGGCTGCGTTGCCCTCTTTCTATATCTAAGAAATTACTTTTATTAGCCCCCCCCCCCCCCCCGCCCAGGTTGTTAAGCAGTATCCTATTACTGATTGAGCTAAGGTTATATATATTTGTTTTATGAGTTTGGGTGTCGTGATGTGCCTGAGGGTTTTGAAGATCCATATGAGTTTGCGTATTCTACACTCAAAAAAATGTGAGCTAACCAAGAGAGGTTTTCTCTTAGTTGACATAAAATGAATACAGTATTTATGATATTAGTTATACCAAGCAAAACTGATAATAAATACAGCAAGTTCTTTAGCGATTCAACTAACATCTTAGTTGATGCGTCTAACGTCTTGTTAGGCTCGTATGGAATCAAGACGCCTATGCACAACAATCACAGTCTTGTTAGAAGCGACCAATTTTTTTTCTCAGTGTACCATTAATGTATTCTATATGCGCGTGCCAGTTTAGTCGACAATCTAAAATTATTCCTAAATATTTAATTTCAGCAACTCTCTCTAGCTGGTTGCAGCAGCAAGATTACAGACATTGGATTCAAGGGGATCCCGCTAATTTGCCTTGTCTTTGACATAAACAAGTAACTAAGGCAATAAAATAAGTCTTCGAAATTAAAACGCAGACTAAGGTACCAATTTCACTATACGATGTTAACTACTTACCTAACAGACGATTAGGGCGTTAACAGCTGTCAAAATGTATGAACTAACAGTCGATTAACATTGATTAAATTTAACATGGTATGGTGAAATTGTTACTACCTAAGTAGGTATCAAATTCACCATACGATGTTAACTACTTAACAGACGATTAGAGCGTTATCAGCTTTCAAAATGTATGAACTAACAGTCGATTAACGTTGATTAACATCGTATGGTGGAATTGGTACTTAATGCCTTAGTTTCTAACAACTAACCTTTGCGTTATGGCTGTATACAAGAGTATAATCTCCCTCACACAATAGGAATCAACAATTCACGTTCGCCTGAAGGTCAAATTTACGTAAGTAGTTCCGTGACATTATAAAAACTCGGACAGACATAAACCATTTCCTGATAGTGTTCCGTATCTTTATTTTTTACTTACATACATACATTAAATGACGCCTGTTCCTACGATGCTGACAAATCTCTTTCGCTTCTTCCAAATTCATACATCGAGTCATGCACGCACGTCGGTTTCGGGTACTTAAGATCCGACCTTTTCCGGTATTTCTCCGATTTGATTCGAAAAAGTACGTCTAGGGCGGCCCCTATTTTTTACTTAATTCTAAGATTTACTAGTATTGTGCTAATCATACTCACCTATCTCGCGTCATTCGAGGTAGGACGTTGTACAAATGCAACGTTCGTATTTGTATGAAAGTGGTTACACTAAAGGCCCAGCCACACCGCTTGCGTGATGTGCACGTGCACGTGCGCGTTCGCTTTCCACTGCGTTGTATCGTATGAATTCTCATTACGAGATGTCACTATACAACGCAGTGGAAAGCGATCGCGCCACGTGCACGTGACGCAACCGGTGTGGCTCGGCCTTAAAACCGCCTTTGAGCACCTGTCATTTCCGTAGTGTCCACAGTTAGAGAACATGTAGCTGAAATTAATATTATGACAGTGATATACAGCTGGATGGACTGAAAATATAGGTACAGGGTGTTTAATGTTTGATTATAGAACCCTAACAACGTGTGTCGGTTAGGCATAATTATGTGACGAAGCGATTTTTTTATGTCTAATCTTCTAGGCATTATGGATTGTTTGATATTTATTTAAACGTATTATTTTCATATAAGTATGGCATGGATCATTAATTTCATCGCAGGTACCTGAGTATCGAATGGAAAGAAAACAGGGTGTGTTCTGTGCGTTTTACGTTTATTTATTTATTTATTTATTTATTTATTTAATAGGATCACCAACAGTAGATACAAATTTCTTAAAGCTAGTTAAAATATAACAAATTAGTCTATATAACAATTGTACCACTAATTACAGGTGAACACAGCGTGCATTGATATCAAGTAGCAGGCAGTTTAATTACCTATAAAACTAATAGAATTAAATTAAATTCAACATTAAACTTTTATCTACAATTACAACAACTTAGAACTAATAAAAAGAAACAAATCGATGGGTTTAATCGGTTTAAAGGTCTAGAAGGACGTTAAAATTACTTACCCAAATATCTCAATAGTCATCGATGTTAAAATGATTATCCTACATAACTCAAGAGCTTTCAAATGACACTTTCATGATATAGGGTGATGGCACCAATGCTGGATACTTAACTCTTAATTCAAAGATCATACAGTAACAATTTCATTGTTGCAAAACAAATGAATAAGTAACCCTTATCTTCTGTAAAATAATAATCAAGTGTCCATCATTGATTCTTGTCCATTTCTGATTCCATAAAGAAAACCGTAAAGCAATTATTTTTTTGGGGATTGGGTGACTTTGGTAAGTAAATAGATCCCAACTACAGGTGCAAATTAAAAGAGTAAACAAAGTAATTTTAACAATAAACTAATTTGACAATACCAAAGGTCAAATGAAAGTCATTTCTTAATATTTATATAATTAATTAATTTGACTTACCTGAGTATCAGACAAGACTTAAGGAACTTTTTGCTGCCTTTTTTTGCAAGACATCATTTGTAATTACTGTTGACTTTAGTGTTACTGTTAAACTAGCAAATATTAATATAGTCAGAGGCTCTAGTCAAGATTTCATTACGCTCACTAGCGTTTCTATTCGTTTCGTTTTTAAACCACTCGCGTCACTGGTAGATCACGTGACTCTTCGTATCACGTCATCTACTGCTACTGGTGACGCGATTGGTGATGTTAAAAAATGTATCCCCCCCTCGGCATCCCATTGCTAACTCAATAACTTCGATTATAGCTATGCTAAAATCTGTCAAGCCGTTTAGGCTCCAGAGCGTGCCAAAGAAATACATATACATACCACTACATACTTACATTATATACCTACACCTACACTCATAAAACATAACCCTCCCTCTGATGCAATCGGGTAAAAATGTGCTTCGCCTAGTCAAAAAAGGACTCGGTACGTAAGTCTGACCTCCAGTTTGGATTGTGTGCCTTAATAAGTTATTTGTACTTTAACCTACATTTATATTGGCCTAAATATAGCAACAGGGTAAATCAGTGACGTCGGTGACGTAACACGTCTACTTATCAGCAAATACTTATTAAAACAATGCCACAGTGTAACGAAACAATACAATGCTTAGTTTGTAATGTTTGTATGATATCTGGCCATGTATTTGACACAATTTGGCTAATAATATTGTAGTGTTCAATGAAGAATGTCAGTAGATACGCCAAATCGCTTGAAACTTTGTAACAGTAAAGTTTATAAATAAACAAACATACTACTTTTCATTTCATTCAAATAGACCCAGTAGTTTTGATTCTACGAACGTTTAAAATTTGGGTCAAAAATATTAAAGCGCGCGGGGGCCATTTTGCTGGAGTGACGTCATCGCTTAACAGCGGTACGCGCCCTTATAGTATGGTCGAATTAGCAGAAAGTATGGAATGAAGTCGTGTAGTCGTGCATTTTTGGCAATCGTTAGAGGGCTTAACTAAATAGTTTTCCCCGGTTTGCACCGTTTCTATTATGTACGGAAAGCCTTTAAATGTTAGGAATAAACTTTAAAGTGCCGTAAATTTGGAGTATGTTAAAAACTATTTGGTGCAAGTTAAGCCACGTGTAAAGACCCCTTTGATACTTAACGTATCTTAATTAAAAAGGTGTGAGATGTATCAAAATTAAGTTATTTGTTTTTCTTAGATTGCGGCTCGAGGATAATTCAGTCGGTTGGTGCAAACTTACATTAAGCTTTTTAAAGCATAATAAACGCCCAGTTTATTTTGCACCCCTGTGCGAATTATGGAACATGAATTTTTCATTATTTTATAGATTGTACTTTGGGGCAAATTAAGGTAGTCGTGAAAATTTATTCATGGCACTTGTTCTAAAGATACTACATTCGCACCTTATAAAAAAAAGGAAAAAATAACGGGAAGTTTATCAAATGTAATCGCAGCGAACGCCAGGCGACCGCGGGCATACCTATTTAATCTTTGCCGCGGGTAGTGGGAGCGCGGGGCGCGGGGCGGGGAAGAGCGCAACGCATGGCACCGCTCAGTCAGTTACTTTGTGAAAATTGTTGTGTGATCTGATGATTTCTGTGTACCCTATACAGGGTGGAAAAAACGCATATGAACGGCAACTTCCTTTATATTCAAAAAAGAAAATTCTACACGAAGAAGACTTACTTTTATTTTTTAAAACAATTATTACTGCATTTTTGGAATTTGGTCTGCCTTAACCGGGAATCGAACTGGTCGAATATATGACAAAACAATAAAACCATGTATTTTTTACGGTTTTTAATTAATTTGAAGGCGCATGTGTTGTAAGTTTAAAATGATCACTATCATGACCCTTTCGATCTGTATCATAAAACAAGACTTTATTGTTGTTTTGTCATATTAGACCAGTAGTCCAGTAACCATGTCGCCTGAAAGTACGGGGTACTTTGCGTCAAATTCGGTAGTTCTGATTTTTTGCAGACTTGTTTATGATGTTGGCCAAATTAATAATCCAAGTTTGTGACTTCAAGCGCCGAACGCAACTTTGTCAAAAATAAAAAAAACCGTTAAAATTTCGGACTTTTCTCAGACTGGCGATTATAACCCTAAAGGACTAGTTTTTGATAGTAGCTTCTTCGGACGTTTTAAATAAGACTAAATTTGCTACAATATGAGACTAGAATTGTCTCTGTGATAGTTTTCGAGAGTCTCGTGTAGGCGGTAACCTGGGCAGATTGAAGCTGGTTTTCGTCGCAGCCCTGGCAAATAGTAAGTTGGTATCGCAGTTCGTCGAGGTTGTTCAAAAAAATTGCGAAGTTCGACAAAAGTTGAATTTTGAAAAGCTTAATCTCGGAAACTATTGGGTCAACAGAGACAACTCTAGTCTCATATTGTAGCAAATTTAGTCTACTTTAAAAATATCCTAGAAAAGTACTATCAAAAACTAGTCCTTTAGAGTTACAATCACCATTATCTGAAAAAAAAACCGAAATGTTCACGGTTTTTTTATTTTTGACTAAGTTGCGATCTTCTCGGGGTCACAAACTTGAATTATTCATTGGGCCAACATCATAAACAAGGCTGCAAAAATTCAAAACTACCGGATTTGACGCAAGCCCTCATGTATAAAGTTACTGGAGTACAGTACAGTTCGTTTTCCGGTTAAGGCAGAGGAATTTCCAAAAATCCATAAATGCAGTATTAATTGTTTTCAAAAATAAATTAAGACTTCTTTGTCTAGAATTGGATATTTTCAAAATTTAAGGTAGTCGCCGTCTATGTGGCGTCTATTTTTTCTCTTAATTCCGCATGATGAAAACCTCATATAAAAACGGACAAAGTTAAACTGAGTAAATATACCGATCTTACTTTCGAGGTTCCACCACCATGTGGAATGATCACTTTATAGTTATTTTCCAAATGGTTTTATAGCTAACGGCATCCTCGAACTACACCTTCAAAGGCCTTGCTAGGCTGCTTGATCAGAGCTAGATTCAGAAGGCAGTGAATATACTTCAGAATGCACAAATAATGATGACATTATTATTGTTTACATTTTCCGCTCCAATATATTTGCTGGTGACTATACCGTTTTGATATTAGACACTTTGATTATTGACGATCAGAACTCAAAATTATTTTTTTTCTTTATTATTGCATTCCTTAAACCAACTTTATTTTTCATTAAAACTTGTATTACAAGTTAAAAAAATCCACTTTCCCACTTAATATCTAATTAATATTATAAATGCGAAAGTTTGTGTATTAGTTTGTGACTCCCTCACGCTGCAACGGCTGGATGTATTAGGATGCAATTTGAAATGGAGATAGCTTAATAAAAGTTCCAAAGGAAATAATAATAACCGATATCTATAGGAGCTATAAAACATAAATTAATTAATAAGTACAGTCTCGGAAAGGGAATGTCAAAGCATACTTTAACTAAAATAGGGTTATTGTGCAATTATGAATAAGAGAGTTCAAGAATATTTATTTAATTAAAAAAGAAAATATAACCGACTACTACGCTACTTTTGCCCATGCCTCAAGAACCGTGCATCATCGGTCCGTTTACGCGTGCGAGCGCTTCTGTGGCTTTATTGCTCTATGGTAATAAGTAATTTACAAACATACAGAAAACTGCATGATCCCGATAAGAATGCCAATTTTTTATGGGGTGCGAATTTAAAGTAAATCAAATGAATACGATTGTGACGATTTTCAATTGTTTCAAAATTTCCCCCGAAGTACGAAGACCGTTAAACGGAGATAACTACTTTCCGGGGGTTGCACCCCGGTGCAAATTAGATATCGTATTTAGATATTTTTTCTAATCATATCCTCAATTTGCACCGCGTTCTATATTTTCCCCCGAGCCGCGATGGCCGAAAGTAAGTTTTTACTTATATATATTTTTATTTATATGTTCCGTAGGTTGAATTTAATGAAATAATACGTGCAAATGTAGATTGAGATGGATTAAAACGTATGCCAAATTGCACCGAGTACGCCTTTTTTCCCTCGTTAGTTATGACCTTTGCAAGGTCTTCAACCAATTGCACCCCTTTCCGGGGGGGCGAATTTATTAAGGGATGCATAAAGCTCGATTTTAAACCCGTACAAAGCAATCAGAAATGTTTTTATCAATTCTTAGAATTATTTCCAGACTTTAGTGAAATTTCATCTAATTTGCCCGTACTATTATAAGAACGAATAAGTTAACAGGGCTATAACTTTTTAACCGTTATAAGTAGCCTGTTGAAATTTTCACAGAATACGTGTTATTACAGAATAATCTGTGTGTTATCACAGAATACGTGTTTCACAGAATACGGTAGGCCTTACGAGGTTAAACTAGGCACTTTTTAATATATTTGTAAGAGTTTTACTACAGTTTACTGTTTGGTCGTAAACTATATATGTTAGTATGGAGTTTAGATTATTATTTAAGCTTAATGTGACACCGAAATAAAAAGCTATCATACAAATACAACCCCTACTTCGCATTCCAAAGTTAAGCAACTACACGCGTAGTCTAAAACAGGATGGGTGACCGCTTAAAACATCGTGTTGATAAAATCAGTTTTGTCACTTATTTGTAGAAGTTATACTTGAGATTGGTATTTAGTCGTAAACTATGAAAATTATACTACAATTTAAGCTTAAAATACCATCAAAATAAGAAGCCATTATAAAAATACAATCCGTATAAAAATGCTAAATAAAATATTTTTTATTCATGTTTCTTGTATGGGGGATCCCTCTTGGGATTTGATTTATTGTTCATTTTATAATTTTAAACGATAGACTTTAAAATTAGCACGTATTCTGTGAAAATTTCAACTGGCTACTTTTATTACGATTAAAAAGTTATAGCCCTGTAAACTTACTCGTTCATATAATGGCGCGTACCGCTGTTAAGCGATGACGTCATCATAAGTGAGCGCTAGCCGCCGGGCCCGCCGGGTTTCGAGCGCCGCATACGAAGTTTAAAATTCAATAAAAAAAAATTACAGATATTTTTAGTTTTAAATGAAGAATACGTTAAGCCAAAAATCTAAACTGGCTGACATTCTCTATTATATTAGGTACTTTATAAAGCAGTATAATATTTTGAATTTTGAATGAGCTTAATGATTTACTTAGGTACTTAATAAACTTAGCTATAAAACTATAGAAAAAATAAATGCACAAGGCGTTATTCTGCTGAAGGTACGAACCAAGTGAAACCTAACCTACCTATTACCTATGTGTGTGTCTGTGTTTTGAACTGCATATCGGGCCTCTTGTAATTAATTTAGAGTTAATGCGACCAGCTTAGTTATAACCACTTGCTAATTAGACCAGCTGCGTTTTAGGCAGGGGTTGACTCGTAGTCCTACCAGAGGGCTCAGACAAGATGCACTACGCTAACTAACGTTTCTATTCGATTCGTTTTTAAACCAATCGCGTCACTGGAAGATGACGTGATACGAAAAGTCACGTGGTCTAACAGTGACGCGATAGGTTTAAAAACGAATCGAATAGAAACGTTAGTTAGCGTAGTGCATCTTGTCTGAGCCCTCAGGTTGTCACACCACTGCTATTCGCTTTCGTCGGAACATCGTCAGAAATCATTTGTATTCCGCAAAAGTAAGTAGGTTAGTTTCGTTAGGTATCTTTAGATGCCCGAAGGGCAAATCGCACAGAAATAGGAGCTCCGTCGAATAGCAGTGGTGTGACAACCTGGTGTGACGACGAGTCTGAACCCCGTTTTAGACCACTTGCTAATTTGCCCATTTGCTATTTGGGCGACTTGATAATACCTACTTGTTGCGACGACTTGCTTTGTAGACCGCTTACTGCCATAGGTCAGTTGAGTTTAAGACGACAAGATACCAACTCTAACTCTGCAAGAGTAGCAGCTGACCAACGACCAAACGGGGAATTGACAACTTTTTTCACAACTTTTTTGGCCGTGTAATGCAGACAAGTTTGAAAAAGGAACGAGTTAAGAGGATTGTGAAGCGCCGCTAAAATCGCGTAGCTGTCAAAAAAAACGATACAAATTTAGCTCCGGGCGTTAACGTTTCTCAACCCGTAAATAAAGTCCGATTTCCACGATTTTTGAATATGTTATAGTTATTATTAAGAACTAGGTCTGTACGTTAATTTTTTTTGTTTTTTAAACTTGTTTCATTCTAAGAAACATTTTCTTGGAAAGGAAAACGTACAGCCGTAGTTTTTCATGATATCTACAACATATTCAAAAATCGTAAAATCGGACTAGGTATAAGGGGAGGGAAACGTTATCACATTTTGTATGGAAAATTTTAGCTTCGCAATCCTCTTAATTGTCTCTAGATTTTATCTAAAGGCCTGTACAGACTATGGTAGTATTTTAGTTGAGTAACGAGTATTTTAGGTTTAATTTAGTCAAGAAGAATACCACTCCCATAAATTTTCGTTGTTAAGACACATTTAGTTACTAAAATACTCGCTACTCGACTAAAATACTAACCTAGTCCGAACAAGCCTTAAGTGTGGTGATAAAATTTTAGTTACTAGCGACAATAAGTAGCGACGCGCCCTGGCTTCGCTTCGGTTTATCTGAGTTTTCTACAACACGCATACATAAGAACCTTCCGTGAAAAATTATCTAACTGATGGTGGAAACCGCATTAAAATCTGTTGCGTCGTTTAGGAGGAGTTAGCGGATATACAGACAGACAGATAAATACGGAAAGCTACTTTGTTTTATATGTATGTACAGTCTAGTACAAAGATATGTAACATACACCTTTGCACCTTATTTCATCGTCATAATATATCTTTCACCTAGAGTGTACTATGTAAAGAAGAAAACTTAACAATCAGTTTGGAAAAATGTCAGTGCAATGCTTTAAAAGATTAAAAATTTACGACGAACATAAATATTATAATTTCGCTACCGAATATCGATATTATGTAACTTGTTCTTTACATGATTAAGAAAAGAAAGAAAGAAAAAACATTTATTCGTGACAACCAGAACAAACAAAATAACAAAAATACTGACATAGACAAAATATCTGTTGTCACGAAATGGTTCCAACTCAGCGTTATTACAACGACGAACAGTTATTGTTAATTAATGTTAAGAACCTGTTATCAAAGATTATTGTTATTGTTATTTATATTACAAACGATATGTATTATGTATGTAAAGAGTTTACATACATACATACATAAACGATATGTTAAAATGCCTCGGTACGCTATATAACTCGATTTTTTAGATTTTTATTTTTAGTTTGAATTACCTATGATGTCCTTTTGCAGTGCCCTTGCAGTTTTTTTAGTTTTTTTCTGTTTCTCCTAACGGTTGACTGGTAGAAAACGCTATTGGGCATTAAGTCTGCCATTTATCCTAATGTAATTTGTGCAAATAAGTTTAAATAAATAGATAGATGTACTGATCTATGCAAATACATTAAATGCACTGATGTTAAATCTCTTTGGATCTACGAGTATGTACTCGTACCTACCTATGTTTTATAGCAAATAAACAGTTTGAGTTTTGAGTTTACTTCATACTAACTCATGTTTAATATGCAAATACAATTCAATGTTTTTTTTGTTCATTTGGCGATGTTTTGCTTTGGTAATCTCCCACGCAGAAGGCAATTCATGTAAAAAGATTTACTTAAATTAAAAAAGATTACAATTACAGGCTAACCGCCGCGCCGTACTCAGAGACATTTTAGAGACAATTAACTCATTACATTTTTAAAGTTGCTTATGAAAAATCGTGACTAAGGGCCTTATCACACTTCCGATTTGCGGGCGAGCGCGCAACGAATTCGCTGCGTACTCGCGGAAATGTGACTTCAAGTGTTTCCCCACCGCGAGCAAACCTCTTGAAGTCACCGTTGTAAGCTTAAAGGCCGAGCCACACCGGTTGCGCGACTTGCACGAGCACGTGCACGTTCGCTTTCCACTGCGTTGTATAGTGACATGTCGTAATGAGAATTCATACTATACCTACAACGCAGTGGAAAGCGAACGCGCACATGCACGTGCATGTCACGCAACCGGTGTGGCTGGGCCTTAAACGGAGTCCGTACGGGGCCCGCAGTGCACAGTGGAAGGCGGGCATGACTGCGGTCGTGAAGCTACTATAATGATATTTCGGTCAATGATCCATGTGACTGACGTATTTCGTAATTTCAAACACTATACTTATGCAAGCTCTGCATATAAAAAATAAAAAGAGGTGACTATCATTAAAATTAATGAACGTTGTCGCAAGGTTAGCAAGTCAAAAAACATGTGAAGATAATACGTGTTTAAATAGGTACCTACCTATGAGTTGTCCCGGGATCATCGTCCAGCCAGGCACCAGGTCGGGGGACCAGGCAGGAATATTTTTTTTACAATTCGAATAATTTTTTTAATAAGTAATGAGAAATTTAAATTAGGTAAGTTACAAACTTTTCTTTACAATAAATTCTTACGATTGACATTCCATTACCTACTTACAAAATATTATTTTTTCATACGCGTAAATCTCAAATTTTAACATTCCTTATTTCAAAACACTAACATTCGTCATTATGATAATTAAACTCACGCATTACGATTATCGGATAACATCAAAACAATACAACCATGTTAAACCCTCAATAAATCCGCAGTGAAATTCTCCCAGAGCCCTCAGCTGATTTGCAAAATGGGTCTTTCTTCAAAAAACCTGATATACAAGTCTCTCTCCAACATCCGACGCACACATACATATACACATCGCTGTGTTCCATCGGCCAGTATTGTTTGAGCTAGCGTTAGGGAAGTCGCCTCTGTTTTTTATGAATCCAATATAACAATTAGGTATACACGTGTTTTGTGAATGAAGATTTTTAAGTTTCAAATAGTGAAGTGTTGTAGTTTAACTACCTACTCGTTATCGGAGTTTTTACGGTTTGTTTCGTTTGCTAACAAAGTGAATTGATTGTATTTTACGCTGTTGTTTTATTTGATTCGCATTTTTGTTTAGTTTTCTGAATTAGGTAGGCATTGTGTGCGTCATACATTAAAATATAATATAATCAATTTTATGATGTAACAATATATGTTATTCGTTTTATACGTGTTGCCGCCGCCGACACAAAAATGTGTCTTGCGTAAATAAATAAATTGGGTATGTTTTACATATTTAATTTGTAATAATAAGCATCTTTATATTTAAAAGAATAATCTGACTGGCCCACTGATCGATCAACGCACAGCCGAAACCGCTAGACGCTAGGGACATCAAATTTGGTGGGTTTTTTTCTTGGATATCTTATGGCTACACTAAGAAGGGATTTTTGGAAATTGATCTCCTAATTGATTAAATAGGGGGAGTAGAGGGAAACTAATTGTACGCGTACGAAGCCACGGGCGTCCTTTAGTATAACATAATACGAAGATACTTTCTAAAATGTCTTTTAAATAAATGGACATTGACCTATATGGCGATTCTTTGATCACATTAACTTTTAGATTATATGTATTATACTAAGCTATTTTTAAATACGACATTGTGCTATTGTTCGGAAATGGTTTACAGTTCTGGGAAAAAACGCAACATGAGCTGTATGGAATTATTATTGTGCAAATTAGAAAGATAAAATCCCCCGATATGTCTCATTATGACCCCTCCTTTCAGAGCTGATATCTCTTAAACGGCTCAACCGATTTTCATGAAATCTAGCTAAGAACTACCGCTAGAAAACCTGCTTTCAAATAAATAAAAACGCATCCAATTCGGTTCACCCGTTTAATAGCTACGGTGTCACATACAGACACACACAAACACACATAGCGATCAAAGTTATAACACCCCCCTTTTTGCGTCGTGGCTTAAAAAATTGTCAGAAAAAAAAGAATAAAAAGCAAGCTTTTAAATCGCGACTGCATTTTTTGATATAATAATAAATAAATAATAATAAATATCACGGGACGATCTCACACAAATTGACCTAGTCCCAAACTAAGCTCTAGGCTTGTACTATGGGTACTAGACAACGATATAAATACTTATATAGAGAAATAAATACTTAAATACATAGAGGACATCCACCACTCAGAAACAAATACTCGTGCTCATCACACAAATATCTGCCCTTACCGGGATTTGAACCCAGGACCGCTAGCTTCGTAGGCAGGGTCACTACCAACTAGGCTAGCACGTCGTCGCCCAATATATGTTAAAAATAATTAACTTGCCTTTTACTTTGAGTAAAATTTAAGAGCCTATGTCATTCCTACAACCAAGACGAATCTAACATACATACATTATATACTCGAAGAAGTAATTACAACAGTCTGTGCCGATTGAAATTAGCAAGATGTAAACACAACCAAACGAACTAATTTACCATTATTACTCTATAATCACGTTGTTTTAAAGATCAAGTGAGGTCTTAGCAATGATTTATACACTTGATCTTTACTTTCACATTAAGTTTAATATTAAATAACTATTAGTGATAATAGCCTCGTGTGGTTGCCGAGTTAGAATAGTGCCACTCCATGTCTTCCCGCGGATGTCGTAAGAGACGACTAAGGGAATAAAGGCTTGTAGTACTGTTAGGCGATGGGCTTACAACCTGTCACTAATACGCTGGTAAACATCTTAGCCTAATTGTGCAAATTGTGGCTATAGAATTATCAACAAGTTTTTAGAGATGTTTGTAATTCTGTAGCTCTGCCTACCCCACTCTGGGAACGAAGGCGTGAAATTATGTATGTATGTATGTATGTAACTATTAGTTATACGATATTTTAAATAAAAACACGCTCGATGAATATTTGAGGTTATGTGTCAAACACTACTAATTTGTTTACATCTTTGGCAAATTTCAATTGACACAGACTGTACATAACTACTTCTGACTCAGTCGGGTAAAAACTAATTTACTAGCAGTCATAATAAGTTCTGTGGTTTGCGCGATTATTATTACTTATTACCTAAAGCCCATGATTTCGTCAGGTGCAGTTGCGTAGTCAGCTGTTGTTTGCCGGATCTAGGGAGGGGGGGGGGAGGGGCAACTGGGGTACCCTGCCCCGGGCGGCAGTTTCAAAGGGCGCCAAATGCATAGGTATGTTTAAAGAAAAATATTTGTTTCATAACCCTGGACCTGGTGGAAAGGGAGCGTCACTGCCAAGTTCTGACCCGGTTCGGAAAAAACCTAGATCCGGGGCTGTTTAAAGAAGATCAGCGAGCCTAGTATGGTTGCATTTATCGCGTGACATAATGTGGATAAAGCATCCGTCACTCTCGTACTTACATATGTGTCAGAAAGTGACGGATGTTTTATCCACATTTTATCACGCGATAAACGTAGAAGGCCCCCTAGCACTAATAAATAACAAGATTTAAACACCCGACTGCGCTCTTTGATATATCACCGACATATGTTAAAAAAAAACTTTAATAAAATATTACCTATACGACCATTATAGCATATAACACTCCCACAACCAAGACGAATCTAATCACACCTCATATGTTAAAATCCATCAAGCTGTTTAGTCTGCAGACCGTGCCACATAAATTGACATACATACATACATACACTCACTCAAAAAACATAACCCTCCTTGTGACGCAGTTGGTTAAAAATACATAGGTAAATACTGGGAGCAGGCAACAAGATTTCCTACCTAAAGTGAAACCACAGAGTTTGAAGTCATTAGTTAGGTCTCGATAAACCCCTATGTGAATCTACTACGTGACTGTACAAATTCTTCCTCATTCACCGGAAAATAACTCAATAAATTATATGTATACTAGCAACTCGCCGTCGCTTCGCTTTGGTTTGTGTGAATTTTCTGCAACACCCGTACCAGAGTTTATTGTACATAAAAACCTTCCGTGAAAAACTATCTAACTGAAACCACGGGTTAAAGAAGCCCGGTGAAAACCGCATGAAAATCCGTTCAGTCGTCTTTGAGACCATCGGGAACATACATACAGACAGACGCGGCGGGGACTTTGATTTATAATATGTAGTGATGTCGCAGGGAAATGATAAAAAGTTGGATTTGATCAAATCCCTAAGGGATAAGTTTGCCTTTTTATTTGTTTTTTTTTCATTACATTGCCTGTGTTTAGTTTTTCTTTTATATTATGTACAATAAATAATATACATATACATATACATATTATAAATTCATTGAAAATTTAAAATGACTAAGGTCATTTCCCAAGTTCCCAACAAAGATTAAAAAAGTGATTTATCAAATCCCGAATCGGCTTAGTGATCTGATCCCGCAGATCCCGCTAGACTAGACGAGTTTAGTGATTTGATCAAATCCCGCTAGACGAGTTTGGTGATTTGATCAAATCCCGCTAGACGAGTTTAGTGATCTTATCAAATCCCTCCTTTAGACGAGTTTAGTCATTTGAACAAACTCTATTGTCCCGCCCGATTTGATCAATTCACGTAGTATTTAGTAGGGATATTACCATATAGGTAATACTATATATTTTAAAATGTGTAGTGAATTTATCACAACCCAGTTTTTATCATTTCCCTGCGACATACATACTGAGAACTGTATTGGCTCCTAACCTCAATAAATCAGCTGTCGTCAGTTGTCATTAACAGCTGATACTATCAAAGTGTAAACAACGAACGAGCTTGACATCACTGAATCTCGTCCTTCACCTACAGGTATAAACAAACAAGTTATCTCCAACGTAACTTATTAACTATCAAGAATATTTATGCCTTTAACAAAAAGGTCTCAACTCTAAAAACACCCACGATTCTAAACTTAATTGTCAGAGTTCATGGTTGAAATTGCTCTATGGTGTTTGCTCCGCTTACGTTAATTTGGTACCTGTAATGTCGTCGGCGGTTCAGTGTCCAAAGTGGTTATACACCAGATCGATACACATATATAACGACACGTTAGCCTAATTGATAGTGAGTTAGTGACCCTACCTACGAAGCTAGCAGTCCCGGGTTCAAATACAGGTAAGGGCAGATGTTTATGTGATGAGCTGATGAGCGTGAGTGTTTGTTCCTGAGTCTTCAATGTTTTCTAATTATTTTTTTCTTAATTAATGGGATTCACTCCTTGTGTTTAACAAAGTGTATTTAGCCAATATCGAGTTTTAGACAATCACCATGGACTTATTAGAGAAACAAATCCATGGATATCACACGCGAGGACAATTGTTTGGTTAAAGAGATTTACTCTGGTGGACTAAACAGAAGCACATGGGGTTAGCTCCACGCGCTTCTGCAAGTCCTGAGGCCCTACTTTAAAAATCGAAGTTCGAAATTACGTTAGCTCCATCCCTTTCGCTCGATTTATTCTCGAAGGACGAGTGACAGAGATGGAGCTAACGTAACTTCGAACTTCGATTTTTAAAGTAGGGCCTCTGTTTTCTATCTATTTAAGTAGACTTGCCAGTGGTGACAGCTGGAACTACAATATTTTGAAATGGCAACAGCACCAGCGTCGCTATTGCCTAAAGCGCTCGCAATCGCAATCGGCTTCAAAGCGGAACAATTATTTTCATTTTGTATGCAGACAAGCCTTCGATTTACAAAATAAAAACGATTGCGATTGCGAGTGCGTTAGGCCCGATTTAGACCAAGCGAACGAACAAGAATTCTATGCTATTATCTCTTACGTTTTATTTGTAAAAATAAAGACAAAACATGTTCTAGAGCACTCCTTCGCTGGGTCTAAACGCACCTTAAGGCAATAGCCCCTCTGGTTAGTGTAAATGATGGATCTTGTTGCCAATTTCATTGCGAACGCCCTCATTTTTTGGCTCGACTTTTATGCCAGGCCATATATCAGTCTACCTGTAAGTATACTTCAAGAATTACAATTATATATACGCTATTGTATAAAGCGATGCAATATTGTAAAACTATGCGATCTCACCATATAACCAGAGATGGGCAAAATTTATTCGAATGACGAATAACGAATAAGAATAACCAAATTATTCGCGAATAACGAATGAAATTCTCGAATGATTATTCTTATTCGAATAAATTATTCGTCGAATAATTTATTCGTTGAATGAATTGCCACGAATAATTATTATGTACTACTTATTATACCTGCTCCATTTTTCTCTAATAAATTAATAAATTATTCGTTATTCGAAAAGTAGTCGAATGATTCATTTGTGGATAAACTATTCGCGAATAAATCATACGCAAATAAATTATTCGACGAATAAATTATTCGCGAATAAAAATATTACGAATTATTTTTTATTAATTATTCGAATAATGCCCATCTCTGCATATAACATACTGCAAACCACCACCCGCTTCCCGCTACCGCTCCGCTCGCCGTAGTCGCCTACGTGATTAATGTAGAACGGTAAATAATTAGACAGCCGCAGCCGGTAGTAAACTCGTTGATCTTGATGCATTACAATGCATAAACGGACATGCATCACAGTGCAGCGGGCAAGGTGAAGGCTGCATAGGGACTGTAGGACTGTAGATTGATAACTGTACGGTCGAACTTAGGCATAGCTGGTTTTAGTACCTTGTCGCAGCTGTTGATATACTAAATTAAAACAACTCTCGCGTTATTACGTTACTGTGACAAGGTACAGTCACTAGCGTTAACTTTGGACCCATTTCAAGAAAAATATGCTTAAATTCGTCAATGTCATTAGAGTCATTTATAACTTTTAGGAAACTCAACGTAATTATTGTAGAATGTCAGATTGAAATTGGACATACTCGTAAGGTGGGTACCAAATTTAATCTTGTGACTGTACTTCAAGGTGTCCGGATACTTTTGAGTACGAATGTACATTGAGCACATTATTTTCTTTTATCGTGTTAGTGTCGTTAAAGGCCCAGCCACACCGCTTGCGTGACGTGCACGTGCGCGTGCGCGTTCGCTTTCCACTGCGTTGTATAGTATGAATTCTCATTATGACATGTCACTATACAACGCAGTGGAAAGCGAACGCGCACGCGCACGTGCACGTCACGCAAGCGGTGTGACTGGGCCTTAACGTAACGTCATTGAAGAGAACTACGCACAGACCTATGTGGTACAAATGACTTGGCATCTAATGGCATTGACGACTTCAAGCACAGTTTTTTTTTTAATTGGTCCTTACGTTCGTGACCGTACGGCAACCCTATCCGCAGGACAGTCAAAGTTCCGGTTTCTCCGACCTCAGTTCATCGCTCCCAAGGCTCAGGGAACTCCTGGTAGTCAGCTCGCTACCAGTTAGACTACAAGATAAATCAATAGGTATCAATCTATAAATCATTATTTATTTCCTTGGCGACGCATTGACCTAGTTGGTAACCTTGCCTACGAAGCTAGCGGTCCTGGGTTCGATCCCTGGTATGGGCATACATTTTTGTGATGAGCGCGAGTATTTGATTCTGAGTCTTGGATGTTTTCTATGTATTTATTTCTCTATTTAAGTAAGATTATCGTTGTCTAGTACCCATAGTACGGTCACGGACGTTAATTTGCTACCCATTTCAAAGAAAATCTGCTTGAAGATGTCATTGTCATTAGAGATGCCAAGTCATTTGTAATTGATAGGAAACTCAACCTTATTGCTGTGGAATGTCAGATTGACTTTGGACCTAAGGTGGGTCTCAAATTAAATTCCTTGACTGTAAGTTGACTGTACAAGCCTAGAGCTTAGTTTGGGACTAGGTCAATTGGTGTGACAATGTCCCACATATTTATACTAAACGTTGAGTAACGGTGGTATAGCTATACAATGTTTTGTCCTTATCTGTCAAATTCAAATGTCACAATGTCAGATAAGGACAAAACATTGTATAGCTATACCACCGTTACTCAACGTTTATTATTAAGGGGGTAGATTTATATATTTTATAACCTTGATTATTACAAACTAGCGAGCGACCCGCCCTCGCTTCGCCTCGGTTTATGTGAGTTTTCTGTAACACGCGTACATATGTAAACCAGAATTTATACATAAAAACCTTCCTCTCGAATCACTCTATGTATTGATGAATATCCGCATTAAAATCAGTTGAGTAGTTTGTAAGATCTAAGCGTACAAATGATGATGATAATTATATTAATGATAGTTATTTATTTGTAAAGTAATTTATTTGTAAGGCCTATTTACAATTCTTACAGAGGGAGGGACGGCGGGAAACGACTTCTACACTATATAATATTATCTATATTCTATACTATAATAATATTTAAAGAGGTAAAGTTTGTGACGTTGCAGGGGGTAATCTCTGGATCTACTGAACCGATTTTGAAAATTCTTTTATCAATAGAAAGCCACGTTATTTGTGAGTGTCATAAAAAAATGTTTATTGCCCAACGAAGTAGGCACGGGAAAGAGTAATATTAAAGAGGACAGATTTGATTGTTTGTTTGCATTGAATAGGCTCCGATACTACTGGACCGCTTTTTTAAATTCTTTCACCATTAGAATCTTACATTATCCCTGATGGACATAGGCTATGTTTTATTTTTCTGCGGGGACGGAGTCGCGGGCAGCAGCTAGGTGAACTGATTCTTTTTTTTTTAAATTGGCCACAGGCCCTCTATTCTTCTTCGTAAAACAATATTGCGTTTGAAGTATTATCGTATTGTTTTAAACTCGGCCGCCATTACTGTCAAGTAAATAAGAGCTATTGTAACGTTGACAATAACATGTCGAAAACGATATTGTTTTACCGTGTGGAATAGAGGCCCTGGGATATTTTATAAGTCTCGTCGGTAATATGCAGTATGAAGCAAATCTACCAGTGCTTACGAGGCTCATAGCGGAGAAGAAGCGCCGCAAGAAACTGGCAGAAGGTAATTTTTTTACCCATAAAATACAATTATAGTTAAAAATAAGTAACGTCTCAAGGTAATAAGCGCCGGAGTTGAATCGCAAATCGTTTTATTTTGACCCCTGCAGAAGTCATAGTAATTATCTATCAAGGTTACGAAACTAGAATCAGGGGCTTTTTTCAACGTACACCATTTGACGTGTTATGGTATCGTCAACGTTAATAGCTCTTATAGCCTAGGGCCTAAATAGCAGCTAAAAAGCTATCGATTTACCCCTATGTATGTAAATATCGCTAAATTTTTACTAGTTTCGGAGATATTGATCATTTTAATCATTTTTTTTGTAATTTTCCCTTATTTCATTTCATGTTTTATATCAGACGTCTTTCAGTGGTATCTTACATTATTAGAATCACTACGAATCAGCGAAGATTTTAAACCTATTTGCCCGTTTTTTTTAAATCGCGGCCGTTTACACAAGTTTTCCAAAATCCTAAATTATGATAAAACCTAGCTAAAATAACCTAAAATTATACGGATAATTTGCAAACCGCATTAACCCCACTCTAGGCATTAAAACTCACTACCTATATGTTTAGTTAAATAATTAAGTTCTGACCACACGGAGAAAGCGGAGAGATGGCTAGATGACTTAGTAGACGACTAGGCGTGTTACGGCCGTCACGTGTGCGATATACAGCTGGTAGCGAAACTCCGAGACAGAAGGTAATTTATATTTAAATTGCAAATAATAGTTGTCAATAACGCAGTCTTGCTTTGAAGTTTATTAATACTTTATGTGTCCATAGAAAGAACTCGGAAGGAATTCCTTATTCAGAATTCATTATAAATACAAAAGGCAAAAATTATACACTTTGTTTTTGCACTGTTTTCAGTCAGAGTTGAAAGTTTTTCAATAACATTATCACTAAATTATTTATTTGTTATTGCTACGTAAAAATGGTTGATAAATAATGTAAAGGTAGTAATTGCTTACGTATTATATAAATATCATTACATGTTCAAACATTCTTAGTCCGAATATGTCACTGGAAGTAGTTTCAAAGTGGTATTATTTATTATTATTATTATGAGCCCATAATGTCCCACTGCTCGGCAAAGGGCTCTCTCCCCCTCTTCCACTCTATCCGATCTTGAGGGGTTTCCCTCCAGCTCTTGTCCCATGATCTCAAGTATCTCAACTCATCACTCCATTTCTTCCTGAGGCGGCCACGCTTTCTCTTAGCATTTTCCGGGAGCCAGCCTGTGGCTCAACTCGTGTTTCAAAGTGGTATGGGTTTTATAAATTTCAACGCATTAATAGGTATTTTCGTGACGGATACGTTTCAGTTTAGTTACCTAACGTGATACGGGAAGCTATAATGTGAAGGACGATGTTATAAAAAATTCTCTACTAATATGATTTTGTGTCTAAATCAAATATTTTTCCACCGTGTCGAGAACTATCAGCTAACAGGCAACAGCGCTGCGATTTTAAATTCACTTGAAATACATAAGTATTAAAAAATCTTTAAATTTGGTTATTATAAACTTCGTTGAATGGCTTTAAATGCTGCATTTTTTAAATGTTTAACACCACAATTACTTACATACTAATAATAAAATTGAATCTGTTTGCTAACGAAACTCTCTCGAGCAAGGCGGCTTTTTTTAAATAAACTTCAAAAAAATCTTATTAATATTAGATTCAGTAAGTACTTTAAAAGTCAACTTGAGATTCATGAAACTTGTCATCGCGTTTTTCTAATACCGGATATCTACAAAAGGATAGCTCAAAGAAACAAAGCAAAAAAGGACGTAATTTAACCGGACGGAATGATAGATGTTTGAGTAGTGCGTGTACGTATACCTGCGTAGAATTAACAGCTCAAACTTAGCAAGTTTTGCGAAATGGTAAATAGTACCTAGGAGGTAGTGGTAAAAGTAGGGTAATAGTAAAATTTTACATCCTCTATAATCATTTGATTTATTTATTTAATCTTTATTGCGCAAAAAGGACTTAATGCCCAATGGCATTTCCTACCAGTGCACCAAATAATCGTAGGTACAGAAAGTAACAAAATATACAATATTATATTTTAATAGCTTCTGCCCGCGACTTGGTCCGCCTAGTTATCGATTACCGTTATTTCTTCGGGAAGTTTTAAATTTTTACGGGATGAAAAGAGGTCTATGTGTTAATCCAGGGTATGAGCTAACTCCATTCCAAATTTCATCTAAATACACACACACACACACACACAAACAAACTTTCGCATCTATAATATTAGTAGGATTATGCGCAAGGATCATATTATTTTTGCTTGGCGACGAGGAATCCAGTAGCTGGCTGACCTACTAACCTATCTCAACTTACCACCCTGTATACAATATGCGTATTAAATTAACATGAACAAGTAGTTTAAATCGCACGCACTCGGGTTTTCAAAGACTGGATGTGGGTCAACTTGTTTATTTGTAAAATAATTCACACTTTACGCACCATTGCGAAAGTTTGCAAATAATTTAAAATATTTGGGCGCTTAGGTTTACAAAAATCGTAATCGGTTGCGAAACCGATTTTGAAATTTGTATGACATTTAGCAGACCATTCTTCATTTAGTAACGCGAACGATATTGCATAAAAAGTGGTAAGTACAATAAAAATATACATTTTTTTCCATATTTTCTTCTATTGTCTTACCATTTAAATCATCGCTATAGAGCACGCCCGCGACTTCGTACGTGATGAATTACGGATCTGAGACGTGGGCGCTAACAATGGGCCTTATAAGGAAGCTCAAAGTCCCTCAGAGGGCTATGGAGAGGACTATGCTCGGGGTTTCTCAGCGTGATAGAATCAGAAATGATGATATCCGCAGTAGAACTAAGGTTACCGACATAGCCCGAAGAATAGCCAAACTTAAGTGGCAGTGGGGACATTGCTCGCAGGACTGATGGCCGATGGGGTCAGAAGGTTCTTGAGTGGCGTCCGCGGACCGGGAGACGAGCTGTAGGTAGGCCTCCAACAAGATGGAGTGACGACCTTGTAAAGATCGCGGGAATGCGGTGGATGCGAAAAGCACAAGAGCGGTCTGAGTGGAGAACCTTGGGGGAGGCCTATATCCAGCAGTGGACGTTTTTCGGCTGACATGATGATGATGATGAGGGGATGAATTTCCAAGAATCCTTTCTTAGTGGATATCCAAGAAATATTCTCCCCAAATTTAAAGTCCCTAGGTCAGTCACTTTCTTCTTACATATCTAATATATAAAATTCTCGTGTCCGAAACGGCTTCACCGATTTTTATGAAACATTGTATGAAAAAAAATACACCCGGGCGGCGCCGGGCGCAGACAGCTAGTAGGTAATACTTCTATATATAAGATTGAACCAAACAATAAAACCAATAGTTTAGGTATATTGAGGTGAATTCATTATTTAGATTCGTAGCTTAATATAGTTAAATGAATTCTATATGAGAATGCACCTGCATGCATGTATGTTTACGAAGTTGTATGCCTATATAACGACACTGTTAGTCTTGTTGGTAGTGACTCTGCTTACGACGCTAGCGGTCCCGGGTTCGATTCGAACGGGTTCAGTAAGGCCAAGTACTTATTGTGTGATGAGCGGATTGTGGGATTTATTCTTGAGTCTTGGATTTTTATATGTATTTTTCTATATAAGTAAGTATAATGTATCATTATGAGACATAAACGTTTTTGTGGCACGAATAAAATGGTCCTAGGGACTTCCGAATGGTAATAATACTAATAGTCTATCGATAAATTTTACTTTCTTACGACAGTTAAGGAGTGGTCCGGAAAAAAAGTAGCAGCACATAATTTTTTTTTTTTTTATTTGTTAATTTTTAAGCAGTGCATTTGTTATAGTAACCTGTAGATACTATTCAATAAATTAAAAAATAGCAATCGTAAAAATTAATGGGCGATTTCAAGTTTTCGCCTTTTGTATTACATCTCACCTAAAATTGTTTGAGAGAATTTATGAGGTGTTTGTCATAAACATCGTTTTTTCTTTATGTTTGATGGGCTACTTAGTACCTTATTAAATTGTCTTTTGATCAACAGTTAACTTTTTTGATTTGACTTCATTTTGAGGTAGTTACATGGAACTTCAACGTTGTGAAAATGGAAATTCAATTGTGGCATTGTAGAAAACGGCAAGCGAAGATTGACAAATTGTGTTGTTCAAAAAGTTATAAAGTACCTGCAATAAATATTGAGAAAACTCAAAGAATGTGATACATTTCAATATGATTGTTTTTTTATTTCATAGTACTATATCTACAGATTACTAAAAAAAAACTGCTTCATAATTAGAAAATAATTTAAAAAATATACCACATAGGTAATTAATTGCTACTTTTTTACTGAACCACTCCTTATGACTGTGAGATAACGTATAATATGAATATGCAACTTGCATACATATGAATACAATAAGTATAAAGTCCATATAGGTCTATACGATTTACCTAAACAGGCCTTTGTTGCAAGGCACTCTTGGTTTCAGTTTACTTTGTATGGAAATCAATTGAATAGCATGAAAAGAAGTTTTTGTGTAAGAAACATGTCAAAAATAAAATTTTATTTATTAAAATTAATGTTTATTTGAATTTTAAAATCCCTAAAAAGTATGCCTATGCATTAGATACTTAAATTAAACATTACATAACATCGATGGGCAGTGATCAGCATTTTAGTCAATATATTTTATCCGGTGAACTTAACCTCGTAAGGCCCAGTGTGCAATAGAATGTAATTTAATTTGAACTGTGTTACAATGGGAATAAGGTTTATTTTCCTATCTTGATAAACTGAAAATGTCATTATCGAACAAACGTAATTGAACTTTATTGCCTTGATGGTAGATTCAAAGTCCCACTCACAAAAAACTCCCTGTTTGTAGTATGGTGGGCCTTACGAGGTTATTAACTATCTACTATGAAATTTCACTTTGAAATAAGTATTTGAAACAGTTATCGATAAATCTAACAGACAAAAATGCATGGCCTAAACCCGAAACTTAGTCAATAATAATTTATTCAAATGCAAAATCTTTATCTTGTCTAGGGGATACCGTTGATGTAGGAAAACATATCGAAATTTTTATGTGGTCGTCTCGCACCATCTTATATACACATAAGCATGTTTTTTTTTCTGTCCCGTAAGATTCTTAATTGGCATGTTGTCCTGCTGAACTACGCATGTTATTTGATACTATATTTATAGCTTTATATAATGCTAGACTAAGTAGTACCATTGTAATAAGAAATATGTTTAAAAAATTACTGACTGGTGAGTTTCTTGCGGCGTTTCTTCTCAGCAGTGGTCTTCTCTTGGGAAGCGCTGGTAGATTCTTGACGTGTAAAAGGCCGTGCGGCCTACTTGTTGAATTTTTTTTTTCTTTTCTTTTCTTTAATATCGGACGGAAGTCCTAGTTCATTGACGTTTTATGCCACGAAAATTTATATGTCTGATTATTACGTAATCAGTTCAATGTGTATGAGATAGTCCCCTGATATTTATTTATTGTTTATACCGAGTGATTACTCCAAATTGGTCAGTATGTGCAAGTCCGAAACTATAAGAGATAGTACTCAGTTCTTAGTAAGACGTCGTCGGTTTTAGAAATACCGCGCACCCTGTATACATGAATTATTAGCTTCTCATACATGTCATGTCTGCGCAGACGCAACGAAACGTGTGTCTACTTACACATAGTGAAAGTCGTCTCGACAATGTGTTACTATTGTAATGTTCACCGAAATCTAGTTCAGTATGACAGCATTGCAATATGTGCAAGGCAAATTGAAAGTCTTTTTCTATCAATATAATTAAGAACTAATCAGGTATTTAATCGGCTGCTGTCAAAATTACATCAACAAATTTAATTAGGTCTTGCGCAAGAGAAAATACTCTTTGACCTAACAATTGTCCTCGCGTGTGATATCCATGGACTTATTTATGTAATAAGTCTATGGTAGTGTCTATAAATAACTCAACATTGTCGAAATACACCTGAACAGGAGTGAAAACCGTTAATTTAAAAAATATAGGTCTTCCATCGAACCAGCGAGAGCAAACCACAGATATATTTTTCAGACTGTGCACTGATACGTCAAATTATATCTCACGGCGAGTCACGCCTCAAACTGACACTTTGGAGCGAACTGTCAATTCATATTTATATAGGTGAAAAACTCAAGTATATGCAAGAGTGCATGTAGTTGTGTACATAACTAATATGGAATTTACGTCAAATGAAAAATATAGAATGTCTAACGGTCTATACAGATGTGTTAGTGTATATGCGAGAGGTAATTTTCTTAAGTTTTTCACCTATACAATTTTTTAATCGTGAGACCCGATGGGACGTGCCGACATGACACTCAAAAACCCCTAAGGCACATCCCACCGCCGATAATGAGCGAGAAGCGAGTAGCGCCAGCGATCAACTATCAATATATGTGATTCTTTTATTGACACGGGATATAATATCTTTTGTTTTCTTATAAAGCTTTTTCCATAAAGGTTGGCTACGTTAGCCACATGCGAGCACACAATCGACACTTTTCACGAAGTTGAAGCAGTCGCCTTGATCGAAATTGGCTGGATAGTATCATCATCATCATCATCATCATCATCATCATCATCATCATCATCATCATCATCATCATCATCATCATCATCATTATCATCAGCATCATCTTTTGTTGAAGAGAAAGTTCTCGCCGGTAGTGTAAAGAGCCAGCGATCAACTATTAATATTTTTTGTCTCTTTTATTGACACGGGATCTGTCTTTCGTTCGTTTCTTGTGCGAGACGATCTTCTTCTTCTTTGGCGTAACACTCTTGTCAGAGCCGTCGTGGTCGTCACATTGATTTTGTGGCCTGCCTCACAATGCGACGCCATTCTTCGCGAACTGCCGCCCTCCTGGTTTTCGTGTAGAGGACCGTCGACGGCGGTTTTTATTTGGTCCGTCCACCTCATTGGCGATCTTCCGCGTGGTCTGACGCCCTCGACGTTGATTTGCACTACCAGAGGCCCATTTCACGAAGCTGCAAGTTACAAATTACAAGCGGAAGTCTCTTTCTGACTCCTTTTGCTAGGCAGAGAGTTCCGCTTGTAATTTGTAACTTGTATCTTCGTGAAACGGGCCACAGGCGTTCGATAGATTCGCATCGACGCCACGATACGTGTCCATAGAAAGTGAGGATACGAGCTTTACTATACTTGATAGTCTCTGCTTGATGTCTAGCCGCTAGCGAGACGATAGACTATAGCTAATCGCTTCCTCCTCTGGGCCAAGTGCCGCTATTCTACGAACAATACTTAACCTCTGCTGGTGTGTTATTCTCTCAAAAAACGGCGGCCGGTTGAACGAACGAGCGAATAAAAGCGGCGAGTTTAAGTAGTCCCGTCTGACCGAACAAAACACATTTTAGCGCGTTCATTGTCAATTAGGGAGCCTTATACGGTGGTGAAGTCATGCTGCCAAATTGAATACACGCGCTAAAATGTGTTTTGTTCGCTCTGTCGGGACTACTTAAACTCGCCGCTTGGGCCTTCACTCGAGCGAACGATCACCTTTGCTTGTTGAGAGAATCACCACCCTGGAGTTTCTTGCGGCGCTTCTTCTCCGCAATGATGATCTGGTCCGAAGCGCTAGTAGACTCACTATATTTTACCGACGTGTAAAGAAGCCCGTATGTGCCCAATTTACTGAATACAATTTTTTTTTTGATTTGATTTTATTTATATAAACATGATCATCCTGCAAAAAATAGCTAACTTTTGCCCGTGACTCCGAACGCGTAGATACAGAAGTTATTTATCACGATTCCCTCTGGAATAAATAAAATATGCCTATCTCCGAGCTATACTTGTAAATTATCTCTGTACAGTATATTTGATCACGTGATTAGCCTACTTCTGCTGAAGACTGTACAGGCTCGGTCAATTTAATTGATTTATTTAAATGTTGACCTTTACCGTGATGATAAAATGATAATAAAATTTATTCAACTTCTTTGTACTGCTTCTAAGACATTCTTATATCTTTTTACACTTAAAAAACGAACATATTTCTGACTTACATAAGCAAAAACGTATGATTGGGAGTTTTTTATAGCCACAAACTGATTTAAATGCAATAAACACATAAAACACTCATAAGTTTAGTAACACATTGTTTTATTGTTACAGCATGTGTAAATTTCGGTGAAATTCAACAGTGAAGAGTCGACAATGTCTGAAACCTATCAGAAGCAGAGGGGGTCGCCCTTTTTCAGACAGGTATTCCCGACCGAGCTTTTCTCTAAGGGCCACTTGCACCAAAAATTTAACCCATGGTTAAGACACGAACTGGAGTTAAAATGACAGTTTTTGTATGAATCCGACGTTTATTAACTCGAGTTAGTGTCTTAACCCAGTGTATTTTTTTTGGTGCAAGTGGCCGTAAGAGGATTGTGAAGAGCCGAAAAAATCGCAAATAGCTGTCAAAACAAAACCATACAAATTTAGCTCCGGGCGGAAACGTTTCTCACCCCCTAAATCTAGTCCGATTTCCACGATTTTTGAATATGTTGTAGTTATTATAAAGAGCTAGGTCTGTACGTTTCTGAGGGCTCAGACAAGATGCACTACGCTAACTAACGTTTCTATTCGATTCGTTTTTAAACCAATCGCGTCACTGGTAGACCACGTGACTTTTCGTATCACGTCATCTTCCATTGACGCGATTGGTTTAAAAAAATATCGAATAGAAACGTTAGTTAGCGTAGTGCATCTTGTCTGAGCCCTCAGTTGTTTGTTTTTTAAATTTGTTTCATTTTAAGAAATATTTTCAAACGAAAACGTACAGACATAGTTTTTCATGATATCTACAACATATTCAATCATCGTAAAAATCGGGCTAGGTTTAATTTTGTATGGAAATTATATTTATTACCTTCACAATCCTCTTAATCTGGACATTTACCCAGGTCCTAGTTATAGGTAAATTTACGATATTACTTATGTCAATCCGATTTAAAGTTAACTGTTGCAATGCTGCAATAACGCCTATGGGCAAAGAACCAGTGCTTACCTAACTCCTCGTCTTATTAATGCCTTAAGGCATTAAAAGGCTAATTAGGCTCAAAGATACGCAACGAAATGAATCAAACGAATTTAAATACTTTTCAGTGGTCGTAGGGTAGAACCTTATGTAGGGTCAGTCCAGATTGCTACCACCATCTTCTTCTTTAACCTACCGCCAAGCAGCAGTGTTCGCATTGTTGTGTTTTGGTATGGGGAGCTAGCATGCAGCTCGAGAACAACATTCATGTTTTTATCTGAAGGTTGCTATGAGAATCCCCAATACCGATCGATATTGGAATAGATCGCAAAAAAGTTGAATTTGGAAAATAATTTAGATCAATGAAAAATTACAGAGTGGCCAGCATCGTAATTTTTTTTTTTGACTTAGAACAGTTCGTCCATACATGGGACGCGGGGCGTCATTCCACGGCCTTCATTTACCCTAGGTTTTCACTTTAGTAATCATATGGCTTTCATGTTGCAGCTGCTGGCGGTAAGCGGCGTGGTCCTCTACATGATCGGCACCGGCGCGAACATCGCGTTCCCCGGCGTGTTGCTGCAGCAGTTGCGCGAGCCGGACTCCGCGCTGCAACTCACCCCTGAACATGAGTCGTGGATTGGTAATTTCTTTTTAATTTAATGAAGAACCGCAGCACCGCTAGAAAACCTCATTTGAAAATCAAAAAAACCGCATCCAAATCGGTTCACTCTTTTGAGAGCTACGGTGCCACAGAAAGGCACACAGACAGATACACACACACGCACGCACATAGCGGTCAAACTTATTACACCCCTCTTTTTGCGTCAGGGGTAAAAAATATACATAAATATAGCACCCGCTACACGCTAAATCATTCCATTTAAGCTTTGTGCGATTTACAAATAATTAAAGACAACAATACAGTTACACAGCGTAATATCATAATAGCGATTTACAAATAATTAGAGGAGGCTGGGAACGGTTGGATGAGGGAGGCCCAGGATCGAGCCCATGTTAGAGGCCTATGTCCAGTGGACTGCTGTAGGCTGACGATGATGATGATGATGATCGTGATGATGATGATGATGATTATGATGATGATGATGATGATGATGATGATGATGATGATGATGATAATGATAATGATGATTATGATGATGATGATGATGATGATGATGATTATGATGATAATGATGATGATAATGATGATTATGATGATGATGATGATGATGATGATGATGATGATTATGATGATGATGATGATGATAATGATGATGAAAGACAACAAATAGCCAAAGAATAGGACGCACGCAGGAACAGTCTAGTACCATTATTGCATAGGAAGTAGGAACCCCCGTTAATTTTGAATTGAATATATTTTTATTTGTTGTTGTAGCATTTTCACGTTGTGTGCAAAATTTCAACTGTTTACCTATTATGGTTCATGAGATACCGTCCAATGAGTACTGACAGAGAAATGGACTGACAGTGGAGACTTAATTATAGCCCAAGGAACACAAAAAGCCTTAAAAGAGCTAGTTTATTAGAATATGTCCACACTTAAAGCTGAATAACTTCGCTAAATAAGAGCTGAAAAAGCCGCATATTAGTTAATGATAATTGGGCACAAATTATTCAGCCTGAAGTTCACATGGCTGTTTCATAGCTTATTAGTGGCTAAACATGGCTGTATTAAGGGTCACAGAGTTATAAGGGCTGAATATCGGCTGTTTAAAATAGCACGCGGGCGTGTTTATTCAGACTTCAGACTAAAGTTCACAAGTGAACCCTTATCAAAAAAAGAAGCAAAGACGTCGCTAAATGTAACGTCTACATAAGTTACAAAACTATTGATTTTTCATTGAGAGTGACTGGCTGATATGCACTAGGGTCCTATTACCACCCATAAATGAATCGTTCATATTCCTCCAGTCCTGTTTAAATCAAAATAATGACATGCCTGATAATGTATGATCTTCTAGAACAAAGTTCTTTGTATTGATTGAAACGTAAACATCATTCTTTATCTTTGAACATAATTGCAGAAAGTTAAGTGTTAAGTAAACTCCGTGTTCCAGTTAATATTGAAGAATGGGTACTCTATATTGAATTTACCTATTTCTTGTGATAACAATGATTTTTTCAGCAAGAAAAACGAATAGGCAGACCATATCTACCATCACTAACTGACCAATTGTGAATCTTGTCACCTTGCAATAAGGCTCACTAATGGTCTGTTAACAGCGATGATGTTATTATTTTTAATGCGTCCACATCGGTCCCTCCCTTTGTGAGCTACGATGGCACAGACATACTCACAGACACACACATCCTTTAACACCGCTGTGTTCATTGGGGGTTCATAATTGACGTTTTTTGAAACTGTTTCTATCTCGTTCAGCGTTTCATGTACGTGTGTTTAATAAATATTATTTTCTCTCTTTACTATGTAAATTATCATCTCCTTCCAGCTTCGATCCTCGGCCTGGCGCTAATTCTGGGGATCGTGACGGCCCCCCTCTGCCTGCAGCGGCTGGGCCGCCGGCTTACCAACCAGCTGAGCACGCTGCCGGCCCTGGGTGGGTGGGCACTGATGGTAGCGGCTGCGGGACCTGCCACCCTGCTCGTCAGCAGGACTTTGCAGGCAAGCCGCTTTATCATCTAAGTTTCATCATCATCATCATCTTCCTGTTCTTGTCCCACACTAGCTGCGGTCGACACAACATGTTTTCTTCTTCCACTCTTCTCCATCCACTGTTAACTCTGCACTCACACCTTTCGTGCACATGTCATGCTTCATACAATCCATCCCAACCCTTTTTCGGTCTTCCTCTACCCTTATATCCATCTACATTCATAGTCATCACTCTTCTATTCATAAGGTTAAAGGGTTATATTCCTATCTTACCTTAATGGATCATCTCGTATACAATCTGTATTAGTAGAAAGTTTTGTAAATAGTTGGTTTTAGTTGTCAAAATGTGCAGGTTTCATCACGTTTTTATTGCCTTAAGGCGACGGGTAGGGCAACGTCTTTCATTACTAACGTTGCGCAGGTTTTTTTGTGTAGCGGTACAAAAAATTATGTTTTCGCATACATCTTAATTTTTGGTTAAATTGCGTCAACCTAATTTTATGTCTTTGCAGTAATAAAACAGATAATAAGTAGATCCGTGAACGTAATACTGATTTTATATCAATAAAAAAAATGTATTCTTGCACAATGATTGTATGGAAAGACGATTGCCCTACCCCTCGCCTTAACAGATCTTACTTCTTCTTAGCGTGTCGCTTTTGACGGCTTTTTAGATGTAAGTAAGCATAGTAATATTCTGCCATGCGAACGGCATTAAAAGTAGCTGCAAACCTTTGTACCTTGTCGCATTAAGGCCTTTGACAGGTTAGTGCAGCAGTTAAAATACGACGTTAAAGTGATACAGCACTAAAGTGTGCAGCTACATAAAGCCGACTGTACCTAATAACTATAAATAAATGATCACCGTATAGCGAATAATGACAAAGCATAGAATCTTGATGATATAATTTAAAGGCAATCACAACACGTGACTAGTCACTTGAGTCCTGTAAATGCATGCACGAGACAATAAAGGAGAACATTATGGACCAGTTAAGATTCTGATGATAAACTATTATTAATAGTTAAATAGATATGACCTCGCTCAAATACCAGAGGTTAACTATTACGTTAACATAACCAGTATTTTTGGCGAGGTCATTTTAACTTGAAATATTTGCGTAAATAAGCGACTCTCCTCCGTCGGTACGTGCTTCATCGATTAGCAGTGGTGTATTAACTGATGCCTGTGAAGTGGGTTTAGGTGCCGTATTTATCCAAAATAAAGCTGACCTTTAGAGAGGCATATGTTGTCATTCAATTTAAATATAATAATCAACCCGTTAAATTTCTCCAATAAAATGATCAGGTGTTAAAATAATGGAGGCCGAGTGACTTGTGATTTTGTCACATGCCAGCATTGCCGGCAGTTGAGCTCGTCTCAAAAATCTATGGATTGCATTGATGCCATCTATCACAAATCTGTTTTTTTTTTAGGAAATGTTTGTAAATATTGCGACAGACTCTGTACGTGAAGACGTATTTTGGCATTAGGGTCGACGTATCTGTATGTTTATGCTGTTGATTGTCAAGTAGAAAACAGATGGATAGGATGCGTAAGGGCAGGTTCTATTAGTTAACACCTTTGAAGAAGTCCTACGCCTAGCAGAACGATTTTTATTTGATGATTTTGATGATATTATCCGAAATATGATTTGGTATAAGGATCTAAGTCGGGCTGAAATAATATATTATTATGAATTCCTTATTGTAATTTGATAGCCATGCTAGTTAATAGAATGAACGCAACACTATCACACCATGGTAATCACCATGACAACCTTCAATCTAAAAGTTTATCACATGTTAATTGCCAATTTTTCAAGGATCCTTGAACAGATAATTTTACGTATCTTATAAAGATATTATGACAATGAATATTCAATTTTTCGTATAATAAAATTAGGCACTGATGTTTCGGATAAGGATGGAATTTCCGTTCGGTAAATTCTAATTTGTAAAAAATGTGACCTCCCAAGAATTTTACTATTTTGCTCGTAACAGTCATCGCACTAATTGAATAACGAATATACTAGGCGCATGACAAATTTCAATCCTATTATTAATATTAAATTGCTGCAATTGTGAACGTTTATAAATCCTACTTGGCAATAGACCCATAAAATTAGCATCAAACCAAATTTTTGCTCACCATATCTTCTCTACATTTCAGGGCTTTGCCATGGGCTTGCAAGCTGCCGCCGCTCCAGTATCCATTGCCGAGTACTCCGCGCCCAAACTCCGAGGCGCCTTTCTGGCCACCATCGCGTTCTCCTTTGCCACCGGCATGCTCCTGGCGCACGTCTCCGGAACCTTCCTTTACTGGAGATCCGCCGGCATCGCCTGCGGAAGCGTCTATGCCATCTCTTTCATTTTGATCTCCTTATCACCAGAAACACCACCGTACTTGGCTTCCAGAGGGAAATTCAATCAGTGCCGACAGTCTTTCAGATCGCTAAGAGGACGTTACCATGATTCCGAAAAGGAACTAGAAGTACTATTAAACAGTCAAAAAGTGGAAACTACTCAGGTGACAACTGAGAAATCAAGGCTACGAACGTATCTGGAAATCGCTAGGAAACCAGAATTCTACAAGCCGACGATCATCATGATGTTCATGTTTGTGCTTTTCCAAGTTTCTGGTATGACAGTGGTGCCGTCGTATACTGTGCCGATGATGGATGTAGTTAGTGATGGTGTCATCGAGTCAAACACTTGTATGCTCATGGTAGATGTCGTAAGATTCGTGACTTCAATAATGGCGTGTGTAGTTGTTAATAAACTGAATCGAAGAACTGTGCTCTTCATAGGAGTCATCGTTAGCGTGTTCTCGTTATTCCTTACCTCCCTCCTAATATACCTGAGAGATTTTGGATTGATTGCGGAAGAGTACAAATGGGTTCCAGTTATACCGATGCTGATGTACATCTTTGGAAAAACTCTGGGTATTTTACCGATTCCTTGGGCTATTGCTGGAGAAGTTTTCCCATTGGCATACAGGAGTTTGGGCAGTGGCATTTCAGGAATGTTTCTCTCGATAATGTTCTTTGTAGTGGTTAAAACTGCTCCAACGTCCTTCAGAGAGATTGGTGTAAATGGAACCTTCTTGATTTACGGAATTAGCATAGCAATCTGTGGAGCGTTCTTGTACTTCCTCCTGCCAGAGACTAAGGGAAAGACCTTGTATGAGATAGAATGCCACTTCAAAGGTGTTAAAGGGGTGTCTAAGCCAGACACCGGCGAGAAGGATAAAATGCTGGAACTAGAGACCATGGAAGGTGGATGATGAGGTGTTGAAAGCAACAGGAAACGCTCTGCAGCTAATAAGCTGGCCCTGGAGATGGAAAAGCCCCTAAATGGACTGTACTTGTGATATTTTGACGTATGTTTATAGTTCATACTTAAATATTTTGTAGATTAAAGGTGAGATTTCAAAAAGCTTACGAGTGACCTTTAATTATCTCACGAAATCATCGATACAAGCAACGTTCTTTTACAACAACTAGCTTGGCTGGATGAATCTTGAACACTATGACAGTAATGCACCATGGACCAATAAAATAATAACTTTCATCTTGTACGTAATATAGTACAAAACAAAATACGTCTGTTGACTACATTTTATTGTGACGTTCCGTTAAAAAAAAGGAAAAAATATTGACGACACTAATGAGGACGAAAGAAAAAAAACAATGAAAACAAAAACAGGCAAATCAAAGTTT
The DNA here is from genome assembly GCA_946894065.1 of Acleris literana. Classification (NCBI taxonomy): domain Eukaryota; kingdom Metazoa; phylum Arthropoda; class Insecta; order Lepidoptera; family Tortricidae; genus Acleris; species Acleris literana. Next base: position 7,295,815 of record OX335694.1, read on the forward strand.
GTGGTGTCGTAAAGGTACTCAGCATATTTTATTAGGTCACATTTTGCCAACCCATTAATTACTGTCACGCATATAGGCTAATAAACAAAAAAAACTCTTCGACAATATGAAAAAGGTGTGCTAGAATTGAGCAGACTACATTGTATTACATGAAATATCGTTTATTTCAATATTGTAAAAGGATATCTGTTCATTAAGGAATATGTGCTCGTATATGGCTATTGCCTATTGCGGAATCCATTTTTAAATATGTAACAAATGAAAATTAGTATGAAACAATCCTGTATTTTTTCTTCCCTTCGTGTCCTTATTCCTAATAAAAGTAATTATTACGTAACCTTATTATTTTTTTTTTAAAGTATAACGACAATAGACATAGTCATCATAGAAAGTGACTTATTTTATTAACGAGGATCGTAATATCACAAAATATATACAAGCTAAATCTTGCATTTATATTATACCTATTTACATTGTCTCTAAAGCCAAATAGCTTTGGCATTAGTTAACCAGTAAAAAATTTTTTTTATAATTTCACCGTACAAACAGATGACAATGAAAACCAACACTCCATTTCGCAATAACATCCATCGTAACGTGTGTCAATTTTGTTCTAAATCCTCGTGTGTGATTTAAATACCTACTTATTATATGCATAACCTATATCATATCATAAATTTAATAGTTGTTACTAGCTATGCTAGTGGATTTCGAATATTGCCGTTATTTTAAGTAATAACGGCAATCGTAACAACCCAGTGTAACTTAGTAATTTCACGATGATCGGCCTACTTCAGCAGAATGAATCGCCAGTAATGTTAGAAGTGAATCAGTGAATTATTATTTGAGAACTATATCTTCGCATCAAATGCACGTTTAACTTTTCGTTGAGAGGTTCAGAACTTCTCCTATCATCTTTAGACTGCCCCCGCAGCTCATCTTCAATATCTTGTAGAGTTCTATCTTTCGTTTCAGGAAGAATAAAATATAAAACAGTGAGACAGTACAACACTACGCTTCCATATATGTAGTATGTAAATGGTAGAGTAATAGCAGCCACTAGCACCGGGAAACTCTTAATTGCAATAAAGAAATTTAATGATAAAGGCAACGTCCCGATACCTCCTCCTAACCCTCTATATTCCAAAGGAAAGATCTCACCAGAGATCGCAAAAGGTATAGACGATATACCAACTGTAAGGGAAAACATGTAAATACCTATTAAAAATATAGGAATGAATTGACTGTCGAAAGGTAGCCAGTTATGGGTTTTTGATAATACATAAGTCCCTTTCGAAAAGTAAGCGAGGACGCAGACAGTTCCAGTGGAGAACAACAAGGTTCGTCGGTTGAACTTCTTCATTAAGAACACCGCGAGGACGTTACAGACCAGTCGTTCTGCGTCAAGTAGTACCATGAGTAGTTGTGTATTTGCTTCAGGCCCTACGACCTTCTCAAGGATGTCAAGGGTGTAGGAACTGATGACGTTGATGCCGGCAAATTGGAATAAGACATACAAATGAAACATAATTGCTATAGGCTTATAAAACTCGGGTTTCTTGCAAGTTTCCTTGAAATATCTCAAGGATCTTTTAGTTTTTGCCCACACGGACAGTTTCTGACCAGCGACGCTTGATTTCCGGATCATCTTTTGGGCTGTAACCATGTGCTCAAGCTCTTCTTCTTGTTCTTTGCCTTCGCCTCGCAACCAGAAGAAAACGTCTCTGCTGTCCTGGTATCTTCCTTTGGCTATTAGCCAGGGAGGAGATTCAGGAGTGAATATGATCATGTTCAGACTCGTGAAGGTTATAAAAGAGCAGATTAAAGCAGTCTGCTGCCAGCTAACGAAAGTGCCAATCAAATGTGTGAACATGACGCCTATGGTCAACGACAACGACACACATGTAAGGAACGCTCCTCTATTCTTAGGGTCTGTCATTTCACTAATAATAATAGATCCTAAGGGTCCCAACAAACCCATGGATACGCCTTGTAGGAACCTGGCGAGGATGAGGGCTTGAACACTCTTAGCCGTGACCAGCAGGAACCACCCCGTCAAGATAGGCAGAATGGACAGCATGTGGCATTTCTTCCTTCCGATGATGTCCATGAGTGGAGTCACGATGAAGTTTCCCAGGATCAAAGCAAAGCCAATAATTGAAGCTGAAAATAAAGCAATTTCATAAATTAAAATAAAACTAATCCACCAGTTTATTTGTTGATTTTAGTATATTTTGTATTTGTATTGTGTAATAGCTCTTAAAACGACCTTCGGGTTTATATGTCTCTCTCACTCGCTCTCATACGCTCTAGTCTAACCGACTTTAAACCCGATAGACTTTTAAAGAGCAAAAAGATGATACAGTCAACTTCTTAATACCGACAGTAAGTTTTTTTCGCCAAAACCGGTTCTGAATTTTGAAAAATGCCGGAAAATTACGGTGCTCCTGATCGAAATGAGCGGGGAACGAGCGCCTTAAGTTGGGTACAGTCGAGTTCGTAAATATGTCTATATTTTGGTATCCTATCGCAAACACTAAAAACGTTTGCCAGCTGTTTCATTTCCCATAATTTTCATTTTATTCTGAACTCAATAACTTTTCAAAATGTTTAATGAGATATACTTAGAGAACCTGTTGGTTAGGTTAGGTTTATTTTATAACAATTCAGGAAAGTTAAACGGTTTCAGAGGAAAACGACTTTCGGACAAATGAAAATTATGGCAAATGAAACAGCTGGCAAACGTTTTTTAGTGTTTCAGATAGGTAACCCTACATTTTAGTACCTTGTCTATTTAATGTCATGTTTAAACTGCCGTAAGCGCAGCACTGCACTGTAAGTGTTGCACGTAAAATCGTGATGTGTACGCGGCTCCCGAGCCTGTTCTTCACTGAAAATTCTTTACTGTAACTGCTACGGCTACAGTTACAATTCGCTAGTGAGTACCCAGCTTTATAGGTACAGTCACGAGATTAAATTTGGTACCCACCTTAGGTCCAAAGTCAATCTGACATTGTACAAAAATAAGGTTGAATTTCCTAAAAGTTACAAATGACTTGACATCTCTAATTACATTGACGACTTCAAGCATATTTTTCTTGAAATGCGTCCCAAATTAACGCTCGTGACCGTACTAGTAAAATGCCTATGGATTAGCTTAATGCCTTATTTACGATTTTCTAAGGGAGAAGGCTATTTACCTATCCATGATTCCGTGCTGGGATTGGTTTTGATGATGGAGTCTTCCTTCCTCAGATTGGGGATGAGGATTGCCGAGTAGCCGATGACGCAGCCGTGACCGATGATGTTAACGGAGACGCTGGCTGTCACGAAGACCTGGAACCAATAAATAAATTAGCCCAGTCCCAACTAAGTTATAAGCTTAGACCGCCCCTTAACCAATGATATTTTATATTAAGATACGTTATGCTCATACTAAACGCATTCAAAACCCGTGGCCAATTACTGACAGAGACAAAGACGGCAATCCATAGCGAACGCTATTGTTAGAAAGAGATAAATAGATAATAAGTAAGGCAATTTGCCTTCCTTTTTTAGGAACGTTTTTGCGCGCAGATGACGTATCTTTATATAAAATATCATTGCCCTTAACGATGTCCTGTACCTGTTGCACATATCGCGCAATGTTTTTGACCGTTTAGGGTTATCATTGCTGTGTGCAATATATTAGCGATAAATGATGAATTGAGAGCCTGAGTGGAGAGCCTTGGGTGAGGCCTATGTCCAGCAGTGGATGTCTTTCGGCTGACATGATGATGAATTGAATGAACGATGAATTATATAGCGCCATAAAAATATTGTGTTAATTTATTGTAGGTCCAAAATCCAAAACCAACCTTGGTTGGTCTGATAAAACTGAACCAGCGTGAAAGCTTTTGCTTGTATCCAAATCAGAGTTATGGTGTGCCAATAAATCAAGGTAAATGATGGCCGTTATCATCTTTAATTTGTTCAGATAAGGAAATCGTTTAGTTATCAGTAAATCGATGAGTGCTCGATGTTAATCGGTTTGTTAGGTAAATTTTAACTGAAGGCATATTTATTTCTCTTTACAGGGTGTTATGCAGAAGGTTGGACAAACTTCAGGTACTAAATCTGTAGGTCATACTCATCAACTTTTATTATGGGACCAACATCCAAATCGCGAGAAAAAAAACAGCCGTTCCATACAAACTTTGAGAGCTAAACAGCCGAAATGTATAGAACAGCTTTTTTTTTCGCGATTTGGATGTTGGTCCCATAATAAAATTGATGAATATGACCTACAGAGTTAGTCCCTGAAGTTTGTCCAACCTTCTGCCTAACACCCTGTATAAGTACGATTATCGCTGCCTGGTACCCATGGTACAAGCCTAGAGCTTATTTTGGGACTAGGTTTTTTTTTTATAGCCGTAAAAGGCAAACGAGTAGAAGGGCCACCTGATGGTAAGCAGTCACCGTCGCCCATACACATCAGTAATGCCAGGGGCACAGCGAAGTGGTTACCTTTCAGTGAATACTCTTTACAGTTGCGCCCGCTCGGTCTTTAAAGGGAGCGCTCCGATCTCGGTCAATCGTTCAAAGGAACTAGTTCGATCTTTTAGTTCCTTTAGGTCCTTTAGCTCCGGAGCAAATTTTGAGACCTGAGCAGGACACGCTTTGAAATAGGTACTATTTGTCTCGTTCACATTTAGCGCCGTGCTCTTTACTCGTTCGCTATGTTTCGCTCATACGTTCAACAATTGCTATAAAGGGCCGAAGACGGTTGGTCTGTTAAGGGAATTCATTCCTTTTAGTTCTTAGTTCCTGACCGACTCAAGTCCCACAATATTTATTTATTTACTATTTATGTATTGTTTTCTGATGTTGATGATGATGATGAACCGGTATTTATTAGACATTCCCTACATACACATACAATATGGTTTCCTATCGTTCCTAATTCAAACTCTGAGAATTTTGGAATGGGTGCGAAATTTAACCGAAATTATGGAATACAATCAGCTGTGACTTTATTTTTGTCTATATTATTATTATTAGTACGGTCACGGAAGTTAATTTGCTACCCTTTTCAAAGAAAATCTGCTTGAAGATGTCATTGTCAATAGAGATGTCAAGTCATTTGTAATTGACAGGAAACTCAACTTTATTGCTGTAGAATGTCAGATTGACTTTGGTCCTAAGGTGGGTCACAAATTAAATTCCTTAACTGTACATGTTGCACGATTTTCAAGTACGTAAAAAATAAGCAATGCACCGTGACTAGTAATCGAATCAGAAAGTTCCGTCGCTACTCGACCATGTAGATACGCTATCCTCCACTCAATCTACAATCACACGTGTTTCACTTATAATTAATTAATGGAGAAAATTAAGTGGTACCTATCTAATGAGGTTTAATCCGGCTCTTGTAGATACGCAGTTCGTCTGAAACCCGATTCCCGAAGTAGGTAACTAACCTAACCCTATCCTACTTGTATCTACGCTTGTTTCATGAAAAAAATGAGGCGAGACATTTAAGGTGCCTCATGTCTAAAAAGCTCAATACGTAGTAAATCACAGAAATAAAACCCCAACCATCGTTTGCCCTAATTATCCTATGACACGGATGTTAAAATCAGAAAGTCGTTAATCTTGCTAGTTGATCCTCGACCCAATACCTATTTTGTTAACATTGTAAATGCAGTCTTGTCGAATTAACTATAGGGTGCTTTTTATGTTTGGTGTTATGTCCTCAAGCAAGAACCTGGGGACTCAGGAGGTTAGATGATCATTTTATTGAATGTCAATTCATCGATTTTATCATATGATCATCGAACGCTATTTTCTGCTGAAACCATGATATTTTTAGGATATCTTAAACTAGGTTAGAATTAGACTATCAAAAAAAAACATTCGACGAGAAATGCTTTTCGATGAAATGAAAATTCTGCGTAAATATGAGTTTGTCGAAAGGTGTTTCGATAAAATAATAAGTGCCCCATCATTAGTGATTAGGACTTGGTCTTTACGTTAAAAATAATATTTCTCTCTATTGTTATTTTAAATGACTTCGGAATTATGTAGCTAACTAGGTACCATTTGCAATGTGCGGCGGCATAGCCTTTCAATTTATTCTTTATTTAAGCGGGCATTTAATCTAGTACTTTATTTTTCCTTTAATTTCTCGTCTTCCCAAAAACTGTGTTGCAGAAATATTCGGGCTAGCTAAAAAGTCAGTGGAACACTTTTGTTTCTAATAAGTTTTTACCTGTCTCAAAAACGGCATGTAACTCTTCTGTTTAACGGGTCCGGGTGGAACATCCATTTTGAATCACAATTTTAAATTACGAATTAGATTATAAAACCATAGACACTATAACCGGCCAGCTATTTTATAACCGGCCAGGATTTTCATCCACACAGATGCACTATACTTTTACTGGCCAGCCGTCACCGAAAGAACATTAAATAAAAATGGAGCATTGTCTTTGGTGATGTTGAAGTGGCACTAAGTTGCCCGTGTGACTGGACTTATTTGAGATTAGATTAAGTATAAATCCTTCAACGGCGACCGATGCATCTGATAAGTCATGATAGGGATGTAAAACACCGGTATTTTGAATATTGAATTGAATATATTCAGGAAATAACTCGGAACAATGTATTTTTTTATATTATCTGAAAGATAGTATTATGAACTTTAGAGATTATGATATTTATGATACATTAGGCTTCTAAGCGTTCTGATACGGAACCGCTCATACTCGTTTGTTCTCTTAAGCACTTATTTTTTCACTCGACAGACGAATAATTAACCGGCGAGTTTAATTTTCACGTCATAGCGTACAAATAAAATTTTAGGGCGTGCATTTTCAATTTGGTAGCCTAATCTTAGCTCGTATGAGCTCACTCGCTCGATAGATCCACCGATAAAGTAGTGTTTTTAAAAGAATTCTGGAGTCTTGTATCGAAACTCCCCATAACCTCGTAAGGCCCACCATACTACAAACAGGGAGTTTTTTGTGAGTGGGACTTTGAATCTACCATCAAGGCAATAAAGTTCAATTACGTTTGCTCGATAATGACATTTTCAGTTTATCAAGATAGGAAAATAAACCTTATTACCATTGTAACACAGTTCAAATTAAATTGCCTTGATCATGTACATTTTATTGCACACTGGGCCTTACGAGGCTAAAATGGGAAATGATCAACTTCCCATCCCTATGAAAATACATCTCTCCTCAATAAGCTTGTTAAGATTGCGATTGTTTCTTGATACTTGAGCGGTATTCGATACGGTACGTACCGTTCAACCTTCTTGATTCATTTTCTAGATGTTAATCAGGCCTGTCGTTCAAGATAGGATAAGGTAAGCCGGATCCGAAGGTTTACCGGAGGCGGAGCCGGAGCCGAGTACCTTTTATTTAAATTAATTCCCGGACAAGTCAAAACTTGTTGGCGTGCGCCGCGCTGCCGCGGGAAATGCAATACCTTCAGCTCCGGTATAACTTCGGTAAAAAAATTACGTAGCCGAAGGTGTGAAATAAAAAATAGCGAAGGCGGAGGCGGACCCGAAGGTGTAAAACCAAACGGAAGTTCCGTCTTAACGGATGCGGAAGCGAAGCTCCGTAACATCCCTAGTTGCTAATACCAATCCAGTTTCATAATTTGGCTTTGATTTGGCATATCAATAAAAAATTAAAAAAATCTTAAATTGAAATTACCGAGTATTTCTCAGATCATAGTTTTCTGTCGGTAATGACACCGTAGTGCATGTACCTACAGTCGAGTTCATAATTATGTATACACTTTAGTTCCTTGTCACTTTAATCGTTATGACAATTCATGTACCTATGGCAATTTAAACATGACATCAAATGTGGCATTATCTGCATTATCTGTGTAAAGGGAACGTCCCTTTACACAGATAATGCCACACTCTAACTACTCATTTTCACTCACTCACTCATTTACTCTAACTTTCAACTCTTTCAAGTTAGAAAAAGATAGCAAAATTGTGCTTCTTGCTCTAGAACTAAAGTTTAAGTAAGACAGCAGTCATGTCGAAGTGGAAGGACCTTGTGCAGGGTCCGTCCGGATCGCTACCACCATCTTATCCATTAACCCACCGCCAAGCAGTAGTGTTCGCATTGCTGTGTTAATAAGACAACCGGTGAAATTACTAGCATAGAGGCATTCCATATTAGTCCTCAGGGTTGGCAACGCATTTGAGATTTTAGGATTGCTGTTTTGATATTTTAGTCTTGAGGTTTCAAATGTATATTATGGGTCTCAGATCCTACTTACCATCAGGGGCCTGTTTTATAAAGCTACAAATTACAATTTACAGGTTACAAGTTTCCATTTGACAAACCTCGACCAATGACGACCAGCCATTTGAGCAGTGTTGCCAGTTTAGACCTGTAAAATTGTTACTTGTACCTTTATAAAACGTGCCCCAGGTGGACTGAGTGCCATAAAAAAATCTGCAATTTTTATTGCCAGCCTAATTCGCGCTTTACGTACGGACCTACCTACACCTTACGCGCCACATGCTACTAACGTTTACGTACCGTGCGGAAACTTCAAGTGATAATGATAACTGTACCCTTACCATGAGTTACAATTAACGTTCTCGCTAGCGGGTGGAAGCTCTGTCCCTCGCAGACCTCGCAGTATTCTTATAGAGTGCGAGGGACAGAGCATTCGACTCGCTAGCGAGTACGGTAATAGTAACTCATAGTAAGGGTACTGATAAGCTACCGTCTACTGATAAATGCGCAGATCTCTTCGACCTTCGATACCTTTCTTACGTCACGGATACGGTTTCCAGGTGTCCGGCTTTTTACAGTTTACAAGGAAAATTGAATCCTTGCAGGTGGCCTGGGAGGGTAAAAAATCTTCACAGATCACTGTAGTCCATGTGAAGTGTAGGGTGAGAGGTATAATGACAACTCAAGAGTCTGGAGGAATACTGATCTTTATTGGTAAAATTGTACAGCTTACTATGGTTTCTAGTCATTATCTAGGCTTAGGATAAATGGTGTGGAAGTAACGTTAATGCATCGTAAGCAGAATTACAAGTAAATATCAAGGTCTAGGGTTAATGGTGTGGAACTTATGATTATGCATTGTCAGCGGATTTAAACTATAAAACTTAATAGAGGCTATAAACTTTTATAGCTTTCCCCTTTTTTTTTGAGACAAAAATTGTAACAAAACAATTTTTTGGCTTAGGTTTACTTAATTTAATACAAGAATTGGTACATTTTGCCTTGCATCAAATCGGGTAGTTCTGATTTTTTATATGTTCTATGTGATGAAGTGGTTATGGCAAATCTAAGTTTTCGATCATTGTCAAATTTTTGAAAAACTATTAAATATTCAGACTTTTTTCAGTTTCTACCAATTTTTACCAACAGGATTTTACTTTACTTTAAAGAAGACTAAATTTTCAACAAAGTAGGTTAAAGTAAGAAGGCGATAATCCAAATAGTTTGTAAGATACAGTTCTTCAAAAATTTGCAAAAGGGTCTAGCAGGCTACGCTAACAAGATTGCCCCCCACGAGGGATTTGGTTATACTTTAAGTTGGAGTAGTGGCAGGACCTAAGAATGTATGTTTGCTTAATATCAGCCTACGATTTTCTTTTGTTTCCGATTTATTCACGAAAATGTTAAAAAATCAAGGTAATTTTTAAACTGTTATTTTATCTAAAACCAATTTTATAATAAATGTTGTGGTTTTAAAGTAAACAGCAATTTTATTTGAAATGCAATCAAGGCGCGCGCAAACTATCTCTGTCTCACGTTCTTCGCGCGGAAGCACATAAAGCCATTCCTTTTGATTCTTGGGTGACCATGGCAGAATATGTGGCCTCTTAGATTGAGAAGTTTTATGTATTTACAATGTATTATTTGCAGACCTCCTCGAATATACTAGTAATATATAGGAAAACCATCGATAATTGAGTTTATCGATATAGGCGTACCCTAGCTGTCATTTAATTTTGCCCCGTATATTCCGAGGTCTGATTATTTGTAGGTATTTGAATAGCTTGGTGCAATTGAACAGAATCAAAAGCGTCACGCGATGCTGTAATTCGACTAGGAATTAGGTACCTAACGCACATTTGGTAACTAAGCGAGATAAGATTAAGTACGTGAAAAACAAATCTCGAGATTAGATAAACGTATCGATTTTACGTTTAATTTTTGAATGTCGGAGGTTACTTGAAATATGAAGGGGATTGGACCTTGTTGCCTCTCCCTTTATTAAATAAGGACGAGATTTTATCCAACTATGCGACGAGTTTTGTCACTGTCATGCTTGTCATTAGATGTTTAGTTTGAAGTTGGTTTTAAGTTTATTGTGACAAGGTACTTAAGTATTCAAGGTCTTCGTTAGCTTACAGCCTTCCAGCACGCGCGACAACTTAATTTTTCCGGTTAATAATACGACCACTCGCACCGAAAGTATAGGTAAATCTAGTTTCAGTCTTAAAAGATACAAGGCAGAAGAGGCGGTCGAGTTAAAATCGAGAGAAAGGGGTGGAGCTAACGTAACTTCGATTTTCGATTTTCAAAGTAGGCCCCAGTTTAGTTGTGTTACAGTTGCATTTACACGTACGGTTCGGCGCGAAGATTGGAATAGCGCGTGGCGTTTCCCGCGGTCCGAACTCTACGTGTGCAGGCCGCTAATGCCTAATGGCATCATAGGCCTACGGCCATATTATTATCATAACTGCGAAAATGCGTTTGTTTTAATTTTGATGTTTTTCAATGAAGTCTAGTAATCCGCCTTTATTTAAAAGGATTGTAAGATTTGAATGGATTGATTTTCTATTTGTTTTGTTCGCTCTGATGGGACTTCTTAAACTCGCCGGTGTGGCGCGATCACTCGTTCACTCGTTCGACCGACCGAGCGCCGTTTTTAAGAGAATACCCCTGATGCTTAGAGAATTTAGTAAGTATTATAATTATGGTCTAAGATCAGGGGCACGTTTATAAAGTTACAAATTACAATTACGAACAGCCATTTGAGCAGTGTTGCCAGTTTAGACCTGTAAAATTGTTACTTGTAGCTTTATAAAACGTGCCCTGGGGCTTACAGGTCTAAACTGGCAACACTGCTCAAATGGCTGTGGCCCGTTTCACGAAGCAACAACTTACAAATTACAAGAGGAAGTCTCTTTCTAACTCCTTTTACTAGAAAAAGAGTTCCGCTTGTAATTTGTAACTTGTAGCTTCGTGAAACGGGGCTCTGGTCGTCATTGGTCGAGGTTGTGTCAAATGGAAACTTGTAAATTGTAATTTGTAGCTTTATAAAACAGGCACCTGATAGTAGGTAATTGTTCAGTGTCCTTATATTATAATCACAGAGTACCTTTTTTAACCGACTTCAAAAAAAGGAGGAGGTTCTCAATTCGTCGGGTTTTAAAAAAAAAGTTATAGCCCTGTTAACTTATTCGTTCTTATAAGGGCGCGTACCGCTGTTAAGCGATGACGTCACTCCAGCAAAATGGCCCCCGCGCGCTTTAATATTTTTGACCCAAATTTTAAACGTTCGTAGAATCAAAACTACTGGGTCTATTTGAATGAAATGAAAAGTAGTATGTTTGTTTATTTATAAACTTTACTGTTACAAAGTTTCAAGCGATTTGGCGTATCTACTGACATTCTTCATTGAACACTACAATATTATTAGCCAAATTGTGTCAAATACATGGCCAGATATCATACAAACATTACAAACTAAGCATTGTATTGTATTGTTTCGTTACACTGTGGCGTTGTTTTAATAAGTATTTGCTGATAAGTAGACGTGTTACGTCACTGACGTCACTGATTTACCCTGTTGCTATATTTAGGCCAATATAAATGTAGGTTAAAGTACAAATAACTTATTAAGGCACACGATCCAAACTGGAGGTCAGACTTACGTACCGAGTCCTTTTTTAACCGACTTCAAAAAAAGGAGGAGGTTCTCAATTCGTCGGGGTTTTTTTTTTTTATGTATGTTCCCCGATTACTCGAAGACCACTGGACCGATTTGAAAAATTTTTTCGTTGTTCGAATGGGTATACTTTCTAGTTGGTCCCATTGTCACCACGTCAGGATCTGATGATGGGATCATGGAGAAATCAAGAGAACTCCTCAAATATTATAGGCACACCTATAGCGATTTTGGTATTTTTCACTGTAACTCATGCATTTGCTTTTGAAAAGTACTATATGGTGAAGTGGAATTGATGATGAAGACCACATATGGCCACCGGAACTCCTTAACGGTACCTATTTCAAGGGTGGCGATAAGATATTTCGATAAAGGAAGTTGAGCGACTATGACGAAGCACATTTAGGTTTAAATATGACTATGACATTCCCGCGGCGTTGTCTGCGGCGAGCTTGAAATGTTCTATAGTTTCTTATTAATATTTAGAAGTGGAGCTACGTAACAGCATAAATAGGATCACTAAAAAGTATAAAATAAAATAAATGTTTAAAAAAACAAAAAACCGCCTTCAAAAAGCAAAAAATAACTTCTTTAAAATGATAGGTAAATAGGTCAGTCCAACTGAAGTCGGCGTCCAACAATATTTTAACCAAAAGCAGACTTCAGTTGGACTGACCTATTTACCTATCATTTTAAAGAAGTTATTTTTTGCTTTTTGAAGGCGGTTTTTTGTTTTTTTAATTATATACTGATTATAATGTAGTTTATGATTTATTAGTATAAACATAGCCTGTCTATTTCAGATTTCATTTCATTTCTGTATTATTCTTGCTTTAAATATTTTTAAAGGCGTTAAATTTTTTACGTCGAAGTGACGTTGTAATTCCATTCTTAAGAAGTCTATTACGATTTGAATCATTACGTCACTATGACATAGTTCCATAGTGGCTTAGAATTAAAATTGGTTGACTGTACCTTAAAACCAGGGGCTCTATTTTACTCGGTAAAACCATATTGCCTTTGACATGTTATCGTATAGTCAACATTATGATAGCTCCTATTTACTGACAGTGACATGTCTTTTGTTAACGCAACGACACCGTATTTTACGCACATTACTCAGCCGGTGGGGTCGCACCTTAAGGCCCAGGCTAGTGTTGCCATGTGTAGAAATGAAAAGTCCTGAAAAAAATCCTACATCCATCGAGAAGTCCTGACATATCTCTCAACAACAGAGATTCATTCTCAATTTGTGCAATTTAATCATTTTATTTTTGTAACAATTTCAGTTATTTTTTACCGCTTAGAACCGAAGACCGTTCTTGATAGCCCTCACTCAGACACATAGAATCAAAATATTTGCGTTAACCGCCATCTGTTGTCAAATGCTGAAGTTAACAGGCAATACTCCAAGCCAACTTGTTTTGATAAAGTGTCCGCGTGTCGCGCATGATATAGATTATAAAAATTACAAATTTAGAACACTGCAGTCTGCGCAAAAGTTTGCATATAAACAGATCTGCATTTTTCAGCCTACGATTAAACGATCGAATGTTCGGCGTATGGTAAATACTTAAATACAACCTTGAGTTTTACGTATCGTTGCTAAATCTAAATTATTTAAGCCTTGCATATCTACCTTTCAGGATGAGAACTACTATTACACGCTTATGCTGCCGAAACAATATATACTCTATTTGTAACCACATTAAATTTAAAATGCTTACACTAAGTTCGCCTTTGTACATATTTTTATATTTATTGTATTGTTCTGGCTTTTATTTTGTACAATAAAGTGTTTACATACTTACATACATACTATTACTATGCAGTTCCCTTCTCTCACTTGTAATTCGATACTAAATCGAGAAAGAGACAAAGAATCGGAAAATAACGGAACTGCGAATACCGATTTTCAAAATAGGTCATGGAGCAGGCATGGGTTTAAGGCCAATATTTTTTTTGTTATACTGTCTCTTAGGTAACTACTTATCATTCTTTGTTTAAACTTTAGTTTAAAGTTCAGACTAGGCACTAATTTTGTGTGGGATAAGTATTGAATACAAGCTTTTATTTAACTTATACTGTTTGTATGTATAGCCTGGCCAAAAAGTCGAGAAATTAAATGAGGGCGCCACTTTCTACGTAACTGTCACATTTTTGACGTAAAATGCGTAAACATGGCAACAATTTTGTATGGAATTTTTTTAGTTGCAGCTGTCACCACTGGCTCGACTTTTTGGCCAGGCTAAATGTATGCAAGTTGTCTGCTTCATTTGCAAGTCAATTTCGAGCCATTTCCCGTTAATGGAATGGGCTGAAATTCGGAACGCAATGTAAACCTGACAATGCAATTCAAAACAATCAATGCAATTGTATCAAAGAGCAAGTGTTGATGGAGACGGAAGGTTGCGACACATTACACTTACTGTTAAAGAAACAAGTGTAATACGTGTTTAAGTGAGCTGTCACATGAACATGAATAATCTTAGATGAAACAGATTATACATAAGTAGTTTAGTCTTCATAAGCAGATTATGAGTTTGGAACAAAAAATGAATAGGCAGGTACAAAAACTTGTCCCAAAGATATTTTTATGACAGAAACATAAACATGTAAATATGACTCCGTGTCATGTGACTCGTGTCTGTGAATATTTTGTTCGCAGTCAATGTGTTGTTAGCTTTACTTACGAAGTAATAAGTATATAATCTGTGGGCTTTACTACCAAAGAAACACAGAGACAATGCCCCTTAAAAAAGATAAAGATAAAAGATATTTATTCAGTAAGTAGGCCGCACGGGCACTTTTACACGTCAAGAATCTACCAGCTTGAGTTATGTATCTAGTATCTGTAATTCATGGCCGCATTAATAAACTGAACATAACGGAGGTCACACCTACAAATAGCGCTATTTTACGATAACGTTTTGATTATATCGTTATCTACGCGATATAACGTTATAAAACTCTGATCCATAACGGTATTCATGTTATTATAAAACAATATTGATTTATGATAACGATAAAATAACGTTATACGTCATCTCTGTAACTGCATTAACTTCACCATTTCTTACAAATCTTACAATGCTGCGATGGCATAGGTACATTGTCCCTCGTAGTACATATGCATTTTAAGAGCATTGTAAACCGACGTTTAAATCGTGTAGCTGCCACAAAGAATCCATAAGTACTAATTTACATTTTAATATTATTTAATTTTTCTCGTGTGGTTGCCGAGTTAGAATAGTGCCACTCCATGTCTTCCCGTGGATGTCGTAAGAGACGACTAAGGGAATAAAGGCTTGTAGTACTGTTAGGCGATGGGCTTGCAACCTGTCACTAATACGCTGGTAAACATCTTAGCCTAATTGTGCAAATTGTGGTTATAGAATTATCAACAAGTTTTTAGAGATGTTTGTAAGTCTGTAGCTCTGCCTACCCCACTCTGGGAACGAAGGCGTGAGATTATGTATGTGTGTATGTAATTTTCCACTTGAGAGCAAATGTATGAAGTTCGCACTTGCACTTCGCAAAGTGTAAATCAGGCCTAACACTGTCGTGCGCGATGCGCGACAAAAAGTTTCGTAAGAGGATTGTAAAGCTAAACATTTCCACACAAAATCATTACAAAATACGATATATTGAATATAATATTGTATGTGTTGATATCATGAAAAACTATGTTTTTACGTTTTCCTTTCCAAAAGAATATTTCTTAGAATGAAACAAAATTAAAAAAACAACAAACAGAAACTTACAGACCTAGTTCTTTATAATAACTAAGTATACAACATACTCGTATTCATAAATCGTGGAAATCGGACTAGATTTAGGGGGTGAGAAACGTTATCGCCCGGAGCTAAATTTGTATGGATTTTTTTTGACAGCTACGCGATTAAAGCGGCAAATTTTCACAATCCTCTTAAGACTGCCGTCCATCAAGATCATCATGTTTATGAAAGATTCAACGAATTCAACTCGTGAAAACGTCCGTTGAACTATCGCCTTTGTTTGCCAAAAGTTTTGTATGTCATCTATTTTTAGATCGGCCGCTCTCGGGATGAATTTAGTAGAAAATATTCGCAGGTAACTAAGGTAGGTAGGCAGGTACATATAGCAGCGATTCCCAAAGTGGGTTCCGAGAAAAAGTGACCAGGGTTCCAAGAAATCGACCTCAAAAACTAACAGCTGTAATAAAAATACTCCCATGGTCATGTACTTAACCGAAAACTCATTCTTCAATTTTAAATGAAGAATTAGTGTTACATGGTGTTACTCTTTCAAAATATTTTATTTTTATTCAAATTGCAGCAGATCATTTGTAATCATTTCGTGTTGGGTTGAAAAAGAGTTAAGCAAAAATGAGAGCTTAGTGAAATAATAATGGTTCACACAAGTTTCACAAAACGAAGTATTTTTTGACAAATAAGGGACTTGAAATTTGGAGCCTTTGGAGGGAATATTTCTTAGGTGCCCCCAACAATAAAAAATAGGGGGAGTCAAGTGCATTAAACTAATTCGCGTACGAATTCGCGGGCATACTCTAGTAAGTGTACAATAGCATGGATTTAAATTGGACAAAAGATCTAAATCTGGATCTTGTGTACGTAGTAGAAAGTTCCGACGATGTTCCAGACGCTTCGAAGAACCTATCGATCCCGCGAGAAGTGGGTCAGACGGGACGCCGCCTCCGCCTACGTCAGGTGCGCGGAAAGGTCTAGTATAAAGAGAATATCTAGAAGTTTTGAATGAACTGAACACTGACAGTCGGAGAGAGAAAAATACTAGGTACTTTGCTATTTAAAGATTTATTCTATGTGTACTAATCTTTACAAATATTCAAATTGTGAAAGTAACTTTGTTTGTTTGTTACCATTTCATGGCTAAACTGCTTAATCGATTTCGATGAAATTTCTTATGGAGTTAGCTTGAGTTCCGGGAAAGGACATAGAATACAGTATTGTATTTAGGGGAATTTTTAGAGCAAAAAACATCAACGCCTCCGAACTTTCTGAAATATTTACAAGAACTTTATTTTTTAAATCAAAAATGTAAAAGAATGAAATTAATCAATAAACTTATTTTTTAATAAGAATAAGAATAAGAAGTATTTATTGTCACCCAAAACCAGTAAAATACAAACAAAATTTTATAAAAAAAACAGTGTGACAAAAGGCACAGACTCAGCATGTGCTGCGAGCGCGGGCAACTGGAGAGGTTTTTAAATGTAAGTTTCCCGATTGTATTACTTTTGGGTTATAACTGTTATAAGTAAGTGATCGTTCTAAAAACAGCAAATAACGTCAGCATCCACCGAGCCGTTATCAGTTCGCTCTCCGGAAGAGATAAGAGCAATTTTTATGCAGCCGGTCATAGCCATAACATTAGTAACCAACCTTCTCGCCCTACCTATATAGTTACTAGTTAGTCTGACCAGTGAGTGGTGACACAAAAAAATGGCGGCAAATTTAAAATATCACTAGCTGGTAACACGAACTGCATAATGTCTGGATAGGTACTCATAATGTGGCAGCTTGTTTCATAAAAAGATAAAAGATAAAAAAAGATAAAAGATGTTTATTCAGTAAGTAGGCCGCACGGGCACCCTTACACGTCAAAAATCTACCAGCGCTTCGCAAGAGACCACTGCTGAGAAGAAACGCCGCAAGAAACTCAACAGCCAGTCGTTTTTTTTTTAAATTACTTATACAATTATAGAACTTAACCTAGCATTATATAAAACAATGAATTTAACATTAAAATATA
Organism: Acleris literana; assembly: GCA_946894065.1. NCBI lineage: Eukaryota > Metazoa > Arthropoda > Insecta > Lepidoptera > Tortricidae > Acleris > Acleris literana. The sequence goes on from OX335694.1 coordinate 7,313,527, forward strand.
TATATCATGCGTAGTTGAGCAGGAAAATGTGTCAAAACTCAGTATGTTCATATATATATACATATACTTACCCATGACGGTGCAAAACAACCACATAGTTTTGATACATTCTCCTACAGAAACCGTGTCCCCTAGACAATAATTATACCTACAATGTTTAGATATTTTCCTGACTAAGCTATTACTAAGTTATTTAGGTGTTTAATTTAGGCCAAGCATTTTTATCTGTTAGATAGTCCTCGATAGTCCTCGGTAGCTTTCGACATCAACGACTTTTTCAAGTAATTTTTAAGTGCTGGAAATTATAACTTTAAAACTTCGTCAGGTAATTTATTATAGAAATGAATGCATTGACCAACAAATGATTTATATACCTTACGGACACGAAATTTTTTAATACAATTTTATTTTTATTTCTTGTATTCAAATTATGTATATCACAATTCTTAACAAAAGAGTCTTGATTTTTAATGACGTAAATAATATTCTCATAAATAAATTGTGACGCTACTGTCAAAATACTAATTTCTTTAAATAGTAATCTTAAGGAATCACGGGAGTTTAGGTTATATATGGAACGAATGGCTCTTTTTTGTAACACGAATATAGTCTGTATGTCAGCAGCTTTTCCCCAAACCAGAATACCGTACGACATAACACTATGAAAATAACTATAATAAACTAAGCGAGCTGTCTCAACATTGGTAAGTTGCCTGATTTTCCTAACAGCATAAGCTGCCGAACTTAATTTACCTGCTAGTACTGCTATATGGGGACTCCATTGCAAGTTTTTGTCTATAGTTATCCCTAAGAAAAGCGCCTTGTCCACCATCTCCAAACACTCACTCTCTATATGTAAAATGGTTGCCATGTGAAGAATTAGACAAAAATGCTTGTGTCACCACTCGCTAGTCAGACTCTAACTAATCTATATCTACATATACAGTGGTGGTCACATAATTAGGGACACTTGTTTTTTTCCCATACAATTGCCTACAAATATGACTTTTCAATTTTGACCACCATTTAAAAAGTTCTAAACTAATTTAATATTTGGTTACACTCATCGTTCAATGAACTAAGGTTTAAATATATGTACAATTCATCTCTGTTGAAAACGGATCTTTCATTTTATAAGGATTTGAAAAAATAAATACCTCGCGTTCATACAAAGTTGTAAAACTTTGTATGGACGGGTCAGCACTAAGTTTTTAAATCCCTATAAAATATAAGGTTCGTTTTTAACAGTAGTTCATTGTATATAAATTTAAACCTTAGTTAATGATCTAAAGTAAATTGTATTTAGCAATAAAATTGTTCAAGAACTTTTTGAATGGTGGTCAAAATTTAAAAGTCATATTTGTAGGCAATTGTATAGGAAAAAAACAAGTGTCCCTAATTATGTGACCACCACTGTATATGTATATAAAAGGCAAAACTGACTGACTGACTTAGATGTCAACGCACAGCCGAAACTATTGTACCTAGAAACTTGAAATTTGGTACAGGGGTTCCTTTCATGATGTAAGTGAGCACTAAGAAAGGATTTTTAGAAATTCATCCCCATCGGGAAGAAATAGGGGGAGTAGCGGGAAACTAATTCTACGCGTACGAAGTCGCGGGCGTCCTCTAGTAAGTATATAAAATCGACGAATGTGTTCGCCGATGCTATAAGGAGTTAAGTATGTATATTCAATTTCATTTGTTTTTATTACGCATTTTTTGTAATTAATTGAGTAATTTTCTTTTTCGATTGTATAATGTTCACCTACTTATGCTAGCTAATCACGGTACAGTGAGGTCTCCTGATACAGGTATTATTTCTATCTATTTTAATTTAACATTGGCTATGAAAGGTTTGAAAAAATAAGTACGCTGTGCGTGGTGAAATTGGCAATATAATCAATTTGTTACTCAAAAAACTACTGGAAATGTGGTGGCTGCTTACAAAGAAAAGAACGAAAGTTCAATTCTTTGATATTTATGTGGCTACTACCAGTGGGACGAGTGGGACAAAGAAAGGACTCAATCGTGACACTTTGCACACGTTGACAGCACTGAACAGCGTTGCCTGACTACCCGATATTGGCGGGACGTCCCGATGTTTAAATCAAAATTAAATGTCCCGCGCGGGACAGGCTCAGTCCCGCGTTTCGGGCATAACTCGCTCGACTCGACAGTTTTTATTTATTTTTTATTATTATTATTCTGAATTATATATTTTTATTCTGAAGACGAAGCAGACTCAACTACTTAACGATAGGGTAAATCTGATTTAAAATATATCATATTCTTATTAAAATATATTTTCTATGGCTATTTTTACTATCTATTGTCGCGTAAAGGTACCTAATTTAAAACTCAAATAAAAATAAAAATATTTAAAATCTTCTGATTATATACGTTTTCCCGCTTGTTTCCAGTCCCTCTTGTTGATGTCCCGCTTTCGACGAAAGAATCCCGCTTTTTTCACTCAAAAAGTTTCAAATCCCGACTTGGCAAAAAAAAAATCTGGCAACGCTGGCAGTGAATTAATGCTAAACTTATTTGCTGCGTGTAGATAAAAACAGCATTTTTTTTTACTACTGTCAACATTATTAATACCTGTTCAGAAACTTCGTTGTGCAATGTGTCATAAGTAGTCAGAACTGTCAGACAGATTTGACAACTTGTTTTATGGACTTGACAAAAGCGCGTGGAGCTAACCCCTTGTGCTTCTGTTTAGTACATTTGAGAAAATTCTCTTTTACCGAACAATTGTCTTCGCGTGTGATATCCATGGACTTATTTCTCTAATAAGTCCATGGGAGTGTCTATAAATAACTCGACATTGGCGAAATACACCTTAACAGGAGTGAAAGCCATTAATTAAGAATAGAATAGAATAGAACTTGTTTTATTTGCATCATAGTTCCATCAGCAACACAGTGGCTCAGGCTCACTACAGTTTGGTCGTTCTAAGAGGGCCGATTTGACAGCTGTCAACGCAGTATAAAATATAACCTCAAACACATATGTTGTACTGAGTTGACAGCTGTCAAATCAGCCCTCTTAGAACGACTAAACGTAGTGGTCCAGTTAACAGCAATTAACAGTGATGCCGTTTGTACTTTGTACTTATTCTGTTTAGAAAATATATTTCAATTTAGGAAACAATCCTTTGGAATATTTCCTATACTTACCGGGAATCCGATAATTTTTTCTTTGCCTCTAATAGCGACAATACTTTCGTGCAATGCGCTAAAAAATCAAAAAAAAGTAAAAAAAAATTAGGTACTTATCCGAGAATTCTATGAAACTATGTTTCATTCTAATTTAGTGTTTAGCCCACCTTGCTACCGTAGCAATGCTACGATACACATCGTACTTATTTCTGTGCAATAAAGATTAAATAAATACTTAAATAATAATATACTAGATACGTTATGTTATGACAGCCCTTATTGACAATATGTAAGAGCTATCGTAGCGTTAACAGTGTGATAATCTGATAATTATAACGATATCGAAGCAATATAGGCTAAGTATTCTATTCTATTCTATTCTATTCTTAATTAATGGCTTTCACTCCTGTTAAGGTGTATTTCGCCAATGTCGACTTATTAGAGAAATAAGTCCATGGATATCACACGCGAAGACAATTTTATTGTTCGGTAAAAGAGATTTTTCTCAAATGGACTAAACAGAAGCACAAGGGGTTAGCTCCACGAGCTTCTGTCAAGTCCTAGGGTTAGTACCTTGTCGCTCTAACGCCTTTGACAGATGACTGCAGCAGTGTTGCAAGTTTAACATACAGTGACAAAGCTCTAGGTAAAGTTTGAAGCTACTTAAAGAACCAGACCCTACTTTCAATAATAATAATAATATAGGGTGATGGAACCAGTAATGGACAAGGCAGGTGAAGTGTCCATTACTGGTGCCTGTCAGCTAAAAGTGTCCATCATTGGTGCCGTCACCCTATGTCTAAAAACTTTGACTCTTTTTTGCTAAGAATTCCATCGACTAGGAAGTAGGAAGGACTTAGTTGAGAATGTTGAGATGGATAGAGTAGGTAAGTAGGTAGGTACTTAAACATTTTATTGTGAAAAACACAAAATCCAAATAAGTACCTACAATATTCACAAAATTGGAATGTACTAAAGCGATCTTATATTTTTACTCATCACGCAGTGCCGCCACCTTCCACGCGAAAGCAACATTTTGGTATCAGCATTTAAGTACAGTTGTTTTCTAGCAAAAAAAAACAAATAACTCGAGGACGCGGAATCACGTCCTCGGCATTACGATTACACATACATGGACGCGAATTCGCGTCTTCGGCAATGAATCGGTTAAATTGCTTTTAATCAAATAAAAAAAACTTTCTAGTTAGTTCAACATTTTATTGCACCTATTTTGAAATACTTGAGAAATTTAACGCACACTTACCTACTCTTAAATGTAATATTTTACAAACTAACATCATGCATGATATTGGGATTCCATGAAATCGAGTTCTTTTGTTGAATAGTAATCTCAATGAGTCATGATGAAGTGATGAGGTCACACATGAGTTGCCGCTTGCCGTACCGCTGTATGCGCCTAATTACTGCAGCTAGTATTAGACAAGGGTTATCTGGAAGAAATCTCTTAAAGGGTTCGCATTTATACTTGTTTTTATTTTGTTGTGTTGCCTTTGTTTTTACACGACTGCCCCAAAAAAGGAGTGTAATGTTTTCAGGGTTCATGTTTGTATGTATGTATGTATGTATGTGAGTTTCTTTATTCCACTATAACTTCTAAATCCCTTGACCGATTTAGATGTGTGAGGTATCGTTAGAATCCTTACGACATTCCGGGTGACATAGGATACCTACCTAAACTGTTAAAATTGAAATAACAACAATGGCAAAATGACTATTATTAATATATGTAGGTATATCGACGACAGTATAAAAAATGCAGTCGGGTTTTTAAAGCTTGCTTTTCATATAGTTATGTTTTTTTTTTTATTCTTGTACAAAAAAGAGTATACATACATAGGTACATATTACAGATTACGAGGGTAAGAAAGTCATGCCCTGTTGTTTGATCGGTAGTTAAACTAACTAATGGTGAAAAATCGTTACTAACGGTTAAAATTTTAAGGAAATGTGTCAAATTTTCCATTCCTTTTTCGAATTTTAACAATTAGTTGAGTTAACTTTAACAATTAGACCATCATCTAAAATTTTAACAATTAGACCATCTGTAATACTGGGCCTGTTGTTTAATCAGTAGATCTACTGATTAAACAACAGGCCCAGTATTACAGATGGTCTGACTAGTCAAATTGCAACGAAACTGCATATAGACGCGTATGTCTACTTTATCGGAGATCAGATATAATAGGTATAACAGCTGCACGCGCTGGCTCCAGTGTTTCACGATTCTAATGCAGTTGGGATGGGACCAACCACCAACTGCAATATAACCGCGTTGCATTACTTACAAGAATGCAGCTGGTATATTCCCATTAGTTGTATTAATTAATCTAGTGTGATTATTTCCCCCGTAGTTTTTGTTATTTTATCCCAAAGAAAAAGGCACATATGATTCTTTCGAGAATATACTAGAATTGTTTATAAATAATATTAATTCTTCGCACAATATTTAACTACCTAATCGCAATAATCGTAAATGAGTTTTCTTTAAAAAGGGGTTAACTAGGTACTAGGGAAAATTCCCTTTAGTTATATTATATATATTAACCCCTTTAAATAATAGAACTATTGGGAATCGACTACTGCTAGCCTGCATTCTCGCTTCGACCAAGTTATGCCAACCGCACAAAAACTGCATCCAGTTTGCCATTCGCATCTGGCTGGCATTTCAAATGTGGTCTGCAATAGCCCTTATTATGTAATAAATATAGGGTCAATACTTTTCACCTCAAAATAGCTTATTGGACATAGTTAAGGTCAATCCTTTGATTATGATAGTGGAAAAGCAAGTGCAGTAAAAAGTGTTTCCCAGTATTACAATAAATAAGGGCAAGTTAAGTACCAATTTCACCTAACGATATTAACAACTTGACAACGATAAGTGTTGATTAACATTGACATGACATTGTATGGTGAAATTTGTGCTTAATGATTGAAATAAATAAAACTTTATATATTGGTATTTTTCATTTATTTTAAGTCTGCTATACAAAACTTATTAAAATAATGAAAACAAAATAATTTGTTTAATGTTTGCCATTTATTTCGATAATGGAATTGTTTGAACTAAATCAGTCTTTGGCTGTACACCAGTGCACAAATTAAAATTAAACCAAGTACTAATTAATAGGCGGGGCACTTTAATCCACTTCCTCCATACGCGACGCGTCATCAGCATCGCCTTCTAGCGGGGGCACGTCTCCGGCACTGGCTTCCTCGACCTGGATGGGCTCCTCCTCATCGATGCCAAGACCCAGCTTGATCATGCGATAGATGCGAGAGGCGTGCACCTGGGGCTCGTCCAGCGCGAAACCAGACGACAAGAGAGCAGTCTCGTACAAGAGGATGACCAAGTCCTTAACAGCCTTGTCATTCTTGTCAGCATCGGCCTTCTGTCGGAGTGTTTCTACAATAGAATGGTCCGGGTTGATTTCTAGGTGCTTCTTGGCGGCCATGTAACCCATGGTTGACGTGTCACGCAGAGCCTGTGCCTTCATGATACGTTCCATATTGGCTGACCAACCATACTGCGCAGTGACAATGCAGCATGGGGACTCTACCAGCCTGTTGGATACAACAACCTTTTCAACTTTGCTGTCAAGGATGTTCTTCATGACCTTGCAGAGACCTTCGAACTTGACCTTGTCCTCCTCGCGCTTCTTCTTTTCTTCTTCATCCTCGGGCAATTCTAGGCCCTCCTTTGTGACAGACACCAGAGACTTTCCATCATACTCCCTCATTTGCTGGACAACATACTCATCGATGGGCTCAGTCATGTAGATTACCTCATAACCGCGCTTCTTGACCCTCTCAACAAAGGAAGAGTTTGCTACCTGGTCACGGTTCTCACCTGTGATGTAGTAGATGTGCTTCTGGTTTTCCTTCATGCGAGAGACGTATTCCTTCAGAGAGCATGGGTCATCACCAGAGGCGGATGTGTGGAAGCGCAGCAAGTCGGCCAACTTAGATCGGTTCTGTGTGTCCTCATGGATACCAAGCTTCAAGTTCTTGCTGAACTGTTCATAATACTTCTTATAATTTTCCTTGTCCTCAGCTAATTCTTCAAATAATTCTAAGCATTTCTTAACCAAATTCTTCCTAATTACTTTAAGGATCTTGTTTTGTTGCAGCATCTCTCGAGAGATGTTCAGGGGGAGATCTTCAGAGTCGACTACACCCTTGACAAAGTTCAGGTACTCCGGGATGAGGTCCTCGCAGTTGTCCATGATGAACACGCGGCGGACATACAATTTGATGTTGTTCTTGCGCTTCTTATTTTCAAACAGATCGAAGGGAGCTCTGCGGGGGATGAACAGGAGGGCACGGAATTCAAGCTGACCTTCAACCGAGAAGTGTTTCACAGCCAGATGATCTTCCCAGTCGTTGGTGAGGGATTTGTAGAAGTCACCATACTCTTCCTGGGTGATGTCATCAGCGTTACGGGTCCAGATGGGCTTGGTTTTGTTGAGTTCTTCATCCTCTGTGTACTTTTCCTTAATAGTCTTCTTCTTTTTCTTCTTGTCCTTACCATCTTCCTCCTCATCTTCACCGACATCTTCGATCTTAGGCTTGTCATCCTCTTCCTCTTTCTTCTCCTCTTCAGCCTCGTCGTCGGACAGCTCCTTTTCGCGTTCCTTCTCAACCATCAGTTTGATGGGGTAGCCGATGAACTGGGAGTGTTTCTTGACGATCTCCTTAATCTTGGACTCTTCGAGGTACTCCGCGAGGTCTTCCTTGACGTGGAGGACGATCTTGGTGCCGCGGCCGAGGGGCTCGCCGTGGTCGGGGCGCACCGTGAACGAGCCGCCGGCGGCGGACTCCCACACGTACTGTTCGTCATCGTTGTGCTTGGAGTGGACTGTGACGCGGTCGGCGACCAAGTAGCACGAGTAGAAACCCACACCGAACTGACCGATCATACTGATGTCGGCACCCGCCTGCAGAGCCTCCATGAACGCCTTGGTCCCAGACTTAGCGATGGTACCCAAGTTGTTCACCAAATCGGCCTTGGTCATGCCGATACCGGTATCGATAAGCGTCAGCGTACCTTCGCTCTTGTTCGGGATGATCTTGATGTACAGCTCCTTGCCGCTGTCCAACTTCGACGGGTCTGTGAGAGATTCATAGCGGATCTTGTCCAAAGCATCGGAGGAGTTTGAAATTAACTCACGAAGGAAGATTTCTTTGTTTGAATAGAACGTGTTGATGATCAGCGACATAAGCTGGGCGATCTCCGCCTGGAAGACGAAGGTCTCCACCTCAGCCCCGGTCTGCATTTCTTCAGGCATTTTCGTGTTTTCCACAGAGATTCTTTACAAATAATATTCTCAGGAAACTTGCAGTACAATATCGCCGGTTTTTCACTTATAATAGAACACGTGTTTTATCGCACGGAGAGCCGTAGTTTAAGTCTCGCTTGTAATTTTCTAATGACGGCGCGGGAAACGTCAACTCGCTTATATAGTGTTCACTCGCAAGAGCCATCTGTGGACGAGTAGAATTTTCTAGAAAATTCGTAAGAGATGTGAAACCATTGGTTCACGTTTATAAAAGATGATGCAATTCCAACGACATTGGCTTTGTGCGATAAATTGGTGCCACAATGCTTATCATAAATAAAATAGTAATTCAAAAAAAAACTTGTCATGTTATGTAAGACGTTGAACGAGATATCTATCTCATTTTTTTCATATATCATAACATAGACATTTAAGTATAACAGAATTATTACCCTAATATATATTTATTCATAAATTAATTGCTTAACTTACTGCAATTACAAGCTTACTGTAATTTCGATAAATGAATTTTAGCCTTAGTAAGATGATGGTAAGGTATGGTACAGTATAATAATATAGTCAGCGTAATAATGTACAGTCAGAACTTAAATTTGGGACCCACCCACCTTAGGTCTAAAGTTAATCAGACATTATACACCAATAAAGTTGAATTCCTATAAGTTACAAATGATTTGGCATCTCTAATGAATGACATTTACGACTTCAAGCCAATTTTTTTGAAATGGTTCACAAATTAACGTTCGTAACATGTTAAATTTTAATTTTAACAAACACTATTTATAAGAGTAATTCGACCCACTAGCAACAATATATGAGTAGAATACGTTCGTTCTTCGTGCGTTCGAAAGGATTCTGTGTACATGAAACCTTTTTCTTCGTCACGTTTGAAAGAAAGAAAAGAAAGAAAAAGAGAAAAAGCATTTATTTACGTTCGGCAGACATCCTTAGTATTTTCTACTAAATACGATTTCGTTTCTAATAATGTTATAATTAAGATAGGTTTTTATTACCAAACAGGACCACTTTATTCAGCAAGGTTGATGTAAAAGAACAAATATTTGCATTTCAAACCTACTTTCGACACCAGTATAATTTACTTACAAAAAGTCAAAAGTTAAATTTTCTACATTTTACTTTAATTTAATAAAATAACTCGTTATTTACGTGTAATTTTATTATGTAAATCTTAAACAATCGTAAGGAATAATTTTTTATACACTGTTTCAAATCAACTCAATCCGTAAAATATAGCACCGGAAAAAAGGTTGACGATAACGTTGTCTTCAATATTAGTACATCTACTCATCGAGCGGTGGCGCTAGTGAAGCCCACTAGCTTTTGTAAGGAATTTTCTAGAATGTTCGAGATCCTTCTGGAAAAAGCGTTGAAAGTATGGTTTACTAAATTAAAATAATTTTAAATGTGGTACCAAAATATCATAAATAATATTAAAATACTATCTAGAAAGTATTCACATGTAATGCTATAGAAAATTGTGAGTTTTTGGTATAAAGATAAACTCGCCTAGAATGTTCCTACTACATCCGGTGTGTAAATACTCTTCTCGCCGCCGTTAGCGCTAGTGGTATCCGGGTTAGTAACTTGTAATGCATCTTTTGTGTCCCGTATTGATCGTACATAGGTACTTTGCATGATTTTTTTTTCAAATACTGCAGTTGTCGACATTGAATATTTGAATGCGAAGATTTTTTTAAATGTTTTAAATGTCTCGTGTAGTGTAGCGCGTGTACGTTTTATTAAATATATATGAATACCTTAGAATAATAACTATAAAAACGTGTTATTATTCTAAGGTATGCAATTATTAAATTGCATTGCATACTTAGGTACCTACCTATAAAATAATATTATTCGTTTTTTTTTTATAATTTGCTACTTATAATAGTTAGGATCATTTCGTACATAGATTGTTCAATCCTTATTATTATTCTTCGTTCCTTAATATTATTCGTTGGCATTTTTTTTATAATTTGCTACTTATAATAGTTAGGATCATTTCATACATAGATTGTTCAATCCTTTAAAGTTGAAAAAAAATATGGAAACATGAGCGCGCTCACGAGTGAATTTGGCAACATGATCCATTTTCCCCAAAAACTACAGCATAATTATTTTTATTCAACTTGTCACTGGTATTGTCACCATATCAAACAAAAAAAATCCACGCTGTAGCTACCTAAGTACCTACTTATTAAAGGCCACTTACAGCAACTTGCAAAACCTACTTACTTATTAACTTTGTAAAAAATGTACACACCTAAATATTTATTTATAGGTTCTTACATGGTTCTTACCTAGTTAAAATCCATACCAAATCAGCGGAAACTGTTCGCATAGCAACGGTGGTCGTTCGCTCATTCAACGGTCGCGTAATCGTACAGGGAAGCAATATGTACTTATCATTATTTACCTATTAAGTGTATTGCATTTAATAAAAATATACGATAACTAAACCAATTTCATCGGTACCTAATCGTTTAATGAAGCATCGATGTCGATGAATATGTAATTTTAGCTACCTACACGTTAATACTACACTTGGGCACCTAACCTAATTTGATGGCACAAAACAACCCTTTCTCATAATTAATTAACAATAGGCACCTAACTCAGTAGGTAACGATGGATGATGATGATGCCACGCCATGCCTCCCTCCACGTGTTCAACTAATCTGTATTTCTATTCTTATTACACATTATTATGTCCTTGGTTTCACGCATTAGCATTGGTTTGGGTCCTAATTGTATTAAAAAATGTTGAGATAAAACATGTAGAAATCAAAAAAATAATTTTCATTGATGCCGGCCGGTTATTTATAACCAAATAGCAACAATGACCTTTAATTTACTCTTGACATTTATATAACTTACTAAGTCTCCATATAATAATACTCGTTATTCCAGATGTTTCTATATTTACATTGTCACCCTTTGTCTGGCACGCCCTACCTCAAGCTACTTTCCGGACCATGGGAATATTCGCGAAATTTCTCGTCCAGCTTTTCGTATAAACAGCGTTTAGTGACATCTAACGGAGAGTAGAAAAAGCTGAGATTAGGCCGCGCTAATAATATGGTAGTTATCTACTAAAACAAACCGAAAATCAAGATTATTTTGTGTTCGATTACTAAATAATTGCATAACAAATGAAAGATTATGTTATACAAAACATTATGATGCAGTGAAATTAACAAATTAAAGGTATAACTGAAAAACGCCATCTAGCGGCAAATAGCCGATCTTTCTCGCAATGTTGTTTTCTAGACGGTTCACGAAACATCGCAATGGTTGGTCTACTCCCCGCTAGATGTCCTTTCCATAAAGAATGTTCTCGTTATTTCTCGAGTGCGTTTTCAACCCATATAAACAGACTTGCCGGTACGCTCAGCATCATTCAACTGCAAGTAAGCGATCGTGATTGAACTCAAAGCGGAAAAGTAAAGTAACTTGTTACAATGGCGCTTTTGTTGCTCGACGATTTACGTCCTCGCCGACTCCGAGACCAATTATTCGGTCTAGATTTGTCTCCTGACGATTTCTTAATGGAAGTATTGGACCGTCGTCCACGTTCCCGCCATTATACGCGACCGTGGAGAAACTTGGCTTTAGCGGCGCAAGATGTTGGTTCTACCATAAAAACGGACAAAGACAAATTCCAACTAAATATCGACGTTCAACACTTCGCTCCTGAGGAAATATCTGTGAAAACCGTAGACGGCTTCATCGTGGTTGAAGGGAAGCACGAGGAAAAGAAAGACGAGCATGGGTACATCTCAAGGGAGTTCAAAAGAAGGTATGCCTTACCTGAGGACTGTAATCCTGACACTGTGGAGTCAAGATTGTCTTCTGACGGGGTTCTTACGGTGGTAGCTCCTAGAGCTTCAGAGAACAGAAAGGAACGGGCTGTCCCTATCACCCATACGGGACCAGTAAGGAGGAAACATCAAGATGAAGAAGAGAAGCAGATTGAGAACGGTGAAGAAAAGGGAGACAAGGAAGAAAAGGAAGAGAAGTCGCCGCAGAAGAAAAGAAGGCGTTGACTTTTTAGTTAAGTAAACTTAACTTTAGGACTACTTTACCTATTCCAGTATTTTAAGACTGATTACATTTTTCCACTTATAAATTTTAAGTTCAAATTAATGTTAAGTTCAAATAAATGTTAAGTTCAATAGACTCTTTTGTTTTATTCTATCATTATTATTAGTTGGCTTGAGCCTAGGAGACGTAATTTAGTGTTATCGTGGCACTTTGCTTGGCGTTGCATGTAGGCGTATTTGTAATATTTGACAAATAATCGCAATGTAATGTGACGGTATATTTGTCAAAACATTGATATTATTTATCTATATTTCTTTGTTTTTATTTGTCAAATATCTTCGTTGCCTCTCTTTCATTCGGTATGCCCCGTATGCCAAATGTAAGAGATATAAGATCAATATTGGCAAACATGGCCAAGTGCTCTGATGAAAAATGAAGTCGATAGCAAAATATTAAGAGGACTGAAGTAATGCAGGAGAAGCTGGGAGATTAGTCGTAATTAATGGATCAACGCACGCACCATGGTATAAGGACGTTTATTAATAACTTGCTATTTTATAATGTATGATAATGCTGACACAAGCAAGATGCGTACAGTCTCAAATGTCTCAATAAACCAAGATGTTACTGCTAATGTGTTAAAGTAGCCACTACAGGATTGTAAAGCTGACAATTTCCATACAAAATGTTATAACGTTTCTCTTCCCTTAAAACTGTTCGATTCTCACGATTTTTGAATTTGTTGTAGATAATATGAAAACCTCTGTACGTTTACCTTACAACAAAATATTTATTAAAAACTGAAACGTATAAACCTCGTTTTCCATATTACCTACAACATATTCAAAAATCGTGGAAATCAGACTTGATTTAGGGGGTGAGAAACGTTATCACCCGGAGTTACAGTATACGCATGGATTTTTTGATAGCTATTTAGCTACGCGATTCGCCACTTCGCGCTATGTACGCGGAGGTGCGGCGGCGGCGGGCTTTACGCGTCTCGTGTACATAGCGCGGAGGCGCCGAGGCGGCACCGTGTACACGAGCCCGTGCGGCGGCGGTGCGGTGTCGGCGCGGAGGCGGCACCGTGTACACGAGCCCTAAGACCGGTAGCACACCTCCGCCGCGAAATCGATGCGGCGAAACCGCTGACGTTCCGCTACAGTTTGTCCGTTATATGACGTGCGAAACATTAGCGAAACTGCCTGTTCTACCGCGTTAAATTGACCATGCTTCTGTCTCTTTTTCGCGGAATATCGGCGATCTGCTCACACGCCGCTCACATCTCCGCGTCCAAACCGCCATATCGCGTTGGACTTCAGCGGTTTTGCTGCATCGGTTTCGCGGCGGAGGTGTGCTACCGGCCTAAAGGCCGAGCCACACCGGATGAGTGACGTGCACGTGCACGTGCGCGTTCGCTTTCCACTGCGTTGTATAGTATGAATTCTCAATATGACATGTCACTAAACAACGCAGTGGAAAGCGAACGCTCACGTGCACGTGCACGTCACGCAAGCGGTGTGGCTGGGCCTTAATTCTGAATGTCAAACTTTGAAATTTTTATATTAATATCCATAAATTAGGTGATTCTGTTGGTTATTTTATTTGCATTCACTTAAAACCCATATACAAATTACGTGACACCATGTGAAGTTTTTTTTCTTTTCTTTTTATGGCAAGGAGAAAGCACGCGATGACGGCGGTACAGGCCACCTGATGGTATGTCGGATCTGAGACCCACAGACATTTGAAACCTCAAGATTACAATCTCAAAACTGCAATCCTAAGACTTCAAACGCGTTGCCATCCTGAGGACTAAGATGGAATGCCCCTATGCTAGTAATTTCACCGGTTGTTTTTCCCCACACCGGAACACAGCAATACGAACACTGCTGCTTGGCGGTGGGTTAATGGATAAGATGGTGGTAGCGATCCGGACGGACCGTGCACAAGGTCCTATCACCACTAAAGTGTCACCGTTGGTCGCTATTTGCTACGAATAATACATAGGAATGATCGTCGATTCGTCGATCATAAATAACTAGCTTATGTCCGTGACTCCATCTATATCCATTTTGGTTCTGTTTATTTGCACCACCGTAAACCATTTTCAAACCCCGACGCTAAAAGAGGGGTGTTATATTGACCGCTATGTGTGTGTCTGTCTGTGTGTCTATCTGTGACAACGTAGTTCTTAAAGGCCCAGCCACACCGGATGCGTGACGTGCACGTGCACGTGCGCGGTCGCTTTCCACTGAGTTGTATAGTATAAATTCTCATTCATCATCGCGCGACTAAGTAGGTACGTACAGTTACTTAGGTATGCGACGCGACGCGACGCGACGCGCGACGCGCTGTAACAAAATTAATGGTGAACAGCCGGAGATTGCTCAAAGATGCGCCAGTCGGGACTGCTCCGTTGCCGCGATCATAGAGAAGTCTGCTAAAGGTCGATATTGAGGCCCCGACGCGAAAATGTCAGATACATCACCGTCATCATCATCACTGCCGCGTCAGCCCCAAAAGCGCACTAATTCTTGTCCTAACAGAGTGTATTGCTGTGTATACGGGTGCTTTAGGAGCACTAAATCAGATCCGGATTTGTCGTTTTTCCATGTACCTAAGGACCCACAAAAGTGAGTACCTGAAAAAATACCTACCTATTAGCCTATTAATGTATAGGTACATACACGACAGAACAGTTGAGCAAATCAATGTGCAAGAGAGTTATAAAGTTATAATGTCGCAGAAACACAATCGTTAATTTTAACGTAGGTACTTAATTTATTTCTTTAGACTTGAAGCTGTAATTATGACAGGGTTCTATGGTTATACTTATACCTAATTGTTTGTAAATATTCCAATTTTCCCTCCTCTGTTATTTCATATTAAGTATTATGATGGTTATTTTTGCATCAAATAATAGTAGATTATACACCGAGGGGATAAAGCACTGTTTTATGTCACGGGCGCGATATTGAATCCTGGCAAATGAGGGACTGGAGTCCCGAACTCCAGATTTCACTCCCGAGTGCAGCGAGTACAGTACGAGTTAATTCCTGAGTGAAGCGAGGGATTCAAGCTTTATATGATTCGCCCAATACGAAAACAGCTTTATCCCAAAGGAGAATACTCTACTTTTCTCATCTTTTGCCAGACTACATCTTTCTACTTACTAAGTAGAAACAACGTTTATTAAAAACTTAAAGTACCTTTTTTAAAAAAAAAAGTACCAATTGTAATTTTTCATAGGAATTCAAACTTTAGGTGAGGCTTACTTTAGGTGAGGTTTGATTCGATATATAATTGGGCGATTTCGAGCATGTGGTGTAAAAACTATTTCTTCATCAATAGCAAATTTATTTCTCGTTTTTATTATTGGGATTTGGGTTAAACTTTTACAATAAGTAATAAGTAATAATAGTTAATCCGTTTACGTGCGACAGTTCCGTGGCGTACTGGTAGGTATTAGGTACTTGATTCTAGGGCTACTTTTTAGGGCTGACATATAGAGGTATCTGGGGATAAAAAAATCTCACTTAAATGTTATCCTTTTCTTTCATGTGATATGAGAAAGCAAAGCACTGCGATAACTAGGTACCTGGGGGAAGATGGGGTGGCTTCGTACAAAGGAAGCATTCGTACAGTGGTCATATGTCGACTATCCAACATGCCGAAGCGTTCATATTTGTATGCGTGACCGCCGCTCATATGTATAGGCTACCCTCCAAAAGCGATGGCAGTGCGGCAGCAGATTTCGCCAGAAATAATTAATTTGTGTTTTCGCGATCCGAAAGTAATTTTTGGTTCTCCTTTGAATGCGTCTGTCTCTAATAAGTTTTACTCGAATTGTTTTTTTTTTATATAGTTTGTAATTAGATGCTTGAGATTAATATGTAAACAATGGTTTTGGGATTACTTTAACAGTTATTTTTTATTTAGATTTTTTTTCGGATCGTTTTGGTTGGGGTACCTTCGTACAGTCAAAGTGTATGTAATTTTATACTGTATGAATGCACCCCATGAAAGTTAAAAAAATGTTTATCAAGAATAATTATAATCACAAAACCAGGTCAGTAAGATATGCCTAAAAGGTGACTGAAACAGGTGAAATAGTTGAACATCCAATGAATCCTGGGAAAAAACTAATAGTGTACCAAGCCACCCCACGTATGGGGTGCATTCGTACGTTTCCCACTTTTTGGGAAAACCATTTTATTTTGGCACAGTTGCTTTGTATCCAAACTGAAATACACAATTATTAGCCAAATAAGTGGAAGATGAAGTAACATTCATCTCATTTAAAAATAGCGGTTACTTTTTTTTTTACAAGGCTTAGAGTAAAAAGTCTACGAAGCCACCCCATCTTCCCCTACCTATAACCGGAGATTGAAAAATCTGCCCGTAGACTTAGGGCCGAGTTCACCAACCTATTTAGAAGACGGTTAAGTCTTAATCGACTGTTAGTCAATACATCTGACAACCGTCAAACCGCTAAACCGTTCGTTTAATTGTTGGTGAACTAGGGCCTGCTGTTAGATCAGTAGTTAAACTAACTAATCGTTAAAAATCGTAACTATTGGTTAAATCTCAAGGAAATGTGTCAAATTTTCGATTCCTTTTTCGAATTTTAACTGTTACTTATGTTAGATACCCTTTTCGGCAACGTACTGATTAATTAGTTATATTTATTATCTATTTTCTAGCGACACTTTGATTAGGTTTAGTGATTAGTGTTAAGGTTTAGTGTTAAATTGTTGATTCTGGCATGGGTAAAATTATGAGAGATGGGATGGCAACCCAGGGCTTAAAAAGGCGGGCTGTCAGAGTGACTAATGTCATAATTTTTCCTATGATTCGAGGTGAAAGGATTGATGGCGATTTTTATAAAACCAAATTGATAGACTGATTGTGATTATTAAAGCATTACAAAGTTAAAAGTGGTTTTAGTATAAAACGTTATACTTATCTATTATTTAAGTGCCTATACTCGAAAATCTAATTTAAGACCAAAAAAACTACGACCGATACGTCACTGTCATAAGTGTCAAAGTCACTTATGTCAGTGTCAATCGAACATTTCAGAGTTAGCCAACCTTTTTGAATTGGTAATCATAAATTGTTGTAAATATTTGTAGATAATTCTAACATTTTCAATATCAAAATCAAAAGTTTCTACCCGATATTCAAAACATTAAAATATGCCAAAACAAATATTTTCTCATATAGTGTGTTAAGTCATTAAATGGCGGGTGTGTGTGTGCTCAATGGCGATTTTTTTATCAGCTAAAACAAAATGACATGCTAAATTCGGATGCCTTACACTTATGCTTGATTTAAACTTGACAGTCACCCATGGACCCCATGGTGTCATGGTTGGTAAAATGCCCGATGATTGTCATTATAAAGTGAGCTACACACTTTTGGCCTGTTATTTTGTCGAATAGCTAAACGTATGTAATATTTAAATTGCATTTAACGTTGTTTACAACTATTGTTTATTTATCGTACCAAATGTTATTAATACCTGAAGTATTACAAGTGCAATAACAGTTTTGCTACCAAAAATCTTCTATGGTTAAATATAAAATAGGCCATCTTGTATTTGTGTAAATAACTTGAATTAACTTGTTTATTTAAATCGAAGGTTTAAAACTACCTACAAATAAATATTCTTAGTTCGGTCTTTTAAAAAGTGGAAATATACTAAGAGAATATTTTTTTTAGTGGCAACCCACGTTGGTCTTTAATTACATTTTCGAGTATAGTTGAGTTAACTACGTGGCGTCAGTGCATTATAAACAAGGCAAGTAGTTCATACATACATTATTATTATCTGTGATACGCGCGGGCCTTGGAATCTCTACCGTACCTACTGAGGTACCTACATACTCGACTCGACACGCCGTAAACAAAATGGCGGACCGGCGGAGAACGGAGAATGCTCAACGCTGAGCCAGTCAGGGCTGCGCCGTGGCCGCGTTCGCTCATTGTTTAGAATGATTAGTCCCCTTCATATTAGTGCTAATTGATTTTTTCAGTTAAGTTTCAGTTCGATATCGATATATCGTCATTCACGCAAAAATGTCGGAAACATCGCCGCATCGCCGTAAACGTAATCTCCCTCCGAATAGAGTGTATTGCTGTGTATTCGGGTGCCTTAAAAACACTAATACAAATCCGGATTTATCGTTTTTTAGTGTGCCTAAGGATCCACAAAAGTGAGTGCTTAAAGTTTGTTATAAGATAAAATTGACTTTTAAAGGTATCATCATCATCATCATCATCAAGTCGGGCGTTAAAGAGTAAAGCGACGGTACTCGGAAGTCTGTTTTTTGTTCATTGTAGGTAGGTACGTTTTTTAAACGCTCGAACATAATGACGCTTTGCAGTACAGGTACCTATGGCTAGGGTTTCCAAATTTGGATAAGTCATCAAAGTTATGAAGTTTGGACCTATTGTTACGGGGCAATACGGGGTTAATTATTTAAAAACAAAACTGTTTAAAAAATGCAATATCTGTATATTAGTATTTATTACCAAATCCTATACTTCAAGTGAACTAAATTACCTACTGCATATAAACGAGAAATACTGAAAACTCCGGTTCAGAATGTTGTTTGTATACTGTGAATAAATTATACAAGATAAGAAAATACTTACCAGCCTATTTCTGACTTAAAACAATCTTTGCTGCTATAGGTTTCTATGGTTGTTAGCATCGGTAAGGTTTGTTAAAAATAAATATATTATCAACGAAACCCTAGGTAAATCGGGCCCAACTTGCAATTGCCTTTTTTTTTAAATAGGTAGTTACAAAAAATATCGGGAGATAATTTAATCCAATCAGTCCAATAAGCGGAAGGGGCCGGGAGCTAATCCATATTTTACTGTTTTATTTTTTCAAGAGCGTTCATTTCGTTTGATCCGATCAAGTTGGCAACGTCTATAAAAACTATAAAATTAAAATTGATTTGTACGTTATTTGACATATTCAGATCACTATAGCATTTTTTGCTGCGATTTTAGTGTAACTTTTGAGTCCGAAAATGGCCACCGGGTTATTAAATTTTTATGGGAAGTATTCAAATGCGTCATTTAACATTAAAGGCATTGAAATATATAGAAATCTAGTTTGAATTGAATTCAGTTTATTGATTAGTGTTTTAGATGCCTAAATGCAGATTTTATCAATATGATTAACGATTATATGGCAAAAGTTTGATGATTACGTCAGACTTTGCCACTTTCTTATGAAGCCACAGCAAAGGACGTCTTTGTGCTAAAGTATCACTAGCATAGCAAGCAACACATACCGGTCAAAGACTCTTGACTCGAGAAACTGCTTTATCTGGAACGAGACATTGCTGCTTAGCTAACCAAACACAGCCCAGCTGAGTAGGATTAGACGATTGACCTGTTTCTTGGATATATCTATAAAATCATCCACAACTTTGGGTGTAGAATTTGCGACTGTCGAGGGCAACATGGAAATTAGACATGATTTTTGCCTTCTCCGTATTCATTTTAAAGCCCCTAGCCAATTACTAGAGGTTGAGAAACTTCACTAAAGTCATCGTCGACTCATCGAGCGCTGTGCTCACATCTTTCATTGTTGAGTCGAGGATATCTATTAAACTGTTGTCCTTATAAAAGAAAGAAATAGCAAGAATCACTGCAAGCACGTTTGTTTCCGTTGCTTAATCCACTAGCCTAACGACTCTCTAACTCATCATTCTGTGGTCCTAGTGAAAAAGGGTGTAAGTCTCCTGAAGATCAAGTGAAAAAGGGTTTAAGTCTAGTATACTCCGTTTATGTATATACCCTTTTGTAGAACACGTTAAGTCGACTTATACCCTTCTTCACTAGGTCCCCAGCATTTATCTTTTTTTTGTTTTCAGGCGTAAACAATGGCTGCAGATAATATCCCGTGAAGACCTGATCGAAAGAAATAAATCCAGTCGAGTATGTGAGGTACATTTCCAACAAGATGATATCATGAAATCACGTCGCAAAGTTTTGAAGAGGTGTGCTCTGCCTCGGTTGCATTTGCCTTGCCAAACCATAGATCATAAAGGGACACAAACTCATGTGAAGGTGTATAACATTTCAACCCAAACAGATGAGATAGCAAGCGTTATGATCAAGATGGAAAATGCAACAATGAATAACATTTCATACGAAACAGAGCAGATAGAGAGAGTTGAGATTAAAATTGAAGAGAACAACCTTTTATACCAAACAGAACGGTTGGAGAGGGTTGATATTAAAAATGAAATGAACAACATTTCATGCAAAACGGAAGAGATGCAGAGTGTTAAGATTAAAAATGAAACGAACAAAATTTCATGCCAAACAGATCAAACCTTTGCGCTGGGAAATACAATTGGAACCGCTTCAATTTCTACTAATACACCACAAAAAAGGAAACTTAAATCTTACTGTCTAGGTTGTCAGAAGCAACTAAAACATCTTAAAACAGTAAAGACTGGAATAAAATCACAAGACTTAAGACAGTTTAATAGGTTATGTGATCGGTTTTTATCTAACAAATTAGCTAAGTTAGTAAAAGCTCGAGCTCATTCAAAATCAAATCGTAGGAAACGGGTATTATCTTGAATACAAAATGATTTGTTTAAATTACCTAGTTTATAACGAAACTATATCAATTTAGTTGTACATGCCAGTTTCTACTTAAGAGGAATATGAAATGTGCGAATCACACGACAAATATGTTTGCTATTCTATGCAAATGACAACTTAATTAATACGAAACAAAGTCTGTTTTAATGTTCAACTTGTGTCGGCGATTGGCTGTGGCCGATGGCGGCGTCAGTGGATCGACTTTCATATGGCCAGACGACTGTGGTGTTCAAAAGGGTAATTGCAACAAACATAACTCATTTGTTAGTGTTATTTTTCATAAATATATCCTTATTATCAAAATAAAGTTGTTATTTGTTATAACCTAATCTAACCTATCCTAACCTACTACTTCAGATGCATGCATGCATATTTACTATCCGTTGAGTAAAACGTGGAATGGCCTGTTGTTTGATCGGTAGTTACACTAACTAATGGACAGAAAACGTTATTCATGGTTAAAATCTCAAGGAAATGTGTCAAATTTTTGATTCCTTTTTCGAATTTTAACAATTAGTTGAGTTAACTACTGATCAAACAACAGGCCCTGAGAGTCAACTTAGATGACGATTAAGTTTCTATTAATTCATTATAAGTTTGTAAGTTTGTTCCACAGTAATTTGAGTTCTGTTGATCTCGTATAATTTATTAGAAGCCTCATGAAACACATATATTTTTATGTATAAACATGAACAAGACTCACGCAAGGTGACTGTTCGATTCGAATATGGTCGATAAAACTGCGTCCAGCTCCCGGTCCACTGTACGGTCTGTGGCTAGCACAAGTAGTATTTTCTCGCCTGTCGCCTGGCGTCTCTATCGATACAGACTAGATAGAAAGGGAGATCCGAGCGAGAAACATGTCGTGGACAACTTTTAGTAGCCCTCCTCGAGTTCACAGTGAAAGCATACTAGATAAAATAAAATAAAATAAATGTTTTAAAAAACAAAAAACCGCCTTCTAAAACGCAAAAAAAAAATGTAAAAAAAAACAAAAAACCGCCTTCAAAAAGCAAAAAATAACTTCTTTAAAATGGTAGGTAAATAGGTCAGTCCAACTGAAGTCTGCTTTTGGTTAAAATATTGTTGGACGCCGACTTCAGTTGGACTGACCTATTTACCTACCATTTTAAAGAAGTAATTTTTTGCTTTTTGAAGGCGGTTTTTTGTTTTTTTAAACATTTATTTTATTTTATACTTTTTAGTGATCCTATTTATGCTGTTACGTAGCTCCACTTCTAAATATTAATAAGAAACTATAGAACATTTCAAGCTCGCCGCAGACAACGCCGCGGGAATGTCATAGTCATATTTAAACCTAAATGTGCTTCGTCATAGTCGCTCAACTTCCTTTATCGAAATATCTTATCACCACCCTTGAAATAGGTACCGTTAAGGAGTTCCGGTGGCCATCTGTGGTCTTCATCATCAGTTCCACTTCACCATATAGTACTTTTCAAAAGCAAATGCATGAGTTACAGTGAAAAATATCAAAATCGCTATAGGTGTGCCTATAATATTTGAGGAGTTCTCTTGATTTCTCCATGATCCCATCATCAGATCCTGACGTGGTGACAATGGGACCAACTAGAAAGTATACCCATTCGAACAACGAAAAAATTTTTCAAATCGGTCCAGTGGTCTTCGAGTAATCGGGGAACATACATAAAAAAAAAAACCCGACAAATTGAGAACCTCCTCCTTTTTTTGAAGTCGGTTAAAAAATATCCCGACGAATTGAGAACCTCCTCCTTTTTTTGAAGTCGGTTAAAAAATAACTTCTTTTAAAATTGTAGGCACCTAATAGGTTATTTTTTGCGTTTTTGAAGGCGGTTTTTTGTTTTTTAAAACATTTATTTTATTTTATACTTTTTAGTGATCATTTTACGCTGTTACGTAGTCCCACTTCTTGGTTGATATGAAACTTTAAGTTATTTCAAGCGCGCCGCAAGCAACGCCGCGGGAAAGTCATAGTGATATTTCAACAAGTAAATATTCTTCGTTGCAGTCACTCAACTATCTTAATCGAGATATCTTATCGCCACCCTTGAAATCAGTACCGTTGAGGAGTTCCGGTGGCCATCAGTGGTCTTCATCATCAGTTCCACTTCACCAAATGATACTTTCTGAATGCAAATGCTGGACTTGTTACTAAAAATACTAAAATCGCTATATGTTTGCCTACAATATTTGAGGAGTTCCCTCAGTTCCTCACTGATCCCCTCATCAGATTCTGTTTGGGTTGATATTAGTTATATTATATAGTTTTGTGTATTAATAAGGTTCCTACTATCCAAATTTGTCTATACCTATAAGATTTTGCATGTCATAGGAATGTTTACCGACAATAGGTCGCATACGTGCCGCTAGAGGGCGTTACTAGTTCCAAAATGTAGCTTAATTTAGATGTTATTGAATAAACTTGTCTTGCTCTGGATATCGATTACAAAGGTTGTTCGTTATTTCTCCCACACCTTCAGCGTACGGCACATAAAAGTGGTCCTTACCGAACGGATAATAAGAACTATATTTGAATAACAGTAAATTAACCTACAAAAAGTTGTTTACGAGTTCAAGTTAAAAGTGAAAAATGTACATTATTTCGCCAAGAATAGACTTAAAATTACGTATAAAGTGAATTTATAAGTGTATAAACATTACTGTGAACCTGTGAACTGTGAACTTAGAGTAAATCATGCAAGAATACATCGTTGAACAAGAAAATACTTACGCGTTGGTGACGACGACGATTACTAATTTTAAGAAAACGCCGAAACAAAGATTGACTAAAGGTTATGTGCAGGTTAAGTTGGAAGTACTCAGTGATTATTGGAAAAAATACCACAACAATCATTTGGAAATGTTGAAGTTAGTACCTAAACGAGAACGAAGTCAGTACGAGTATTTTACTAAAGATTATTTTATGCAGTTGGAAGAAAATGTTGCTAATTTAAAGGCAGATATGATGGATATGTTGATGACCACACCGAATAACGGAGGCGAAGCGAGTACATCGGGTTTAACCGCCACTTTGCCGAGCGTGAACGACGAAGTAAAATTGCCCAAAATCAACATTCCCCAATTTTCTGGCGATTATCACGAATGGACTTCCTTTCAAGATTTGTACGTTTCGCTTATACACAGTAAAAGTACAATAAATAAGGTTCAGAAAATGCATTACTTAAAAAGTTGTCTATCGGGTGCTGCCGAACAATTATTAAAGCATATACCGATAACGGAAGGCAATTACGATACGGCGTGGGAAACACTTATGCTCAGATTTAACAATAAAAGGATTATTGTGAACACAATATTGAGTCGATTAGTAAATCAACGAAAATTAACCTCGGGAACAACAAAAGGTTTACGAGACTTATTAGACACGACGAATGAATGTTTAAATAAATTAAAAAACTTAAATATTAATATCGAATCATGGGATATTCTGATAATTTATTTAATTGTGAATAAATTTGACCAAGAATCACATAAAGAGTGGGAACAAGAATTAGGCACGCTAAGTATTAGTGAATTACCGAAATTAGAAATGTTGACTAAATTCCTAGAAAAAAGGTTCCGTATATCAGAAATGATTCAAACGTCGTGTTCACCGTCATCGTCGTCATCGAGCTCAATTGTCAAGCAGAGAACATTCCATGCCAGCACAGTGGAACTTAAATGTACTTTCTGTAATCAAGACCATTTGTTATACACTTGTAAAGAATTTGCGAAATTAACAGTAGAAAAGAGAATGGAGTATGTGCAAGGCCGGCGGCTTTGTTTCAATTGCCTGGTGCCGGGGCATTCGGTGAAGTTCTGTAAACATAAATCGTCGTGCCGCCGATGTGGGAGAAAACATCACTCTCTGCTGCACAGCACATGGAGCCCGAGCCCGGGAAGCCCTGCGCCATCACCGACGAGCTCGGCGCCGCCTTCTGAAAGGCAAGAAGATATCAAGGAAGAAAAAGAAGATAAAAATAAAAAGCATATTCTTTCTCACCTCACTACGGGGAGTCAGGCGGTGCTGATGCCAACAGCATTGGTGCAAGTAAAGGCTGGGAATGGAGAAAAACACTTGATGAGAGCGCTTCTGGACCCCTGCTCGCAGGAATCCTTTATCACCGAAGCCGCTGCGCAGAGGCTTAGGTTACGACGGGAGTCTATAAGCGGACACGTCACAGGAGTTGGGCAAATGAAGACCCTTCTCAAACATTGTACAGAGTTAGAGTTTTCATCAAGAACCGAACCTACACTTCAGATGAAGGTAACAGCGTACGTTGTACGTCAAATTACCGACATGATGCCGGGAAAAAAGATTGATGTTGGAGATTGGAGACACTTAGATAATCTGTGCTTAGCAGATCCCTCTTGTCACACGCCAGGTCACATCGACTTACTATTAGGAGTCGAAGTTTGCAGTGAAGTTATTAAACCTGGTGTAATAAAAGGCCCCTCAGGATCACCCATAGCCCAAGAGACTCACCTGGGGTGGATTGTTTCTGGACCGGCGAAGACGGACACTACTGTCTTGAAAAACATAGTCAGCATGCATCTTAATGTTGATTTGCACAGCATGTTGAAGAAGTTCTGGGAGCTAGAGACCCTAGAAGAAGAAGATGTGAACACACTAGCTTCAGACGATAGGAAGGCAGAAGATATTTACGAATCTACACATACGCGTGAAAATGATGGCCGTTACGTGGTTAGGCTGCCATTTAGAGAAGATCCACCCACCTTACCACGTGACTCTAGAGAAATCGCAGTCAGAAGATGGAGCGCCTTAGAGAGAAGATTAGAAAAAACACCGTCTCTGAAAAACGATTATAACAACGTGTTGCAAGAGTATATAGATTTGAAACATATGGTGAAAATAGAAAGTGAAGATACTTCTGAAAAGTGTGTGTACTTACCTCACCACGCCGTTGTCAGGGACGATAAGGAAACCACCAGAGTGCGAGTCGTTTTCAACGCGTCCTGTGCTGGTTCTAATGGAGTCACGTTGAACGACGGGCTACTCATAGGACCGACTTTGCAAGAGGATTTGAGAGATATTCTGCTTCGATGGCGAACTCATAGAATTGCTTATGTGGCCGATATAATAAAGATGTACCGGCAGATAGGCGTACACGAAGCAGACACAAATTATCAGCGTATAATTTGGCGGGCTGATCTCCTCAAACCAATAGAAGAATATCGTCTCCTTACCGTAACATTCGGAACTGCCTGTGCTCCATACTTGGCTATAAAAACTCTACGCCAAGTTGCGATAGATGAAGGTTATGATCATCCCGAAGCAAAGCGTATAATTCTCGAAGATTTTTACATGGATGATCTTTTGTCAGGCCATGATACAGAAGAGGAAGCTGTAACGAATCTCAAAATTGTTTCCAAAATCCTAAAAAAAGGAGGTTTTGAAATGCAAAAATGGAGCTCCAACAGTGAACAGGTCATGCAAGAAGTGGAACCAAATAAAAGAGAACAAAATAAACAACTAGATGTAAATAGACGTGAGAATATTAAAACTTTGGGTATTGTTTGGGAGACAAAAGGAGACAAGCTAAGGATAACAAATAACTTAAGAGACTTACCGGATCAGACCATCACGAAAAGAAATGTCTTGGCGAATATAGCTTCGCTGTTTGACCCCCTTGGATGGCTGGCCCCTTCCATTGTCATCGCTAAAACATTTATGCAAAAATTATGGATGCTGGGCATAAGTTGGGATGATGAACTACCGGAAGATCTGAAAAAAGAATGGAAAATATTCAGGAACGAGATCCCTGCGTTGACTGAAGTTAAGATAGATCGCTGGATTCATATCAGTAAAGATAACGTGATTGAAATACACGGATTCGCCGACGCATCGATAAGCGCTTACGCTGCCGTAGTCTACGTGAGAGCTGTAGACCCTAATGGACAAATCAACGTCTCATTGTTGACGGCAAAAACGAAGGCCGCTCCTCTAAAGCAAGTATCGGTACCAAGACTAGAGTTATGCGCTGCTGTACTATTAAATAAGCTGCTGAAACATGTTGCAAAATTATTAAAGTTGAGAAAACAGCAAGTGTTTGCGTGGTCCGATTCACAAGTAACCCTAGCATGGATACAAGGCAATCCAGTTCGATGGAATCCTTTTGTCAAAAACCGAGTTATTGAAATCCAAAAAACTGATGGAATCCAAGGTTGGTACTATATCAACACTAAACATAATCCTGCTGATCCCGCGTCGCGTGGAGTGATCCCAAGAAAATTATTGTCTAATAAACTTTGGTGGCATGGCCCGAGATTTTTGCTGGAACCGGAGATTGCACTTTATAAACAAAACATACCTGAAACAGACTTGGAAAGTCGTAAAACAATTCAGTCAATGGTGACGGAAATAAATGCTAATGAAGATGAATTTATACTTACCTTAACGCGCAGACACTCTTCCTTAGGCAAACTTGTGAACACCGTCGCGTACTGCAGAAGATGGAGATTACACCTGAAAAACAAAAAAGGAAAGAAAGATCATTTACCTGTTTATTTGACATCAGAAGAGAGAAAAGAAGCGCTTACTATTTGCTTGAGAAAAGCCCAGGAGTCCGAATTTTCTGAGGAAATTAACGATCTGAAAAACAAAAGATTAATTAAAAAAAGAAGTCGTTTGTTACCACTCTCCCCCTTTTTAGATCCAAAGGGTGTGCTAAGAGTGGGAGGACGCCTGCGCCATGCGGACCTAGATACGGAACAAAAGCACCCTATCATTATATCGAAGACTAATGCTCTGTTACCTCTTCTTTTGGCAGAAGCTCACAGCCGTACCCTCCATGGCGGCCCGCAACTGATGGTGACGTACCTGCGCTCAAAATACTGGCTGATCAATGTCGGAAATATTATCAAAAAATATGTACGCAGATGCGTCATTTGCATAAGACAGAAGGCAGAGACTAGTACACAGCTGATGGGGGACTTACCTGTTGTAAGAGTAAAACCAGCTAAACCGTTCCTCTTCACTGGAGTAGATTTTGCTGGACCTATCAACGTTCGTATGAGCAAAGGTCGCGGCGCAAAAAGTAATAAGGCTTATATTTCACTTTTTGTGTGCATGGTGACCCGCGCCTTCCATATCGAGCTGGTGAGCAGTTTAACATCTCAGGCATTCCTAGCTGCCCTTAGAAGATTTGTGGCCCGACGGGGAAGGTGTGCAGAGATATGGAGTGACCACGGTACGAATTTTGTTGGCGCTCAAAAGGAGTTGATCACGATGTGGCGTCAGGGCAAAGCTGGCTTACCTGATGAGTTTGCAGCGTAGCTAGAAGACCTGCATATTAAATGGAAGTTTATTCCCCCTGGGGCTCCTAACTTTGGCGGTCTGTGGGAAGCAGGAGTGAAATCGATCAAACACCATTTGAAGAGAGTCGTGGGGAACTCCACCCTCACCTTTGAAGAACTAACAACCTTGCTTACCCAGATCGAAGCATGTTTGAACTCTCGGCCACTATACCCTCTCAATGACGACCCAACGGATCTTCACACATTAATCCCTGGTCATTTTTTGATTGGCGAGCAGCTCGTCAGTATTCCGGATGACGATTTCACTGACTGGAAAATGCACAGCTTGTCTAGGTGGCAACTGACTCAAAAGATGGTACAGGATTTTTGGAAAAAGTGGCAGTCCGAGTACTTAACACGTCTTCAACAGCGCCCAAAGTGGAATCGCGTGCCAAAGGATTTAGACACAGGAGACTTGGTGCTGATTAAGGATCAACGACTGCCTCCAGGCCAATGGCCAATGGGTCGTATAGCTGCCAAATACCCAGGCTCTGATGGGTTGACCCGAACTTATGATGTGCGCACAACATCTGGTGTTATGCGAAGACCTATAACCAAGCTATGTGTTTTACCAATGTTAAAGGACTCCGTCCTTTCCGGGGGAGTATGTTTGGGTTGATATTAGTTATATTATATAGTTTTGTGTATTAATAAGGTTCCTACTATCCAAATTTGTCTATACCTATAAGATTTTGCATGTCATAGGAATGTTTACCGACAATAGGTCGCATACGTGCCGCTAGAGGGCGTTACTAGTTCCAAAATGTAGCTTAATTTAGATGTTATTGAATAAACTTGTCTTGCTCTGGATATCGATTACAAAGGTTGTTCGTTATTTCTCCCACACCTTCAGCGTACGGCACAGATTCAGAGTTAGTGACAATGGGACCACCTCGGAAGTATACTCTATCAAACTAAAAAATAATTTCTAAATTCGTCCACAATTGACACAATTGACATACCTATACATAAAAAAAATACATACAGTGGAACTTATAACCTCCTCCTTTTTTGAAGTCGGTTAATGATTAACCCCTCGTATGTAGGACGGGGTCGCACACTTGCATCCATAGTCTGTCGGAAAATGGCGGGTCAAACTTCAAATTCAAATTTGGAATCGTTTTATAATGTTTTGGACGGTTCATTCAACGAATGATGAAATTTATGTATGTCTATGGTTTATTGGGATTGGAAAAAAGAAAACACTTTGGACTCTAATAAACTTTAAATTAAGTTAAAAATCGAATAAAATCTTGATCAATTGCCATGACTTGCACCGATCAGTGTTTAAAAAATGGTTCCATGGTTTGTAACAAACCAATGTTTGAGTGAGTAGAATAAAACCTACCAAGGGTAAAATAAAAGTTACTGCCAAAAACGAAACTAAAAAATAAACAGTGTAAAATAAACCTAAAGGTTACATCCACGGAATAGAAAAAACAGTGGAAGTGCCATGAGCTTCGTTTAGTATCAGACACGTTGTCGCCAATACTCACACTATCATAAAAACAACACGCCACCATGGAAAATGTTTTTGGTGTGGCTATCGTTTTTACATTCCAAAATAGGGCCTCACCCTACTTTAAAAATCGAAGTTCGAAGTTACGTTAGCTCCATCTCTGTCACTCGTCATTCGAGACTAAATCGAGAGAAAGGGGTGGAGCTAACGTAACTTCGAACTGCGATTTTCAAAGTAGGGCCGCTGTAGTCGCCAATACTCACACTATCATAAAAACGCCACCATGGAAAAGTTTTTGGTGCGGCTATCGTTTTTACATTCCAAAA
Organism: Acleris literana; assembly: GCA_946894065.1. Taxonomy (NCBI): domain Eukaryota; kingdom Metazoa; phylum Arthropoda; class Insecta; order Lepidoptera; family Tortricidae; genus Acleris; species Acleris literana. Next base: position 7,343,810 of record OX335694.1, read on the forward strand.
TAGCACAATAAGGCATGCCTCTGGATTTATTTCCCAGTTGAGAAATATTTATTCCCACAACTTTTACGCACAAGCGATCGCGGAAAACTATGTTAGGTTAGGTTAGGTTAGGTTAGGTTACGGAACTCCGCATAACCATACCACACGTGACACGCCCACATCACACTTCTACTGTTTTTCTGTTCTGTGGATGCATTCGACCCACATTCGACCAAACGATTAAACACCGAATTTGTGTAGACTAATCTCGGAGTAAGTCTTATTCCAATTCTGGTGAAATGTGGCCTTACTGTGTTTTGCTACGAGTGCTACGACTTTATAGTTACTGGATGGTTTTTGATGCGGTTTCTGTCCACAGAGTCCATCAATTTTACTATTGAAGATTTATATTATACCAGAGGGCGGGTTTCTTATACTCTTGTTAACTATACTACAATTATACCAATATCGTAATAGATTTCTCGTACTTTCTTTATGTGGTTCTCACGGTATAAGTAAAATTCAATTAACAATTTAAACAATCTTGCTTTTAGCACCTACAGAAAATCTAGCGGCAAAAACGCAATCATTTTACTTTATTTCTTATTAGGGCGTTTTATTTTTAGATTTTATTTGAACTATAATATTGATTCTTAAGGACAGTTTATTGATTAAAACCATCGACGATGTTAAAGCTGAGGCACAGTATGAACAAATCAGCAAAACATCTTCAAACCAGGGTTCATCGAGCGGCTTTCACAAGCCTTACATTATACACGCCACAAGCATGTGCAGTGGTGAGCATGACATTACGAGCAGCCATTGCAGCGTGAAGGAGTAACAAACTAACACCCAAACTTTCGCATTATGATACTAGCTTTTGCAACTCCGTCCACGTAGAAGGGCCAATCAACTTTTTTACCCACACTTTTATTTTACCGGATTTCAACAAACATGTTTGTTTTTAAATATAATATCACTGCTTATTTTCGTTTTTAATGATGTAGTAATTTTACTAGTTTATCAATCTATCTTTTTCAAATACCTACCCATATCTTAATTTCTAAAATGTGTGAAAATTGGGTAATTACGTGTCTACTGAGTTACTGTCCGCGAATTTGTGTGATAAATAGTGAATTGTCAACTGAGTTACCACATTTTTATTACATAAATTTTTTTTAAACAATTCATTATAATTTGGTTTATGGAAGGAGTTAATGATATTACTACAATTTAAAAATAATTTCACTTAAAATAAGTCCCCAGATTTTATTTTATTTATTAAAATCTGAACGGTGGGCAACAGACAGAAATGTGTGGGTAAAAAAGTTGGTTGACCCAGAAGTCGTTTATCGCTATTCCCTCAGGAACTGTCCAATATTCCAGGATGAAAAGTAGCCTATGTCCTATTCCAGACTATAATATTGTTCTGTGCCAAATTTAGTCTAGATCCGGTCTGACGTCCTGGCGTGATTAAGTAACAAACATCCTAACTTTCGCATATTTTTTTATTGATAGCCAGGAGTACCCGGCTTGCGTTGCAATGCTACGTAAAGTAAAAAAGTATAAGACACTTATTTTTTGAGCCAGAAACCCTCGCGGGCGCACCGTACACAGTTTCATCCCAATCTGCGGGCCGATTATGGTCCTGTTTATCGACATAGATAAGCGTGTATAAAACATGTCACTTTCTGACCAGTATGTAAGTGCGAGAGTGACGGAAGCTTTATCCACCGCGATATAGGCGACCATAATACAGGCCCTGCGGGCCGATTATGCAGACACTTATTTTAAAAGTATTATATAAAGTCCGCTATTCAACATCCAACATGTGCAAAAATGGATCGATTTCGTGTCACTAGCAACTTTTTTGCTAAATAGTAGTAATCTCGCGTGATTCTTGTCACACTGGACTTAAACACAATAGTCGTCGCTATATCGGCGCAATAACTTTATCGACATGGTCAACCATATTAGGGATTTTGATAAAAAAGACGACATTGTTAAAAATTTAGACATATCCACTCGATAAAATGGTGTCACGCATAATTGGCCCGCTGATCAATAGTTACGGAAGGCATAGAGGACAAACATACATTGATTTTTATATTTATATAGATGGGTTTACTCTTGATTAGCTGGAGCTGGAGCTTGGCTAGCTTGGCTTGTCGGAGGACGAAGATTTTATAGACGATAAAGCTAGCTCACCCAGCAGATGCCTATTTATAATATTACTAAGATTAGTAGGATAGGATACAGTGGGACTGTTAACTGCAGTAAAAACCAAGTAAAAGCTATTTCTTATTTCAACACTTCAAGCAACTAATTAAGAAACATGCACTCAGCATCATAACTTTTTCATCAATCGGAAAGTCCTCAGGGAAAGTCAGCGTGAAGTCAGTTCCCATGGTCTCCAAGACGACTCCAACATCTTTCCCAGATGACGTCACAGAGTGGTTGACGCTGAAATACCCGCTACAGTCTATCTCATGAGTGACTACATCATTACAATTTTTTATAGAGTAACCGCTCCAGAGATTTTCTTCTATGGATCCCACGAAGTGGTCCGGTGGGCCCCACACGAGGGTCGTGCTGAGGAACCACGACCGCGGCCGAGATATTTGCACTACTTCGTTTCCGTAACGATTGAATATTTTGACGACAAATTTGCGGAAGTGGCTCTTTTTTGCTGCGATGAAGACCTTGAAAGGAAGAAAAATGAAATTAAAGTGCTCAAAAAGGTTATAGGGCAATTATAAGAGATTGACATGGCGAGTAGCACACTTGAAGCGGTTGACAATAGGATTTTTTCGAATTAAAATTAAAATTCATTTAAGTGTTCAAAATATGGTGAAATTAGGATTTGAAAAGGTGTTCTAAAAAGGTATTTTTTATTACCTATTTTATTTACTGAGAAAAAAAAGTATATTATCGCTCTATTGGGTGTACACGAAAAGTATAACTAATTCACCTTTCGCTGGAAACTGGTGAAGAGAGTGCACTTTTAGTACACTTGATTCATCTATTGGGTATCTATTAAAGTCTTCACATTAGTATACCGTAAAACGGGGCGAGTAGGGATTAAGGGGTGAGTAGGGACACAACCTAAAATGAAGCATATGTTACTAATTATAAGATTGAAATTATTACCAATAGACGTAACGTTATTGTCCATTTAATAATTGTTCTTATTTGTAACAAGTTATGACTTATTTTAGGTTGTGTCCCTAATCACCCCGTTTTACGATACTTACCCATTCATTGCCGAAGACGCGAATTTGCGTCCATGTATGTGTAATCGTAATGCCGAGGACGCGAATTCGCGTCCTCGAGTTATTTGTTTTTTTTTTGCTAGAAAACAACTGTACTTAAATGCTGATACCAAAATGTTACTGTCGCGTGGAAGGTGGCGGCACTGCGTGATGAGTGAAAATATGAGGCGTCGGCAATGAATGGGTTAATAATCCTCAAATCACCTAAGGGTATTCAAATCGGTTGTCTAATGATAGGTACCTATAACAACTTTTAATCTATGTTGTCATTGGCATTATGTCAGTTTGTCTAAAATCACTTATCATAAACATTCACTTCGCTTAATAATCGTTTAAGGGTACCTAATACTTGAATCATATCGCTAAAAAAGCCAGCACCGTGTCCCCAAACCCGTTTACCTTGTGCCCTGAATCATTGTAGATCGTGAATGCAATATCCACCACACCCATGCTCTCATGGAGCTTGTCCAGTTTCCTGGTCACCGTCAGGCGTGTCAGGCAGTACAGGTAGGCTAGCCCTGGATAATCCACTTGTACGTTGGGACACTCCATCCATATTTCCTGGTGCTGCTGCGCCCGCGCTGTAAACATTTATACACGCTTGTTCCTCTTCATTTTAAGTGCCTATCTGAAGTGTTTAGAGAGATTTTAAACAGCTTTTTAAGAAGGCACGTGTTCAGGTTTGTTTTTCTGTCAATGAGTGACATTCTGACGTGAACTGTCACAAATTGAGAACTAAACGCTGTGGTTATATTCTTTTTTCGTAAAAGTTTTATTTTGTGAAATGTGATACCTAAGTGTGATACACTTAAATTAAAGTACGCGAGTGAATGGGGGATTCGGAAACGGTCAGGGAGGAAGATGGCCGATTGTAAAAGTCCGGGTTTTTACTTTTGATTAAAGTACTTCAACAGAAAAACATACTTGGCCTAAACCAGATAGGTACCCAAATAGCCAAATGTACAAAAAATTACCGTTCCCCCATATCTCCGAAGTTTATGGACCAAAAATCTGAAAAAATCCTGATGCAATGGTAGTTATTTATAGGTATTTTACGCGAAAAATAAAATGATGTTGTCAAACTTTAGTTTTGGAAAAAATATCAAATAACTGTATTAAAATTTTGGCTAGGCAAAATGGACCTTATTGCATAAAAATAAAGTTCATAACAAAATTTGTATTTTCTTTTATCTTAAATACGGAACCCGCGGTGCGCGAGCCGGACTCGCACTTGACCATTTTTTTTTATAAAAAAAGAAGAAAGAAAGGGTCCGGGGGTCGTTTATAGACGAGCGATTTGTGGCCGGCAACTAGGTACATTATGGTGACGTTCTCTAACATACTTAATTATTAAATAGCAATGGTTGCCAGATTGCCACACGTTGCCGTGAAATGTTTTTTGTTTTTTTGGGACTAGGTGAATTTGTGTATGATTGTGATTGTCCTCTGATATTTATTTAATTTATTTTTATCTGTTTACCAGAGCCCCCAAAGACAAGCAGTGGTTTAAAATAGTGCTTATTATTTTTAAACACGGTTTTTCTACTTTTTAGCGTTTCATACACAAAGGTCAAAGGATCAAAGGTCAAAGGATGGCTCAAAGCCATCGTCATCAAAAGCACTAACGCGCCAAATTTATGTATACATAGACCTTATTATCAGCGGTATAGGGGCGTGTTGATATTTATGACGCCTTGGGAACGTATATTATATGATTATGACTTTAACTAAGCTGTATACTTTGTAATAAATAACTATATTTTTAATTTTTATTGATGACAGCGACACCTAGGACTTTGACGCGTACTATTTCGTTTCAAGAATGAGCAAGCAAAACGTGAAACGCGCCTAACATAATCGTTTAAAAAGTTTTCACTAGATGTCACTACTTGTTATATAACATAATGGTTTAAAAAGTTTCCACTAGATGTCACTGCTCGTGAGCGCTTACGTATTGCTATTGGGGCGCCTTCTAGTTCGACTTACAAAAGCTAGGTGGCGTTGGCCACACTAACAGAGTTAAAGTGTTTCAATTCAAGATGGCGCCCCTCGCTAATCAATTTGACTGCCACTTTTGGGTCAATGTATAAAATTCAATAGCAAGGCACGCCGTCTCATATTAAAAACACTATATAGTCGTTATCTACATATAGTTAAAATAGGACCGATATGACTTCATTTTGAGCAATAAGAATTTCCGATGTTTCCCCAAAAACAATTTTAGTGCGTTAATGTCGGTTTTGTAAGAGATCGACTACTAATTTAAAACTGCATGTCTCCCTCCACTAAACGACGTACATGAAACATGCATCCACACGTGAGCGTAAACAAATTTGGCATTCAGTGAAGATTGTGAACCGACGACGCTTATAGGTAGGTACATAGCTTACATAACTGTCAAGAAAAAACCATACAAAAGCTCCGGGTGATTCCTAACCTTTCTCACCCCTAAATCAAGGTCAATTTCCACGATTTTTCCGAATATGTATGTATGTAGTAGTTTATGAAAAACTAGTTTTGCACGTTTCCATTTCTTAATTTATTTCATTCGTACCTTTCCATTTTCTTTTATATTCGAAATTCGAAAAACTCAGCCTTGGTTTAAGGGGACTCGGGATCCTTAGGGGAGAGAAAAGTTACCGTATTTTGTATGGAAATTTTCAGCGTCACAATCTTCTGAAGATTAGACTACATCTACCAAAAACATTGTAAGTAGGTACCTAGGTAGGTATTGTAGGTAGGTTTGATAAGTACCTACTCTATAGCAAAACGGACAAAACGGAACAACTTTACACATACACTAGCCTCGTAAGTCTCAGTGTGCAAAAGGATGTACATTATCAAGGCAATTTTATTTGAACTGTATTGCAACAAGAATAAAGTTTATTTTCCTTTCTTCATAAATTGAAAATGGCATTTTCGTACCAACGTAATTGAACTTTATTGTCTTGATGGTAGATTCAAAGTCGCACTGACAAAAAACTGGGTGTTTGTAGTACGGTGGGCCCGAGGGTAGAAGACGCCCGCGACGCGTTTTCGTTGTACCCGACTGCCGGAGGAGGAGGGTAATGTGTTTAACAGCAATACATGTATGTTTATTCCTTTGTGGCGCTCTAGAAACTAAACGCGTTATCCGATTTCGATGATTCTTATGTCAATCGAATTGTCTTAATCTTGTGAGTGTCACTAAAGATAGGACAGTAATCAAAATTCAATATGGCGGCAAGCACACGCCAAACTTTAAAAAAGAAAAAAATAAAGTCTATGAACTATAACAAGTGGGGTATCATTGAATACGTATTTAAAAATCTTCTTTAGGTTTCTTTCATAATTTTTAATTTTGAATGATCATTTAGGATTTATAACGATATAAAGTTGGTTGGCAACGGTCGGGTTTTTTAAGACCGAGCCACACCGGCTGCGTGACGTGCACTTGCACGTGCGCGTTCGCTTTCCACTGCGTTGTATAGTGACATGTCGTAATGAGAATTCATACTCTACAACACAGTGGAAAGCGAACGCGCACGTGCACGTGCACGTCACGCAACCGGTGTGGCTGGGCCTTTAAAGCTTGTTGTAACTACATTATTATCGTTCTTTATGACGTCAGAGAAAAAAAGCATAAAATACGACTTGTTTTTAAATGTCAGGTACGTAATCATTGTCACGACGTTGAAATTAGAGTTTTTTTTGTTTACACTATATTTCTTAAAATAAAAAGGCATACACGCGAGCTCCAGAGATTTCTAAAGGCATCATTATACTTACGAAATAAAATAATAATATCGCAATGGTGTTTACGCATTTTTCATATTCAATAAACATGTTTTGGGGGTAGAGGGCGTTCACCCCGGCCCCGCTAAATTACCAACAACTGAAATATATTTCATTTCGTACGAAAAGAAGGCATTTTCTCCACCAAAGTAGAACACTTGGAAATACTTTAATATTTGTATTGGGTATTATATTTTATTCGGCGAAAAAGATGATAACGTTGGTACAGCTTTTTATTGGGTAGGTACAGTCAGGGACATTGGCGGTCGTCCACTTAAGAAAATTTTAGCTTGTTCGTTGCAGCTAGCTAATCCTACAACGCTCAGGTCGTTACGCGTCGAACGCGCAAACGAATATCACCCTAGAGGTGGTCGACTGGGAATGCCCCTGACTGTACACTACATAATTCCGAATTGATTAAAGTTCCGAATTTTCATTATTTAGAATGCAATGTCTTGATAGAAGACTTTATTTTTTTGAATCGTTTATACCTAAATCAAACCTAACCTAAGGGCGTATACAGAAAGAAAGCTGGAAACTTATAAGCGCTTACCGGCGCTTGACAGCGCTGGTAACCCGCGCAGGAAAATATATGAACGCGCGCCGATAAGCGCTTATAAGTACTGAACGGTGCCGACAAGTTATAAGCGCTTATCGACGCGCGTTCATATATTTTCCTGCGCGGGTTACCAGCGCTGTCAAGCGCCGGTAAGCGCTTATAAGTTTCCAGCTTTCTTTCTGTATACGCCCTAAGTATAGAAATTGAGTTATGTAATCTAAAATAGCTCTCGCATAACATAGCTTTCGGAAAAATGAAAATTAGAACAAATGAATATTCGGAAAAAAATCATTTCGATTTCCTCTTTTTAAAGCTTGCTGCTTAACCTAGCGTACCTAATTTTACGAGTTTTATTAGTTTTAAACAAAAATGCAGCGCTCCAAGTGGACAAAAATAGAAATTATTAGATAAAATCTTAGTATAAACAGCTGCCGCTAGATGACGCTACTGGTAGAAAATAACGGCCGTTTTTTGAAATCTGATAGATAGAGGGCAGTGATTCATGGTCACTCTGACTGTTCTGGGACTACGGACCCAGTGTTGCCAACTCAGGGGTTTTACCTCCAAATTTAGGGGGAACGGAGTTAAAAAGGAGGAATGTTAGTCGCAGTTTTTTTTGAGGTTTTTTTAGGGGCTCCAAAGAAAATCTTATGGCCTTTAGAAAACAATGTTTCTAAAGGCCATTATGCACGGATTTTTGCACTAAACTACACCTACTACCTATAATAAAATTAAAAGTATTTTCTATAGAGACTAATATTTAGGGGTTTTTAGGGGTATTTGAAAAAAAATTGGTAGAAATTTGGGTACGGGTTGGCAACACTGTACGAACCTCTATTCAAAATGGAGGAGGTTATTCTCAATTCGGCTGTATTTTGTACCACATGGGTGAGGACCAAAAAGTTGGACCACAGTTAAGCGCAGTTAACTATACAAACAACGAAGTCGAAAAAAGTTCCGTTGTGCGACGATAAGTATCCCTACAGTTGTATGGCTAATTTTCGTGTCACAACGGAAAAGTTTCATAGAAAATTTAATTAAGTGATTTAGCGTGCCCAAGTTTTTGGTCCTTAACCACATAGTTATCATATAATCAACGTCATACTGGATCTTGTTCACTTGACAGTAAAGGTGGTGGTGGTATCGAAAAGCGTATTGTTTCGCAAACATTCATCCCCACAAGCAAGACCCGAGACATCCCAAAATGGGCTAAACAAAATGGAATAGGGGCCGTCTAGGTACGGTCGGCCAAGAAAGTGGTCTACCAGTTTTGAAAAAAGTTTCTGTGAGATCTAATTATCGCTAAGGTTGACACTCGTCACTGTCATAATATTATTGCACGGGAAAATCGAATTTTTGTAATCATTACGTGGAAATGAATTTCAACCGTAGGGTGGTAGACTACATTTTTGGCCTACTGTACAAAGGCGATAGTGTGTGGCGTGGACGACGCGAGCCACACACTTAGGCTCTCAAAAGACTTCAATCAAAGTCCTCCAAATAAATTGCAAGTGTGTACCTATATAATGTACCTATGTATGTAAACTCTTTATTGCACAAAAATATAAATATTACTATATTAATATCCCTAAATGGGTATGGGGTTGGACACATACAAGTGTGGTGTCTGGTGTGTGATAAAACTGATAAAAAACCTTCCCAAACAAACATCGAATGACACTATAATCCATTTAGTTTAACAACCTAGTACTGGAAAAGCGCACTTGCACGTGATTGGCTAATGAGAATCCGCTCAAGCCGCATTCACAATGGAGCAGAGGGCCTTGCCAAGATGCATTGCGCTAACTAGCGTTTCTATTCGATTGGTTTAAAAACGAAACGAATAGAAACGCTAGTTAGCGCGGTCTCTATCTTCTGTCCTTGTCATTTGTATGACACTGTGCGAGCGAGAGAAGCCTGTACTAGGTCGTAAAAGTAAATGGGTATAGGTAATTTATTTGAAAAAACACATAATGGCAAATCGAAAGCCTAAAAATAACTCAGAAAAAACCTTCAAACCACATCGTGTGGCGTCTCAAAATAAAGGGCGTTACACAACGATTCTAAAAATACATACGTGGATGCGTAATTGGGTATTAATATGATGACGATGGTACTGTATGTCGGGCAGATAAATTGTATATGAGTAGGTAGCAACGGGCGGGATATTTGATCCCTAATTAATTCAACTTATACTCCTACTGGAGGCGAAATACCAGCCCCTATTTCACCAACCTGACAATGACAGGTGACAGGTGACATTTCGGTGTACATGGTGCAGCTTACTTGAATCCTACTGATTTGAAACATTGTTAACTTTACAATGTATAGCTAATTGTCACCTGTCACCTATAATTGTCAAGGTGGTGAAAAAGGGGGCAGGTGGTCCAGAAAAAAATGAATAATGCTAATGTTAGCGATTTCCGAAAGCTGTCAAAATGTATGATTGACGTAAGCTCACGTTGTATCGTCGCTCGCTTATGTCAACTCCATACATTTTGTCAATAATTTTTGGTATTTCATATAACTTAAAGTTTAATATAACATAAAACAAGCTTTAAAAATCTCGCCTGTCGCTAGCCAACTTTAAATCGCTATAAATAGTAAATGATCATTCAAAATGAAAAATGATGAAAGAAATCTAAAGATGACTTTTTAAATACCTATTCAATGATACCCCGCTTATCATATTATTTAGTTCGTCGACTTTTAGTTTTCTTTTTTACAATATGGCGTCTGGTTGCCGCCGTATTGAATTTTTATTACTGTCATATCTTAGTGACACTTACAGTGCTACCATTTTCTAAATAGCTATCGGCAATCATCGTTTTTCTATGACACCCGAGTGACAAATATACTGTCAGTGGCTAGTGCAAGCGTGACAGCGATAGCCAGCCGAAAGCTATTAGAAGCTGGGAATACTGTACAAGATTAAGGGCTAATTTTTCAATCTCCAGTTAACACGATCTGTCAGGTAAATGGTAGCTCTGTCCTTATCTTTCTTATGTCAAAGAAAAGGACAGAGCTACAATTTACCTGACAGATTGTGTTATCTGGAGATTGAAAAATTTGCCCTAAGACAAATCGATTGACATAAGAATCATCAAATTCGGCTCACGTGTTTAGTTTTTAGAGCGCCACAATGGAACAGACATACATACATATATAGGCTGATAAACACATTACCATCCTACAGTTGGGAATTATTTGTTGAATTGCATAGTTATTGAATAAAACTGCACAAAATGTATCACTAACGAATTTACGATTCCATTTTCTATTTTAGTAACCTTAGGCCCTGTTGTTTAATCAGTAGTTAAACTAACTAATTGTTAAAATTCGAAAAAGGAATGGAAAATTTGACACATTTCCTTGAGATATTAACCATTAGTAACGTTTTTTAACCATTAGTCAGTTTAACTACTGCTCAAACAACAGGCCATTAGTGATTTAACAAATCATAACGTAATAGAGTGAAGTAAGTCACTTTATAACTTAATCAAAAATTAGTTTTTCTTAAGTACAGTATGATTATTATTTCTACAGAATCGAATGCGCACCCTTTCCTTATCCCCCAACTTATCCATTGTACTTCTGCATTAGTAAAAGAAAAATAATAACTTCCCCCATCTTATTAAGGGAAAAATCTTTAATTGACTTCCCTCCCCCATACAAGTATACGTGGTACAGAGACAAACAGGATGTATAAATAGTTGTACGGATATATAGTAATAAAGTATAAATGATGGAACTAGCATATAGGAAAATATAATATATTTGTTCGCATAGCTACGGCGGAGCTATATATATTGTTGGTGATGGAATAACAGAGGGGTGGAGCCGCCAGATTTATTTTCTGGATATTTATGGCTGTTGGTTGTGTTACTGTATTTTTTTTTACTATTTCCAGTTTTCTTCCTGGAATACGGATCCTCAACATCCTGAAAGCTGTTGGATATTTTTTATAAAACTGTTACAATTATTATAACCGAACACTTATGCTGTTTCGGTATGTGTACGACGACGCGAATGCGCCATCCAGCAGTACCTACTAACTCAGGGTGAACATACACACAGCTTTAAAATCGAAAATTACACGTAAACAAAGATTAAAAATATCGCAATATTTTATAGTTTGATGTTTGATTTAGCGTTGGTAGTAATGCGTATATTTGTGCCACAAATAATCATGTGTAAAAATGGATGAGTTTGAAGTTGCATTTGACATTTATTTCTAACCTCAAACTGACAAAACCGGTAATAAATTCTTTTTTTCACAACATTTCCGAAATGGAAGAAGTGCGAGCATTTCATATTAGCGACACGTGCGAGCTACCTACACCATCAAAGTTCATATTATTCGCTAAGCTTCGGTTGCTTTGGCACCGTATAAACGATGCGTATACCAACATTACTAAACCTACAGTATGATAGCTCTTAGAAGGTGCCTTGGGTTAGTACTTCTCTCTCACTCGCTCTCATACGTTCTTATTAAGAGCGAGTGAGAGAGAGGTACAAAACTACAAACTCAAAGCATCTTCTAAGTGCTCACAGACTGTAAGCTATTTTACTGTAGTATTGGACAGATTTGGACATCATCCAACACACGTATGAAATTTTTACATGTTTTTCAAGCTCTCCGATATTTTTCATTTGATTGTTTCTACATGTTTCGTGACCATGAAAATATTGATTGTGTTTATTATCGTAGTAACCATTATGTGAAATTAACTCTTGATGTTTGGTCGGTCTTAATAGTAACTGCATTGCATTTTAGTGCTTTGTCACTTTAACTTCATGTTTGAACTGCAGCACTACTCGTTCAAAGGCGTTAAAGCGATAAGGCAAGTGTGCAGCTAAGTAGCTGCACTGCCTTGCCTTAATAAGGCCTGCTGTACTTTTACTATACCTACTTAATTTGTATGGTTCCGTACCTAAATGGTATTAGAACCACAATGAGAAACGTATGGTGTGAGAGTTCAGTGTCTTAGGTAAAAAGCCATTTTTATTTGTATACGTAGTTATTGGAAAAAGGGTCTTAGGTTAAAAAAAATAATGACTCTGTAAATCCCGACTTCACTCTTGAAAATGTGTGTAGACACGGTGTTTTTTCTTATCTGAAAACAAAACAAGTACAGCTCAAGCATCACTTGGTGCTCTAATGCAGGTCAAAACATGAACGTTGTTTATGTTACAATACTATGCAAATTGTGGTTTCAATACTTTGAAAGAAATAAAACGACTCAGGAAATGCAGAAAGACTTGGAAGTGAAAAGCCACATTTAGCAACTAAAAATAAAATTGCTCCGTCTCCACGGCTCCCCAGTTCGGAACACACATACGAAGCGCCGCGCTCCGTCTTAAGGACGACATATGAAGTAATTTTTTTTCCAACCCCTACCTAATCCAAATAAGACCTTATCCCAACCCAAATAAAGTTCAAAGTAACGAAACTCGCGAAATATTTTTTCCATTTCATATTTACGAATATGCCCCAAATTCCCCAAAAATTAGAACCGTGAAAGCGGAGAGTGGGTGTGTGTGCGTGAGAATATTTGTGCGCACACTTGCAAAGGGGGGGTGAAGGTGGGGGGAGAGAGATAGTAGATAGTTTTAGAGTAAGAGAAATATATGTGGCGTCGCGGAGAGATCCGTCAGCCGGGAGTGCTTTTTTAATTTTCAAGACGTTTCGAGCGAAAGTGACGTTTTCCGCGTTGATTTCGTCACGTTTTTGGATCGTTACGCTGCTGGGCCTTTATTCCACACTGTATAAGCCCATCTTGCTTCGATATTGTAATCATATTGTGAACGTTATGACAGCTCTCCCCTTGATAATAAGGAGATATCATACCGTCTTCGAAACAAGTTGAGCTACACCAATATAGAATAAAAGCCCCGAGGTCCTAGCCAAGATGGCAACGCCTAACGTTTCTGTTTTCTATAGAAAATGTATGGAGTTGACATAGCGGTCGAGCGATCTGTCATCAGCTTCCGTCAATTCTATACATTTTGTCGATTTTCGAAAATAGCTAACTTAGCGTTATGCATCTTGACTAGGCCCCCTAAGGTAACGTTTGCGGAACGTAACGAAACTGACATGGACGATTATTGTTTACGGTCATTTAAATATTGCGCCGCCATAAAACCTTGTCCTTTGGGAGTTAATGGCAAAATATTGATATATTTTTTTTGTTACTTCTTGCATACTTACATACATACATAAACTCACGCCTTCATTCCCAGAGTGGGGTAGGCAAAGCTAAAATTACCAACAACTCTAAAAACTTGTTGATAATTCTGTAACCACATTTTGCACAACTACCTATAGGCTAAGATGTTTCCCAGTGTATTAGTGACAGGTGGGAAGCCCATCGCCTAACAGTACTACAAGCCTTTATTCCCTACTTTACTTCCTTACAATTTATAAATTATATAATTGTTTAAATTTTTAAATACAATTTAATATCCATACTCACACTAGAATAAGAATTTATTGTATATAGTTTAAGTGAAATGCCAAGAATTTTCAATTGAAAATTCAATTCCCATATCGATAGAAAAGGAATTCTCATAACTGAAATTTGCACGGAATTTAATTTTTATTATAAAGGAAACGCTTCTTGCTTCTTCGCATACTCGAATACTCAATACTTAACTCAATAACGAATATGTATTTATATATGTATGTATGTAAACTCTTTATTGTAGAAAAATATTACAATATTCTTATTAAAGTAATGTACAAAGGCGAACTTATCCCTAAATGGGATCTCTTACAGCTAACCCTGAAGTAGATGAGTAAGGATAATGCATGGGGTTGGACACATACGAGTTACGATATGTTTTTTGTAACAATAGATTTTTTTTTATGTCTTGGAGACGTCACACTAGCACTTAGGCCACCTGATGTTATACAGGGTGGTACTCGATAAACTGTAAAAAACATTTTTTTTTTTAATTTTTAGCCGTTGGTTTATTTTTTACAGATTGTCAAACTTTTTAATAAAGTTTGGGTAGTACACTTACTTGTGACGGTGTAACTTTTGATCTAATAGCCCAAAAAAGATAAAACAAAATGCATAGATATTAATATTGACATTAGTTAGGTTTATAATAATTGACAACAATATTAGACAAATTAAAAAAAATAACTGAGTAACTGCTTTTTTTGTGGAAAATTACTGCAAAGATATCATTTTGTTTTCATAAAAACACGATTTTCTCAAAATTTTGCAGAAGTTTTCTAAATTTTTTTTAACGTTTTTAGATTCAAAATTAAACGAGGAATAATAATAAGCAAAAAAAGTGAAATATCTACAATATTTTGAGAAAATCGTGTTTTTATGAAAACAAAATGTCTTTTTTGCTGTTATTTATTAAAAAAATTAAGAAAAAAAAGTGGCAATTTTTTTTTTTTAATTTTTTACCGATAGATTAACCTAAAATTTCATCCCTTTCAATATGTACAGTTTATCGAGTACCACCCTGTAGATATTTGAATTCTCAAGATTACAATCTCAAGACTGCAATCCTGAGACTTACAATGCGTTGCCCTGAGGACTAAAAAGAAATGTCTCTATGCCAGTAATTTCACCAGTTGATTTATCCCCAAGACGGAACACAACTTCTGCATCGATGGTAAATGGCATATCTGAGACTGAGCTGAGACACATTTGAATTTTCAAGACTTAACTTAAGTTAAAACAGTAATAATAACTTAATTGGGGATCCTGTTGTTTTCAGATTTGAACTTCACACGAACATAAACATACAACCCTACCCTTTACAAGCTTCCTAATTAAATGCTCTAAATTACAGTGAAAACCGCGTCCAAAATCCGTTGCGTAGTCTAGAAGAAGTAAGCAGAAAAACGGATAGACTTTGTTTAATACTAGAAAAGATACGTAGGTACAGTCAAGGATTTTAATTGTTATGCCACGATGGAACCCTGTCGCATAACGTTAATCATTCATTTAAGCGTAATTTCTGTTGTGTGGTTTGACGCTGTCACTATGACAGGGCTCCATAGTGGCTCAACAATTAAAGTCCTTGACTGTACATATAAATCTTTATTTGATATAAGTTCTAAAATGTTCGAAAAAATACATCAGTACAAATTTGGCGCTGTGACATCAGAAAGGGGTGGCGATGTACAGTCAGCTACGATAATACTCTTGTATTAGGAGTGGGCTTTGGAAATTGACTAATGAAAAATCAATTTGTCGAATGAGTAAAGTTACAAGGTACAAAAGACTTCATAACAACACAGTACAAAACAATTGAACACCAAACAACAAGACACGGAATAGTATATTTTGATTATACAGGGTGTTGGGTAATGAGTGGATAATCCTTGAATCATGGATAGAGGGCACTTAGGACGTTATGAAAAAGCTAAAATAGGTTAAGTAAAAGTTGCACGCTTTTTGAGATATTTGGACTTTTAGGTTTTTTTCGAAAATGAACACCCTTGTTCAATGTTTTGATCATGGCACCATTCTAAAGATTTTTTTTTAAATTTTATTTTTTCTCCATATTCTTGTATATTTATGTTATCAGATAGGCATCACCATTAATGTGATACAACACTGGATTAAAAAATAATAATCGCGAATGTAACTTTTGCGTTTTCAATCGTACATTGTTCGAACTTTCAGCTCCCATGGTGAAAAAAAATACACTACCGTCTAGTTGCCCATAAGCTTAAAAACATGCCAAGTTATTGACAGTAAAAAAATAGTAATTACCTTTTGAATTTAAAAATAAAATGCCAAAAAAATACACGCCCACCCACACTTTTCCTGATTTACTTTTCATAACGTCCTAAGTCGTCCTGCCCTCTATCCGTAATCAAGGATTATCCACTCATTACCTAATACCCTGTAGGTATACAATACAGGACCAGGTATACGGCTAAATAGCGATCTATTTCAGACAACCTCGGACAGAGAAATAACTAACTATGGACACAGATCCATGGCAGACGGTATAAACTAATCAAACTAATTGATTTAGAAGTAAATTTTAAGAAACGCTTAAATTTAGTACGTTCTGTTTTCATAATTTATACTTCACACACTCATACACACACACACATTCACAATCAAAACGCTGAACCTATTTTCATGAAATTAATTATGGCGATAGCTTGAACCCCAGGATAGGACATTTTATTTTCACCAAAATTATTTTCACTCTTCCTAAAAGAACCTAGCTCAATTGACAAGTAACTCAACATCCTTATTTAGGTATAAATCAAGCTTTTACCTTATTTTTACAGAAAAGCTCCTTAGCTTTCGCCGTGGAACTTATTTTTCACTACGCACGGAGGGTGAACGGCCCTCCGCTACCTACCTACGAGTGTATCGTCAAATAAGAAAACATTTGAGGCGATGTGATTTTGATGTGATTTGATCTTTCCTTCAACTTTTGCCCTTCATTTTACGCGGAACATCGTATTTATAATTTGGTGGAGTCAAGAAAATGTTTTTTTTTTAGTCTTCATTGTATTGTTTTGTTTTTCTTTTGTACAATAAAGTGTTTACATACATACATACTATGTGAATTAAAAAAAAATAGTTCCAACAAACTAAGTTCAAGGCTTGCTATGGGTACTACACAACGATAATCATACTTATGTAGATAATTAGTTTCTGCCCGCGACTTCGTCCGCGTAGATTTCGATTATAGTTATTCCCTCGGGAAAGTTGAATTTTTCCGGGATAAAAAGTAGCCTATGTGTTAATCCAGGGTATAAACTATCTCCATTCCAAATTTCATCCAATTCCGTCCAGCCGTTGCAGCGTGAAGGAGTAACAAACTAACATATACACACACACAAACACAAACTTTCGCATTTATAATATTAAGTGGGATAGTGGGATTAAATACTTAAAAAAATATTCTTTACTTAATACAAAATACTCGTACTCATCAGCTCATCACACAATTATTTGCCCATGCCGGGGCTTTGAAGAATAAATTACTGGACCGCTGGTTTTGTAGGCAGGGCCATTTATAACTTAGCGAAGCGCGTCGTAATAGTAGTTTACGTGACGGTTACGTAATGCTAATTACGCAGAGTCTCGTATAATAGTTTATCTACACACATATTATAAGTACTCTGAGATGGATTCAGAAGCCGAAAGGCAAATGACCAGCATTACCTTACCTGTGGTAGTAGGTGACAGCGATGACAGCTGTAACGTAATTTTGAAATTACGATATCCAATATTGTAAAGTAATGAGATCCAAATTTGGAGCACCTTCCAAAATTAACAGCTGTCATCGCTGTCACCTACTACCACAGGTAATGCTGGTCATTGCCTACGGGTTTTGAACGCATAATAGAGGACTTATGATATGATATGAGTGTAGATAAATGTACCCATATTGTGGTAACATTTGTGAATTTTGAGTTGTCAGAATAGTACAGTTTTAGTTACATCATATATGTCCTAAACGTTATGATAACTTGAGACATCCTGTATGTGGCAAGACTTTAAAAATTAACAGGGCCGAAATTCTAGGCCGTACAAACCATATCGTCTTTGACCTGTTATCGTATTGTCAACGTTTTGATAGCTCTTATTTACTTGACAGTAATGGCGGCCGAGTTAAAAACAATATCATAACATGTCAAAGACGGTATTGTTTTTTACCGCCGAGAATATCCCCGGGATAGTGTTTTTTGTATATGAATAATAAATGGCCAAGTCCGAGTTAGATTCTCACATGAAGGGACCCGTACTAATATTAACATCGAGCATAAAACGCCGAAAAATAAGACGTCTCTGGTATTTACTCTTTCATTTTTAACTTTATTTTATTTTTATTATTTTTTGTTGAGTACGTAATTGGGTGACGGCACCAATGATGGACACTTTTTAATGACAGGCTCCAGTAATTGACACTTCACTCTTAATTCAAATTTCATACGGTCCTGAATTGATTGTTACCCTTATCTTCTGTAAAATAAGAATAAAGTGTCAATTATTGGTGCCTTGTCCATTACTGGTTCCATCACACTACACTCTGTAAAAAATTCAAGTTAGCTATTACGGTTTAATAGCTACAGCCCTGTGACAGACGGACGAACAGAAAGCAGAGCGTTAGTAATTAGGACCTGTTTGGCACCCTTTGTTGGGTACGACACCTTCAAAACTGATAATGACTTGTACACCTCGTACTATCTTCGATTCATAACGATCGAATTCCAACCTTATCACTTCAACATAGAGTCCTTCTGCTGACCGTAGCCCTGTCTAAATTTATATACGGTCAATACAACCTAGTACTGTGTGCCTTAGGACATAGGGTTAGGGTTTAGATTGGGTTGGTGAATTCTATTTATAGAAATGAAAGCAGACCGGTTCACGAGTTGGAGGTCAGTACATTGACTCGACAAGAGGATATTGTTTGTTATTGTTTTACGAAATAAGAATAATAACTCAAAGCTTAGCGTAAGATATTGTTACATTTTTCTAAATATGACTTAAGTTACTTAAAAGTTTTAAGTTAATCAATTAAAAATAACCATAATTGCGACTTTAAGGCGAGTCTAACGAAATCGGGAAATCAGGTCATCCTCTAAGTGGCAACAAAGAATCATACATACATACAGTTTGAAAACATTACCTTTATATCTTTGGCAGTCTGGGGCAATAGCCGGCCATGCCCTATTCAACAAACACTTACACACTTTAGGTGTTACAGACAGCCCCCTGTGCAGAGCCTGCACGACAGCGGAAGAAACCGCTGCCCACGTCATCATGGAGTGCTCAGAGGTGGCAACATACCGGGCGCGACACCTCGGACTGGTACCGAGGTCGCTACCAGAAGTCGTCGGCAACGTCAAGGGTCTGCTAGGCTTCCTGGTGGAACTGGGTTGGCAGGAGTAGTGTCACCAACCCTCTCACGCAAAATAGGCGCACATTTAAGTCGTCGAGTTGCGGAAAACAGCCCGCCACAACCTATCTTTGGCAGTCGACATTATTATACAAAATAAATATAGGGCACAAGGTTCAATTATAGAAAAGGACTTGACATTTTGTTTACGATGTCGCCTACGTCTATCAAATCAGACAATTAGGTCAATATTGAAAATAGTAAACAACTAAAGTTGGTAACGTAGCGGACATTGTCCAAACACGTTCATTTCCACTACGTTACCTAATTTTTCGAGAAAGTAGAAATATTTGGGGTGTAAAGATTTTTATTATGAAAATTTGTAACGATGTCGATTTTTTTTTTAATGATTTACTGATTATTATATGACATGACCGTGGGCAAATTATATTAGCCTTCTGTAGAGCCGCTACGGCGTAGAGCGTCTACGGCAATATCGGTGATTCGGATTTTTTTCAGTATTTTAGTTGGCGTTATTTTTTTAAGGTTTTAAATCTTCATTATACTCTGGTTTTTATAAAGTTTTGATGGTATTTGTTGACTGGAGGACAATTATAAAACGCTTCTTTGTAGTAAGTTCGCCATTTTATCAGTTTAAATATACTATGTAGTATAAAAAGACTATTTGGGTGAATTTCAACAAGCGTCAAATTATCCTAATTTTGGTGGTATTTTTTATTTTCTTAGTAGGGTTTACAATTAAACGTTTAAATGACGTCATTAGTCATTATAAAAACAGTGTTAAAATGGCCCTTTATTATACCAAGTGTTTTTTAAGATATAACGATTTTACTAATTATGTACCACCAAAATTGTTATTATCCACCAAAATTACTTTTCTTAGAAAAACTCACGATCAATAATAACATATCGGGCTAATTAAAATATAATCGTAAGGGAATCTTCCTTGTTATTTTTTAAAATCCAAAACGTAAGTTTCTTATATAATAAATAATGATTATTTGTTGTTTAAATAATTTTGGTGGAGACCAGAAATTTTGATAATTTTGGTGTTTCGCAAAAGCCACCAAAATTGTACCACCAAAATTATAAAATTAAACATTTTTTTTAAATTAAAAACAAATGTTTTAGTTTAACAAAAACTTAACTCGTTACAGTTAAAAAGACACCATAAACATACTTGAAAAAACTATCACACAACAAAACTTTTTGCGAAATAATGACTTATCTAAGTTATCACGATTAATAAAGTGTATTTCATACCACCAAAATTAGATACTTATGTGCTTAGCGGGAAGACTCAGAAAGATGGTACAAATCTTTCACCGTCTATTGCTGGAGTGAAACTGAACGAACATCTGACGCTATATTTGTTTGTTTAATCACGTTTCGTTCGATCATAAAATCAATTTCAATATTCACCACCAAAATTAACTATTTCGCTTGGACAGTTTTATTTACACTGCTCCCAGTTTCCTTTTACTTGCAAATGCAATAATTGATGCATTTTAAAATACCTCAACTAATAAGGAATACAGATAACTAAAATATAAGTCTAGTTGAGGCTTAATAAGTTTGTACCACGACATATCAGTATATGCGGGAAGTACAGGACACGACACCAAAATTGATTTCGGATTGAAAATATTTTTTTACGATAAATATAATAAGTTAATAATAATTTTAACTTTGGCTCAATATGGTACTTTGAGTAAGATTATTTATAAAATAAATAGTTTTCCAATACATGTACTTTACACCCCCATTATCACGTCCGCCGCTCAAAAAATGTGGTTTAGATAATTACCCATTTACACTATATATATTTTTTTAACTTTTCTGACTTTTACAAGGGAAATTGTTTTAAGCAAACACCAAAATAATAGTTAAAGGTATAAAAATGAGGACTAAAAGGAGTACTTTAAAGATAACAATTAAAATAAAAAAAATACAGTTCAAAAAACAGTAATTTTACAATCGATGTTGGAACTTGCACCCTCTTTTTCCCAGAGTGATGGGTTTTTTCATAAAAAAGGGTGCGAATATAGGGCAGTAGAATATTTTCCAGTAACCAGCTAGGGGAAGCGTAGGGTTGGGAGCAAACTGGGGCACAGGTTCAATCTCGGAGCTGTATTTATTATAATCGCTTTCTTATTAAAGAGTAATTTCTTTTTTTTTTAAATTATAACCTAGGGCTTTGGCCTCTTCTCTTATTCCTACCGAAACATGATGGATGATCAAAATCATATGTGGTTCGAATATTAATTCTGTGCCAATATTAACCAATAGAAGGCGCATGCGGTCACGTCGAGCGCGCCTTGCGCACGTTAGTTTAGATTCTATTGGTTAATATTGGCACAGCTCCGCTTCACTCCGCTCTTCTCCGTCTCAGTGGAGCCGCAGCCTAAAAATATACATTTCTTAAATGTCAAATATTCGTCTGTCAGTTGATGTCACACAACAAAGGTGGGTTCATCGTGGGAGCTCCACGACATCTAACTTCTCCTTTTAACTTGCAATTGTTTCAAACACACATATCAGTGCGTGTGATGTATTGCATGTTCGGTGTCTATGACTTTACGTTAATTTAGTTTTTAGTTATAACCATAGGGTTGCGCTGAGAACCAGCGCTGAGCTGTGGACGCCTGCCCGAGGGCCTTCGTGCGAGCTCGGCACACGCTGACGCGCCGCCCTTTTGCCACAATGACGATGTGCAGTTCAGTGTATAATTTTACTTTAGATTTAGTGTTAGTTCTTAGTTTCGTTTGTTTTTTATTTTTTTAATAATAGTACTTTACTACAGAGGCCGGGACAAAAGGGGTTGCCGGCCGAAGACGAGACGGCCGAGCAAAGCGAGGCCGGATAGGTCTGAGGCGGGCAACCCCATATTTCCCGCCGAGGTATGTATAGTGCTTTTCTCAAACATCAAACATAATAATAATTCATTAAAAAAATTAAAATAAAAATTACAAAGTCAAATTACTAGGAGTGCATACACATTAAAAGTAACCTACAGTGCTCAGTCATCCGCGCTGTGTCGGGTGCGCTCGCCCGCCCGCCGGTGCCCCGCAGCGCATCGCCTGCGATCTAAGTTGCGGTACGCACCCCTAATTACCTTTGTTCTCCTAGTACTTTACATAAACATGCAAACGCTTTGGTTGGATGCACGGCTTAGTATATAAAAAAAAAAAGCTATCTAGCCTGTTCATAAACACAGCCGCAATGTTTACTCTAAAATTAAAAAAAAATCGTTTATTGTTTTTATTAATACGCATAGTGGCAGAATGTCATGATGCCTGTGCCACAAATTTAAGTGGAGTGGAAATTAAAAAAGAGGACTTTGCCGGCCTAGGCCTGCAAGATTTGTATGAAATTCCATAAACGACCTCTTGTCCTAGCCGCACCTGAAACGTCATACTTGGCGGCCTATTATAAGGAACATAACATAAATTTCATGGCATGTTTGAGAAAATGTATTTTCTTTCTTTCTTTTTAAAAAGGAGGATGTTCTCAATTCGTCTGTATGTTTTTGTAAGCAAAAGGGACTTGTGGAGATAAAGGAGAGAGGCCTTTGCCCGGCAGTGGGACACTCATACAGGTATATGACAAAAATATATATGAGAAGACAAACAGGTGGTTAGTGGTGGTAGGAGTAGGACCTTGTGCATGGTCCATCCGGATCGCTACCACCATCTTATCCATTAACCCACCGCCAAGCAGCAGTGTTCGCATTGCTGTGTTCCGGTGTGGGGATAAGACAACCGGTGAAATTACTAGCATAGAGGCATTCCATCTTAGTCCTCAGGGTGGAACGCGTTTGAAGTCTTAGGATTGCAGTTTTGAGATTGGAGTCTTGAGGTTTCAAATGTCTATCGGTCTCAGATCCCACTTACCATCAGGTGGCCTGAGTGCTCACGTGCCCTTGCCATAAAAAAAGCAAGCAGACTGCCTTAGGGTAAGTCGAATCTGACCCATAGACATTTGCATTCACAAGGCTACAATCTTGAAGACTGCAATCTCAAGACTGCAATCTTAAGACTACAAATGCGCTGCCAACCCGGAGGACTGAGATGAAATTCCTCTAGACCTGCTTCTTGGCGGTAGGTTATAGGATAAGGGCCGGTACAGACGGACTGCAAAATGGCAGTTAGAGTGCAGCTCTGATGCAGTTGACGTAACTGCATCAAAACGTACGTACTGCACTCTAACCGCCATTTTGTAGCTGGGTTGCAGTTTAAATGCTGTCCGTCTGTATCGGCCCTATGATGATGGTAGCGATCCGGACGGACCTTATGCCCTACCACCGGTAACAGATTTAGAAGAAAATTTAAATCACATCCCAGGAAAGGAAAGGATTCCAGTGAAAAAGGATATAACTCTTCTGAAGATCAAGTGAAAAAGGGTTTAAGTCTAGTATACTCTGTATATGTATATACCCTTCTTTAGAATAAGTTAAGTCAACTTTTTCACGAAGAAAGATTTGTTCCTATCTGTTTCTAGCAAAACAGAATTTAACATGGGGTTATATGGCCGAGCATCTCACTTGACGTCACAGTGCATATCGGAACTCTCTGTCTAATCGCTGTCTAATTAGCAGTTTAAAATGCTTGTATCATTCGTATTTCTTGGCCAATTTTAATTTTAATTTCACTTTTGGTGATCTCTTTTACTTTATTTTCATATTTGGTTGAGAAATGCGATTTAAAAATCCATGCGTATTTCCTATTATAGATATTACTCACGTCGACTATTCCACAGAGCCTGAAGACAAAAGTCTTCAATCAGTGCGTCCTACCTGTCATGACATACGGAGCCGAAACGTGGACACTTACGATAGGGCTGGTTCACAAATTTAAAGTCGCTCAGCGAGCTATGGAGAGGGCTATGTTGGGAGTTTCTCTGAAGGATCGGATCCGGAATGAGGTGATCCGACAGAGAAATAAGGTTATCGACATAGCCTATCGAATTAGCAGCTTGAAGTGGCAGTGGGCTGGTCATTTGTGCCGCAGAACCGATAATCGCTGGAGTTCTCGTATTCTTGAGTGGAGACCGCGAATCGGCAAACGTAGTGTAGGACGCCCTCAGACTAGGTGGAGCGACGATCTTCGCAAGGTGGCTGGCAAGAGCTGGATGAGAGTGCCCACGAATCGTGCTCGTTGGCGTGCAATGGGAGAGGCCTATGTCCAGCAGTGGACTAATATAGGCTGATGATGATGATGATGATGATGATGATGATGATGATGATGATATTTTCGGAACTGAGGACGCTGCCGTATTTTTGCGGCTTATCAACTAATTTGAGTAAAGTAACAGACTTTAGAATAGCATGAAGATTGAAATGTTTTCTCCATACGTTACCGAGTGAAGTAATTTGTGAAGTTTTGTTTTAAAGCATCCCTAAGTAATATTAAATTTCGCTCGCCGGGTGACCCGCTTTCAGAAATGAGATTTCTTATTTTTTATTGCGTGCCCTTATGCAGTGGTTGATCTTTGTTTGTGTTATGTTCACTATGATGGAAATAATATTAACATGTAGATGTAGTATTTTATTTTAGGGAGTATTTTTTCTTCCGTATTTTTGTGTTGGAGTTATGTATACCGAATGAAAATTTGAAAAGATTGACATATTTATTTTTAATTTATTTGTAAAAATTGTATTCTAATTTGTAAAATTGTCTTGTCAAGTATCATCCGTATTTGGGTAAGGGACCAAAAACTTGGGCACGCTAACTCACTCAATTAAATTTTCTATGTTTTTTTTCCGTTGTGACACGAAAATTAGCCATACAACTGTAGAGATACTTTTCGTCGCACAACGGAACTTTTTTCGACTTCGTTGTTTGTATGGTTAACTGCGCTTAACTGTGGTCCAACTTTTTGGTCTTTTTGGTCCTCACCCATTTCTTGGCCGATTTTAATATCATCACAAATTTCAGTTTTGGTGAAAAAGCACATAACTACATCCAAGTAAGTACAGTATTCAACATTAATACAATTAAAAATTAAAACTAAACGTATTAAAACCAACTTTAAATCGTTATAAATCCTAAATGATCATTCAAAATGAAAAATGATGAAAGAAACCTAAAGATGATTTTTAAATCCCTATTCAATGATAACCCACTTGTCATAATTGGCCGAACTTTTTTTTTTTAATTTGCGCAATATGACGTCTGGTTGCCGCCATATTGAATTTTGATTACTGTCATATCTTCAGTGACACTCACCAGATTAAGACAAATCGATTGACATAAGAATCATCAAAATCGGACAACGGGTTTAGTTTTTATAGTGCCACAAAGGAACAAACATACATATACAGGCTGTGAAACACATTACCGTCCTCCTTCGGCAGTCGGGTAAACTAAGCTACTCAAATATTAAAGATATAAATAATAATCACCACTATAAAAAGACCACCCCCTCTAGCAGGTCCGCTCGCGGCATGGTCCCCATGACACTGACATGTTTTGGTGATATATTTTATTATAGATACGCGATTTAAAAAATCCATTCATATTCATTATCGGCTAGTCGATGATACGATGAAATACGAACTTTTCCGACAAAATACGATGTCGTATGTTAAGTTACTATGGGTACATATTAGGGCCTCTATACACGGTATAACCATATTGCATTTGGCTCGTTATCGTATCGTCAACGTTACGATAGCTCTTATTAACTTGACAGTATTGGCGGCCGAGTTAATAGTAGTTTACGTGACGGTTGCGTAATGACAGGCATTACAATATGAGTGTGGTTTATGAAACGAGCCGCAAGGCGACAGTCATAATAGATCACACGAGTGTTGTAATGTTAATTACGCCGAGTCTCGTACAATACTTTATCTACACACATATTATACGTACTCTAAGATGGGTTCAGAAGCCGAAAGGCAAATGACCAGCATTACCTTACCTGTACTACCACTGTACCTGTACAGGTGACAGCGATGACAGCTGTAACGTAATTTTGAAATTACGTTATCGAATATTGTAACGTAATGAGACCCAAATTTGGAACATCTTCCAAAATTAAGCTGTCATCGCTGTCACCTACTACCACAGGTAATACTGGTCATTGCCTACAGGTTTTGAACGCATAATAGAGGACTTATGAGTGTAGATAAAAACAATACCATAACACGTCAATTCAACAGTACAGTAAAGTAAATAAATGAAATAGGCGCTTTAAAAGAGGACATTAGCGAGTTCCGCTGTACAGCTAGATATATAAAAGTGGGCATATTAGCATAAGTCGATTTGTGGAGCATTGCTACGGCTTTATGTCGTCTGTTTAAATGACGAGGTTAAATAAGACTAATGCTTACAATCATTTTTTTTATGGCCATGATATTAGAGTGTGCAACGAGTCAATAGGGGATATATATATGGATTTTTTAAATCGTATTTCTCAACAAAATATGAAAATACCGTAAAAGAGATCACCGAATGCGCAATTAAAATCGGACAAGAAATACGGATGATACAAGCATTTTAAACTGCTAATTAGACAGCGATTAGACAGAGAGATCCGATACGCCGTGTGACGTCATGTAACACGTCGGCCACATAAACTCCATGTTAAATTCTTTTTTGCTTACATCTTGGTTATTTTTATAGCTATTCAAAAAATGATTTTTCTCAACTGTTTGTTACATGAATCAGCTTATATTGGTGTGAAAAAAAATCATACATATTCCCTTTTAACAAAATTCATGACGCATAATTAGCCTAGTTCAAAGATCCCCAAAGTAGTCTATATCGACCCAGGGGTCCACGACGACATGCAAGGGATGTAAGAAAAAATAAATGGGGGTCCATGAGATGAAAATGGGGGTCCACGATAGTGGATCCCATTTAAGCAGGTCGTGACTTTAATTTTAGCTTTCCATTAATGGAATAATCTACCTATATATTCATACACCATAGTAGGAACCTACCTACTTACAATAACAATCAAATATTATCTTTATAAATTATCTTAAAATTTTCTCTGTGTGTAGTTTTTTACTTTGTAAAAAATATTTTTTCGCGCAAAATTTTCATTGTAGTCTGTAAATTTTTAGGCGGCTAGTCCTCCAACGTTATCCACACAAAAAATATTGAAGATTTTCTGCTTAGTTTTTACGTGATAACGTAAATATTAGGTAAACACTACAAATATTGGGTCCACCCAAAACCGAAACAAATGCTAAGAGGTCTATGAGAGAAAAAAGTCTGAGGACCTCTGGCCTAGTTGATAGCAACCCTGCTTACTAAGCTAGTGGTCCCAGCTTCAATTCCCGGTCAGGCCGGAATTTAACAGTGTTTGATCTCAGTTCAACAACGTACTAACGCACCGTTGCCATGATATACATCGGAAATTGTAAGGTTCTCAAAAATATCCAACTGTTCCGTATTGTCAAAGGCGTAAGAGCGTATTTAGAATTGTTTGAGTCGTATGGTTCAATATTTTAGTAATCCTATACAGAGTGACTGCGGGGTCGTGATACAAATGATCACCTGTGTGTTCTACCCACGAATATGAACAACTTTGACCAACTCTGAAATCAGGAAAAAAAATATCTGCTGCTTCATACATTTTGGTCGAGTACGTATTGAACTTTTCTATGAAACAGCTGATTTTTTTTCGTGATTTCTGAGTTTGTCCCATAATGAAAGTTGTTCATATTCGTGGGTAGAACACACAGGTGATCATTTGTATCACGACCCCGCAGTCACCCTGTATATTTGATAGCAAATGTACGAGAATAAGGGTGAGTAGATTTCTCATTAGGTGTACAGTCAGCATCAAATATATAGACACAGTAAAACTTTCAATAATATGTAAACACGACTCTGCTGCGAGGGAATAAGGGTGTATATTTATTTCTGACACCTTGTTAACGTATATATATTTATGACGCTGACCGTACTTGTTGGTCAAATAAAGTATGTAAGAAATTAAATAGTGATGCGAATAGGTCATGTTTCGGCATCGATTCGGCATTTGCTCTGTCATCTGTGCATCTATCTACCCATGAAATAATTTCTTGGAAAGAAACATATACCTACAGGATAGAGAAACTTTATCGCATTTTGTATGTTTTTTTTTAGGTTGACAATTCTCTTAAAAAAGCAATTAAACAAGAAACGTTTTTTATTTTTGGTACATCGTAAAAAATACATGAATGATGAAGAAAGAAAAACAAACAAGAAAAGCAGGCCAAGTGTGCATCGGGCGGAGCGGGACCCTTGGGGCGCGAGTCCGACTCGCCCTTGACCGGTTATTTTTATAGGTCGTAATGTAGGTCGAAAAATGGCTCTAAATTAAAATTCATGTTCGTGATCGTCGCAGACCCTAGAAGATTGTTGAAACTAAGGGTCCGTATGTTAGATCAGGGGCCCGTTTCTCAAAAAGTATTAGTCTAATAATATTTGTGTTTTGTCTCATTTTATAGTTTTATTTACGAGACAAAACACTAATATTATTAGTCTAATAAGTTTCGAGAAATGGGCCCCAGCACGGGTAGCACAAGTTGAATTTTCTCGCTTCTCGCTCAGTGCGTCTCTATCGTTACTGACTAGATAGAAAGGGAGATCCGAGGAACAACCAAGTCGCGGGCAACTTGTGCTAGCCGTGCAGGGGCCCATTTCTCAAAGCGTATTAGTCTAATAATATTAGTGTTTTGTCTCGTAAATAAAACCAAAAAATGACACAAAACACTAATATTATTAGACTAATACTTTTTGAGAAACGGGCCCCAGGGGGGTTATGAAAAAGCTATGCGGCCATAGACAAGATGCATTGCGAGATCGTTATCATTATCGACGATGTACAGGACTGACATAAGCATAATTTTCGCAGCACTACTTTTCAAACACTGTAAAAACATGTAAAAATTAAGCGAAATAAATGTTTTCTATTCTATTCTATTCTATAAGCTGGCGGACGGTCGCGTAGAACGCTAATGTCAATTCCATACGTACAGTACAGTCGACGTCATAAGTATGTTTAAACTTTAGTACCTTGTCTATTTAACGTCATGTTTTAACTGCCATAGTAAATTGTCATAGCGGATAAAGTGACAAGGTACTAAAGAGTAAGCACCTTCAGAACAATAGTGACCTAATTGAGAAATTTTAAATTTCGTGTTAGGTCTCTATGACAATAAATTTATGACTCGAAGTTTGAAAGCACAAATTTTGAATTAGGTCATTATTGTTCTAAAGGTGCGAATTATCTTTGACGTCGACTGTACATTTGACAGTTTTCGAAAATCGTTTACGTTCGGGTTATGCATCTTGTCTATGGCCTCCGTTCATTTTACGGTGAGCGCACAGGACAGAGAAAAAAACAGGCCCGAAGTTAGTTGCAGTCACTTGTAAGTATACTCAAAAATCTAATTTAAGACCAAAATCCTAACCTCAACGGGCGCACATTCGCTGTGATTACTGCATTTTGGTTTAAGTGTAGGTATTTTTATCAATAAATCTTACCCTAATATTACTGGTTACACGAGTTCTCGTTCATATTTTTATGAAATAATGTTTGTGTCTGAAACTGTCAGATTTTGGTCTTTAATTAGATTTTCGAGTATAGTATACATTTGGCTTTGTTATTGGAAAGGCACAGACATCATCATTTATTTTTTGATAGATACTCGTTACTTAGTAGTTCTGTGGGCCGAAGCCAAATTAAAACAAGAGAGTAACACCTCGATATTAAAATCAAAATGTAATTTGAAACACAACAGCGTATAGGTATAGGCAACTACAAGACTACAAAGAGTATATCCACTTTTCACCTTATTGCATCGTAATAAGGTCCAAGAGTGGATCTAAATTCAGATACTTGTTAATTAAAAACATAAAACTTCTTTAATAAAATTCTAAATTCAAATTTAAGCATACAGCGTGTGCTAAAACGACATAAGACGTTGCCTGGCTGGCGCGTAATAACGAATTTAAAAAACAAAAGAATTCCGAAATTTTATTCCAAATTCAAATTTCAACAAACAAGCGTGTGTTAAAAAAGAGAGGCCCGGGCTTTAAAAATCGAATCAGGGGCCGTCCTTGAGCGAGAGAAAGGAGGCGTTCTTGCCGTCAACACATAAATCATATTTCTGGAGAATTTTTAAAAGTCCTATTGCTTTCGCGTATTTGCCATGTACTCCCCCCGGGGTGGCGTGTGTACTTACCCCCTCGTTTCCTAGTTCTGCCGGAGATAGAGGGTGTGGAGGGAGCAACGGCCTTGGATGTCTTGATATGTTTTATTTTTCTACCATACTTAAATAAGAATTGTCGGTTGATCGTTATATGACCTATCCTTGGGCACATGTCAAGTATAGTGCTTTTAACAAGAGCAGTTACGATCTATTTGGACGTCTTCTGTCAAAAATTATATCAATCCGTAATTATATAAGGTACATTTAAAAGTGTATGGTGAATTTGAAGACTAGTTAACTAGTCACTTGTCTTATTTAAAAAAAAAAACTGGTTACCCATAAATTGTTATTTTTCCTTTAGAGATGTGAATTTGGAAGATTGAAGAAGTTTCGTCGACAGTTTAAATTGAGAAATTATTTTGTGAAATAAATAATCATTCCAAACATATCGGTCAAATGATTTAATAAATATACAATATTCATAAACTGTTAGATGAGATGCTTGTCTTAAGACGCAATTTTTTTTTTTGTGACTTGACATTTATTTTAACGTGTTCTAAAACATTTCACAGAAGTTCACTTCATTGATACGGCCCGGAGGCTATAACTCTACACTTAAGTCCCGTTCTGATTAAAGTTAACTATTAACGAATATGAATATTAGTAGATTTGAGAACACGCTGTAGCTCCCTGAGGCGCCGCGGAGGAGCGAGGGCGGGCGGCGCCGCACGCAGCGCGCAGTATACGCGCGGCTCGCAGATGAAGCGGGGAATATTTGTTGCTAGGGGATTAGTTAGTAGTAATAGCTTATTTTATTCAGATTTTCATTTACATACGTGTAAGTGTGTAGAATTATGACTATTGCAATTTTTTCATAATTGTATATAAAATATTGTGAATTTGATATACTACACTCAAAGACTTCTTGAAGTGAGTTGCCTTAAAGATGTTGGATGATGACGTATGTTGCTAATTAGGATTTACGAGGACGTAATTGGAGTTAGGATCCGATTTCGGTTCCTAAAGATTTAAAAAATTGGACATGAATCATGTAAAAAAAAGTTGTTTTTTCGAGGATTCTTATTCATTTAATTTTCGTTTTTTTTAATTGACTAGCACGCATAATGTACACTTAAAAATAATGCGAATTAATTAACCTATATCAATCATCTCAGTTAAGTAGTATAATGATCGATAAAGCGTCAAATATTTAAAACGCACAAATCAAATATTTTAAATATATAGTTTAAAACGCTCATTATAAATTAATTAGCTAACAAAGGTCTCAGGAGGATATAATCACACTTTAGATAGCAACATACGTGTTATCAGCGACATATATAAAACTATTAAACTGAAAAAAAATTATTATTAATCTACTTACCCCCTAGCTACTCCATACGCTTTCTTGATCGCAGACAACGGATTCTTAAATTAATTTAAAAAAGCTCATAAATCTCATAGCCAAAATGGGAAACTGCTTCAAACCGGAAACGCACCCTCTGTTCCCTCTCCGTATACTACACCGGCACACATGTGGTGGGGCACTAGGAAGAAAGCGGGCGAAGAAAAAATGAGGGAGACGAAAAACTAGAGCGGGACGGAAAAGTGGGCGAAAAACGAAAAATTTCACCCAGCCCCCCCACTGCCACGCACACATGCGTAGATATAGCGCGACCGTTCTTTCTTGATCCTTGGAGGGAAACATTTCCTGGTTTTGTTGTAATATTTTGAATAGATATCAAGTTTATTTAAGGTTATTTAATTCCACCTTGTGCTAGAATTGTACAGTACATTATTGCAGCAAAACTAAATTTATAATTGAATTGTTGTATCATAACTCGATAACTAATAGACCTTCACGAAAAACTTTTGACAAGTTCATCAAAGAAGGAATAGAAACTTATTTGTAAAATGCAAAAAATACTTATGCTTTTGCAAGAAAAAGTGTGTGTGTTTCACTTAAAAATAAAAGAGATAGGGATACGAGAGGGCAATCGTTGCTGGTTGTTGTTATTTGGTTTCTTTCTTACCAAGAAGGTGATGTAGATAAATTTAAAGTACAGCAAATATTTGTGCAATCGCTATGGAAATTACATCACCGTGCGAGTACTTAAATGTCCTACAATTTTTTTTTTCAATTACGATGTAATTTATATTAGTCACAGTTCATGTACTTAATATTATTAAAAAAATACCTGACTTAAAGTATCGTTTTGAGTTTTTGATACTCTATTCCACAAATGTTTATTACTTACAATTAAAACTAAGTATACATACAATACAATGCAACTTGAACTTGTTACTATTTATAAGCGAACGATTAGCTATAACCTGTATCGAATAATTGTATGACTCTGTCTAGTAGTGGAGTAATTACTTCCAGATACACTATTATTATTTATTATTTATTTATTTATTTATTATTTATTTATATATTTAAATGACTTTTATACTCAATACAAGTTACACGGAAATAATATTCACTCAAATGTTTCAAAACATAATATATTTGTATTGAGACATGATTGAATCGGAATCATCGCCTCAATCCGTACTACAAAAACCAAAATATTTTCGCAAGACTATTTTGACAAAAGATATATTTTTGAAAGAAGTTCCTGTAATGAAGAAGTAGAATTGTTATTGAGGGTCATGAATTGAAGTAAAAAGTTCAATATTTGCTAATGTGGAATCGACCTTATACCCTACATTTTAGGGGTGAAGTTAGTTAGCAGGCACCCCGGAAAGGGCTTGTTGGAGTTCCCGCGCAAGTATCAAGGCGGTTCCCTCCTCAGGGAGGCTATTGTAGCATGTTTTTATACCCAAAAATTTTAAGTCAGTAGGCGCTCGAACTCTGAGCGGCAAGAACGTTTTTATTATTATTAATATATATTTATATTTCGTTTTCATTTACAAGTTTTTCCATGGTTCATAATTTTAATATTTTTATACCGTTTTATACAACCAAGTGTTTATAGATAGGCGATAATTACAACAAACTCAAACTTTTAATCGGAACACAATATTTAAAAATTTGAAAAACAAGTTTCCAAGTTCGGGCGGAGTTTGACAGTTGGCGGATTCGGAATTTGAAAATTGACGTTTAAATTTTGAAGATGGCGTCGTGTGTGCTCTGCTGCGGGGTCGCTGGCCTGAGGCTGTAACATGCTGAACTTCCAGAACATTTGACATCTGCTTTACCCGTGAGTACCGTTGCGTTTGAATCAATCGCGTTCTAGAATTATTGATGGTCTATTACATAAGGGTGCGTTCATAAAATGTCGCATGAATATTGTAGCGATTATTAGCGTGTGTGCGACGCACACATAGCCGCGATTGTTTTTATCGTTGGCAGTAAATTAGAGGGGCGATAGTGGATACTCAGTGAGTAGTGTTGGTATTGATTTTTTTCCCTCATTCTGTTAAATTTTATTTATCGTGGGGAGCGACCGGACACGCCGATGACGTGCGTGCCTCGCCATTGTGGCGATAAGTAAAGAAATTGGACCGGCTAGCGCCATGTTCCAATTTCAAAGTTGACAACTGATTTTAGTGCGTTTTCCGAGTTGGCTGCTTGTTTGAAAGTTGTGAACGCGGAAGTTTGTGCGATTGAGATTTGGGTTGATTTTGGTTATTACTGCCTATTTATTTTAATGTTTTCTAGCGTTTCCGGCGTGTAAACAAGAAGGGAACAAGTACAATATTTGTTATGGGCACTATTGAAATCAACTTCAACTTATGTTTTTTAATTGGTGATGGACCCGCATGACCGGTTTTGGCTTATAATAGACCTGTTATTAGCTGTGTGGGATGCACTGAGGATTATTTGCGTCTCGATGTCTCATTTGCAGGTACGTTGGGCTGTGATGAAAGGACACGTACGTCTAAGAAATTTTCGGCCTTAAGTGGCGCCCAATAGGGGCCTATAATTGAACATGATGTGATGACCTTAATGTCCAATTTATCATCGATTTAGTCGTAGGTAAGTTATGAAGACTTGATGGTGATAATAGAGGGGCATTTTCATTTAGGCCACAAATATTTGTAGGTGTTTAATTGAAATTAGAAATATTATTATTAATACAAGTATGTGGGGACTGAGGTATAATATGCCTTAAAAATGGAGAAGTGCAATAAATGCAATAAGCAAGAGTTGGCACAAATACGGAAAGGCCTTTGACATGTTACAGTATTGTTTTTAACTCGGAGGCTATTACTGTCAAGGAAATAAGAGCTATCGAAAGGTTGACAATACGATAACATGCCAAAGGCAACATGGTTTTACCTAGTGGAATAAAGGATCTGTAGACATGTTGCTAAGAGAGTTTCAGTGGCCTCGAGTGTTAGGTTGTCGACACGTGATCGAAAGTACAGAGTTGGACCCCCGCGGTCGCCATGTCCCAATGAGTATTTCTAACTGTAAGATTTAAGATAAGATAAGGTATATTGCTGTTCTTCCTGACATGGCTGGTCACACAACCAAAAAAAACGTTAACCTAATTTAAACAGGAACAGATATTTATGACATGGAATGGAAAAGTGGCCATCCAGGTCACCTGATTTGGCGCTAAGTAAGGTAAGATTGTCGATGCGTTGCCAACCCTGAAAAAAAGGAATGCCTCTATGCTAGTACTTCCTCTAGCTGCTTGGAATTATGACTAAGGATACATACGCATGTAAAATTGCATACGAGTGGAAATTGCATGAACGTAGCTGTCATGTGAGTTTGCACTTTAGTAAGCAGTTTGTCGCCCCCCAGTCGCCTTCCGTACTGTTCATTGCATGGTAATTGCGGTATGTATGAAAACGACGATACTCATATTCATATTAACTTAGCGACAATATTAGGTAGGTATATAACATTACATGACAATATATTTGGAAATAAATTTGAAATGAAGTAATACTGGTAGATAACATTAAAAAATATGAAAAAGACAGCTGTAGCAAAATTCACAAATCAGAGTTGCTTGAGAGCTTGAAATTGATGATTTCAAAAATTAGGTACATCACTGAAAAAAAATCCTAAAAAACACTAAAAGTAAAAGACAAAACGTTTACTTTTACTGATTGAACATTGCTATTTATTTAATTTACAATACTTACAATTGTAAGTAGGTTCTATACGCATTTCAATTTACCGTCAATTCAGTAAAATTTGACCGCGAGCTTTAACTGATTTTGGACCAGTAACAATTACCGTTTCAAACATTACGCTCGTATAGTATGGTGCAAAGCAGTGAAAGTTCATGTTTATTTGGTTTTGCATACTGGTTTTTTTTTCAGTATTATGGTATCACACCATCTCAATAGGGAAAATTCGTGGCTTTTTTCACTGCTACAATAAAAGCTAATTCATGAACAAACAGTTGAGAAAAAATATTTTTTTAATAGCTATAAAAATATACCAAGATATAAGCCAACAAAGATTTGTTCCTATCTCTTTCTAGCCAAACAGAAAGTAAGTGGAGTTTACGTGGCCAACCTGTTACATGACGTCACAGTGCATATATACGATCATTAATCACTGTCTAATTAGCAGTTTAAAATGCTTGTATCTTCCGTATTTCTTGGCCGATTTCTATATTAATTTCACTTTTGGTGATCTTTTTTACCGAATTTTCATATATTGTTGAGAAATGCGATTTAAAAATCTATACATATTCCCTGTTTCAACTTTTTATTCAGCGTCAAAAGCCGCTGATTAGTTGTTAAATCATATTCTTAGCTGGAATCATTATTGGTTCATTAGGCAGTCGACCCGACCCCCAAGTCCCAAGTAACGTTCGTCAATACATTACTTCGCGCTGTCAACGCGGTCTACCCCGAGGGCCTAATATGGGGCCTATTGCATAAAAAAGTTCAAGACCATACTATTAGTAAAAATTCATACAACACCACTAATACTATTGTACTTTATTATGCAATCGGCCCATGGCTGTGTTATCGCGTGACAAAATGTAGATAGAAATTCCGTTATTTTTTGACACGTGTATAAGTACGAGAGCGACGGATGCTTTATCCACAATTTATCACGCTGCTAAGATAAAAGGCGGTATGTCAGATATCATTCCACAGCAACTACGACCTAATTACCAACGTGAGAGGATTGAATCTGCTTTGTCTTTTGGATTTGAGATACCGTCTATTGGCTTATTGGGGCAGGGGTGGAAGAGTGGGCAATCGTGGGTCGTAAAACGGCTGCATTGACACTGGACAACGCTTAGTCCACACACATACGGACACGTTAATTTGCTACCCACTTCAAAGAAAATCTGCTTGAAGATTTCATTGTTAATAGAGATGCCAAGGCATTTGTAATTGATAAGAATCTCAACCTTATTGCTGTGGAATGTCAGATTGACTTTGGACCTAAGGTGGGTCACAATTTAAATTCTTTAACTGTACATACAACTCATGTTAATGCTTTTCTTACAGTCAATTTGGTGTAATTTTATTTAATTTAAAAAATTGGCAACATGAGTGCTCTTTGAATTGTGAATCTTCGGACAAGACCAATGCATTACGGAGAAGAAGCGCCGTTTTTTAATCGTAAAATACAATAATACTTAACATTTAAAAAAAAAGTTTATTTATTAATTAAAAATTTCGTAGTTGTACAGGCTGGTGCCTCTTATTAAGTAAACATTACAATAACATTAAATTAAAAATAATGACTATAGTAGAACAATACGATGAGGTCTCTATGCAAGAAGCCTATATTTATGTATCTTCGTTTTCCTATAATCTATGAGTAAAGAAAATGTGAGGCCCAATAGCTCTTCAGAAATGTGGGGGAGGGTAATAATTTTGTGTGTGTTACTATTATTATATTATTCTTAAAATTATTTAAAAAAAGTTTGAAATTCTCGCAACTAGCCCTTTCATTTGATATGTGACACGATATAGTTTGCAAGACAGTTAAAAAAAACCCCTAAAGTCCCATGTTTAAAGTTCATTTATGTACGTTACACGTTCGCCGTTGCGTCTCCGATTCACATAAGTGTACCAAATTTCAACTCAATCGGTCCAGTAGTTTCGGAGCAAATTGGCTGTGACAGACAGACACGGAGTGATCCTATAAGGGTTCCGTGTTTCCTTTTAAGGTACGGAACCCTCAAAAGTATTAAACTTGTAACAAGGCTGTTTGGGGAGGGGTCATGAACCCCCTCCCTGGAACCGCGTTTGCAAAGATCCAGACATCAATACAAACATTAACTTTTAAGATATTACTAGCTTTTCCCCGCGATTCCGTACGCGTGGAAGTCTTTCATCACTATTCCCTCAGGAAGTGATCGATTTTCCGGGAATAAAGCACGCTATGTCCGTCACCGGGCTATAACTATCACTATAACTTTATACTAATTATCACGTCGATCAGTTAACGCGTCGAACGAGGAAACGAAACAAACAAACAAACACACTTTTGCATTGATAATATATATATAATATAGGATGATGAGGATGATGATGATGACGATGATGATGCTGATGATGATGATGATGATGATGATGATGATGATGATGATGATGATGATGATGATGATGATGATGATGATGATGATGATGATGATGATGATGATGATAATGATGATGATGATGATGATGATGATGATGATGATGATGATGATGATGATGATGATGATGACGATGATGATGAAGATGCACATGATGTGATGATGATTTTTGTATTTAACTAAGTTATCTTACTCTGAGGGGTTACCATAACATACTAAAGCAGTTCAGTTTAGGTTGATGGAAAGGGACAGAGCTATAGCAGTTATACAGATCTGTCCCTTTCTCTCAACCATAAATAATATCAGGATCATCATGATCATCAAATTCACCAGCATCATCGTCAAATATAATAATTATATTATTATTAATTACTGAGTCTTACTAATTCCCTAACGCATGATTCATCAAATTTCGGCTGCTGATTCAGCCTGAAAAAGATCCATTAAACAATTTAAGTCGCTAGTCAGAATATTTAAATGACTCTCAGAACTGGATATGATTCATCCACTATACTCATCTATTGTCTATGCATACGTGACACTCATATTGTGCATTCTGTAGATTGCGGATTACACAGAATTTTTAGGTGTAAAAGGAATACGGGATGTTCAAATTACACGATATTTTAAAATTTAAACAGACGTCAGTTAATAGATACAGGGTGATTGGTTTTTTGATATATTCCTTTTAGGGATGCATAGTAGAGCTCATAGTAGAGCAAAAAAGGTCATGGAGTCTCCTGCCCGAAAATCAGTAGTTAGGTACTTTAAGTTTTATTTTGGATTAAAAACTTTTTTTTTTAAGTTAATGTGAAACTTGTACCATACAATTCCTCAGTGTAATAGTTGTTAAATGTGGCATAATAATATTGCAAATCATGAAAATAATGTTTTTTTCTTTTCAATATTCGTAGTATCCTTGGTAGTTGTACCAAATCTAAAATTATTAGAAAATGCCTTGGAAGCTTTTTTCGAAGAATTAGATCATGGTTCTTTATGTTAAGTTTTTATGTCTCCCTAAAAGGGATTAAATGATAAACCAATCACCCTGTAGTATAAATCAAGCTTTAAAACCCTCCTATATTTTGATTTTAGAATATAATAGTAAAAAAAACTTTTATTTCACCCAAAAAATTACAGATACTTTACAGACTAACATACATAACAGAATTAAAATTAACAATCCGAATGACTAAACACTTGTCCTAAATAAATTATGTGTGTGAGTCTCTGTGTCTGTTTGTAGCATCGTATTTCCGAAACGGATGGACCGATTTGGACCAGTTTTTTTTTTAAAAGAAAGCTACTTTAATCAGAATGGTTCTAGGCTAGATTTCATGAAAATTGGTTTGGCCGTTTACGAGATATCAGCTCTAAAAGAAACTCCATTAGATCATATTAAATATCGCACCTTTAGAACAATAATGACCTAATTCAAAATTTGTGCTTTCAAACTTCGAATCATAAATTTATTATCATAGAGACCTAACTCGAAATTTAAAATTTCTCAATTAGGTCACTATTGTTCTGAAGGTGCGAATAATATGTTAATGTGACATGCAATAAAATATTTTGATTTGATTTGATTTGATTTTATCTATTTAGTAGTTCTTACTCACGTTGCACTACGAAGAAAAGGCGCATCTACTATATGAACTGTATTGCATATCCGACCTTATAAGTATACCCTTGAAAGTTTAATATGCTTCTATGAATTAATTGCCCATGCATTATATTGCCTTTTCTCCGTAGGAGGGCAGCCACTCGGACTTTGTGTGACCGTACGAAGCGAACCGAGTTACTGCAGAGTGCAAGTCTGCCCGCTAAATAAAAAGGACGCATGCGCAATTTAATAGTCAAAGCAAATTAAACCCCCAATTTAAGAAATAAGGTCAAATTTTAATTAATTGACGACCTCGCGGTTTCGGAGTCGTCGCGAGATTCAGACGTTACTGTGACGTCATGGAGTAACAGATTTGGATTTAACACCATTTTACTGTCCAGATTTATTGTCCTATATGTATGTATTGGTAGAAAACGCAAAATACTAAAAACAGTTTATTATTTAAGCAACATTAATTACAACAAATGTGGAAAAAGGCAAAAGGCATGAACGTGATTCGACATAGTCCCGCGCGCCGCGCTTCGGTGGGGGGGAAGTGAGAGAGAGAGAGACACAGAGAGAGAGAGAGAGAGAGAGAGAGAGAGAGAGAGAGAGAGAGAGACAGCAGGTCGCTCGCTACCCTGGCGTCTCACGCGGCGCAACGGCGTTCGCCGGAGCATACGCATGATTCGTATGAGTTCCTCTTTAGTATAAATAAATAAATAAATATCAGGGGACAATGTCACACCAATTGAGCTAGTCCCAAACTAAGCTCTAGGCTTGTACTATGAGTACTAGACAACGATATAAATACTTATATAGAGAAATATATACTTAAATACATATAAAACATCCATGACTCGGGAACAAATATTCACCACACAAATATCTGCCCTTACCGGGATTTGAACCCAGGACCTCTAGCTTCGTAGGCAGGGTCACTACCAACTAGGCCTGCGCGTCGTCAAATGTCGTCGTATGTAAACTCTTTATTGCACAAACAGAAAATAACAAACTAAAATAAGAAACAGAAATACAAAAGGTATGTACAATGGCGATCTTATCCCTTTAATCTCTTCCAGTTAAACAAACCACCATCCAACCACTAAGAAGCCGCATTTGCTCAAGATAGCGTCAGCTGCCAATCAAATTCCAAATACCATAAAAACCTGATTACCATTTACGCATAACCACA
Organism: Acleris literana; assembly: GCA_946894065.1. Classification (NCBI taxonomy): domain Eukaryota; kingdom Metazoa; phylum Arthropoda; class Insecta; order Lepidoptera; family Tortricidae; genus Acleris; species Acleris literana. Next base: position 7,384,732 of record OX335694.1, read on the forward strand.
TCCACAAGGCAACTAACAGGGCCGGTTTGCTCTGACCTGAAATTGGTTAACATACGCTTAGGAGCCCTCCGGACGTGACGTCACAAGAATGCAAGAGGCTGCATCGAACGTGACGCATGGAGAAGCTATTTCCTCCCGATGTCCTCAGTAGTGTTAAGGCAAACCCTGCAGAGCAGCTTTCTAATGCAAGCCCTGGGGTGTAATTCTCTTAAAAACGGCGGTCGGTCGGACGAACGAGCGAATTCGCAGCGGCGAGTTTGAGTAATCCCGTCCGAGCGAACAAAACACATTTTAGCGCGTGCATTCTCAATTAGGCAGCCTTATACGTTCGATAAGCCATTCTGCCAAATTGAAAATGCACGCGCTAAAATGTGTTTGTTCGCTCGGACAGGACCACTCAAACTCGCCGCTGCGATTTAGCTCGTTCGTCCGACCAACCGCCGTTTTTGAGAGAATCACACCCGTGATGTCGATGAGCTCTAAGGTTTACCACTAGCCTATAGACTAACAAGTAAACCAATTGATTTAAGAGGTCACATATGCCACAGCCACACAACAATGAAAAGGGATGGCTTTATATGCTTCCGGGCGAAGAACGTGAAATGGAGATAGTTTGCGCGCGCCGCGGCAGCGTCGAATTCAAATAATTGCTGTTTACTTTAAAACGACAACATTTATTAAAAAAATGGTTTACCAGAATCAAGAAGTTATAAATACTCAACTATTGAATCGAAAATCATGGTTAAAGATCGTAGGGTTTCGAAGATTTAACCAAAAACATGCGAAAAAGGTGTCATGTATTTAAAATAAAACTATTGAGAATTTAGTTTTAAAACGTGTTTTCACGTTTAACAGATTTAAGAAAGTACGGTAAAGTTTAATATATCCAAATAACAGACACATAAGCGTTATGGTTATTGAGATTAAGATTGCGGAAAACTACCGACTTTATCATATGTGGCCTCCTCTTTACTTGACTAGAGTGTCTAACCTATATGTATTTGAAAGAAAGAAAGAAAGAAAAAACATTTATTCGTGACAAACATACAACAAAACACAACAAAATACTGACTAAACCTCACGAAATGGTTCCAACTCCGCGTTTTGATTTGACTGAAATTCTCGCTTCGGTTCAGTATTTTAAATCATCCTTTATCTACCGTACAGTTTCCTCTATCATGGTCAGGTTAACTTAAAGGGATAAGATCGTACCTATAATACTTTTATAAAGAGTTTACATACATACAAAAATTTAGCGTGACTTTAAAAAGTCCTGTCAAAAACCTCTACCATTTAAACTTAAAGGCAAACTTTTCCACCAACGAGGCGAGGCGTGTTTGGGCTAGACGAGAATTTAAAAAAAAAAAACAAATTCGCACATTTTCGGTTGAAATAGGTTTTTAATACAAATTTAAATTCTCGCACCTCGTCATCTCAAGCATCGGGTATTGTTCTTGTTACAAATACTCACGTCGATCGGTCGAATAGAGAATACACACCCTAGAATGTTGTTTGTACGCTCAAATGGTACAATATAAACTAGCCGGTTAATTAATCGTTGAAAAATAACAAAAACAGGGGACAATATCACACAAAATGACCTAGTCCCAAACAAAGCTCTAGGGTTGTTCTATGGGTACTAGAGAAATACATAGAAAATATCCAACACTCAGGAACAAATACTCGTGCTCATCACACAAATGTCTGCCCTTACCGGTATTTGAACCCGGGACCGCTAGCTTCGTAGGCAGGGTCACTACCAACTTGGCTAACATGTTTCACAATCGACCAGTAAATTTATCTGCCATTTAAAGTGGGCTCTCCTTGTCTATTTTCAAGTGTCAAAAAGAGAAAGGGCTAAATTTATCTGTCAAATATGCTTTACTTGTCGGAGGGGTATCACTTAGCTAATGATAAAGTGAAAAGGTCCGTTTACAATTCATAAAGGTGGCAGTTCACGTTCCTGTGACGCATCGAGCTACGAAGATATTTGGTTGGATAAGTGCCCGGTATGCATTCCGATGCTCAGCTAGTCTCGTCAGCGATAGGTTTTACCCTACTGCAGGAAGACATGTAAACAGCCATAACTCTCAAAAACCCATTTTCAAGGTAGTTAATAAAAAATTACATATATACATTTTATTATTGCAGGTGATTGTTATTTTTAAATAAATAATATTATTTTTGTGAAATATAATGTGTCGATTTTTAACACATAACATTATTGTGTAGGGACAATAATCATAGTATATTAGTAATTTTTTTTTATGAGCTGGTGTATATATTGTATCTATGTTATTTTTGTATGTATAAAGGGTGAAATTTTAATGTCCGGCCAAATTTTAGGGACTAATCATGATCATACTGATCTACTTTTAATCCAAATCGCTAAAAAAATATCAGCTGTTCCATACAAACTTAAGCTGTTTAGCTCTCGAAGTTTGTATGGAACAGCTGATTTATTTTTTCCATTTAAAAAGCAAGGTAATATATTTATAACCGTATAGTACTACTTGTATATTAGGAAAATATCACTAAAGTCCTTTAAATCTTACGACGTCGTTGTTGTCGTCAACTGTCAATTTTCATTTCACATTTCACTCGTCAACACTTACCTAATACTCGTATAAACGTCTGATTCCGACTTGACAGAAGCGTGTGGAGCTAACCCCATGTGCTCTTGTCCACCAGAGTACCTATTTACTCTTTAACCGGAAAATTGTCCTCGCGTGTGATATCCATGGACTTGTTTCTCTAATAAGTCCATGGTTATTGTCTAAAACTCGTCATTAGCGAAACAAGCCTTATTAAAATAAGGAAAGGAAAGTGAAACCCATTAATTGAAAAAAAAAAGTCTTTTTTATAAACAAAATCAACTCGATGTCGCTTTCTTGGCCGGACGCGCTAACGGACCGGCGCACGCGTCGCATAATTCAATTCGTTGCGTCATTGTTAAAGATATTAGTTAATGGCTGTCGGGGCAGCCCGCGTCGTTGTGACGTCACTGTCTGTAGGCCATCCATATCAATGCATAGTTGAAAATATTGCTATCTCTTTCAGTAACTTGTTATCAATCTTTTACTAATTCATATTTATTTAATGGCTTCTACTCCTGGCAAAGTGTATTTCGCCAGTGCTAATTTATTAATTGGAAACATAACGTCGGTGATTCTGCAAAACCGCGTAACCAACAAATTTATCATAGAGCGAAATGAACCTTAATATACTAGAAAAAAGCTGCAGTTTGCTCCTCATTAAAAATGTTACTTACGCGGTTTCGCAGTTTCGCCGACGATAAGTCCATGGATATCATAGGCGAGGACAATTGTTCGGTAAAGGGGTATTTTCTCTTGTGTACAGTTGAGTTAACTTATGTGTACGCTTTAGTACCTTGTCACTTTAATCGCTGTGTCAATTTATGTATGGAAGTTTAAACATGATATTAAATAGACAAGGTACTAAAGTGTCATATTTATGAACTCGACTGTATTAAACACTAGCACACCTCCTTTTACTAATAAATCCAGACAACTGACAAGTGAACATTATTAATGTCCATTCTTACCCCCTTACTAATAAACGTTGAGTAACGGTGGTATAGCTATACAATGTTTTGTCCTTATCTGTCAAATTCAAATGTCACAATGACAGATAAGGACAAAACATTGTATAGCTATACAACCGTTACTCAACGTTTATTAGTAAGGGGGTTATTATTTTAACTGCCTATAGATTAAATTACTACAGGAATTGGACAAATATTTTGTATGTGGCCAAAGTCAGAATTTGACCCGAAATAAGCAAATCCATCCGTTTTGAATATTGGGGACGAACCTAAAAATAGCTGACATACTAATTAGTATTCAGTTTAAAAATTATATCAGTTTATTTAAGTAAATACTTATATTATCTTAAAAAAATTCAAAAGATGACTTGATATAGATTTTCTTTTCAATTGATCTTTTATATCACATTTTAACAAGAGACAAAACAAAGTCCACTGTTTTTTATATTTACTGAATTCCCAACTTGCCTTACCGATATAATCCCAAAAACCCAAGTTAAACAAAAACCCAAAATACCAGCAAAATAAACGACCCATCAGTGCGTGAAATGACTCCCAACTGTAAAGGTGGTAAAACCCAGAAGCGCGTGCCAAACCCGCATACCCGAGGACTGTGAAAATCCCCGCTTAAATACCAATACCCGATTGATAAAAAGCACGTAATCGAGAAATTACACTTAACTAGGGCGACGGAACCCAGTAATGGACAAGGTACCAAATAATGGACACTTGATTCTCATTTTACAGAAGATAGGTTATTCATTTGTTTTGCAACAATCAATTTAGGACTGTATGAAATTTGAATTAAGAGTAAAGTGTCCATTACTGGTGCCTGTCAGCTAAAAGTGTCCATCATTGGTGCCGTCACCCTAATGGTTGGTTATTCGGCGTTATAACTGCCGTTATTGTTGTCTTCGTATATTATTCAAGATATTTTTTTTAATTTTTTTTAATGGAATGAATACTAAGTACCCGCGGATCCGTTTTTTTTTCTTGCTCTTTTAAATGGAATGGATACAATGGGTCCGTTGATTTTGACATCAAAAGTTGCTGGTATTTATCTTTATTTTTGTTAATAGGTATATTGACGACAATGACGACAACAATGACGACAACAATGACGGCGGTTGAAACGCCCGAATATTCACCCAATTACAAAAAAAATGGGTACAGGTTTTTTTAATGCTTGTTTCGAAGATTTACTGGTTAATATTAAATATAGCCAGATTGTTAAGTTATGATAATATTGTACGTATTTTCATTTTTGACACAAGCGATCTTAGTGCCAAAAAAAACGTCTGAGTCGGACTCGCGCTCCGTGGGTTCCGTTCAAACTTATAGGTTTTTTTTTAAAATAACAACAACAGTTTTCGGCCGTTTCCTTTACTTAATTATAATAATAAATATCAGGGGACAATGTCACACCAATTGACCTAGTCCCAAACTAAGCTCCAGGCTTGTACTAAGAAATATATACTTAAATACATAGAAAACATCCATGACTCAGAAATATATACTCGCGCTCATCACACAAATATCTGCCCTTACCGGGATTTGAACCCAGGACCGCTAGCTTCGTAGGCAGGGTCACCAACTAGGCCAGCTCGTCGTCAAGTCGTACTTGTACTATAACATGTTGCTTCTTGCCAAATTTCATCATTCTAGGTCAACGGGAAGTACCCTAGATTTTAATTCCCTCGCGAGTATCAAAATATACGGCATAAACGCCGTATCTTTTAATCGCCTTGAGTTAGAAGTTCGATTTTTTCGCAGTTCCAAGGGATTACTGCCTTGAGTATTTGATATAAATTTCAACCTAATAACCCCACGCGTTCCTGAGAATAAGGGTCTTAACAGACACAGATGGACTTTATAAGGGTTTTTTTTTTCCTTTTGATGCACGGAACCCTAAAAATAATATTTCCAGACAAATATGGATGTTAAAACATTAATACAGTTGATAATTAAGACATGTTATCAAATATAATGACTGACTGGGGTTTTAGTGAAAAAGGGTACCTAAGTATAACTCTTCTGAAGATCAAGTGAAAAAGAGTTTAAGTCTAGTACAGTTATACGTATATACCTACTCTTTTTTAGTACGAGTTAAGTCGACTTACACCCTTTTTCACTGGGACCCCAAATGAAATATTGGTTTAAAGATAATGATTATTAATTACAAAGTGTATCTCTTTTCTTGTTAAACGGGTGTTTACAACCACATATTAACTAATTAAAACGCATTAATTAAGTCATGGTTTGGTCACAAGGAGACAAAGGAAAGTCTACAAAGTAATTGATTATAATTCATTTAATATGAGCAATTACATCATATGCTTGCTACCGTGTATTAACTATGTTTAATGAGTATGCCCGATTATGTTAATTTGTTAGAACCGTTTTAGTAATTGATATTGCTAATTAGATACCAATAATGTAATTTAATTAGTGCAATTAGTGTGTATTATGTTTAACATTTTATTTAATAAGGTACTACTGATTAAATTAAACTTCTACATTTATGTATATTTTTTAATTATATTTGCTAAAGGTAATTAACAACACTAATAACTAAACATAATGTGGTTATCTACAACTAGTCACAAATTAATCATGAATTTATAACATACAATTGAAATGTAAAAAAAATAATGTTTATAGGTATTTATTTTCCTATCTAATTTAATACGTAACGAAAGGAAAATATAAACAAACTTCCCGTGGGACTTTTCAAACATTAACTTATGACGCATAATTAAAATGATAATAAATTAATGCAAAGTTATTCTGTTCGTCTGTGGAATACATGCGTCACAGACTATGAGATACATTACAAATTTAACCGTCACTCGAACAAGGCGCTATCTCAAGAAAAAAATACAGATATATTTTGTATTCGCGTTAGTTTAAAATTTGGGCACCCGCAAATATAACTTTGTACAGGAATCAATTACATTGAATGGGAAATACCGTATCACTTTATTCGCGGCAGAGATAATTGAAATTGGACTTTAAAATATAGCGATAGAGCATTTTGTTGTATGAGATGAGTAAAACACGTGGTTGCGAATCATATAAATGTTTCACCATTTCGCATTAGATGACTTAGTGGTTTTTTCAATGTCGTAATATGGAGTAACGATGAGGAATTTGGTCCGTACTTTCCTAGAAAAATGTGGTAAAATTAAATTCGATTGGTTAATTTGAGAATTAGGTCATTGTCACATTTTGTCATCAGAAAAGGTTCTCTACGTGTCTTTTATAACTCAGTTAATGATTCACAACCCCTAGCAATGACGCGTAGTAGTTTTTATTTATCATAATTATGTAGTAGAAATTACTGTACTAGTTCTTGGTCGCTCTTCAACAATTGACTCTAAGAGAATATGACTTAAAACAATAGCTACCTACTCTGATTAAATTGCAATCATTAACACAGTAAAGAAATGTTCATTTATAGATATCATTTTAAAATCAGCCTGTGCATGAAATATGTCCGAAAATTCTAAAGTATCTCTCATATCTGTGGCGTTAGTGAAAAACGATACAAGTCTTCCGAGGGTCAAGTGAAAAACGGGATAAGACTAGTATACATGATGTATCATTTTTTAATACGAGCTAAGTTGAGTTGTCTACTATTTTACAGGTATATCTAAACTTGACTCAATTGTTAAAGGCGTGGGATAGAGCATGTTCAAGCATTTGAAGCGCCTTATATGCTTCAATATATTTGATGACGACTGTACATCCGAAAAATATCATCCTTGACATCTCAATTTTGGATACAGGGGGGGTTACCATAGTTATGCAGTTCAGTTTAAGGTGAGAGAAAGAGACAGAGCCGTGTAACTGCTACAGCTCTGTTCCTTACACTCGTCCCTAACTGAATTACTAAGCCATGTCATAGTAGCCCCCCAGGGTTTCTCTCATGATGGGAGCCTGATAGGATCTAGGCCAAAGTCCCTACGCGGGCGGGCCCAGTCGGTTTATGGAAGTTTTCCGTAACACCCGTACTTAATTCATAATTTATTGTACCTTCCTCGTGAATCACTCTATCTATTGGTGAAAACCGCATTAAGATCCGTTGCGTAGTTTGTAAGATCTAAGCGTTCATACAGAGGGACAGACGGCGGGAAGCGACTTTGTTTTATACTATGTAGAAAATTTCTTTTGGATATTGTTGTATTCTTAAAATGGATGAAATATTTAAATTTTTGTAAGCATATAGAGTTTATAATATGATGTGATATGCGCATAATTGTAAATATTGTATAATTATTTGTTATTAACTAGAACTTGTTATTCAGGTCGAGTGAGTCGTTATGATTTAATTTGTAATAATGATTTAATTGGTTCTTGTTGTGAGGAAGGTCATTGTATTGAGCTATGTTTGATATGACATATGTATAATTAATTGAAAAAACAATATTAGTCAATCGACTTGTCTGTTTTATAAGAGATTTAAAAACCAAACCATGATATAAAAACCAAATAAATCGATCTATTTTGTTTATATGTTGGATAGGTTGAGAAAAAATAAGTTTATGTGCGACAAATAATATTTTATTATAACACATTAAATGCAACTCTGTTATATCTTAAAAGGAACTTAAACTAATTAAAGCCTTTGGTAAACTAAATCTATTTAAACTAAAAGTTATTCACAGTTATACTTCGGTCACTTACAATTCCACTTTTATTTGAATAAAAAAAATTACGTACGTACATAATAAAAGAACCAAACAAAAAAAAAAAAACGAAAAAACTACTTATAAATTTGAAAAAAAAAACTACTACAACACGCATCCTAACTGAAACACTGGATAAAATCAAAAAAACGTATCTCGGAGTTACTACACTTCTGCATTTGCTGTCTCTTGTTAGCGTTGATTATATGAGCGCACTCACAGGTATGCAGGCCGTAGCGATGCGTACATAGCCCTTAGCGCACCTCTTCTTTCCAGATTGAAGAACCCCTGTCGAAGGACCCTGTTCAGCCCTGATGCTTTCATCAGGGAAGACCTTCCGTTTCTTCCTCAAGTTCTCACTGCAGTCACAGTCGAAAGCCCCTGTGATAATCCCAGGGTTTACCTCAGGGTACTTTTGTTCGTCCGTCAAGCCTTTCCCTGCCAGCATGTTGAGGAACTGCACAATGTCATTTGATTCTTTAACAGCCTGGTTGAATTCTTCATCAGTACAATTGCATCTGTCCTTTGCGAGAGCGAGAACGCAGTTCAGGATGACGATGAAAATGATTTTGGAATACATGTTGGCGGTTTCGAGGTTTGGATTCGAATGAAGCTAATGGTAGCGCGTGCCGCTTATATACGGGTATTGGTTTCTTGAGTCATTCCGTGACTCAGGAGCTTCGCTTGTTTACTACTGATTACACTTAACGAGTTGTTTTTAATGCTAGTCTGGTTCACTTGTCCGTTGACATTGATAACAAGTAGCAAAAATATTTTGCGTATTTTTTTTGGAATTATAGAAAAAAATCACGAGCGCGTTTTTATTAAATTAAATTTTATTTATTTAAGTTCCCTGTGTTTTATCCTAGTAACTTCATTTCCGTGATTTTTCAACTGTTTGTTTATGTTCTAGTGACTGATTAGGTTTAAACCGTTTTCCTTCCCCTCCATAACTAGCAAACGGAATAACCCGTCGTCAAGAGGTTATCTTGTACTATAGCTCTAATCTCGTCGTTTAAATACTAATATGGGTTTATGCTATCTATTATACCTAGTGCTAGACTTAGCAGTGATATAAAATCACCCAAACAAGACAATTTCTACTTTAAACAATGGAGTTAATGGATATTGTACTAGCTGTATTGGTTGGGTCAAAGCCATGGAATAAGTAATTAAAAATGTAAAAAAAACACTACAAATTAACTACATAATAATTCATTCTTTCTTTTTTCCAGCTCTGATTCGATGTCCAATTAAAATATAACTTTATCACACCTAACAGCATTAATTTTAATTTTTAAATAATTAGGTACATTTATAAGAAAACCGGCCAAGTGCGACTCGGACTCGCGCACAAAGGGTTCCGTACACCATTGTCTATAAAAAATCACTTGTGTCAAATTTCAATTGTGTAGCTATCACGGTTCATGAGATACAGCCTGGTGACAGACAGACAGACATATGGACAGACAGTGGAGTCTTAGTACGGAACCTTAAAAAATATGCAAGAAAAATTGTCAATTGACGCCTTCTGATTCGCTACCTTACCCACTTATCTGCCGCTAAGCAGCAGTGTTAGGTTTTTGAATTCCAGTGCGTGCTCGAGACGTAAAGACAGCTTGTGAATAAACTAGCATTATCATACGAGTACAGGTTGGCAACATATGCAAGCTTGGTCCCAGGGTCCATTAATCATCAGATGGCCTGTGTCCGTTCGCCTTTTCAATATCAAAAAACAAGACTAAACAAAACTTTATCAGCCCGACTGCTTGTTAATATATTGTCGTCTAAATACGTTATTAACTTTGTATATCGACATCTTTACATAGTATAAAACAAAGTTGCTTTTCACGTCTTCCTCTCTTTCTGTCAGTCTGTATATTTGCTAAATCCTTCTAAACCACGCAACGGATTTCGATGCAGTTCTCAACATAAGTTAAGTAATTTTTCACGGAAGGTTGTAATTGTTTAATCCATATTAGGTCGTCCATATTGGCCTGTTATTTCATCGTATTAGAACAGAGAAGTATATAACTTTGGTATTCTAAAAGATAGCTGCGTCCCTCTCGTCCTATCACTTTGGTTCAGTTACTAAATACACTATACACTTTCTACATCATGAACAATTTTCTTCTCACGACTAGCTGTACCTAATAATTTTCAACCTTCATTTTCTTTATTCCCAATATCACCAATTTATTTATTTTCTCGCGAAAAAATATGCCCCACTATTACCCCCCACTAATATAATATGGTTTGATTTGGCATGATTACCTTTTCACTGAATATAGTAATGTCTGATTATCATTGAATTGTGCAAATAATAGCCGTGGAGGTCATAGCCGGTGAGTTTTTCCGGGAACTACAAAAAACTAACAAAAATAAGGTTGAAAATCTAGTCTGGATGTTGAGAATTACTCACATTTATATAATGCTAGGAAACGGGACTTTATTACTTAATTTTATCCTGTGTCCTTACTCTTCTTACTCGCACTTACTTGTTTATTCAGAATATCAAGTATGTCAGAAATGACGTACGTTTCCCGCGTGCGTGAACGTCTGAACGCGTTACAATATTGACGTCTTTAAGACAAATCTAGCATGTAAGATTTGCTTAATGCTGAATGTACGTACGGTCGGCCAAGAAAGTGATCTAACAGTTTTGACAAGTTTCTGTGAAATCAAATTATCGCTAAGGTTGACACCTGTCACTGTCATAATATCATTGCAAGGGAAAATCGAACTTGTTGTATCTGGTTTCAGCAGATTAGCGTTCTATGAAATGAAATTAGGTAAAATGACAAGTTACCCATTTTTACACATAATTCTGGGGTCCTAGTGAAAAAGGGTACAAGTCGACTTAACTCGTATTAAAAAACCGGTCAAGTGCGAGTCGGACTCGCGCACCGAGGGTTCCGTATTTAAGATAATATGGTTGGAAAAAGCAAAAGAAAATACCTACTTTGTTATGAAATTTATTATCTATGCAATAAGGCCCATTTTGACTAGCCTAAATTTTAATACAGTAAGTAATTATTTAAAAAAAAATCTAATCTAATGTTTAGAAAATCAGGATTTTTTCAGATTTTTTGGTCCATAAACTTTGGAGATAAGGGGGGGAACGGTCATTTTTTGTACATTTATGCCTATAAATCAAAAAGTAAGTCCCGAAAAATTATAAAAAAAATAGTTTCGAAATGTGCAGACTGAGCCCTTTCATATGACACCCCGTTTGCTATAATCAAATAACTTTCATTTTTCAACCCCCCATTCTAGACCCCTTAACAAATACTTAGAAAAATAATTTCGTACTTTTTTTACTAAAAACAAATGCGGGCAGACAAGTCATACAACTATGCCAAATTTCAAATTGATAGCTTGTATAGTTTCTGAGAAAAACTGCTGTGACAAACACACAGACAGATAGACAACGAAGTCTCACCATAAGGGTTCCTTTTTAACCATTTTGGTACGGAACCCTAAAAAGGGTGTATACACGAACGGAGTATACTAGACTTAAACCCTTTTTCACTTGATTAATTATACGATGCCTTTACCAAATTTCACATAGAGCGGTTGAGGTGTTGAACCAAGAAGATGGAACCAACAAATAAACAAGCTCAGCCTAAATGCGTAAACGGAACCCTCATGGAACCCTCATAGTTTCGTCATGTCCGTGACCATCCATCCGTCTGTATGTCACAGGCGTTTTACTCTAAAACTACAAGATATATGTATGTATATTGATGAAATTTGGAGTATTCAGCAAAAAATTTTTTCTGCAAAAGTGTGGCATGTGCAAATAAGTGAATATTCTTCGTTATAATCGCTCCGAAAACTGCATAAATTGTGTCTTTATCTTTTAAATCGTATGTCGAAACAATATGAAAATAATTATAAAGGTAATAAATAAGTGTTAACTTGTTTTTTCTAAATACTTTCATCTTATAATTATTTTCAACATGATCGGATAAGTATACCGTTTTTGAGTTAATGCCGAAAAACTGCGCTTCTCAACAAAAATACTTTTGCTTGACTTTTTTTGCTAGAGCACTTCGTCAATTCGTATTTTTTGTGATAGATTTTTGTATTTGTAGTAACGGCTTCGGAACTCTACACTGAGCATGGTCCGACATGTTTCGGTTTTTTTATTATTACTAAACATAGTTGTAAGCTGATATAAGTATGTGATTTTATATTCCAGAAAATAAAATTCTACGCAAGTGAAGCCGTAGACAAAAGCTCGTTAGTTATTAGAACCAATCAACAAATCTATATATACTATGCAACAAATGTCCCAAAAACAGTGGGTGGCCTAATTATTGGAGACAGTAGCCGAACTTTGTATTGTCTACAATTGCCAAAAAAAATATAAGTGTAGAACGTACGACTGGTACTTTTTTTTTATACGTCTATTTTAAAAGGCCTTAAAGTTGGCTTAAAGTAAGCGTCAAAAAACAGCCAAGTAATCAAATATATTTCAGAGGCCGTATTAAAAATGGAATTCAAAATTTCAATTTATTAAGGACGTAAAAATATATTTTAGGAAGCGACTTTATACCAGTGGGCCCTAGTATGGTGCGTTTATCGCGGGATAAAATGTGGATAAAGCATCCATCACTCTCGTGTCATACGTGTCAAAAAGTGACGGATGTTTTATCCACATTTTGTCACGCGATAAACGCAACTATATTAGACCCCCAGGTTTATATCCATTTAGATGACTATCCAAAAAACATAAAATAAATCTTACCAAAGCATTCCTACTATGCGTAGTTTACTGCGGCTTTTGACTACTTTCCCTAATAATTTGGCCACCCAAGGCATGACGAAAAATGAAACCAAATATGCCCACATTATTTCCTCTAACAGATACAACGGTCGTATATGTTGATGATATTATATTAACATCGAACAAAAGACATGTTACCCCTAAAAGAACCTTGATAGGCGGTAAACTATACTCTCTAACCACTAAGCAGGTTCCGTAGTCAACAAGGTACTTTTCTTTATCAATATCACCATAACATTACGCCGAATTCGGCCACCTATTGTTGAGAGGTCGCAATAGGCTGAATTAGGCTTGGTCAATGGTCATATAAAATGCGATGATAAACTAATATAAAGACAATTTGGGTTTATTATTACAATGGCCTATTATAGCCCAATGATGGACGGCCATTGTCCATTGTTCTCCGATACGAGACGGAAGGATTCGGCCGGAGATTCTTGGGATTTTTGTCGTGTGGCCATAGAAACGCAAGAGGTGTTTTTTTGGAGGCTGATTCCTTATTGGAAGGAGATGAAGGCTATGAAAAAACATGAAGATGGAAAGGCTAGGATAGTTTGATAAATGTACATAATCAAAATCAAAATATTTATTCAGTAAATTGGCCACATACGGGCTCTTTTACACGTCGGTAATATAGAGTGAATCTACTAGCGCTTCGGACAAGACCATCATTGCGGAGAAGAAGCGCCGCAAGAAACTCCAGCAGAAGGTCCTTTTTTCAAACATAAAATACAATAATACTTAAAAGTAAGTTACATTACAAGGTAATAAGGCAACAAATATAAATTATTAGAACTATCACAAATAAAAAAATTACAAATTCAAAAATTAAAGACATTACAAATAAATGTAAAAATTAAAATATTACATGTCAAATACATTAAAAAGCTTGCTTGCTTAAATTGCTGCGCTGTTTGGTCTATCTGTATCGTAAGCAAACCTCGCGAGGGGGTTCCTAGACAAAATGCACAACGCTTGTTAGTGACTTGCTAAAACTGACCAAACAAATTCACCTTGTCTAAGACTACGGTGTCTGGTTGCCGTAAAGCATTTGGTCGAACAAAAGCAACAAAAGGAATAAAAAAACTTAATTCTAACTTTTTGCTGTGAAGAAAGTCTAACATGATTTCGAAGCTGCCATTTTTACTCAACTACCTCAGAAGAAGGGTAATGTTTTACATGGCGGCAGAGGAAGAAGGGTAATGAGGGCCTGTTGTTTTGTTTCCCATAATTGTTTTGATTAAAAAAAAACTAATATCTTAAATAGAGTCTGACCAGTGAGTGGTGACATAAAAAAATGGCTGCAAATTTAAAATATCACTAGCTGGTAACACGAAATGCATAGCGAGTGGATAGGTACGCAGAATGTGACAGCTTGTGTCATAGGTAAAATTGTTGCCATGTGAAGAATTAGAAAAAATACTTGTGTCACGACTCGCTGGTCAGACTCTATGCACGTGTAGATAAAGCTAGGTTAGGTTAGGGTTGAACTATAGGTAAAAATCCTGAAAAAGTAAGTTTCTTAAAAAAATTAGCTTGTTTTTATTTAAAAATACGTACTTATAATTAAAAGTTATTTAATCTGAAAGTAATGAACAAGTACTATGTAAAGATTTCACTTTAAAGCACGTGATTGTTGAGTAAAAATTGTAAATTGCTTCGTTTGGTTTTGTTAACATCTACCCAATTCAACTGACACCCACTTCACTTAACCACTCATCATACACAATCACTAACTACCACAATCACCTCACGTCATCGAGTTACGCTACCAACCCAAATATTGATCCATGCGGGAATTAAATAAAGATCTATATACCACCATATTATAAAGACACATACAGCCTGTAGAAAAATCTTAGACGCCCCCCCGCTCACAATAATTAGTTTAACAGAGTTGCCACCTTCCCCCCGTCTCCCCACACCCCTACACACGCACCCGCGTATATGTATAAGCGTTTGCATGTGTGCCAACTAACTATCGGCAAAAATTTCCCGGAAAATAGGGGGAAATGGGCAATTCGTATTAAGACTGAGTTTTATACTTGTATTGGATAGTTTTGCCTGATTCGTTTGTGATATGAACGCGATTTTGAGTGTTTTATTTAATTCGAAAAATAATATCAAACTGAGTTCGTAATATAATTTGTAATATTTTCTAGTTAGTAATCAAGACGCTATACAGTGTGTGTACATACAAACATATGACATAAGGTCTGAAAGTATAAGCCCTAATAAATATAATGTGATGTATTTTATTGTAAAAACTTTTTTTCATACCAATTAATTTGGCACGCAATGTATCGGTCACAAGTTAACAACGACGACCGCTGAATAAGGTAACATTAAAATAGAAATGAAACTCAGTCTGCTTCTCAGAAGTGTTAAATAAAACTTTGCATAACATTGCTGCTCAAGGGTAATTGTTATATTTTTATTATAAAACCAAAGGGAGCTAAAGGAGTCCTATTACTAGGGCTCCGCGATCCGTCCGTCTGTCACGGCCGTATCTTTTGACCCGTAATAGCTAGATACGAGGAAATTTAAATTTAAATTGTCGAGTGTAGGTACAACTGGGCCCGCTATATAAAAACTAGAGATGGGCCGACTAGTCGACGATTAGTCGGGAAAGCCGACTATTCGGCATCATTTCTAGTCGGTGATTAGTCGGCGACTAGTCGGCAAAAAATGCCGAATATTCGGCAATAATTAAATATCAATTAATTTGGCACGCAATGTATCGGTCACAAGTTAACAACGACGACCGCTGAATAAGGTAACATTAAAATGGAAACGAAACTCAGTCTGCTTCTCAGAAGTGTTAAATAAAACTTTGCATAACATTGCTGCTCAAGGGTAATTGTTATATTTTTATTATAAAATCAAAGGGAGCTAAAGGAGTCCTATTACTAGGGCCCCGCGATCCGTCCGTCTGTCACGGCCGTATCTTTTGACCCGTAATAGCTAGATACGAGGAAATTTAAATTTAAATTGTCGAGTGTAGGTACAACTGGGCCCGCTATATAAAAACTAGAGATGGGCCGACTAGTCGACGATTAGTCGGGAAAGCCGACTATTCGGCATCATTTCTAGTCGGTGATTAGTCGGCGACTAGTCGGCAAAAAATGCCGAATATTCGGCACTTTATTGCCTGTAGGAAATATCGTCAAAAATGTCCACACATTTTCGACATAGTTATAAAAAGCACTAAGTAGTTCGTTTTAATACTATAATTAGGGTTCTAATTGTTTTTTTTGTCGTGCAGAAATAACGTAAACAAAACTGGTCAAATGTAGGTAACAAAGCGCGACGGACGAAGCGAAACGAACGTTTCCGAGTTCACCCGAACTTAGCAAAATCCTACGATCGGCATTGCCGACTAGTCGGCCGATTAATCGGCAAATTGAAAACCGATTAGTCGGCCGACTGGCCAGTCGGCAAAATCCGTAGTCGGCCCATCTCTAATAAAAACAAATCTGAAACACGATAGTTAAAACTTAAACGTATTTATTCGGGGTTTTTTGCTTAATCTTTATATTACAAAACCCTTTGTATGCGAGTCCGATTCTCAATTGGCCGGTCCAGATTAATTCCAAAACATCTTGGACAGATTCATAGACTATCTGTCTTTTTTTTAAATTTCTTTGTTGGCCAGAGGTCCAAGAACCTGAATAATAGATCAAATATTTACAAAGTAAACAATGAAATAAGATAAAACACTTAGCAAATTAATTCATAACACAAATAAAATTGGCTTTAGAAAAATAAATTCCATATTTTAGTACAAACTATAAGGCATATTTATGCGCCATTTATTTTTTCACTTTATTTACAAAAAATGGTAGTAAATCCGCTGTAATTACACATATTCTGAAAAAAAAAACTACTCGCCATCTGTTACGGTACAAAAGTTACAGCTCTTTACAGTTAGGATGGACGGACGGACGGACGGACTGACGGTTTACATATTTAAGTTTGAAATTGTTCGTAAACAACTAGCCAGTTGCCAGCACAGCTCTGCAAGAAGCTTCTTAAATTAAGATTTATAGTTATTATTAATAATTACTTATTTATTAAATGTGCATGTCTCTCATTTCTATGACGTTTTAAATAATCAACAAACGATGACGTCAGTTCAATATAGCCTTTATTTCTCTATCCCTAAGACTCACCTGATTTGTCACAACACAAACACATTAAACTGTAATTTGAACCTTAGTACTATATATTTAAGATCGAGTTGTCTTGTTCTTGCTTAACAAGGAAAACCGCCAAGAGATACGGCTGACGTGGATTGATCACGTCAGGAACCGTACCCGCGTACGGTAATTAGATAACTGGACGTTCAAGTTGTTTAAGATTGTTTAAGAAAACCCGTAATATTAGTGTAGGTCCTACACACCATTTTAACTGAAATTTGAATAACTAGTGGCTCTATGAGCTGTAGACTTTGCGACAAACTCTCCATCCTTCGACATACGTCGAAGTCAATTTCCAACATCGCAAATAAGTTTGTAATCGCAAAAACCCCCATACCTCCGCCATTTTGAAAAATGTCGAAAAACTGAATCGGCAAAAAAATCCATATAATTACTTATGAAGAAGTGCGACCGGTAGAAAGGAACATCCGAACGAACGAACGAACGAACAAACAGACCTCGGACATACGAAAACATTTTTTCCCAAGCTGAAACGGAGACTCTACGCGCTCGCTCAGTCAGTAAGGACACAATTAATATGGCGTACGGATTAAGCAATAATAGACTCTTGGTCAACGGCGTAAGAGCTTTGACGCACGCCATATTAATTGTGTCATGCTATACCCGCGACTTGAACTAGGAATAAAAAGAAACCATGCAAACAAGAAAGCAAAAACAAAACGGGAAAACAATGGTCGTCAATTCGAGTAAAAAACTTTCAAGGTGCCAGTAATAACTAATAACCACAATATTGCAAGAAATGTTCGAATATACTTTAATTAAAACATTAGGGTCGCTCAAGTTTTATAATATGAAAATTACTAATTAATAATGCCAATATTTATGATGGGCTTTGAGGCCTTAGCAATAATGTTCACAAATGTAGAAAAACAGGCTGACATAATGAAGATAATATTGGTGATGATGATGATGATAATGATGATGATGATGACGATGGGGATGATTATGATGGTAATATTGGAGATGATGATGCAGATGATGATAGTGAAAAACTTTTGAATACAGTTGACCATGAAATCTAAAAAGGGTTCGAAATAGTACTTCTTCTAATTGCATGTGACTCCTGGGGAATTTGTGGTAACATAATATAGGATGAGGACATAAACTTGTAGAGGGGACTGAATAAAATTAAATAAATAGAAGTAAAATACTTTAAAGTTTAACAAGTAACATTCATAGCATACATGTTTTTAGTTAAAACCAAATTAATGTATATCCTCGTGATGCAAAACTAGCTGCATTATCTTCTAAAGTTGACTAACCACAACATATGACTCTCAATAAGACCCTTAGAAATGTATCACCACGCCCAAACAGGGCCATTCCATGAATTGATAAGTAAAGACGTCAAGAGGAAACCGCAAACAAAAACAAGACTTTAATACAAATGTGTACCTACTTAAGACGTATAAACCACTGTCATTTGAAATCAAAATCGTGACATTTCTGACTTTGTGCAAGAAGGCACAGAAGTTTAAGACGGTTGGCATCTATATGTAGTTGCAGCATTTTGCTTACCAACGGAAAAAATCTAACCCATTGTGTATTACGTGGTATTACTAAGGTTTGGCATATGCGGTTATAGTAAGTGATCAATTTAGTACCCTGTCACTTTAAAGTCGTGTGAGATGTTCCATATGAAATAATTGAACTCAACAAAGCGACAAAGAACAAAATGTGGTCATTTATTTATGAAGTTGATGCGAGAATGAGTGTTCACTGACTGATGTATAGTGAATCAGAATTTGCGGCCACAATAAATGGTAAAAGTATGTCAGCCGAACTACTAGTATTTTAGACATTTGCCACGTGCTTATTGGAAAAGGAAGATGTTAGAAAATTAAAACACGTCCTCAAACTAATGCAAGGTATGATTCACAATCTATAATTGAGTTCAGGCAAGATGCTACGCAAGTTCACAATGTTGAGTACCGAGTTCCGCGTGAAATTAGTAGGTAACATCCCACTCTGCGGTTTGGGTGAAATATTTCTGCGCCTCTATTCTAGGAGGTAAAATCCAAATCTAAATATTTGACTTGTCATGGTAATTTTTTTAACTCGGCCGTCATTATTGTCAAGTAAATAAGAGCTATCAAAACGTTGACAATACGATAACAGGTCAAAAATGATATGGTTTTTACCGTGTTGAATAGAGGCCCAGGTCGAATGTATCATTTCACAAATTTTCATTGACCAAATGGGTATTTCCCGTCGCGGCAGTTAGCATTTTATTGAAGTCCCTAACCTAATCTATGTAAATAGCGTTTTTGGTATCTTAAAAATATAACTAAAATCATACAAATAGCTTTTTGGAAAATGATACATTCGACTAAAAAGGTTTTGCCCATTCTGCAGGTACCGGACTAGCATAGAGGCACTCCATCTTAGTCCTCAGGGTTAACATCATCATCAGCCATGGTCCGTCCACTGTTGAACGTAGGCCTCCTTCATGTTTCGCCACAATTTTCTATCCTGGGTTGACAACATTTGCAGTTTTGAGAATTTAATGCATTTTCCCGTCATGAATACCTAGTCATATATTCATGTAGTCACATTGTAGAAATATGGCCCCAATGAAGAGTTAGCCGTTATCTTTCTCACCAACTTTCCCATCTTCATACTAGGAACACATAAACCACCACATGTTCGTCGTGTAAAGGACCACTTCTTTGAACCGTAAAACTAACTCCCCCTTGAATATCGACTCTTTATGGTCGTTCATGAATATGCACATCGACCCTTGTGGTATTATTTTTTTATCGCCGCAATTGTTTGACCCCTGGAATCTTAGTATTTTTGGGGAATCGGGGATCTAGGAAACTGGTTCAAGGGTGAAGTAACCAGTTTATTTCATAGCCAGATTCGAAAGCTTTTTCTTTGAGTCTAGAGAGCAATATTTAATGGTTTTGTTGTATTCGATTAACTGAAGTATTCCGAATTACAGAGCCTATTTTTTATGCGATGGCGAATTTAGGGTTTATTTGAAAGGAAAAGGAAATAATTTCAGATAGCAATAATTTATTGCATAGGTAGATCCAAGTTTAATAAATTTCAAATAAGTAGTGAAACAGAAGTAACAATAGGTAACTTTTTTGGATTTTTCAACTCGACTACTTTACCATATAGATAATCAAGAAAATCGCGAAAATTTCGGACTTTTTCAGGTTTTGGCGATTATAACCCTACAGGACTAGTTTTTGGTAGTACCTACCTTATCATGACGTTTTTACATTAGACTAAATTTGCTACAATAATGTCTGTAGACCCAACAGTTTCTGAGATAAAGCTTTTCAAAATTCATCATTTTTTCGAGCTTCACATTTTTTTTGAACAACCTTTACGAGCTGCGGTACCAACTATTCGCCAGGGCTGCGACGAAACCAGCTTCAAACTGGCCAGGTTACCTCCTACACGTGCCGTGGTTTTGCCGTGTGGTTGCCAGCTTAGAATTGTGCCACTTCATGTCTTCCCGTGGAAGTCGTAAGAGGCGCCTTAATAAAGCCTTGTAGTATGCTTAGGCGATGGGCTTGCAACCTGTCACTAATGTACACTGGTAAACATCTTAGCCTGTTTATGCAAAACGTGGTTACATAATTAACAACAAGTTTTTACAGTTGTTGGTAATCCTGTAGCTTTGCCTACCCCACCCTGGGAAGGAAGGCGTGAGTGTATGTATGTATGTAAAATCTTACGAAAAACAAAAAATACCTTTGAAATGCAAATTAGATTAAATTATTTCATTAAAATGGTCTGTTTTAAAGAAACACTAACTAACGTGGTAAGTTGGTTTTTAGTTCCTAATGTTTTCTCAGCACTATGTCATGTCTTCCTTTAAACGCGGCTTAAAAAGAGTACCTACTTAGTCACTGAAAGACTGCAACTTGGCTGTGCCCTTGGCATTGCTTATGTTTATGGGCGACAGTGTCTGCTTACCACCTGCCCGTCTGTTCGTTTGCATTTTATGGCTATAACAAAAAAAACTTACTCTCATGTCAAAACAGCAAATCCTTCAAACTCTGTACTTTAAGTCTTTCCAATTTAACTTAAGTTCTAAACCATTCTTCAGAAATAAGAGAAGATAAACGGCCCAGTTTTGGAACAAAACTGTACGACTTCTGGACAAAAGTTGCTGCTGTTTTCAAATAAATAGCTGTTGTAAACTATTCAGTTTTTAAATTATTTTCGCCTTGAACACGTCCCCGGGGCGGACCGGGAAGGGTTCATGTTGATCGGTGTCCAGGGATGTTTCCGTGTATTTTTATATATTGAGGGTAGTCAAGTTTGGTAGTTGACCCTAAAAACTGTTCAAAAATGTTGCTCATTGGCCAAAATATGTTTTAACGTGTGGACGCGATGACTATTTTCGCTAACGCTCTTTGGTCATTCCTGCACCTGAAACTTGCACATTCAAACAGCAGAGTGTGTCAAAGGTTAATATACAAAAGATCGTATAGGGTTGAAGTGTATACGAAAGGGTTTTTAATGAGCTCAGAAACATGAAAATCGCACCGAATTGTCCATTACTGTCAAGTAAGTAAGAGCTAACATAATGTTGACGATACAATAACATGTTTAAAGCATTAAAGTTTTACCGAGTAAAATAGAGCCCCAGTTTCAAAATATTGGGCAAAATTAATTCCAGATAAATTGGATGGATTCCAGTAAGTTGAGGATCTTGTGTTTAGAAATTCTGGTATTCGCCTACTGGCGAAGCAGAGTTTATGGTCGGCTGGAATAGTGCGATCACTCTTAGAAGATGCTTCGGTTTTGTACTACTCTCTCACTCGCTTAGTGAGAGAGTAGTATAAAACCGAAGCATCTACTAAGTGCTCACGGACTGTATTTGGATTGAATTTTCTATAGACTATTCATAAGGTTATCGCTATTAGTAAATCGGTCATATTTACTTAGGTACTATGTATATCGTCTAGATAGTTTTTTTATTTCTAAGATTTTCCAATGGATATCATAGTAAAACATTGTAATCATAATCATCGCAGCGCTGCGCTGCTCTGTGTTAAACATGGGCTTATAATACTTTGGTAACTTTTGGAAATAAACAGTTAATTAAAAAAAAACACTTAAACAACACTTATACAAATAGTTTAGCATACATTAAATAATAAATAAATATCAGGGGACAATGTCACACCATTTGACTTAGTCCCAATCTAAGCTCTAGGCTTGTACTATGGGTACTAGACAACGATATAAATACTTATATAGAGAAATATATACTTAAATACATAGAAAACATCCATGACTCTGGAACAAATATTCGCGCTCATCACACAAATATCTGCCCTTACCGGGATTTGAACCCAGGAACGCAGGCTTCGTAGGCGGGGTCACTACTAACTAGGCCAGCGCGTCGTCTAAACTCAACACTGTATTTAATATGTATGTCAATCATTTATTTGTAAAGCAGGGAAACTAACGCCAGCCACTTTCATGTTTAGAGAAGTAACTACAAAAAATACTTGGCAACAACTAGTTTGGAGGAAATGAGGGTGTTGTTCGCTGCAGCGTTTCAACCCCCGGGGGTTTTGTAAGTTTAACATGTGTATGTGTGCGTCTGTGTGTGCCAGTCTGTGGCATCGAAACTCCCAAACAGAGAGACTGATTTGCCCGCCGTTCTTTAAAAAAGGGCTCCAATTTTCAGATTTATCAACTCTGAAAGTTTGAGTTGAAGATTTTAAAATGTGAGGGATGGCTCTTGAAAATATTGTAGATCTACCAGCCATCAGGGCAAACTTGTTTCTTGCAAAAGTTATTCTATACTATCGTGAACTAAGAACAAACTTACAATCTAAATTAATATCTCAATAAACAACGTAATATTCGTCATCTAGTTACACACTATTATTGCTTTCTTTTGAAGTGTCTCCCCAAGGATATCGCTTCCTCAGAGCGAGAGCGCCGTCCCCTCTCGCTCACCGACCTTTTAGTTTTCGTCCGGCGTTTCTTATTTAGTTTCGCGCAAATTATCTCCAATTCTTCATATTATTAAACATCCAAGGGGGAACTAGCCCCCACTGGGGGGCTTAATGACGGGGAGCGGTCAGCGCCCCCCCCCCTTCGTCCGGCACACTTGTTTCTTGTAAAATTTTTCCCCGATCTTTATTTTCTTTCGGCCGTAGACGTATATAATTAGAGTTCGCGCGCTTGTGTGCGTGTCACGGCGCCTCCTGTGTGGGTGGGCGCGCGTGTGTGCGTGTGTATGGGGCGGCGTAAGTCCGGTTATTAGTTTTCTTGCGAAGTTCGTTTGGGATGCTTTTGTTAGATTTCGATAATTTCGCGACAACGGCGCTTATCGCGGAGGGAGGGAAATCAATAATATGTGGTAAGAATATGCTTCGTACGGAGGAGGGGCTATTAAGGAAATCCTTATTTATCGAACGAATCGTTTCTCTTTTTCGTAATTACTAAGGTTCTTGTATTTCTGCGTTATTCGCCGAGTGTTTGAGTCGAGATGTTCTGGCGCAGCGTAATCAGAGGGCTTGGGATTATAAAGAAAATCTTAAAATCTTTTTTGCATTGTTTTCTTTGTTTGAGGCACTATAATTTTAATCTTGACGCGGTTTCTCCAGGATTTATGATATAGTTAGAAGCCAGTGCAAGAAATTTTGTAAGATTTTTGTAAATGAGGAATAAAATTCACGTTCGTCGGGCAAGTTGTGACATGAGTTGTATCTTACAGATATTATCAATTTAAACTACTTGACTAATATATTTAATCACTAGATTGTATCTACTCTTGGTATTTTTATTACTTTCTGCAGAAATCATTATCATTAAGTATACCAAATCAAAAAACTCTTCTTGAGATGTTGGTGTTTATGGGCGGTGGTGGTGATTACTTCAGGTAACCCACATGCTCGTTTGTTTCCCTCTCTTATAAAAAAAACCTACCCAACCTAATCACCAATAGTTGGCAGCATTGGCATGGCACTTAAAAGCCGATGAATAATGCATATTGCGTGCAAACCGGTTAATAGAAGAGATCCAAAATTAAAATCCTTCCATGCAGTTTCGTGTTTTTCACCGGCGAGACGAGGTGAGATGAAAATTAGAATCTCGCCGGCCTATTTCTACCAAAAATTACAATCGCGAGCCGATGCGAGCTCGCGATTCCTGTCAATAGAAGTAACTAGCTAGCTCGTGCGACCTCGCGACCCATCGCGAGGGCGGTGTTTTCGTAAAGTGTAATAAACACTTATATATATCGTTCAATATTACAACAACAAATATTCTATTCTCGTCTTGTAAATTCTCGCCAATACTACCCATGCCCGCCAAAGATGCGCTAGAAGAGAAGAAATTGATAAAAAATATATAGCCCGGAAATATACTAATCGCCTGTTTCACAATCGACAAGAAAAGCATATTTGACACATAAATATAGCCCTTTCTCTTTCTTGCACTTGAAAATAGACAAGGACAGAGTCAAGTTTAAATTGTAGATAAATTTACTTGTCGATTGTGAAACAGCTTAGGGCCTGTTTTCACGCGGAAAATCAATCAATTTTCAAATGAAACGTGGTAAGCAAGTTTCACCCAGACAGAGTTGCGGGCAAAAACTAGTTATTATGCATATTTAATTATAAAAGGTCCAAGAATTTAATCCTAGCAACTATCGATATCGATAAAATATAGGGATCCAATTGTCGATCGCGCATGCTTAGACAAATTACTATCGACAACAGCTTCTAGTATTACACGTTCATTGAGTAAACGAAGTTAATTTTGGAAATACTGAGCTAATAAAATATTGTATAATGAAGGAATACAGTTAGAAAATATCTTTCTATTTTCGCGGCATTTAGAGAATATAATCTTCAAGCTAAACCTTCCCGTAAAATAATTCTATTTGATATTTTCCTTCTAAACGAAAAGAAACCATTTTAAAAGCCCAAATCATTTTTCACTCCATTCATTACAAAAACATCTGGGACCTTTATTAGGACGCGGATGGTTGCAAGTGTCTCTTTCTTTAATAAATGGAACGAACGAGACAGATGACCCGCCCTTTGGCCGTTTGACAAAAATATCCACTACATTGTACTTTTAACGAAAGTAGTGTAAGAGCTAGCGCACGACAGTGGTTGTTTTTTTTGTTATTAAGGAAAAAAATACGTTATCTCTAGCGGATTTGAAAAGGATGTTTTTTTAAATCTCCTTACATATTAAACAACACACGCGTTTAATTTTAAGGTAGAATATCAATCCGCTAAGGCTTTTGCTGATGCTACAACTACAATCCTTGTCATGAGGTTTATGTTTTTAATTAAACAAGTGTGTAAAGACCCTCGTTATTGCACAAAAGATCGTAAAGGGTCCAAAAGTACCCGAAATGGCCGATCTGTAAGATAAGATAAATTAAGATGGGTATGTTATAAAGAGGTCTTACTACCTACTGCTTGACTGACAGACATCTCACAATCTTAAAAATGACATTAATGTAGTGTAGAATAGGACTCGTTTTATTAAAATCTCAGTTTGGTTCGTGTTGTTGTTTATTTGCCATTTTGACCGCATTCACACTTTTATTTGCGATAAGGGGCGTTCGGAGCCCTTCAATACATTTGTCAAGCATATTCATCAACCACATTTCTATCGCCTTTTTCGATTTAAAATGATATCTTTGTAGTGTTATCGTCTTATTCATAAACATAAAACATGCAAAAGCTTAAGTGCGCCTAAAATATGATTTTTCTTTATTTGTCATTATGACATTTGAATTTGACAGAAAGGGAAACAAAAGCTTTAACAAAATAGGTTTAAAGTGCATTTATGAATTAGATTAGTCAATATTAAGATAAACACTAATAACTGCACAAAAGTAATAATAAAACTCTTTAAATGCGAAAAAGCTTTGCCAATCTTTACATAGTAAAGGTACATATTAAGAACAGTGAAGATCCCGTCGCTACCTTCCGACTCCATCATCAGATCAGCTCGATGGTACCATAATATTGCATTGTCATCGGGTTTACACATGTATTCCAAATGCAGCCATTGACGGGTACTGGTTACTCGACTTACAAAATTCCAGGACATACAAATGAAGTTAAATAAAATGACATGTGTCAAAATCAGTCCCTAGCTCTTAGCCTGGATGTTTACAACCCCGACCGCTGTTGTGTCCCGCGATCAAACATTTATCGATACCGCCTCAGGAGGACATCACTATTTGAAAATGGTATTTATTACGATAATGCCATTTGTTTCTACAAATAAAACATGACTACAATCATGTTTTATTTGTAGAAACAAACCCTTTTGGTGAAATCTGCCCTACTAAGCTAATCAGCAGTATCCCAAATTTAATAACCAAAGCAGTTTAAATTCTCTTATGTTAGTAATAAGGTTGCTACAGGAGTTTTATGTGAGATACTGCGTATTGGATTAGCAGGGAAATTAGGAAATGTAATCAAACAAATTTGTGGACGCGTTAGACTAGTTGGTCTAACCCTGCCTACGAAGCTAGCGGTACTGGGTTCGATTCCTGGTATGGCAAATAATTGTGTGATGGGCGCGAGTATTTGTTCCTGAGTCTTGGATGTTTTCTATGTACTTAAGTATTTATTTCTCTATATAAGCATGCTTACCGTTGTCTAGTACCCATAGTACAGTCAAGGACTTTAATTGTTATGCCACTATGGAACCCTGTCATAATGACAGCGTCAAACCACATGACAGAAATTACGCTTAAATTAATGATTAACGTTATGCGACAGGGTTCCATAGTGGCATAACAATTAAAGTCCGTGACTGTACAAGCCTAGAGTTTAGTTTGCGTTGTGTGAAATAGTCCCCCGTTTATTTATTATTTAATTATATTTACAATTTTTAATTTTATCAAATTCCGAAAAACTTTGATACTAGAAGGTCTGTCGAATAGTTTTGAGAATCATAAGTATTTAAATTTTCGGTTTAATGTCAACGTTTGGGCCACCTGTATCTTCAATTTAATATGAGACGGTCCCCTCGAATCCCCTCATCAGATACAGATTCGGTGACAATAGGACCATCTTGGTAATATACACTATTATAAAACGAAAAAAAATATCAAAATCGGTCCACAGTAGATGAAAAAAATAGGTGAATATACATTAAAAAAACATACAGTTGAACAAATGAACACAGAACCTCCGCCTTTTTTGAAATGGGTTCAAAAAGTTTTCATTTTCTACGAAGCACTGGCTCTCAGACTTTATTACTTCAATACAGTTAAAATATAATCCACTGTAACAACCCTACGATATACTTTTCATAATTGGATATGTAATAAATAAATAATAATGGTTTCGAGCGAGTCCTAAACCGCCGCTAGCTCCATGTTTACAACTCGCCTGGGTCCTTCGCGATCAAACTTTTATTGACTCCGCCCGGGGTCAATATTACCTAATATTTCTACTGGACTAAAGCTAAGCTCTTCAGCCTTCCGTGACATCTATAAACTTTTTTTAAATTTCTTCAAAGAGGCTAGGACCAAGGGTTCGTTTTTTTTATTTGAATAAAACCGAGCAAGAGCATGTTGGCCCATGTTCAGTGTAGGGTTCCGAAGCCGTTACTACAAACAAATTAGACCTCGCGACAACTTTGCCGTTGGAAAACTGTTATCCCCATACATCGACATAGGTCGCGGTCAGTTTACCAACACCGCAAATAAGTTTTCTGTAGGTATAAACATTTAAACCGTTTGTAACTCACGAACCAATGAAGGCTACTTAGTCGTGATAGTTTTCTTAATAAATTTATTATATGTGCTTTAATTTTAGATATGTTTCAGATTTATTTTGGCTGTAGGGGGCACTTGACTCTAACAAAAATTAGCGCTTTAAAGCTTAATATTTCATAAATGGATACTTTAACTGAAAAATTGTTTTCCCAGACGTGCAATATTTTTGAAAGACCTATCCAACGACACGCCACACTATGGGGTAGACGAGAAAAAAAAAATACATCACCACGTTACGTGTTGGGGAGGAACAGAAAAAAAATTTTTTTTTTCAAGATTTCGTTTTACCAATTTTTTGGCGTGACTAATATGTATATTCATGCCAAATTACAGCTTTCTAGTACTAAGAGTCTCTGAGCTAGGCTGCGGACGGACGGACGGACATGGCGAAACTATAAGGGTTCCTAGTTTGACTACGGAACCCTAAAAAGGAGGCAGTCGACCAAGCGAGTCTGAGTTTGGTTCAAAATTGTCAAATATACATCCAATTGATTTTGAAGACGGTATATGAACATCATTTCCTCCCTATATTGAAATACTGTACGTTAATATATTATATTACTTTAATGTTTGTTGTGGAAGCTTCTAGGGGGAAGGGGGTGGAATGCAAATATCAATAAAAGTACTGATTCGATTTGGAGGGCTCGAATATATTTGTTTATGACGTCACATACGTACGACGATATAGTGTGCCATTTAAGACTTTTTGACGTCAGTAACGAGGCCATGCAAAAGTAAAGGTATCTCGTTCAACCTAACATTTCACTTTTTTTTTTCATGTTGCTACACTTCGAGGGGGTCAGAGTGTTCGAATTTCAATCCACGACGTGATTTAAGCACCTATTTTTTACGGTTCCGTACCCAAAGGGTAAAAACGGTACCCTTTTACTAAGATTATACTGTCCGTCCGTCCGTCTTTCTGTCACCCGAGGGCCCTGCCAAGATGCATTGCGCTAACTAGAGTTTCTATTCGTTTCATTTTTAAACCAATCGCGTCACTGTTAGATGACGTGATACGAAAAGTCACGTGATAAACCAGTGACGCGATTGGTTTAAAAACAAAACGAATAGAAACGTGCGTTAGCGCAATGCATCTTGGCAGGGCCCTCAGGCTGAACAGTCATAGCTAGATAGTTGAAAATTTCACAGATGATGAATTTCTGCTGCCGCTATAACAACAAATACTAAAAACAGAATTTAAAAAAAAAAATTGACTTGATTTGATTTGATTTCAAATATTTAAGGGGGCTCCCATACAACCAAATTGTTTCCTATAGATAGAATAGAGTCCGACTCGCACTTGGTCGGTTTTTTTAAATTTCCGCCCGCATTTCTTGACATCTTCCCATAAAAAAAAAAAACTTCAATTTAATCTAGGTTTTTATCTTTTCGCTGCAAGTGAACTATCTTACTTTCGGCCTTACTAGTAGCTTAAATCTGAAATGCTGTTAAAAAAAACCTTACAAATTTAGCTCCGGGCGATTTATCACTAAATCAAGTCCGATTGCCACGGTTTTTGAATATGTTGTGGTTATTATGAAAAACTATTCTGTTTTTGGTTTTTTAAATGGCATTGGGTAAGTTTGTATGAAGACAACTGTAATTTTTTTTTCAGCGGCCACGGATTATTTTTACATAATTATTTAGGGGACCTCTAAATACACATAGATATATATATAATTAATGGCGTTAAATAATATTGGAGCGGAGATATTAAAGATTTAAGTTTTTGGTACAAAATTACGCCCAAGTATGAATAAAATACCTCGACTCCGATGCACTTAAGAGTATTACATTACATATCAAAATATATTTGTTTTTAATAATTCTATCATAATATACCACTTTTACGAATGGCCGCTCACCTTGAAAGTGTATGACTTTTACAAATGACAACACGTCTACCCAAAACCCTTTGTTTCATTCTAAGAAATATTTACATATATTATATCCGCAACATATTCAAAAATCGTAAAAATAAGACTAGAGTTAATGGGAGAGAAACGTCTTCGTATTTTGTATGGGAAATTTTAGCTTCACAATCCTTTTAACGTCATGTTTGAACTGCTACCATCTGCTACACTAATCTTTGTGCAGCTAATACTTACTACTTAACTTAAGGCTGACTGTACCTATAGAATTTACCTTATCTAGTCCAATAGGAAATCAATATGGCTGCTTTTGGTAAGAATACATTTGATTTGAAAATTATTCGTAAGTTACATTTAATGTCCTCGAATTCCGTAAATACGAAGGGGAGAAAATAGAGAAGCCACAACCAGGCGCGAGTTCTATTTTCGAAGTAGGAAAATAACTTTGAATTTCTACCAGTTCTAAAGAAAATAGAAAGTTATAAAGAACATTAGAGAAATAAGGAAAAAATTACATTTTACAACTTATTTAGCTAGGTCACATCGCAAATTTACAGGTGGACCCAAACAATATGACATAGATTACATGTAAACGGCACAATTACAAACATACACCTAACAAAAAACTTTAAATAGATACAACATACAAACAAACAAATCTCTTCACCACATACAATAACAAGAAAAGGAAATGAAAAAAGAAATGCACTAAGTGTCATTACTTCCTAGTAACGGTGACCTAACACGGTTATAGCACAGTATTCAAATTGACCTCGTTTAGTACTCTGAGATCTTTCTTAAAAATCTTTGTAACCAACGCCTTACTGATCAATTTTTTTATGGCATCGGCACTGGGAGAGCTCCCTGGCAACAGTGGCCACCTCCTGATAAGTAGGATCTGTGACCTATATACATTTGCATTTTTTAACTACAATCTTAAGACTATAATCCTGAAGTTATTTTACCGGTGGGTTGTATTTCTGCTAAAGCTTACTAATGTTATAAGGCAGCCATTACTCGGTCAATCCAGATCGTGATCTGACCAAGGTCGCGGATCGCAGGAGATTTCAAAAAATCTAGATAATTTGTAATCCGATGTCGTGATCCGTCAATCTAACACGTTACACAGTCAATCTGGATCGAGATCACCTGATCACGATCACGGATTGCGATCTAGATTGACTGTGTAATGGCTGCCTAAATGAGATATATTGTTTAGCACACAAATATTTAATTCATGTCTCAGATTAAGATATATGATAGTCTTGCAAAAAGCAGTTCCTGAGGGAATAGACTTAAAACCGATTAATCGGACAAAGTCGCGGAAAAAAGTTAGTCACCAATACAAATACAGAATGACACGTAAGTACTTATGTAGGAATTATATACTGCTTGCTTGTCCTGTGGCATATCACTTTAGCTTGAAGTTAAAATAACTTTTTAACCTAGCTCCCGACGTAACTGTGACTGAAACCTACTTTTAATGACGAGACTTTTAAGGATGAGACAGAAAGGCATGACTGATATCCATAAAACCAAGCAAAAATTATCATCTTGATTAATCTGACTTTCGTCAAAAAAAGCATTGATAAGGGTACATCCGTTTGGGAGCTGCTAAATCACAAACAGATACAGTGCTACAATTTTTCTAATAGCTATCGGCAATCTTCGTTTTTCTATGATACGCGAGTGACAACTATATTGTCAGTTGCGAGTGCAAGCGTGATAGCGATAGCGAGCCGAAAGCTATCAAGAAGCTGGGAATGCTGTACGAGTTTAAGGGCCATATTAATAAACTAATCTCAACTCTAATGCTCGTCTCGAGATGCGTCAAAAATGACAGTGTTCTATGGTTTGACGTTTACTTTGACGAATCTTGTGACCGGCATTTCAATCAGAGGAGTTTATTAATACGGACCCAAGAGTCAAACTTAAAAGAAGGGGTACCTCTTCAAGCCTGAGGTAATAAAAAACTACTTTTTAAATCTCAATGCTCAATAAACAAAACTATCCTTTGTCAATTCTTTACATGTCAGCCTGAACTTTGAGCTCAATTAGATAAAAGAACCATGATTACGAATCGACTGAGCGAATAAACTAATCGAGCAAGGCCTCGCATCCAATTCCCGTCGCTACCTATACACAAAAGACGAACCCCCCTCGGCCCTGAACCCTCTTGTCAAACGAAAGTGAAAATAGTACGAGAAAAAATAAAATAAAGTAAAATGAAATAAAAAGCCATGTGAGCGAAATACGCGGCGAACACACGCGCACCGACCAATTTATAATATTGTTTTTCCTTAGGATATATTTTTTCACTAGTGTGGGGGTGGGCGGCCCCCCCTGTTATTATTAAAGACGTAGACTCACACATTCTTGCCGAAAACCGAGTGTGATTAGATTAATATAGCTCTGTTTGTATGTGCCGTACGTACTCGCGTGACTGGAGAACGTTCGGGCATCTCACGTTTTTGAAATCTTCGTATTGTATTCTATTTTTAAAAGATGGCGGAGTGATATTGCCCGGGAAATGCGAGATATGAGTGACTTACTTGAAGGCTCACGTTGCGTAAGCCTTCCTACGCATCTGAATTACATGGCAACCAGAAGGTCAGGAGTTGAAACGTACCTTATTGTCGTTATTATCATTAAGAATGGTATGCCTATCATTGATATTCATAAGCACTGATGCTCCATTAGGACATCTTGTGTCAGTTTCTGATGTGCCAAGGTAGAAAGTGACAATATTAAATTTAATAAACGTGCAACTTGGCATTTTATGTAAGATTTCAATCTTGCCAAGACATTTGTTTCGCAATTTTAGCTTAAACTAGAAAATAATCAGATAGTTTTTGAGAATTGAAATGAATCTGAAATATTTAGAATTGATTCGAAAACTGTTGAATCGGAGGACAAGAGGAAAAATCTGAAAGATCAGTGTACTCAAAGAAGAGGAATTATGTACAAGGGAACGAGAATAGAAGGGAATATAAACGCGTTAAGCATAGCATTGAAGAAAAAGATACTTAACGAAACAAAACAGAATATTACTGATCAATAAAACGACTGTCTGTTCAGCTTTATTGTTATCGTGAATGCTATCAGTTACATTTGACTTTTAGTAACAAATGGGGTTGGGCTTGACCCCGATAACGATGAAAAATGTCATTGAGGAATTTGGAACACTTAGACTAACTAATTCTGTTTCACAAAATACAACAGGGATATTGAACTTTGCTAAATCAGATATAGTACGTTCTAAATCGACTCTTAGCCCTTGACTACCGTCTTCCGGATTGGACATGTATTGAATTCCTCTGGTTTAGGGTAGTCGTTCTGATCTTATATTAGTACTTCTTGAAGTTCTTTGGTACGATTATCATTGTGTTTACAATTAGGGCAGAATCAAAAAACTTTCAAACGTCAATTAATGCTGTATTTATTCTTCTAATTATGTTTTATTTAATGGGGTCAAGTGACTATGTTGTGTCGCAAACGAGGTCAATCGGTAGCATTTTGTATGAGAGTGTTTGTCACAATTTCCTGAATTCATGACTTCTTTCTCATTCTTGGATATCAGTCTGACGTGAATTGATGTGTAAAAGGTATTATGGTAGATGTTGTAATCATATACTTTGTACGTATCGATAGCGTACTACAATAATAATTTATACTCGTAAACCTCGTAATATCACTATATTAAGTCCAAGAAACAGCAAATCACGCTTACCTACCCAAAAAATGGGACTTTGCCCTATCGAACGTTGACATTCGTGGGTGAGAGGCGTTGCGCATTTCTAGCTCCGAAGCCTCGTTTTGAGGCATCACAATGCAAGTTTATCTTTAAACATTACAGATCCTAAAGGCATTTTTATTACCTTAATTGAATTAGGAGACAAATATAGCATTGCTATTTCAAAAGAATTTGAAATGGCAAGTATAAGTAATTATATTTCTCTGCAAAATACTACATAAACTACCGAATAGTGTATTGGGTTAAGTAAAGCCTTGGTTTAAGGATAATAATATCCTTAACTACGATAACATAAATCGATGATCCGTTTACTATATTTTTAATTTGGCTTATCGCTTCCCATATTATCTTTAAACTAATGCCAGCCCGGTAGATAAAATGAAAAATGTTTTGACGTAAAATCAATACAAGCTCAGGCGTGTATATGGATGATATGTGTATGTGGGATCCGCGCGGCCTGAAATACTGTAATCTCTGTTTCTCGGTTGGATTTCCTTCAACTACTGTTGCTGTGTAGCAAGTTGTGAAAAAATTATGAGCAAAAGCTGAACCGGTACTTAGACCGTTTACGATAGAAATACCAAACTGTACCGATAATAAAAAATATATGTCGTGTAAAAGTATATGTGTGAGTTGTGCTGTTACTTAAAAGTACTTAAACACTGTCTAAGTACGCGAAATTTTACGAATGGCAACCAATAGACTGTAGAAATCTAAAATATATTGAAACATACATCTAAAACTAATTTCTGCTGAAACCTTGTTTTCAGATTGTTTGTTGGTCACAGGTCTAACCTAGCCTAACCTACGTAACCCATGCTTAAGATAATCTGAAAACAATATAAGGTGTCAGCAAAAATTAGCTTTCTATAAAATGGAAATAGGGAATATGCATGTTTTTTTTACAGCTTCAATAAAAGCTGATTCATGTAACAAACAGGTGAGAAAAAACATTTTTTGAATAGCTATAAAAATAACCAAGATATAAGCCAACAAAGATTTGTTCCTATCTCTTTCTAGCAAAACAGAATTTTACGTGGAGTTAATATGGCCGAACTCCACAATGACGTCACCGGTGCACTTCGGATCTGTCTAATTAGCAGTTTAAAATGCTTGTATCATCCGTATTTCTTGACCGATTTTAATTTTAATTTCACTTTTGGTGACCTCTTTTACGGTATTTTCATATTTTGTTGAGAAATGCGATTTAAAAAATCCATTCATATTCCCTATTCTGCGAAGTGATACGTTCTATGAAATAAGTCTTTAAAACAAGGCCCCCCGTGACCCCGTATGAAAGCTTACATCAATGCATAGTAGGAGATCCGAATAGGAGACGATTTGCACGGGGCTATTTATTCGATAAAAGGTATTTTATACAAAATTTAATATGCTAAGTAATATATGGCGAATAGGTAGGCTGAAAAATTTCAGTCCAGTATCTAACTAATTAAAAAACTTTGTTTTAAAAAATTGCAATGGCTTGTTTAATAGACAAATTGATGCCAGGGCTCGGAATAGGCAGTGCCTATTTACCTAAACTTCGCGGGAGAACGTAACTAAGAGTGGTTACAACCACCAAAAATAATGATTTATTTTTATTGAATGCGGGATATTTTTAATAATACATCAATGTAGAAATTGATACTAAAACTCAATATCACAAACATTTATTGTCTACAATTTTACATGATCATCAATAACAAAAACATCTTTCAATCGGAATCATCAATATCATAATTACAATCATAATTACTACTATTATGTTATGAGACAAAATATTATATATAACAAATTACTTGGTTATTTTATTTACATTAGAAATAAATCAGAATATGTTATTTGATCACGTAAAATTGTATACAATAAATGTTTTTAACATGTGATATTGAGTTTCCCGGAAAAAGAGAAAATCCCGGAAATCCCGCATTCAATAAAAATAAAACATTATTTTTGGTGGTTGTACCCACTCTTAGTTACGTCCTCCCGCGAAGTTTAGGCAAATAGGCACTGCCTATTCCGACCTCTGCAAATTAAATACCAATCGAAAGTATAAAACCTACAGAATATGCAAACGTTAGTTTGACTATTTTTTTCCCGTCAAACTATTGGGCAGGCAGGTATAAACAGGGAAGTCGGTATTAATAATTTGCAGCAAACCTAACGTTTGCATATTCTACAGACTTCACTTGTCTATTATACAAACATTTGCAATTAAAAAAAAAGTTAATTTTTAATATTTTTTTAATGATATAAGTACTGGACTGAAATTTTAATAATATTGAGCGTATTAAATTTGGTATAAAATACTTTTCATCGAATAAACAGCCCGGTGCAAATCGTCTAATATTCGGATCTTAGACCATTAGGACCTCTATTCAACGCGGTAAAACAACATTATTTTTGACGTGTTAACTGTTATCGTGTTGTTTTCAACTCGGCCGCCATTACTGTCAAGTAAATAAGAGCTATCAAATCGTTGACAATACGGAAACACGTCAAAATTAAAAAGGTTTTATCGCAGAGGTCCCCAAACTTTTTTGTGTTATAGACCACTTGCCATTTGTTTCGGTTTTGGATGGACCCCCCTGCCTACCTAATATTTACGTTATCGCGTAAAAGCTAAGAAAAAATCTTCGGGATTTTTTGCACGGATGACTTTGGAGTTTTAACCGGCAAAAAATTGGCAAAGGCTACCTTCATGCCTGTGCCACAAATTTATGTGGAATGGAAATTAAAAAGAGGACTTTGCCGGCCTAGGCCTGCACGACTTGTATGAAATTCCATTAACGACCTTTTGTCCTAGCCGCACCTGAAATACTCAATATTTCATTGTATGTTTGAGAAAAATACATTTATCTGAGAGTTGAATGTGGTTCAGTAACCCTAATTGGTCGTACGTTTTGAATTCTACAGTCATTCACTTATAAAAATACTTTGTTTAAAAGCCAATACACAAGCTATTTTTACAGCAATAGCCAGTAACAACAGCTCTCTAACTCTTATTTCCTGCGTTAAAACGAGATGCCTATTGATTGCTGAATGAAAATTGCTCGTGTAATTTAAACTTAATTACACCTTTATGTTATCAAGCTTCTTTTAATTGATTTTTAACCCTTAACCAATTACCTCTAGTTTGACGACTATTGTCGTTCTGTGGCTTCGTTGTTAGTGATTTCACGACGGCTCTCCCCACCATTTAAATGGACATTGCTTAGTGCGTCAATTTATCTCAAACATTAGCCCCCTTACTAATAAACGTTGAGTAACGGTGGTAGGTACCTATAGCTATACAATGTTTTGTCCTTATCTGTCAAATTCAAATGTCACAATGACAGATAAGGACAAAACATTGTATAACTATACTACCAAGAACTATCAAAACTTGTCAAGCTCAGTCGAATACAAAGAGATGTATCAATTTTCATTTTATTGCATTGTAATAAGGTCCAAAAGTGGATACATCTCTTTGTAGTCGACTGTTCCAGAGAGTAAAAGGGACAAAGACATACGAGTCCTATAGCTCTATTCCCTTCATTGGCAGGTGTAACCTTTTCTACGTCGCACATCAAACACGAATGTGTCTCACCAAGCATATTTCAAAAGCCATACAAAATTTAACTTAATCTTCATACAAAAGAAAGTCTGTTTCAAGCTGTACTTTTGACAACTATAGGCGTCGGTGGCGTTGTAGGCACGGCTCATGACGACTGTAGGCGTCGTTGACGTTGAAAAGGTTAAACTGCTCAAGTACGACTTCTGAATATAGGGGTGGCAATTATCTATTGAAATTTTATTTGTGTTATGTTTACTACCGCCAAAAAATGTTTTTTTCTTTTTTATGTCCGGTTTCTAAGGACCAAATCTCGGCCAGTGACATTGACTGTGGTACTCGAGTACCACGTGACGGAGGGTCAACTTAGGGGCCAACGACCTCGCACGTGACATTTTAGACCTTTTCTCAATCGTTTTCACGTTTGTAGTAAGGGGAAGATGTCAACGGGATTACGAATGCATTTGTAAAGTCGGTGTCAATTGAAATGAGGAAGGATGTAAACAAATTTGTACAGTTTATGTATGTACAGTCGCCATCAGATATATTGTAGCGGGCGAGGTACTCAAATATTTCGGAGCAGCATTACTTTTCAATAAATTTGTTACACTAGTTATGGTCTATAACACCAGAACATGCAATTTGTCATAAATATAAGAGCAGCGACTTTTCAATAAATTCGGAACATATAACGAGGTAAAAATATCAGAAAGCACAGAACGTCAAAGGTATCTACGCAGTCAGGGTGATCATAAAGATCGGAACATTTATGGAAAATATACCTTAAGTCTGTATCACACAGTTTAAATTCGTTACTATAATTATTATGCATGTCGAATCTACTCGTGACGTGAATTCCAAACAAAACATAAATACGTCATGCCAAAGATCGACATGCATAATAATTATAGTAACGAATTTAAACTGTGTGATACAGACTTAAGGTACATTTTCCATAAATGTTCCGATCTTTATGATCACCCTGACTGCGTAGATACCTTTGACGTTCTGTGCTTTCTGATATTTTTACCTCGTTATATGTTCCGAATTTATTGAAAAGTCGCTGCTCTTATATTTATGACAAATTGCATGTTCTGGTGTTATTGACCATAACTAGTGTAACGAATTTATTGAAAAGTAATGCTGCTCCGAAATATTTGAGTACCTCGCCCGCTACAATATATCTGATGGCGACTGTATGTATGTATACTCTTTATTGTACAAGAATAAATAAACAAAACAGGCATTATAACAAAAAACAAGTACAAAGGTGAACTTAGCCCTTTAAGGGATAAGACCCATACTCTGACCCTGTTTGACACATAACCTCAAATTTAATTGAGCGTGTTTTTAAATTAAAAACATACACTCAAAAAAAATTGAGCTAACAAAGAGAGATTTTCACTTAGTCGACATAAAATGAATACAATAGTTAAGATATTAGTTATATAAACCAAAACTGATAGTAACAAACAGCAATTTCTTTAGTGATTCAACTAACATCTTAGTTGATGTATCTAACGTCTTGTTAGGCTCGTATGGGATCAAGACGCTTATGCACAACAATCACAATCTCGTTACAAGCGACCAATTATTATTTTCAGTGTATAATTTATAATTAAATCATTTCAAAATAATTATTTCATCTTAAACTTAATATGAAAGTAATGATGAAAAATTTATTAATGATTAAAAAGGACCTCGTGAACCATCATGGAGATTGTGAGACTTTGGTGTCAGTCTGTCACAGGAGTATTTCTCAGCAACTATTATAATCAAATTCGTTGGCGGTTTGGCATTTATACCTATTTCGTGGGTTTTTAACCTAATTAATTGGAACATTAAACTACGTCCGATAACGAGTGTATGTACAGTCAACAACATAAATAAGTGATAATTTATGTACCTTGTCGCTTTCAAACGTTTCACAATTTTGTATGACATTTCAAACACGACGTTAAAGTGACAAGGTACATAAATGATCACTTATTTATGCTGTTGACTGTATGTACTTGCCCTTGTATGTATTAGCCCAATGAAAATCTGTCAAATAATTATCTAAATCTTATGTCTTCATATCTTAGCGATAGAACACAAACGGTTGTTGTAAACCAAACACAGTCCATTGGAGCAACTGTTAAATTAGGTGTGCCTCAGGGCTCTATATTAGGTCCTTTCTTATTTCTGGTCTATATAAATGACTTACCACCCACGGTAGATAACCTTTGTGATATTGTGCTATTTGCTGATGATACTTCATTAATTTTCAAGGTGGACCGAAAATCCGTCGATTACAGTAGGATAAACGCCACGCTGGTTAAAGTACTTAATTGGTTTACTATTAACAATTTGCTACTTAACGCTAAGAAAACTAAATGTGTTAGGTTCGTTTTGCCTAATGTTAGACCGGTAAAATCTAGTATATTTCTAAATGATGAGTGTTTGGAGATGGTGGACAAGGCGCTTTTCTTAGGGATAACTATAGACAAAAACTTGCAATGGAGTCCCCATATAGCAGTACTAGCAGGTAAATTAAGTTCGGCAGCTTATGCTGTTAGGAAAATCAG
Organism: Acleris literana; assembly: GCA_946894065.1. Lineage (NCBI taxonomy): Eukaryota > Metazoa > Arthropoda > Insecta > Lepidoptera > Tortricidae > Acleris > Acleris literana. The sequence continues at coordinate 7,424,486 of OX335694.1, forward strand.
GCAACTTACCAATGTTGAGACAGCTCGCTTAGTTTATTATAGTTATTTTCATAGTGTTATGTCGTACGGTATTCTAGTTTGGGGAAAAGCTGCTGACATACAGACTATATTCGTGTTACAAAAAAGAGCCATTCGTTCCATATATAACCTAAACTCCCGTGATTCCTTAAGATTACTATTTAAAGAAATTAGTATTTTGACAGTAGCGTCACAATTTATTTATGAGAATATTATTTATGTCATTAAAAATCAAGACTCTTTTGTTAAGAATTGTGATATACATAATTTGAATACAAGAAATAAAAATAAAATTGCTATTAAAAAATTTCGTGTCCGTAAGGTATATAAATCATTTGTTGGTCAATGCATTCATTTCTATAATAAATTACCTGACGAAGTTTTAAAGTTATCATTTCCAGCACTTAAAAATTACTTGAAAAAGTCGTTGATGTCGAAAGCTTATTATAGGGTCGAGGACTATCTAACAGATAAAAATGCTTGGCCTAAATTAAACACCTAAATAACTTAGTAATAGCTTAGTCAGGAAAATATCTAAACATTGTAGGTATAATTATTGTCTAGGGGACACGGTTTCTGTAGGAGAATGTATCAAAACTATGTGGTTGTTTTGCACCGTCATGGGTAAGTATATGTATACTATTATTATTACAATTTAAGAGTTCATCTGAACATACTGAGTTTTGACACATTTTCCTGCTCAACTACGCATGATATATATATTTTAATGTTAAATTCATTGTTTTATATAATGCTAGGTTAAGTTCTATAATTGTATAAGTAATTTTAAAAAAAAACGACTGACTGTTGAGTTTCTTGCGGCGTTTCTTCTCAGCAGTGGTCTCTTGCGAAGCGCTGGTAGATTTTTGACGTGTAAAAGTGCCCGTGCGGCCTACTTACTGAATAAACATCTTTTATCTTTTATCTTTTATCTTTTATCTTTTTATGAACCCGGACCCACCATAGAACTATGTCACAGTGACATGTATGTTTCGTAAGAAGTGTCAAACAATAGTACATTGTTGCAGAGGATAGAAAGTACGCGATTTTTGGACGAGTCATATAGAGGGCCGAAACGTAGTTCGTTCATTTAACGTTCTACCGAGGCAGACATAGTGCTTTTCACAACTACTGAGAGGAAATAGTATAAAAATTCATATTCAAAACTCAAATTTTAATTCATGTGAATGTGACATCACCGCCAATTTTACCATGGATAACTTTTATTTTAATATGCACCCCTATTCTCGTGGCACTCGAGATTAATAAACTAACATGCGAGATGAAGATATCGACTCCATATAAAATTGTATTGGTTTCGCCATATCTCCCATGTAATTTCATCTCTAGTGGTTCGAGATTGGGGGCCAAGTTTGAATTACATTTAAAAAAAAGCAGTGACATAGTTAGTCTATGTATGTTTTAGCAAAAGTACACCTAATATTTTACGACACAAAATGGTTCTGATTGGTCGATTTCAATTTTTCATTTTAAGGAGCTATGAAACAAAAATTTATTGATTGATTTTCATTGGCTCTTAAAGTTGGACAACAATGTTCTCGACCAAAAACATTCTTGATCTGTCCTTATAAGTGACGTTTTGTGACCCCAAACAAGACCATCTATGCCCATATTTCCGAGCAGTGTTGTGAAAATTGTATTATAATGTCACTGTGACACCGTTCTATTGTGGTCAGAATTCTGTTGGGCTCATAATACATAGAAAGCAAAAACTAGTTACAAGGTATGGCCTTTCAAAAATATTCTTACCCTACAAATCTTATACAATAAACAAGGTTATAAGGTAAACGCTATGCCTTTCATGCGAATATATTAGCTATCGTCCCGCGCCGAGTCTAGAAAACTGAAATTTACATGAAATACTTTCAAGGTCTACGGAAAAAAGTCGCACTTTCCTTTCTTGTTTTATACCAAGGCCGAAGGCATACTTTTAAATTATTTTATGAAGCTGATTTTTTTGTAACTAGCTTTTGCCCGTGATTCCGTCCGTGTAGAAGTCGTTTATCGCTCTTCCGTTGGGAATTGAAATTTTTTCAAGATATAAAGTAGTATTATATGTATCAATTTCTTTAGGGCAAGGATTTTTGTGTTCCAAATTTTATAAACATCCTTTTAGCCGTTAAGAGGCCACCTATGGTCTGGAGTGTTCCGAGATCTGGATCTCAATAACCATAACGCCTTTGTATCTGTTTTTTGATATATTAAACTTGACCATATTTGCTTGAGACTGTCAAACGTGAAAACACGATTAGATATAAAATCCTCGATACTTTTATTTTACAAACATGACACCTTTTTTGCATGTTTATGGTTGAATCTTCAAAACCCTATCATCTTTAACGATGATTTTCGATTCAATAGTTGAAGATATGTAACTTCTTAATCCTGGTAAACCATTTTTTCAATAAATGTTGTGGTTTTAATGTAAACAGCAATTAATTGAATTTGACGCTGCCGTCAAGGCGCTCGCGAACTATCTCCATCTCACATGCTTCGCGCGGAAGCACATAAAGCCATCCCTTTTTATTCTTGTGGGGGCGTGGCACCATAGGTGGCCTCTTAAGGCGTGATTGAAACACAAACATCTATACAAACTTACACATTTATAATATTATATCGCAATTCCCTGGGCAGTTAGTCCAGCATAAAAGTACATATCTTTTGTTTGTGGCGGGGCTATAAACTTTCTATACCAAATTCCAAGTCGACGTTGAGGTGTTGTTGAATGGGGAAGGAACAAACAAACACACACACTATCGAATTAATAATATTAGTAAGAATAAGGTCAGGAATTTAGGGTGCAGACCCACCTTACCCCTAGCCATACCCTAGCCATGGGGGTAGGGTAGGACTGAACCACACCACCGTAGTAGTGCTGGGTATGAGGTAGGTTTAGGTTATGTTAGATTTTCAGCCGGCTCGAAGGGCCAAAACATTCTAGAATAGAAGCTCCGCGGCAGCGGAGCTCCGTCTACTCTGTTCAATTGGATTTTAAAACATTAAAACCTGAAAGCATATTATAGTGCACAGCACTACGGTGGTATGGTTCAGTCCCACCCTACCCCCAGGGGTATAGCTAAGGGTATGGTGAGTCTGACATGGGAATTTAGGCTTATACAAGATCGTTACTTGACCGAGTGAATAACGACAATCGAAATCTACGCGAAGTCACGGGCAGAAACTAGTAAATAAATTAATACCAGGGGGCAATCTCACACAAATTGACCTAGTTCCAAACTAAGCTCTAGGCTTGTACTATGGGTACTAGACATCGATGGGGTCCTAGTGAAAAAGGGTATAAGTCTTCTGAAGATCAAGTGAAAAAGGGTTTAAGTGCAGTATACTTCATGTATAAGTATACCGTTTTTTATTACGAGTTAAGTGGACTTGTACCCTTTTTCACTAGGACCCTAGTTTACTAAATTATGTAGAGAAATACATAGGAATTTAAATACATAGAAAACCTCCAAACAGGAACAAATAGTCGCGCTCATTATTTACCGGGATTTGAACCCGAGACCGCTAGCTTTGTAGGCAGGGTCACTACCACCTAGGCCAGTGATCCCCAAAGTGGTCTATCGACCCCCCAGGGGTCGACGACGGCCTGCAAGGGGTCCAGAGAGCGGAAAAAATAAATGGGGTCCATGAGAGGTAAATGGGGGTCCACGATAGTGGATCCCATTTAAACAGGTCGTGACTTTAATTTTGGCTTTTCATTCATGGAATAATCCATATTCATACACAGATAGTAGGCACCTTCTTACTTACGTAATACTTTCTTATTATATAAATATACCTACACATATCTATCTACATAATTTATGTTTTAATTTTCTCTGCGTGTAAGTTATAATTTGTAAAAAATATTTTTCCGCGCTAAATTTTACTTGCAGCCTTTGTCAATTTTTAGCTGACTAGACATCCAACGTTATCCGTGCAAAAATCTCGAAGATTTCTTGCTTAGTTTTCACGTGACAACGTAAATATTAGGTAAGCAGGGGGTCCAACCAAAACCGAAAAAATTGCCAAGTGGTCTACGAGCCAAAAAAGTTTGGGGACCTCTGACCTAGGCTATCTCGTCGTCGAATAAAAGCATAACACGCTCAAACATTGACTCATGTCAAAATTGGTCACTGTCAATTATAAAATGTAAAATCCGTCAGCCACCTGGTCGGGCGGGTGCGTACGACTCCCGCCCCGACCGATTGAAAATAAATACGCGACAAACTGATGGACACGGGTGGGGTGGAGAGGCGATGGGACGTTATTTTATAATTATTTAAACGTCTGGGGGCCTAATATGGCGTTTATCGTGTGACAAATGTGGATTACACAACCGTTACTTTTTGACACGTATATAAATAAGTACGAGAGTGACGGATGCTTTATCCACATTTTGTCACGCGATAAACGCAAGCATACTAAGCCCGCTGGATTGTAAGCAAGTGGAAGAAAGTTGTCTCTACCTCTACGGGGAAGGGGCGTGATTGTATGCATGTTTAGTGTGTGTATGAAAATATGTGGCGTTATCTATCAAAAGGGACCTTTTGTCGATGGCGCTTCCGCCATTATTAAAGATGCTCCGATATAAATACAACGTCGCGTGACGCAGTGCGGCGTAAGCGCCTTCGACAATAAGGTCCCTTTACATAGCTAACGCCATATATGTGTGTTGTAGTCGACTTAGAGTGATAGATTTTTGAAAGTACGATACTAATGCACTTACGCTATTATACATGCGAAAGTTTATTTGTGTGTGTGTAGGTGTGTGAGTTAGTATTTTTGCGCCTTCACGAAACGGCTTTACATATTTGGGTGAAATGAAGTTATACCCTGAATTTGCCTGTCTGGCTTTACATAGGTACAAAAAAATATGTTCCCGTGGAATGGTCAACGTCGCTTGAAAGTCATCAATGAAAGTTAACTAGCAATTACTAACTCTACGCGGACAAGGTTGCGGGCAGAAGTTAGTGTTAGTACGAATAATAATATTAAGACAGGAAGTTCTCGCCAGCCCAAGCACGCTAAAAGCTGCATATTAATATGGTCGTTTTGCATTCATCATGACGTATATCGTTAAAACTGAAGTAAGCAGATGATTTAACACCGTACTGGTCAATCATTCTGGCTTCACTGACCACTTGTTAGATAGTTTGATTAGTAACTCAACAAACTTTACGTTTGATTTAATTCGCCCTCCGCTAACATGGTCTACTTTTTCTCTCATAGTCCATTATGGAGTCGTCGCAAATTTGTCATTTAATTTACACGGCTATTTAAATCACAAAGCGTCACGCTAGAGGCGGAGCCGGCAGAGCCATTAGTTTATAATGAATGTCCGCTAGCCAAATAACCTGGGCCCTAGTCTTAGAAGTAAGAAAAATATCGATCTGAATATTTATACTAGCTTCTCCAAGCGACATCGTCCGTAAAGAAATTAAATTTTGACATCTCACGGGAACCGTACATTTTCCCGGGATAAAAAGTAGCTTATGTACTATTCCTAACTATAATCTATATCTGTGCTAAATTTCATCCAAATCCGTTGTGCCGTTCTGGCGTGATTGAAAAACAAACATCCAAGCTTTCGGATTTGTAATATTAGTAAGATTAATTAAATATTGTTTACCCAATCTTTACATAGTATAAAACAAAGTCGCTCCCGCTGTCTGTGCGCATAGATATTTTAAAATACGCAACGGATTTTAATGCAGTTTTCACAAATAGATAGAGTGCTTCAAGAGGAGGGTTTAATGTATAATACATTCTGGTTTTATGTACGGGTGTTACAGAAAACTCACATAAACCGAAGCGAAGCGAGGGCGGGTAGCTACTCTTTTTTTATTATAAAGGTATTTAAAAATTCCATTTTTTTTTCCGCTAAGTTTGTGTTTTCTAATTAATTAAAAAGACTAGTTATCTCCGAGTCTGACACGCACCAGTTTCAATAATTTACGTGTTCAATAAAGGATAATGTACCTACGTATACAGTAAATAAAAACCTATAAAACAATAAACTGACACTAAAAAAACATTATTAAACACCATCAAAACCTTATTACAGCCGCCCTTGCAATCTAAACGCACCAATAAAATATTACCAAAACATGACATTTGCGTCTCCACGCCACCCCTGCGCCACGCCGGCGCCCGCATGTCATTTCGCCGTCCATTATAAAATGTCGACCGTAATCGGCCTTTATTTTTATTTTATTTGCCAACCCCCCCACGGGGGTGGGTGGGGGGTGACCGATATTTCAAAGTTAACGACTGCGCTATAAAAACATAGCCTCTTGAAAACTGAATGAGGATTGAGTGTTGGGTGTGACTTAGGCTCGGGCAAATTTGATAATTGAATGTCCATTGCTGTTTTTTTGAGACTTAGTCATCAGTGTCATTACTGAAGAGCACTAATGTACTTGAATTGGTATTAAAGTGACCCGTTTTCACTATAGCACCAAAAACAAAATTGCTTCTTACAAGATTTTGGGTGTTGTGGATAAGCATCCTGAGTTCTATACATTAGAGATACAGTACAGTATTTCCAGCTTTTTAAAAGCTTTCGGCTGGCTATCGCTATCACGCTTGCACTCGCAACTGAAAGTATGTTTGTCACTCGTGTGTCATAGAAAAAAGAAAATTGCCGATCGCTATTAAAAAAATGGTACAGTCTGTAAGTACTTAGAAAGTGCTTCGTGTTTGTATTTCTCTCTCAATCGCTCTTAATAAAAGCGTATAAGATAGAGTGAGAGACAAGTACAAACCCGAAGCACCTTCTAAGAGCTATCGCACTGTAGCACTGTACTATCAGTTTCTTGCGGTCGGCAATCTTCGGTTTTCTTTGAAACAAGTGACAAATATACTGTTAGTTGCGAGTGCAAGCGTGATAGCGACATCATTAAAGATGCGAGTTAAATCTTAATGAGCTTTTGTTGATATTAATTATCATAATTGTGTTATTCAATATTATAAGAGAAAAAAACTTTAGAAAGCTAGTCCGCGGCTTCAAATCCCGGTAAGGGCAGATGGACATACGGAAAACAAGAAACATTGTAAAAACACATCCTTGACATAATAGGGTTGTCGAAACGCGTTATTTCGAGTGACCCCGCCTGTATTTTTCGGCGCTCCAGCGAACCGCGCAAAGGTCGATCGCGGACCTTTTGGTGACCCTGAACACTGAGCAGATACGGACTCTACGAGGAAAAGGAATAATTGTTTACTATAGCTATTACTATAACCATAACACAATAGTACATTTTGATGCAAGGGCGGAAACTATGTCATTTTACACGAGACTCGGGACAAGCGAAGATGATAGCACGTGTCAAACGAAGTTCTTTAATAGGTACCAACTTTTGCGAAAAAATTACTATGAAACAAAAAAAATAGTACTTACTTAATTAAAAGAGAGAATTTTACTCAGTTCGTAGTCTAATAATTCACAGTGCAATTTGAAGAATTACGGGTAAAAAAGGGAAAATATAATACACTAAGTAGTGCGAAACATCCAACATTCCGCACGATATTCAGCTAAAGAGTTTAAAGTTTTATCTGAGACTAGAGGACGCCCGCGACTTCGTACATTTTAACCCCTTAAGGAAAAAAATTTCAAAAATCCTTTCTTAGTGCTCACTTACATCATGGAAGGAACCCCTGTACCAAATTTCAAGTTTCTAGGTAGAGTAGTTTCGGCTGCGCGTTGATATCTAAGTCAGTCAGTCAGGTTTGCCTTTTATACAGTCACGAACTTTAATTTGGGACCCACCTTAGGTCCAAAGTCATTCTGACATTCTACAACAATAAGGTTGAGTCTCCTATAAGTTACAAATGATTTGGCATCTCTTAATGACATTGACGACTTCAAGCCTATTTTTCTTGAAATGGGTCACAAATTAACGATCGGGATACCTATACACTGGCCCGCAAAACTAAGTATCACACGTTTAATACTTCTAAGTATTAAAGTGTCATACTTAGATAGTGAGATAGGAGATAGGTACTTACTGCAGGCTTAGAAGGGTACAATATCATAGACATACGTTAAAAACAATTTTAATTCTTAATGGTTTATTTATTTATTTAATCTTTATTGCACAAAAATAAGTACAAATAGCGGACCTAATGACATTATCTACCAGTCGACGAAAAAACTAATCAGAAATTGACATACGTAGTGGTTGCACAGAAAAAGAAGACCGACAGAAATAAAAACTAAGAAATTAAAACATAATTATCCTATTTATTGCTAAAACATTCTTCAGTAAATGTATACGTCACATAATAATACTCATATATAATAGTGTAATAAAATAATTATTAAAACTTATATCCACGAATTTCTTCGTAAGCCTCATTCAAGTAATTTCATTATTAATTTTCCTCATGTTAGTAACACTTATTCTTCAAAAGTCCTTGAATATAAAATTACTAACAATTTTGTTAGAATAATTAAGTTACTTTATAATTTCAAGAAAATGAATCACAAAGCTTATTTTGCTAGAGGCCTTGGAAAAATAAGTGCTCAACTTTCAGAAACGTTAATTTCTAGAAATTACAAAGATAAAATGCTTTAGATTTTAACGTCCATCCGGATCGCTACCTTATCTTATCATTTAACCTACCGGCGAGCAGCAGTGTTCGCATTGCTGTGTTCCGGTGTGGGCATAAGCCAACCGGTGAAATTACTAGCAAAGAGGCATCCATCTTACCACCTTACTCAGATACATTTTTGTGTGTCAGTCTATGGCACCGTAGCTCCTCAACGGGTGAACCGATTTGGATGTGTTTTTTTTTTATTTGAATGAAGATTTTCTAGCGGTGGTTGTAAGCTGGGTATCATGAAAAACGGTTGAGTCGTTTAAGAGATATTAGCTCTGAAATAAGGGATCACCATTATACCAGGTGTTTTATCTAACTAATAGTTATTTAAACTTGTTTATAATAAATCGTCACTAAGGAACGACTTATGTCGGAACCCAATATTCAAACCGCGGATAGATAGGCTTACTTCGGATTGAAATTTGACACATTTTGTATGGGCAAATGACAAATTTTAACCCGTAGTAAGGCTTATCTATCCGCGGTTTGAATATAGGGTTTGGCCGTTAATCGTCATTAACTAATCCTCAGGGTTGGCAACGCGTTTTGAGTCTCAAGATTGCAGTCTTGATATATAGATGATGATATAGATATAGACACAGAGATCCGATATGCACTATGACGTCATGTGACAGGTCGGCCCTCTAAACTCCATGTTAAATTTTGTTTTGCTAGAAAGTGATAGGAATAAACCTTTGTTGGTTTATAGCTTGGTTATTTGTATAGCTATTCAAAAATTGTTTTTTCTCAACTGTTTGTCACATGAATCAGCTTTTATTGAAGGTGTGAAAAAAGACAATATTCCCTATTAAACAAGGTTCCTAAAAAATCTAATCAAAATCGGTTTATTCGTTTGAAAGCTATGATGCCACACACAGATAAGTACACACGTAATCTTATAACACCCCTCTGTTTGCGATGGGAATAAAGATAATAACAAACTCCGGTTTCATTTTAAAGCAAAACTTTTAAAACTCTGTTTAACGATCGACCTCCTAATTACACCGCACCAACATTTTAATATAAAACTTTTCACTTTGGGCGGAATCATAAAAAACCGCAGTTGTTTATACCCAATAATACTTCCCAACAAACTTTGCGAATCTTTAAAAAAAAAAGAAATTTATTACGTCAGAAAGTACACTTTATACGTACAATTTATTGGTGTACGATTCATCATAATCATTATGGTGCGAGGGAGAGGGCTGGCTGTGTTGGAGGGGGATAGGTGTATGTACAATGAGCCGCCCTTTTGATAGTGTTTCCAAATTTTAGGAAAGCGGTTGTCTTTGTTTGGCGTGGCGTTGGTTTACATGGCGCTTGAGATTAAAATTAAAAAATATATGTTTTGTTTGTTTTAAATGTTTTAATGGTGTTATTTGGATATAAGTTTTGAGATGATACGAGAACAATATTTGCTAATAACTGTCTTAAGATCTTGACAAGTTTATTTAATTGTAACTGTTTTGCGCCTTTACAATCTTCGACTTTGTATTATCTTTTCTACGACTTTGAATTAATTCATGCAAACATTTATATTTATGACGATGATGATACTATGGAAAACGGATTTGATAAAGAAATGAGGATAAACAATCGATACAAACGATCTATGAAGCTTTGCAAAGCAACCCATACAATATGAACTGTCTTACATTAATGAATTCTGGAATACTCGCCTAGCGACGCATAGCAATTCGTTACTATTTACGCCTAGGCAAAATGCATAATATATTATAGATTTTCGATTTTCGAAAAGTACCTAACGAAATTGACATAGCGGCCGACGATATATCAAAGTCAAAAGTCAATAGTAGTTTACGTGACAGTTGCGTAATGCTAATTACGTAGAGTCGCGTACAATACTTTATCTACACACATATTATAAGTACTCTAAGATGGGTTCAGAGGCTGAAAGGCAAATGACCAGCATTACCTTACCTGTGATAGTAAGTGACAGCGATGACAGCTGTAACGTAATTTTGAAATTACGTTATCGAATATCTTAAGGTAATGACATCCAAATTTGGAACATCTTCCAAAATGAACAGCTGTCATCGCTGTCACCTACTAGCACAGGTAATGCTGGTCATTGCCTACGGGTTATGAGTGTAGATAAAGTTCTTTATTCTTCAATTTAGACATAATATAATGCACCTATGAATGTCAAAAAGCATTACCACCGGTTCGAAAAATAAAACCTTTGCCCCGAGAAGAACCGGCGTGAAACTCGGCAAGGTAAGATCGTCACCAATTACGAAAATCACTGTTTAGTTGCATCTCTGCCCTGCTAATCCAATACGCAGTATTTCAGATAAAACTCCTGTAGCAATATCAACCTTATTACTAACAAAAGAGAGTTAAAACTGCTTTGGTTATTAAATTTGGGATACTGCTTATTAGCTTAGTAGGGCAGATCTAGTCTAGGCGTAAATAATTACGCTAGGCAAGTATTTCAGAATTCATAAATCCATCACCAAATGGTCATAACGGAAGACCAGCGCTGGCTCTGCCAGCATCACGCTGAGTTGTGACCATTTCATGACAAATCATACATTTTTGTCCAAAATTAAATTCCGTGTTAACTAACTATGTTTGTCACGAATAAACAATTCCGTTTCGTTTCTTTTTTCTTTCCATCAAAAAAACGCTTTGATTTGGTTGATTTTGTGTGGGATGCTTTGCAAAGCTTTGTTGAGACATCGTTTCTTTATAAACCGTCTATTATCGGATAGGCCGCAGACATTTCTTTATATAAGTTCAAGATTATGTTTTCATTTTATGTGGACAATAAATATGGATACAGTAGTATCTTTCTTCTTTATTTTCAAGTTCTGCATTATTTAAACGAAAATATTATATAAGGTAAAACCCACTATCTCAGAATACAAGGTGATGACAGACAGACCGATAGACAGATTGACAGACAAAGGCTGTAAACACATTATATTTTTTTCTCCCTCCAAAGGTTAAAAAATAACTTATAAATTATCAGAAATCTCTTTAATGTTACTTCCATGTAAGCCCCCCGCTTTCATAATGCACCGGCCGAACCCCTCGACAACGCAGTCAGGGGTCCAACCCGGGTGGGGTACATTTTTGCCATTTTCTACAAAAAAATTACGTAGCACGCGTTTTTACTTAAAACACCAGTTTTAGTCGCACGCGCAGCGCGGCACGTGCTGTTCCAAATTTAAATTTGAAGTTTGTGCGGTGCGATCGTCAATTGTTATCGAACGGTTCGAAAAGTTCGTTAGATTTGAATGTTTTTTAATGACTGATTGTGTTGGGTGTGTTATGAGTGGGTGTGTGTTGATATGTTGTTGAGGACTAAACTGTGATCGATGAAGGAAGAAATTGAATTAAGGAACGATAGGTGAGTTTCTTATTGGAATCGAGTAATATTATCGAAGTTGGAGCATCTCATCTCATACATTTCTGGCGTTAACTGATGCATAAAAAAATATTTGGTTATGCCCTAGGACATTTTTGGTCTTAAATAAGATGTAGATTAGAAATACTGTTTGAATTTTGGAATAAAATTAATCACGATTAGCAGAAAACAAAAGTCCCTGTTTGGTACTTGCTTTGAAGCGCTTACTTAACTTTATTCTTTTAAAGTAAAAGTATTAACATTATACTTAGAATATTTTTATTTTTAATGATTCGGAGATTTTTGAATAAAAATACTATCCTAACGAAAACAAGTTCATACACTTTTGTTAGAGGTTCTAAAGTTAAGATACACAGCATAAAAATAGAGTTGGTTGAATGATAATAGTTTTATTGGATCGAGCCAAGCTTCACTTAAAGTATAGCAAAACATCCCAATAAAATTGTAACCCGAAGAACACAACTTTTCAAGGCTCTATAAATACCAAAATACCAAATATAAATACTACCAAAATAAACCTTTACACCTGAAGAAAATTTTCTACGAAGGACTTATTGTTAGCAGAAATAAGTTTTTTTTTATAAGAGAGGTAGGCAAACCAGCATGCGCGTTACCTAATGGGAAGTAATGACCACCGCCCATAAACACCAACAACTCAAGAAGAGTTGTCAAGAAGTGTTACCTAGAGGAAAACATATTTATAAAATATAATATCAGCACTCGAGCATTGTTGCTTCTTTACATTATCGTGGACTCATTTCGGCCACAGCGAAGGAAATCGTCTATTCGACGTCGTCTGCGTGATAAAGATGTGTGGATATTGAAATCGAAACAAATGTAGCGTTAAATAACCTCTCGTGTATCGTACTATTTCACAAAATAAAATAAAATAGTCATTTTCGAAGATTTATACCTATAGTTTCAGGTTCCTATCGATGCTGTATCATTTAGCTGATATCAAAATATAAGCTAAGTGATACGGACGATCGGGAATGCGAGATTCACATATAACAAGTTTTGAATTCTTATATATAATTGTATCACTAGTGTTTACCAGAAATAATACCAAATTAAATGACCAGTCATTCAATTTATGTATTTTTTAATCAAAAACTATTAATTAAAGTCCTTTTCCCTTGTTACACGGACACGCGACTGTTTTCTAACGAGCCCCGTATGCATTTTCCAGATGCGGCGGTGACGCAATGTCGGTCGCGCCGGCGGTGAAGCGCGAGCTGGACCTGGAGAGCGGCGGCGGCAGCCCCGGGCGCAAGCGGCGCAAGCAGGCGGCGCCCACGCGCGCGCCGCAGCCGCTGCCCCCGCCGCTCGACCTGCACGCCAAGATGCAGGACATCTACAAGAGCGCGCTGGCCTTCGGGGACCTGCGGGACCTCGCGCTCCCGGCCTTCGACCCCCTCGCCGCCTTCCGCCTGCTCCCCCGCCACGAGCCGCCCCGCATCTTCAACCCCGAGGCCTACTGCGACCTCTGCTGCAAGGAGTTCTGCAACAAATACTTCCTGAAGACCCACCGCGCCAACAAACACGGGATATACGACGGCGGAGAACCTCAACCCCAGCCGCTCCCGCAGCCGTCGCCGCCGCGCCGCGCCTCCGATGAAGACTCGGGTGGGACCCCGCGCCGACTGTCGCCGGACTCGGCGAGGCGGGCGAGAGACGCCGGCTTTCAACCCGACGCGCTCCGCCGGCTCGGTGTCGTCAACCCCGAGGCGTTCTGCGAGATATGTTGCAAGGAGTACTGCAACAAATACTTTCTGCGGACGCACCGGGAGCGGCGACACGGCGTGCCGGCGCACCTGTCGCCGGCCGCGGAGCGCTCGCCGCAGTCCCTAACGCCGCCCATGTTGCATCTGGGTACGCCGGGCACGCCTCTAGGTACGCCGCTGGGCACTCCGCTCGCGACGCCTCCAGCCACGCTGGCGCCGCCGCCCGACACGCCACCACGGTCGCTTTCGCTGCCACCGCCGCTGGACCCCGATGAGATGGCGGAGGTCAAGCGCGAATGCGAGGACGAGCTCGAGGCGGCGCTGCGCGACGGACAGACCAGTCCTCTTAACCTCATCGTCGAGGAGCGCGGCGCGTCGCCCGGCTCCGCCAGTGAGGAGCTGCGCAAGCTGCAGACCATGATCTCGCAACTCAACGAGCTCGCGGCAGAGCGCCTCGCCGACGAGCCGTGCTCGCCCGCACCACCGCAAGATGACCCGCCCGCGCCCGATGAGCGTCGAGCCTCCTCCTCCGGATCTAGTTTCTGCGAGATCTGCAACAAGGAGCTGTGCAACAAGTATTTTATGCGCACACACATGCAGCGCATGCACGGCATCTCGCTGGAGAGCGGCACGCAGCTGGGCGGCGTGACTTGCGACATCTGCCACAAGGAGCTCTGCAGCAAGTACTTCCTGCGCGTGCACAAACATAACACGCACGGCATCCCGGCGCCGCCTGCGCCGGCCCAGACGGCTCCAGCCGAGCCGTGCCCGCTGTGCGCGCGCCGCTTCCGCGGACCGCGAGCGCTTCGGGCGCACCTGCTCGCCGAGCACGCGCCGCCCGCGCGCCCGCCGCCGCCGCCACCGCGCCCGCTCGACCTGTTGGCGCGCGACAAGCCCTACGCGTGCTCCTACTGCCCGTTCACCACGGACGTGCTCGCGTTCCTGTTCGCGCACGAGCGCGCGCACGTACAGCAGGCGAGCGAGCCGGCGGAGTGCGCGAGCGAGCCGGCGCCGGCGCCGAGCGAGGAGGGCGAGGCGGAGCCGGAGGGCGCGGAGGGCGAGGAGGCGTACTCGTGCTCGCGCTGCGAGTTCCGCGCGGAGGGTTTCGGGGCGCTGGAGGCGCACCTGCGCGCGGCGCACGGCGGCGCGGGCGCGCTGCTGGCCGTGCCCCGCGCGCCGCGCGCGCCGCTCACCATGCAGCCGTTCGTGGTGGAGGAGGCGGGCGGCGCGCTGAGCCTGGTGCCGGCGCTGGTGTTCCTGCCCGTGCGACGCCGCGCCACGCGCCGCGCGACCGTCACGCTCACGCTCACGCCGGCCTAGGCGCCGGCGCCGGGTGGCGCGGCCGCGCTGCGACTACACCGCGCGGCCGCGCTCCGATCGCTGAACTCTACTGACTACATTTAACGCTGTGTGCCTTCAAGCGATTGCTGAAAAATATTATGAGACGTAATTTATAATGGCGAGCCCGGCCGCCCGCAGAGCGCCACACCGCGGCGGCCCGGCCTCTTATTTTGACAGAGTCTAACTTCATATATTGAGAATTATATTGACGGGTGATATATGAAACGTTGCTTATAAATTTAATTATTTATTATCTCCTCGATGTTCCTTTGGGTCGATCCGAGACGAGTTTTTGAAACGTTAATTTCGATCGGGAGAAGAAATACACCCTAGGCGTAATTATTATTTAAATGTATTTACTGTGAGCCCGTGCTCACGATAGCGTCGTAGTCCGGTGAGATGTTGATCACTGACGGCGACGGCGACGCGGCGGCCGCCCACGGTACCCCGGCACGCCGGGACACGGCAGGCCAGGCGGGCCACACGACTGTAACCGCTCTACCTCACGTTAGGTTTTATATTAGCTGTTGATGTATAAATTATATTTTGGAGTTACACGAAGTACAAATATGTAGTTACGACGTTACCCGGACGGAGCCGGCATGTTAGCTTGATACTATTATTGTTGTCTAAGAGTGACTTAAAGCACAAAAATACGTACTATTGGGCAGTGATCAACATTAAACGTAATTTTAGTATTAAATTTGATTAGATACGTGGTGAGGCGGGCCGACGTTCGTTGCGTGCCTCGGCACTACGGGTCATTGTTACGCGGGGGGCGCAGCCTCCCGCCACACGTCGGCCGGCCTATATTTACACTTATTTGTATTGTAATCGATAACATAATATGTTACTGCAGTTTCAGGTCTTGTGCACCCCTATTCTGCTCATTAAAACATAAAAAAGCGTCATAACCTCAACCTAACAATAGCTAACAACCCTAATCGGATTCTCTTACATTTTGCCGACAGATAAAAAACAAATGACAATAAAATCGTTCCGCGAGCACGCTAGGGGTGCGCAGGGCGAGTCATCGATGTTACTATCTTGAGATAAACAAGACTTATTTGAGTAAAGGTAACAGATTTGTTTATTCGGTAGATCAGTGTGGGGGTTAGCTTGTACAAACCATGCAGCTTCTAAAGAAAGTTCCTATGTATCTACGTAAGTTGTAATTTATAGTAAAACTAGAGGTCGGGGGCGGGTCGGCTTCGGACGCGGCAAGCCGAGCCCTATTATATACTTGTTGCCAGGGCGAGGCTTACTGAAACACTTTTTTAATCCCTTAGTAATGAAAAATAATGTAGAATCCACTTTTTAAAACGTTCGCATTTTACTACAAGAGACATGATGGTTCCATAACAGTGATGCGACTATGATATTTAAATAATCGACCGACTGTTGAATAGGTAGCAAAAAAACACAGTTAATGGGCTAAATATTTTGTACTTAATTACCGTAACCGTATTTTTAAAGTGACATGAAATTGTTGTTTTCTCATGTGAAATTGTAGAAGGGATGATTTATTTATTCTAGGAATACATTACTTGTAAAAGGGAATTAAAACCATCCTGTTATTTATTCAAGTCGTACTGGATGCTAAAAAAACCCTGTCTCAAATGTCAGTACAGTTTCTTTAACTTTTCTATGCATATAAACGAGTAAAGTAAAAAAAAAACATTATTCATAATTTATTTGTTTATTGCATTTATGGAATGTACAGTTTGTCTTCTTTTGTATTTTAGCCTAAATAACATGCAGCTAGCTTAGATAGCTACTCGACGTATATCCACTAAGTGACATACAAACAGACTAACTTTAATCCGTTTTATTCCTAGTCAATAGTTCCTTGCAGTAACAAACTTCCTAACAGTCTTCCTGCAGGCCAAATTTCCGCCCCGCCCGGAGCCGAACCGTCCCCGCGCGTTACAACAAATTATATTATTAATAAAGTTTTAAATAATAACAAAATTAATAAAAAATGTACGCGTGACCACGACTTTCTAGTACGCCCCAAAATCCCACAGGGGGCTATTTATTCCAAACTTAATTAAGCAGGTGACGGCGGCGCTAGCGTCTAACTAAAGGTGTTGAGTTAGTACGCAGAAACGTTAGTCCTATTTTTGGCCACCTGCATAGATAACTTTGTGAAGCCGGGGTTTTATTACATTGGATTTTGGGGGTGTATTCTAAGTCGATGTCATTGGATGTAGTGAAATGTATAAATGAGATTTGTGTTCAGAATGATTTTCCTTCGCGTTGTACCTCCGTGGACACAGACCAAGTCTAAACCAATAGTACAAAATATACCTCGTAATTTATCGGTGTTTTGGTAACTCAGTACAAATTATTGATAAGGTTATATGGAGTTTACAGAACTAGAAATAGGAAGTACACTCGGGTACAATGCTTTTAAACAGGTGAGTACAGTCGCACGCGTTGTTGTGATATTTTTTACGTTTTAGAAGTACTTCCATTTTTTTTGCTTATCGTACTATAGTAGTTTAATGGGTCTGCTAAACCGATAATTCATAAGATTTTATTTGTTGACTTACGGTGATTAGATCTATACTAAACGTACATACAAGCAAGAATAATAATGCTATAAGTTGAATAAAAACTCTGTGCCGACTAAGTAAATAAAAGGCAGCTGGCCTTTTTGGGGCTTCAATTGATAATCAAATGTCATCAAATAAAACATGTCAGACTCGATATTTCTAAACTCAATCAATATATTTTTATTGCTTTTCATATTATAAAGTTTGTTGAGAAAGTAATAAGAATAGAGAATGCTTTACTATATTTTTTGATGTTATCGTTCAATCAATCAATCAGTCAATTTGATTTTATAGCGCGGTGTTGTCGTTAGTGAAAGAAAATGAAAATGGAAAAAAAGAAATTAAAACGAAAATGGTTGTCACTTTGACATTTAATTTGAGTGACATTTTAACGTCAGACAGAGTTAGCGTCATACATAATCGCTTATCCCCAATATTTAAAGAGTAAAAAAACTTGATGATGGTATTTGTATCACTTTACCTCTTTATCATCTTTGTTAAATGTGCTATAACTACAATAACTATAAGTACATAAAACAAAACAAATTGTAAAACGAAACAACGCAAATATTATACAGATCTCTGTCTTTTTCAAAGGTGTGAAAGGAACGGAGTTAGTCGGCGTCATGCTTCGTCGTACAGTTTGTTTTTTTTTCAAATAAAATGGAAGTACTCTAATATTATTTTATTTTGTATGCAAATTAATGTTTAAGCATTATTTATTTGGGAAAACGTACTGTTTTTACATTGGGGTAAATATTGTTGCGACGTTCCACTGTAAAAACTTTTTTTAACGACGTGATTTTATCCAAAATTAGCATTAAGAAAAACGTAGTTCCTTTCGAGTCTTCTAAATACATTTCAAATTTAGTCATAGTTTTTTTTCTAGTCAACAGATTTTCTGTAAGTTTTATTAAAATAGTATAAAGGGTGCGACTGTACCAAACGATGCTGGTCATGATTTGTCAAGTTATAATGTTATTTCTAGTCAAATTATTTTATTTGCCAATGTGGAAAAGACGGCCATCTTTAAAAAAATCAAAGGAAGGAAATTTAAACTTAGAAATAGCCTGGTATTGGTTAATTAAGTTTACATCTTGTACAAGTTGTTACAACGGTTTTTTCATTTGTAAGTTTAAACAGAACCGCCAACGTGACGACACAAACATACAAGTTGTCAAGATAATGACATTTCTCTATTGTTTATGATCAATGGCGTCTTACTCACATTGGTTGAAATCATGTCTATTTTAAGTGTAAAAGAGAATAAAATTATATTCTGGCTTTAGGAGAAAGCCAAATCTTTTGCCGAGGGCAACGTGTAGCACTTTAGTAAAATAAAATAACTATTCTGATAATTCCTGACAATTTATGAAGAAATTCAGACACTACGATTTTGGTGGGCTTTTTGACGTTTTGATTTTTTAAATATACAGTTGTCTCAATATTAGAGTTAAGGCGTACTGGAATCACATCCTTCTTGCCAATATCCAAGAAGTCAAAGGCACGATACATTTGGGCGGCTTTTTGACATTTTGATTTTTTAAACGGCCATGTGTCATAATATTAGGGTCGTGACACACTGGCATTTATACTTATACTAATACATATTTAAGACATTTTGAAAATTTCGTTACACTTTATTACTAACATTATTTAAAGTGCTATTCGTTGTTCCGCGGTAGGTATATGTTCCTAGATCCGTCTGTTTGTTATTTGTTTTTCATTAATTACTACGAAGCATTTCTACCGTATTCAATAAATTAAATATACAAGTAATTGTGTTTTCATTATTCCACATAACCTTCGCGATTTGTTTTAAAACAAAACCCTGTCGAGTCATTTATATTGTACGCCATCGCCATGGACTTCCTAGAGAAATAAGTCCATGGATAAAGTACCTATCAAACGCAAGGACAATTGTTTGACGGCGAAGCAAAGGAAGGGTAATGATTTTACACCCTATGTATTTATGTATGGATGTTCCACTGTGGCATCGTTTCTAAATAACCGATTTTGATAAATGAGGTGTTTATCGATTCTTTTTTTTTTCTCTTGTGGACTTTTTAGTTCCACGCGCTTCTGACAAGTCTAAACCCTACTAATAGGTAGATATTTGAGATGATTTTCGCAATCTAAATAGGGTATTTGCCAATTTTTTTATTAGTATTTAAATTGAAGCTTTTGGTTATAGAATTGTCAACGGGTTTTTGGAGATGTTTGTAATTCTGTAGCTCTGCCTACCCCACTCTGGGAACGAAGGCGTGAGATTATGTATGTATTGAAGCTTTTTACCTTCCGAATAGCCTAGTATAAATATTTCTTTAATATCTTTAAAAATAAGACAGATATAAATGTTTAAAACTTGCTTTTAGACAGAGAGACAAATACAGGAATATGACGTCATATTACTCACCCGCCATATGAATTACACGCAAAACATCGTTTCGTGAGAAAGGGATAGACAAAAAACTTTAAAAGGCTATAACTTTTTAATTTTATTACCAATTTTAAACTTGATTTTGAGTAATTTTATCATGCTACGTATATTGATATATTATCCGAATTAATATATGAAATTTAATATCAGGCAAATTTAAAATCTACAGTTTGTCCCATAAATCGACGTCAACCCGCCTAGGGCTGATAGAGCAGCTAAAAAGCTATGGATTTAACCCCTATATGTATATATATTCAGCGATTTTTACTAGTTTCTGAGATATTGAGCATTGTAATCATAATTTTTGTAATTTTCCCGTATGTCCTTGTCATGAAAAATCATTAATTTCATGTTTTATTTCAGAAGTTTTTCAGTGGTATCTTACATTATGAGAATAATAACGAGTCAGCGAAGTATTGAAACTTTTTTTTTTATCAGCTTTTAGAGTAATGAAAAACCAACACTGGGACACCTAGTACGGAACCCATTCCGCGGCAAATGAAACTTGGGACTAGGGTTTGCAATGCGGATCCATTTTGTATGGAAGATCCGGATAATTCGGATCCAGATACGGATCTTTCCATACAAAGTGGATCCGGATTGCAAACCCTACCTGGGACCACTAGCTTTGTGTGTGTGTGTGTGTACTGGTACTGTTGTACCGACCAGGCTAAACTCATCGTCAATATCGTGTTGTTCTTACCTCGGCCGCCATTACGGTCAAGTAAATAAGAGCTGTGGTAACGTTGACAATACGATGACATTTTATAAGCAATTAGGTTTTATAGAGTACAATAACGCCACTTGCTTGGGATACCAACTTTTTCTTGTAAGTTACTAGGTACCACTAGGTACAATTTATTTTTGTAGCTAATGTCGCTAAATTATATTGTCCTTTTTCTAACGGAAAACCAACAACGGGTAATATTTAAAACACGACAAAGCTGGGTATTTTTACCTCTAAACATAGTCATGAAATTAGTCAGACATGTATTTTCACACAATTACAACATTTTATAGGTATGCATAGCTACACGTATGTCTTAATTAAGTGACGGTACTTAACATTGAATAGGTAGCATAGCTTCATGTATGTCTTAAGTAAGTGGCGGTATGTCTTAAGTGAGTGGCGTAACTTGTAGGTACATGGGATCCGTTCATTTGACCAAAAATACGTTTGGCAAATGTATCATTTTATGAACTATCATTTCGCCATAACGTATTTTTGCTAAACCATTACGTTTTACATGGGCACAATCAATTATATTTTATATTTAGATACGTTATGCTCATACTAAACGCATTCGAAAACCGTCGCCAATTACTGACAGTTGCTACGTTGCCATATTTCTACAGACAAAGACGGCAATTCGTAGCGAACGCTATTGTTAGAAAGAGATAAATAGTTGTTTCAAATTGCGTACCCGAATGACGCGGCGTACTCGCTCATGGCTGCCATATAGCTACCCGTCTTTATCGCACTCATGCGATATCTAATTGTGTGTCTCATGTTTCACAGGTGACAGTGACGCCATCGGTGCAAATTAAACAAAGTATGGCGATGTAAAACAAAATGTAAAAAATATTTACGGTTCTTACGAATGAAATGAGACATCCTTTCTTTCTTTTATAGTTACAGTATAATTTCGGCGGCCTCGAAAAACATAAGACGGCATTTTTTATGACTTATATTTGTTGCATTTCGGTAATAAAACTTTATTGTTTTTAACGCGTGCGTGTCAGCGGCCACGGCGCGACTGAACGATAGTAAGGTAAATTACCTTCCTTTTCGAGGAACGCTTTTGCGCGCAGATGACGTATCTTAATATAAAATATCATTGGGCACAATGCGATAAAGTTTTCACTCCGCTTAAACCTAGTCCGATTTTTTCGATTTTTGACTATAAAACAACGGACAGGTTAATCAAAATCGTGTAAATCTGACTTAATTTGTATGGACTTTTTAGAATCTACGTGATTAAAGCGTCGGCGTCGCCTCGCAATCCTCTTAAATAAATTAGGTTAGGTTAGGTACAATTTAGAACTCAAACAAAATATTATGTGGCGGTAGGTAGTTCCTTGCAAAATTAAAGTTTTTAGAATGATGATTCGGCAAAACATTCGTGAACCATGGGTAGGTACGTACATAGATTCAATCTTTTTTCAAAGTACCTACCGTTAAAAACACATTTGACATTCGCATTAACGATTGAACCTTAACGAACCGAAAATATCACAAATAAAACTTAATTAAATGTACACACAGCCACCCTAGCAAATCCGTTAAATTATCAATAAATATATTACACAAAAACTCCCGAAAACTGCTCTTTAAAAGATTACGTCCGCGTCAACTGTCGGCTTTGGAATTAAAAAAACTTTTTTAACAAAAACAGCGTTTTTGATAAAAAAGCGACATCCATTAAATCGCGAGGGTCGCATTGTTGCGTCTGTCAAACGTATTTGGGGGAAATTGTTGAAAAATGGGTTAAATGTTAAAAAAGGATGGCTAAACATTGAAATAGAGACGGGGTGACGCCAACCCGAGTCGCCACGCTTCGTCAAAATACGTTTCGGTTCAAAATTTCGTGATCTGTGACCTTAAATGCTGGGTTTATTTTACTTTTATATCATCTAAATCCATACAGCAATAAATGCCACTTGACAAGGAATAGAGAATATTCATGATTTTCTTCACACCTTCAATGAAACCTGATTCATGTAACAAACAGTTGAGAAAAATCAACCAACAAAGATTTGGGCCTATCTCTTTCTAGCAAAATAGAATTTAATATGGAGTTTAGATGGCCGACCTGTGATCGACGTCATTACATGATCGACGTCACAGTGCATGTCGGACCTCTCTATGTAATCGCTGTCTAATTAGCAGTATAAAATGCTTGTATCATCCGTATTTCTGGACCGATTTTAATTTTAATTTCACTAATGATCTCTTTTACGGTATTTTCATATTTTTGTTTTGTTAATTCCCATCTTTCAACCTATCCAACCCAGGTATACGGAAATTTTGCTGTATACCTGGGTTGGATTGATTGAAAGATGGGAATAACCCAGAAATGCGATTTAAAAAATCCATGTACATTCCCTATTAGAAGCAGTGTCTCTAGACGAAAGTCTTCGACCACTGTGTGTTGCCACTGTTGCCAGTGATGACTTACGGTACTGAGACGTAAGTAAAATAGTAAAAATCCTACGGTTCGGACTGGTGCGTCGAATGGCGCGTCGCGTTTCCCACGGTCCAAACTGTGCCGTGTAAAGGCCGCTATTGGGTCGAAGCGAAGGCTTCTCGAGTGGCCGAGTGGCGTCCGCGTACCGCAAGACGCAGCATGGGTATGCCTCTAACAAGGTGGACCAACAACGGGTCTAAAATTGCGGGAAACCGTTGGATGCAAGCGGCGCAGGATTGGTCCTTGTGGCAAACCTTGGGGAAGACCTATGTCCAGCAGTGGACGTCTTTCGGCTGAAATGATGATGATGAGTTTTGAATTGCGACTGCCTACTTAATTTCAATCCTGTTGCAAAATTAAATTTCGTTCAAAAGACAGCATATAAAGTCAGTTTCGTGACGATCATTTTATTATTCACAAAATGATAACTCGCTTAACTCGCTTAGTGTGTAGTTAAGGAAATGTATTCGCGTACCTTTTTGACTCTTATTGTCATTGTGACAAGAGTGAAAAAGGTACTCGAATCTAGACGGCAGCGTGTCCAGCCAAGTTCACGCAAAAGGTACTGGCGAGCGCAGCCGTGTGTTATTTACACGAACCGTTTGGAGCCACTTTTGACGCCTCAATAACTCCAGAGATATTCATCATAAAAACATGAAATTTGGTTTATGTATTAAAACCCTTTAGATCAACTAGAACCCTAAATTTCATAAAAAAAGGTGAAACGGTTATTGAGATATTAACGACTAAAAATCGGCATTTTTACCACTGACTGACTGACTGACTGACTGATTAATCATCAAAATCTAACCCACTTCCAGGTGACCTAGAAAGATGAAATTTGGAAACACTATTTTTGGGATTGACTTGGCTAGTTTTCACTTACAAGTTACGTTACATTTGGCTAATCAATTTATCTAGGTACTTTATGTTTTACGCAAGTGTTCTTGTTGGTAAAAACTAGCGGAGTCAAATTTTGAGCTTCAGTTTATCCTAAGTTATCTGCTTTGTGTAAATAATTCGAGTGTTCAAATTTAAGAAGTTATACTTTTAAATAGCAAACATTGTTGTAGCAGACAAAATAAGAAATTGTGTTTTTAATTTAATTTAGGATGTCGTATGATCAGGATTATCTACGGAACTTGGCGACCATTTAGATCTCAATTCTTTTGTCGGTGAAGACGATAACCATGCATCGCATAATCTTAAAATATTGAACTCTGCTCCCATTTTCACATTTATGTTTTTGATGGGATATATATTTCTTTGACCGTACCTAATCGCCCTATGACGTTGATAGGGAAATGTAAGTAATGGTCAGTAACATAATGTCCTTTTACGCTTGCTGGGTAAGTAGATAATAGAATAACTAACTTACCAATGCAATCGTAAATAGGTATGTGATAGATGTCCTAATGGAGCATTGGTGCTATGGAACGTTTGTACAACTGAAAGGGTAATATGAATATAATCCTTTAACTAATATTATAAATGTTAGCTATGTCTCTCTGTTTCCCTGTCTGCCTGTTTATTACGCTTTCATGGCTAAACCGCTGAACCGATTTGGATGAAATTTAGTATGGAGTTAGCTTTGAATTTAGATACGGGAAACGAGATAGACTAATTTGAATGCCGGATGATTAAAAGTTCCCGAGGGAATAACGTTAATGGAAATCTACGCGAACGAAGTCGCGGGCAGAAGCTAGTCTACAATATTTTGCTAAAGGTTGAATTTATTACAATGCTAAAATTTGCCGTAACGATTGGATCAGCCGCTGACCACCTGTTTGCATTAACCGCACTAACGAAATATATTTTAAGGGGACCTACTCAGTCTGACTATACCAGGTGACCACAAACCACAGAGTATTGTTGTTGTTCGGGTCTTAAATCATCCTTTAATTACAATGTAATTCCTATTACTAAAGGCAGACAAAAAAATAATATAACAACGGAAGAATAAGTAAAAAACTATTTCACAAAGGTAACGTATAAAAAATTAATAATAAGCAATCACTCATTTCATTTTACAATTCCACGCTCTTGACACTTACCCCTTCGATCTCATCAATAAAAAAAAATCTTTAAAAAGCTCAGTTATTTCCCCAAAATGCCAAATCCGTTACGCGATTAAAAAAAACTCTAAATCACTTCCTAAAAAGGCATTGTATTTTTAAACCCTTGCTTTTCCGACACGTGACAAACGCGCGCCGCTTTTTTAATAATAAAAACGAAAAAAACTTTTAATTCCTCTACACCCACTGACCTACATACGTTTAAGCCCCTGTATTTCCAAAAATCAGTAAAAAAAACACCCTTTATTACATTTTTTTCGTCGCGTAATTGAATTCAATCCTTTGGAAAAGGGTTCAATAAAGTACCTAATATTGAACTTTTTTTGGCGCGAAATCTGCGAAACGTCACTTGATTGTAGCGTCGAGAATTACATGTTCTGTCAAAATTTCGCGCCATTTAATGCGGCCATCTGCCAAGCGGAGAAAAAAGTTTAAACACAATGCAAATAGGGGTGGGCCGGAACATAAATTTTTAGGGAGAAATCGACATTTTCGGGTGTAAAAAAGAATGCATTTAAAGTATAACGAACGAGCATGTCCCCTCATTTCAATATTAATGTCCGAGAAGCGGGACTTCGTGCAATTGTAAACATTATTTTTAACTTATTAAGACTCCAAATGGCCTGCGTCGAAAAGTAATTGTTTTGCATTTTATCGGTGACTTTGATTTTTATTTTCTCTACATTTGAGGCCATTATTCAAAATTATTGTTACATTTTATATCCGACCATTATAACAAACGATTCATACTCATTATAATATTTTTTCCGAAATGGAAATAAAAATATTAATATAAGAATTCATTGAATGTGTTGGGATTTCGGAATTCACAACCAAAATGGGATTTAAAAAAAATTAGATCTACAATGATCAATACTTTTTAATAAACATTTATTACCACCTTCTTGGCATTCGGGTATTAAATATATAGAAATATATAGAAATAAAGTCGGTATTCACAAGTTCGCACCACGCGCCCTTGACTTCTTTAATTTCTTGTTTTTATGGTATCGTACACGAGAGGTACCAACGGGAACCTAGACCCTGGTTCCTTTCTAGACCGAGAATTGCCCAATCCCAAACTTGGCTGTCCCTTATACAAACTCTTCACTTCAGGAGCAAGCCATTCAAATATGCATTCCATACACAGTAAGTTTTTATTCCTCGGTAATGACACCCTTGACGACCTTGTAAAGATCGCGGGAACGCGGTGGATGCGAAAAGCACAAGACCGGTCTGAGTGGAGAGCCTTGGGGGAGGCCTATGTCCAGCAGTGGACGTCTTTCGGCTGACGTGATGATGATGATGATGACATTATCCGTACCCCAACCCGACTTAGCCACCCTCGCCACGCTCGGACGGCCCTTGCAGTATAAATACCTGAGCCGAGGCTAAGGCCGTACCTAAGGAGTGCCTCCCTAGAAGTCAACTTCGAAGTTGTGGCTGTGAATTTACCAACAACTCGAATAAAAAATTTATCTAGAGTAGTAGAGTTAATAAAGACTCAAGTCCTTGGAGTCTTCACGACTAGACTTACTTTTTGAACTTTAGTCTTTTAACCAAAGCTTGAGTTTTTTTAAACTTGCCAAGTCTTGAAAAAAGGCTGTAAAAGATACGAAAACTAAAGTCTTCAAAAAAGGCAGTAAAAGATACGAAAACTGTACTTAGTCATTTTTAAAGCTGGAGTTGTGACTACATGGCCTGTATTACACTGGGTAAAACCATAATGCCTTTGACATGTTATCGTATTATCGATGTTCCGACAGCTCTTGCGTGCTTGGCAGTAATGGCAAAACAAAACGGTAACGTTGGTTGGTTGGAGGTCATTTGGATGTAGTTTTTAAGGTTTCGGAAAAAAAATACCATTGTTTGTGAAATGAATCAGTTTGTGAAACGTTTTTTAGCAAATGATGGTGAACCAACGGTAACATGCGAAAGGCAAAATGGTATCCAGTAGAATTGAGGCGCTTTACCCTTACCATGAGTTACAATTAACGTTCTCGCTAGCGAGTGGAAGCTCTGTCCCTCGCAGAGCTCGCAAGTATTCTTACAGAGTGCGAGGGACAGAGCATTCGACTCGCTAGCGAGTACGGTAATTTTATTGTATCTCATGGTAAGGGTACTGTCTCTCGCAGACCTCGCAGTATTGTAATTGTAATTCATGGTACTGAACCCGATAAGACTCGAAAAAGGGCTCGACTCAGACTCAGTAGTTTTTTAAACGCGGAGTCTCGTAACGTAAATCTTTTAGAGTTCTTCAAATGTACCCTCAAAAGACCTGAGTCCTCATCAACAGTCAGTTCACAATAAGCATTTTCTTGAAAAATTACGTCTGAAATTATAGAAATAAAAAACATATTGTCAACGATATATGTATTGAAATAACATACATTCTAACAAATATAGCCAGACTACCACTTTGGCCGAGCTGCACGACGAAACGTGCGTCTAAAGTCACAAGAGGCAGGATTCGCGGTACTCTAGATATTTGGTTAATAATTCGTCGACGAGACAACAAAGTTGTTTTTTGTGAAAAAATGCTTAAATACCCATACAATATCTATGGCTAACGCTTTCTAATAGCTTTTGAATACATTGAAGATTTGAAAGGGGCGCCATACAATTTAAGTGTGTGAGTAAACCTCTTTTATATTACAAACCTTTTTCCTATTAAAATACCGCAAATCATATGCAAAAATCTCATAAATTGAAATTGAAATATAGGTACTTCTCTTGTAATGTTCAAATAAAGCGTGACAGAAAGCCTTTGGGCGTTACAATGACATTCTATCTTATACAAGTACTGAGACGAATATGCAATATGCATCTGTTTTGCCGTGGAATTATATTGAACAAAACGGCGAGTGAGACAAGGGTGTCAGTAAAGCGACGATATCTAAACGTCGTAGTACATGTAGTCGACCAGTAGAGTGATCGCGAGCAGCAGAGCCTTTTCGCGCACGGTCAGGTTACGCTCGAACGCCACGCCGAACCTGCGACAAAGGGGTCATTAAAGAACCGACCACACTGAAACTTAAAATTCTCTTCTTCATCGTTCCCTCAATGCTGAGGATCGCGACCACATGTTAGGGTTTTCCACTCAGCGCGGTCGTAAGCAGTGTGGATCGCTCGGTGCATGCTGCCGCCCACCGCCTTCTTCAATGGGTCAGACCATCTTGTAGGTGCCCGTCCTTGAGCACGCTTTCCGTCCATTTGCCCAACAATAATTTGCTGCTCCAAATGATGCTTAGAGGACCGCATAATATGTCCGAAGAAGCTCAAGGCTCGTTTCTGGCATATGGAGGAGAGTCGCGTCGTAATGTTGAGCTCTTTAAGGATCGACTCGTTTGTTCGCATGGCAGTCCACGGTATGCGGAGCAACCTTCGCCAACACCACATTTCAAAAGCATCGATCTTACTGTTATCTCGACTCCGTAAGCTCCAAGCTTCGGCACCGTACGTAAATATTGAGAATACCAACGCTCGAACCAGACGCACCTTAGTTGCACGACGAATACCACGGTTTTTCCAGATTCTGTCTAGGTTAGCCATGGCACTTTTGGCCATACCGGCCCTACGGCGGATTTCCTCAGTGCAGCCACCCTCATTAGTTATCAGCGACCCAAGATACACAAACTCGTTGACCTTTTCATACCCGTTGAGTGCGACGGTGACTGGAAGTAATTGTGCTCTGTCTACCACCATTATCTTCGTTTTATTATGGTTGATCTTAAGACCGAGATTAGCACTCTCAACTTCAATTTTCTTCAGAAGAGTTGCCATTTCCAACTCACTCGACGCAACTATGGTTGTATCGTCTGCGTATCTCAGATTGCTGACCTTGCGACCACCAACTGATACTCCACCATCCCACCCATCAAGAACTTTCCTCATTATATATTCGCCGTACAAGTTGAAAAACTTGGGTGACAGTATGCATCCTTGGCGTACACCTCGTTCAGTGTGGAAAACTTAAAATACGGCGTATTTAATACGCTGACGCAATTTTTACGCTTCGACGCGTCTACTCTGTCACGTTTTACGCCCATCTTTTAAGCCTACTGGCGAAACTGTTGGTTCTATTTAACGTTTCGCTCGTGTTCTCGTGAATGGATTACAAAGTGTAAGTTGTCCCATGTGTTCTTAGGCATAGATGAGGTTAGGTTACTAAATAAAAAATGCATTAATTTACTTTATCTACACAAATATCATAAAAGTCCTCTATTATGCGTTCAAAACCCGTAGGAAATGACCAGCATTACCTGTGGTAGAAGGTGACAGCGATGACAGCTGTTAGTTTCGGAAGATGCTCCGAATTTGGATCTCATTACCTTACAATATTCGATAACGTAATTTCAAAATTACGTTACAGCTGTCATCACTGTCACCTACTACCACAGATGCTGGTCATTTGCCTTTTGGCTTCTGAACCCATCTTAGAGTACTTATAATATGTGTGTAGATAAAGTATTGTACGCGATTCTGCGTAATTAGCATTGCGCAACCGTCATGTAAACTACTATTGTTGAGCAGTCTCCACGATGAAACATGCAACCAAAGATGGTAGGTGTCTAACGTTCCCCTATGTCTTCGATCACGCGGTACAACTTAACTACCCTGATTAGTGATTCGCAGAGATGTGTAAGAGAATCCCCGTCAAGGTAATATTGTGTAACTATAAAATGACACTGTCTTACTCTGACTTCTAAGCTAAACTAAGACAGCAAGTTTGGTAGCTGAGAAAGGGACGACCTTACCTGTCGGTGACAGGGGCATAAAGGAGCGCATGCGTCATGCCCTGCCAGCGCTTGCAGGTGGCACCGACGTATGCGCCGTTGGGGCGGACGATGTCGAACTGGACGTCTCGGAATAGGCACATGGTGATCAGGGGACCTGCGACATATTGATCTTCAATGGTAAAGGAAGACTGGAGGACTTTACCCTGTGACGCTATGTTGGGTAATCAGAGAGTTAGCCTATAGCTATCCACTGCTGGTCATAGGCCACTATCATGGCTTGCTAACTGGCTCAGTTCCTGGGCCTCCCTCATCCAACCACTCCCAGAACCTCACATCATCCGTTTATTTATCAGGCGGCCCACCAACCCTGTTTTTATTAAACTACTTATTTATTAATAATAAAGCGTATACTGTCCAACTATTAAACTCTCCGTTAACCAAACAGACTACTTTCGATTCTTGAAAATAGTGGATTCTCAATTAACAAGCAATAAACTGATCGTACTGGTGGCAATACAGGGAAACGGATGCATAGAAATCGCGTTACCTCCGCAGTGACTCGTGCATGCTTCATACATCTCTACACCTTTTGTTGCCCCTCGCCACGCTACGCCGTCGCGCAAAGTTGTGGCCACGTCGAATGGCATTGAGTTAGTTACCTTTGAGCCAAAACACATCTCTGCCGTCTTCGTCCCTGATCAAATAAAGCGGCTTGATGGCGCTCCACTGTTGCTCCACAGTGCCGATTAGCGTCCCAGGCGGGGAGTATATCTGGATAGTAAATGTATTAAGGTATCTGAGGATCACAGGAAAAATAACTCTTATTCTTATTGTCTAATTCTAAAAGTCAAGCTCTGCTAGTTTTGAGGTTATTGAAGGAGTTCGTGTGCGACTGTTTCAGGCGGTGATACATGTTGGCAGGGACGCGCGGACGGGGCACTTTCTCCTTATTCTCTCACCCCGTGAGGCAGTCACGTCACGAACCGTACAAACTTGCTTGAGTATATTTTTTTGTGAAATAGTTCTGGAGATAGAAGAGGCCTATAAAGTTTTCAATTTATCTATGGAAAACCGTACAAATTATTTCACCTGTCAGATATTTTTGAGCCCAAACTTTTATCATATACCTGCAGTTTTTGCATCGCGCAGGGGACCACGCCTAAGGTGCAGGCGTACGGCCTGCAGATCCTTATAACCGCTTTTTCTCGCGCATTTATCATATTTTTCAGCTGCAGGGGTCGCAAGTCTTAGCTGGGATAGCCTAACCACGAGAACTTTACCTTACCCTACCTTTAGATACCCATACACAGGTACGGTCACTATATCGGATATATATCAAATATCAAAAAATCAGATATTTATAATAAATATCGCATTTTTTTGAACCCTTTCAGAGGTAACCTTGTTCAACAGTGGGCTTCACCTGTAAGCTCTGCATGGCGCAGGGGAAGACGCGCGAGGTGCAGGCGAACGGCCTGCTGATCCTTATCATCTCCTGCCCTTGCCCGTCCAACACCTTCAGCTGCAGGGGTCGCAGTCCGTAGCAGAGGTATCCTACCCACCAACTGGAACCAAGTTCGGTAAGGCTTGCTATGACTTATTTCGGTAAGGCTTGCTTATTATTAAGACTAGACTCTGAAGTTCTCTATACATTCTTTGGAATACGATTCTGTTGTTTTTTTTTTGAAGAGTAAAGGGCGCTGCATACGTAACGTGATTTTACATGGACGGGGCGGGGACGGGACGAGAAGACAATATCGTTTCATAGAAAATGTATCGGAATGTGCATACGTAACGATTGCACGTACGTGACGGGAAAACCAAAAATGTATGCAACCACGTCCCGTGCCCGACCCGTCCCCGTCCCGTCCACGTCCTGATCACGTTACGTATGCAGTGCCGGATTCCCATCGCTCTCGCTGTCCTCTCCCTGTCCAGGGTTTCTTTACCAATTTTGAATGAATTGATTCATTCCTCAAAGAGCGGTGAAGCTGCGATTGCGTTGATAATTTGGCTGAAAGTATATTGGTAGTCGTGTTTCTTAAAATCACAAGTTTTGCTTGCTCGTTTGCGCGTTTATTACATAAGGGAGTGGGAGGCAGACGAGCATACAGTCTTCCCCATGGAGTGTAGCAAAGGGGATTCAGGACATAGTTTTTAGTTGTTTGGTACACGTCGACCCCGTGTTGCCACTTTGCAAAATACTTACTAACCAAGGTAAGTGGAAATGCAAAATGGATCAAGATATAGCAACTTGAATTGGTCTAAAGGCTCAAACGATGTGTGTTAATATCTACTAAACTGCGGTTCTGATTTTGATATAAATAAGTATGGAGATAGCTTAAAGCCTGGGGAAGGACAAATACTTTACATCTCAGAAAAGTTAGTCTCTAAGGGAATCACGACTTACGATTCCCCTGTTCCCTGTTCTGTTGTTGTGTGTGATTAGATTCACCTGTTTTCTTCCTGTACTGTGTATACGACGGACTGGTCAGGAGTCCTGACGATGTACCGGTTCTTCTTCCCTCTGAGGGAGATCATCTTCTTCACCGCCAGCCGCTTGGTGATGAGGAGGCGGTCCACATTCTCCAGCTCCTGGAGTGGTAACACCTCTGGCTCTGGCTCTGGCTGGACTTGCTATGGCAAATGGTTTAATTACTAGGTTGTTTAAATATAATTGAATGTGAGTATTTGGTCTTCATCTCTTTACGAATGCTAATCAAACCATTACCCTCCATCGGGTAAAAAGAAGGGCCAAGGGAATATCTTCCGATTGATAGGCTGCGGCTCTACTGAGGTGGAGACGAGCGGAGCGGAGCTGTGCCAATATTAACCAATAGAAGGCGCATGCGGTCACGTCGAGCACGCCTTGCGCACATTATTTTAGATTCTATTGGTTAATATTGGCACTGGGGGATGAAGTTGCTCACATCCGCAGGAATTGCCACTATTACCCTGCACCCCTATCCCCTGGGTGGCGCTAATCGAGCAACAACCTTTTGGCGGCTGTACCTGTCATTTTTCGAAAAGCGACCTCACAGCCCTTAAAATCGTTCTGGAAATTTGCAAAAATAATACTCCGACGCTCGCAAAAAGGCTCTTTTAAGGGCCAAGAGACAAGAGATGAATTTGAATTTGAATTTAGATGTAGGGTCTATAACCCGAGTCTGCCAACTAAACATAGAAAGTTCACCCTAAATAACAATGTCACCCAATGGATCCGGCAATTGGGTGTACTGCTTTGATTTGTATATATTTTTGATTAAGAACGATTGTAATTTATAATTTGGCCATACGAATAAATAAAAAATATTGGCACCGCTCCGCCTCAGTGGGGCCGCAGCCATACTATCCGATCGCACTTTTTGAGTTCTTACACTTATTATCAGAGTTACAATAGATTGCTTTTTACGTGTCTTCCGTAAGCATTTGAATTTTGGCAAAGTGTTATAATATCATTGGTATAGTAATTACAAGCATTACAGGATGACCTTCCACTTTGTAGTTTAACGTAATTATTACGGTCAACTTGACTCTGGAGTTGCTTGCGGCGCTTCTTCTCCGCAATGGTGGTCTTGTCCGAAGCGCTAGTAGATTCACTCCATATTACCGACGTGCAAAAGAGCAAAATCAACTCATGCGGCCAAAAATATTTAGAATTTAGAATAACAAGATAAGGTAATACAAAACATTTAAACATTTAAACATTCTTAGACTAAAAGTAATATTGGGTTGTCCCTCGGAATCCCTAATAAAGTCTGTCCTAACACTTCGTTTGTCCGAATTATTGCTTGCCCTAAACTGGTTTTTAGTTGAGTCAGACGACTTTTTAAGCGTTCCAAATATACCTGCTTAGGGTTGTATTATACCAACGTTAAAACGTTTTGGAATTCAGGCGGTAATTGGCTTTAGGATGAACGAAAATTCGGACAAAGGATGCATTAGGACAAAGGACGATTAGGGATTCCAATATAGACCCGTTATAATGCTTGGCAAGGATAAATCTTAGCTGTAATTATCACATACTGCAACTTCCTCCAAAGTTTCAACCAGCTGCTCTATTTCAACTTCTGGCTCTCCTATCGGTTCCTTGAGGTCCAACAGAGGCTCGAAGGGTATCCGAGGAATGGGCGAAGCCAACGTATCGCATGGCTTGTTCATTGCAGAAACGCTAAAAACACTAATTTAAACTTTAACAGTCTATAGAATTTGCAAAATGTGTTTCGAAAATCATAGGAAATTGTTTGACAAGAAGTTGACGTTGGAAATGACAGTGGTTTTTTTTAAGACCCCTCGATTGTTAGCTACAACCTTTTTGCTCGGTTTTTTATCTTTTAGCAGTTTACACACGGACTCCGTGAAACTCGCCACTAATATTTATAAAAACGGAAGTGTTTGATTCTTTGTTTGTGCCATCTTTATGGTTTAACATTTAATTGAAAGAAAGATATAAAGATGATGTTAAAATGTACCATCCGACGAAGCATTTTAATATCTGCTGGGAAACTTTTTATTTAACTAGCGGAAATGTGTGATGTTGCCAGCACAGCTTTTGTAAGACTCATTACTCATTCATGTAAATAAAATATTATTGACTTTTTAATAGAAATTCGTAAATATCGATAGTAGTCGATAACAGTTCTCAGAGGGTTCTTTATCTAAAGCCACGTGCATACTAAATATGTATGTGACCAATCGATGGTCACAATTTTTTGTCCAATCGATTCCCCAATTTTGTCCAATGCTCATGCAAATACGGTATTATAAGGGGACTTCATTTAAATTTGTGAAAAAGAAACTGTATCGCTTTTATTAATCTTCGTAACAAAGGGCTCGCGGCACAATGGTAGTGGGGGGTGACCACGCGGTGGTCAATGTGAGGATTATTTAAAACTCGTGGGATACTAAAATAGAGATTGTCAAATAAATTGGCTAAACGAATATTAAATCCTAATTACTTATTCAATTAGAAAATTAAACTTGTGCTTTCTTACATCATAGTATCATAGTAATGTATTCAGCTTGAAAGATTTAATTAAGATTAAAATAAGTAATTAAAATACCGAATAGACGGTCTCTTATTTTACTGTGTTCTTTAAAATAAATGGATTTAAATTTGATGCTACATGCTAGTTTTGATTATTTAGTTACCTCTAGTATAAAAATTACATTTGTGTAAAATAACATGTCAAGTAATACGAGTACTAAAGATTATACATCAAATTCATCATTTTATTTAAGTGATCCTTTACAATGTACTTCTAAGTTATATTTGTAAATTTTCTCTACAATGTCTGGCTAACAAACATATTGTAACAAGAATTGTCTTCTATATTTGAACCCTCATGGTCACCCCAAGCTTTTAATGTCCTGCGCACGCGACGTTTTATGCAAAAACGCAAATTTCGTTCGAAATTTGAAACGCACCATTGTTGCCAGTTGCACATAAAAATAATCGTCGTTCTTCAGTTTTTGGGGGAAAAATGCATTTGGGTCATGTGCGCATAGAATTAACGGCTCGGATTATGCAAGGGCTGGACAAACGATTGTCATGTTTTTTTTCTTAATTTAATGAAATTTAACGGGATTTACTTACTAATAGTACAGGATGTAGTATTTTGTTGGATGAGTTCGCATTATCTTGGTTTCTTCGTTAGCTTCCATATATCCATACTTCTTATTTCTACTTTGCCATACCCATTGAAACGATTTCTGAGAAGGCAAGATAAATCTATACGAACTTCTCCTACAAAACACAGTCTTTTATTTTTGTAATATTATATTATAATATATGTGTAGTCAAAGGACTTTTTTATTTTTCATGTCAAGTTTCTGTACTGTCTCGTGCTTTGTGCAACTAGAGTTGCGAGTGATCGCCTTATTTGCTTGTAAATAAGGTCGATCAAATTAACACGGGCACTCAAGCGGCGAAGTTTGACGAAATAGAACAAACCTCAAAGTGGGTTTAGACCAAACGAGCGAATGCTCATTCTATCCCCTCTCTACGAAATTCTTTCGTGTAAACAGACACAGAGCATTATTTCGTTGTTCTCCTTTTATTTGCGAAGATTCTAAGAATGCTCGCTCGCTTGATGTAAACGACGGACGAGCGTGCGAACAGTCGCCTAGAGCGTTCTTTCGTGTTCGAACGGGCTCGCTCCCGGGGCGATCTTTTCAAAGCGTTCTAGTGCTCGATTCTTGCTCGTTCATATTCGCGTGGTGTAAACGCTGAAAACGAACTTTTGTTTACACTAAAAGATCAAGAATTAATGCTCTACTCTGGCTCTAGCTCTTTGCTTGTTTGGTCTAAACCCACGACTTGTATAATTCTGTAGCAACGCATAAACAACTCCTATTACCTACGTAAGTTCATGCTAGAGCATAAGCAAAGTGTTTCGTTGTTGTTTCACTAAAACAGTAACCTTGCCATGAGTTACGATTACCGTACTCGCTCGCGAGTCGAATGCTCTATCCCTCACACTCTATAAGAATACTGTGAGGGACAAAGCATTCGACTCACTAGCGAGTACGGTAATTATAACTCATGGTAAGGGTACAGAGTTATACACTTACTTCTCTCGTGCTCATAAGTTGCAGAGAGGCAGCCCAGAGGAAATTCAGGGTTATTTATATAATTTAAAAAATAACAATTAAAGAATAGTGACTAACCGTCCGCGCCTGGAGGTGACTGCCGCGAAATCAGAACAAAAGCGAAACTTTTGACCACAGTTTTATGAAGCTAAATTTTGAATAAAACAAAGTTATTTTATTGTGTTAGGTCTGCTTTCATCACAAAATTGTAACTTAAAAAATCTATTAACTAAATGGGGTGTCCCTCAGAATCCCTAACAACGTTTGTCCTAACACATCGTTTGTCCGAATTTTCATTAGCTCTAAACTGATTTTCAGATGAGTCAGGCAACTTTTTAAGTTTTCCAAATATAGGTATCTGCGGTTCGGTTAGGTTAGGGTTGTATTATAACAACACTAAAAAGGTTTAAAAATTAAACAGAAATGGAGAATAAACGAAAATTCGGACGAACGATGCATTAGAACAAATGACTATTAGGGATTCCATAGGGGAACCAACTAAATAACATTACTTACCTAAACCATTGTTATGATTCTTTATACTTGTATTCCATGCCCTCCTGGGTCCAGGTTGTATGTGTGCGTATAAGCATTTTTCCAGCGCGAAAAAAAAACCAAAAGGTGCTTAGATGCCAGATGATACGTTGAACTTCCAATACAAGTACATACGGTACAGTGTTCAGTTCGATTTAAGTCTGATAGACTGCCAGAGGCCCTAGACAAGGCATTCGGCGTTAGTTATCGTTCAAAAAAATGTATAGGATTGACGTAAGCTGTCAGACGGTCATGTCAAGCGGATACGTCAATTCAATACATATTGTCAGTTATCGAAAATCGTTTACGTTAGCGTTAAGCAACTTGTCTAGCCTTATAGATGAGATAAGAGCGAATGAAAGCGTGTGAAAGAGAAAAAAAAGGTATTTTTCAAGAGCTGCAATAGCTCTTGTACACGCATGGAAGTGACTAGAAATTGTCTAACGTCAAATCCATCAGAGTTATTTTCTAAATTTTGGTGGAATCGCTCCCAACCCCAGTTCATAGCCGAATAGACAACTCTTTCCATCTCTTTAGTTTTAGGGAAATTAAAAAGACGAATAATCTATTAAAATCTGTTTTATTTACGTTTTGTACTTCAACATTCTTTTTCAATAATCTCATACAATATTAAATAACACATTTTCGTCTGTGTTTCGCTCGAATAACTTTGTAATAAACATATCAATAATAGTATTTCACTTAACTATTAATATTTAAAGTATCTACAGTTACTGTACGTAATAAGGCACTCGTTTTCGTGTGATATCTCCTAATATAAATAAATGTATTTTTTTAGCGATATTGCATAATATTAACGAGTCAATAAATAATTTGATTCGATAAATAAACTAAAGCTAAATTATAGTAGCTGCCCATTTTCAAAGTGTTTTACAATAAAGATTGCCATTTGTCTTTAAAGAAACTTTCAGAAGTATCTATGTACTTTAAAACTAATAAGATTAAATAGAGTGCGTTGAAAAATGGCAAAGTACATAATCAATTATTGCGTCACTTTGACATATACCATAACGGCCTAAAAATCCATTAATACTATTTTTAACATTTTTTATTGGTCGGTAGTGTACACTGGCAGTAAAGGCGGATCCTGGGATGCCCTATAAAAAGTTTTTTTTTTCAATATTATGTTTGTTACAAATCAATGTTTTAAACTGTATTTTGGAAGCCGTATGACCACTGAATTTGGATCCACCCTTGCCTACGCGCAACTATGGGCATCTTTTTAAACTTAATTGCATAATACAGAAGTAAGTACAAATAGCGAACTTGTTTATAAGCATTCTCTACCAGTCAACCATTAGGCAAAACAGACACAGTCGGTTTAAGTGCTCAATAGTTACTGAATTCGTTTGATTACTTAACGTTTAATTAATATTTAATTAATATGTTTAATGATGTTTTATGAATGCATTTATAAATTAATAGCACCGATATAAATAACATTGAGATACTTAAAACGAGACAAACATTTTAAAATGCTTAAATTACTTTGAGCGCAAATTGGCACCTCTGTATTGCACGTTATTTTAAATATAACATCTGTGTCCAAAAAAGCTTAATTTCAAAAACTGTAATAAATATACACATATAAATACAATAGGCTTGTGACAGTTTGTACGTATACAGATAAACAAATCGACTAAACAACAATTTCACAAACTTATTAAGTAGCCAGTGACACGCCTCAAGCCTATGATGGTCGCCTATATCTCTGTGGATAAATGTGTTACGAATGAATCAGTTGACTTCTTTTCGAATACGAATAATTTATTAATTTATTAGAGAAAACGGAGCAGGTATTCCAGTACATAGCATTCGCAAGTAATTTATTCGACGAATAATTTATTCGAATAATAATAATCATTCGAGAATTTCATTCGTTATTCGCGAATAATTTGGTTATTTTTATTCGTTATCCGTCATTCGAATAAATTTTGCGCATCTCTGCTTCACAGTAATGGCGGCCGAAATAAAGAAAAACCATAAAATGTCAAAGGCAATTTGTAGAATAGACCTGATGTTTTTAAATTAGATACATTCGCCAGTTAGCGGCAGGTATATGTGGAATTATTTATGTAAAGGGACCTTATTGTCGATGGCGCTTACGCCGCACTGCGTCACGCGACGTTGTATTTATATCGGAGCATCTTTAATAATGGCGGAAGCGCCATCGGCAATAATGTCCTTTTTCATAGATAACGTCACATATTAACTTCGTAAGGCCCACCATACTACAAACAGAGAGTTTTTTGTAAGTGGGACTTTGAATCTGCCATCAAGGCAATAAAGTTCAATTACGTTTGTTCGATAAAGCAATTTTCAGTTTACATAGGAAATAAACCTTATTCTTATAGCAACACAGTTCAAATTAAATTGCCTTGATTATTGCACACTGGGCCTTACGTGGATAAAAGAAAAAGTGTACATTAATTTTAATTTGTTGCTGATATTAACATTAAACATATAAGTAGCACCTACAAAATAGATAATAAACTACTAGTAAATGTAATGTTCACAAAGTTATTCCAGCTGTAACAATCATGTGCTTCCATTTACTGAATTAATTGTATTGTATGCCTTAAATACACTAAAATAAAACATGTTTGTTCGGCAAAAGTACTGATTTTTCTGCTTTAGGTCTTCAACAGCAACAAGTAACAATAAATTCATCACAAAATAAAACTTAATAAATAACGTGTGATCTATAAAACCAGTGTGTTTCCAACAATTCTTATTTTATTTACATTTATATGAAGTTTAAACTTCCAATATCACTACATTCAAGGCACTTTGTTTTATGCTAATAACAGACGTTGAAATAGTCCTAAGTATGTACAAAAATATTTTTTTTATCATATTTTGATTCATTATCTAAAAATATATTGTATCACATTTTTTCTGTATAAAATATTGTGGTCCGTCAGTTATACTATCCCAGTATATATATTTCAATTAAAAAATAAATTAAGAATATATCTCAAAAAGAGCACCACGATGGTGTTTCACTATCAAAAAATATAATATCGACAAAATTTGAAATAATACTTTTCAGTACTTATAGATAATTATAAAAGGGTTTTGTAGCAAAAGCATAATTTACCATCTTTAAATTATGGATTAATACAAAGCAAGCATTTTCTAAGATAAACATGTATTTAATAAACGAACAGTGAACGCTAGAAGCATTTGCCGCGCCGCATTCAAACAACAATCATGAGCTGGTAACGAACTATCACGATTACTAAAACGCTTAAATTTACATCTACACTACTTAGGAAGGATTTTACTAACATAAAATAACTATTTTAGTGGAGTGACATTTTTAATAAAAATGTTTACTTTTCTACCGAAATGTTAATGAACTCTTTGGTCTCTCTAAAATTAACTGGGACTCAATTTGCCTAGAAATTTCAATGTCATTTAGCAAAATCCGTAAAACAATTAAAAATCGCCTTACCTTACCGTGCTGATAATCAAATAATGAACACATTATAACTAGATAATTATTATTTAAGAACATTATTTGGACACTATTTAGCGATAGTCAATTCGAAGCGTCGGATCGCACGCGCAGTTTCACAATTAAAATGTCTTTCATCATACAACGCCATCTACTGTAAATGTGTAAAATAATCTCCAAAAATACTGGACCAATTCACTAAACTAGGAAGACAGGCGATTCAGCTAACTACAACGCGCGGATTTAAAATCCATGTAAAATTCTAGTATAAACCTGTAGTTTTTAACTGTCAATATAATTAGACATTTCGCAATCTCATTTTGACGTGTCGGGCCTCAATACCAACTTTCGAGTTCCTCAGAAGCTGCTCAAAAATACCTCAACGGGTACTTGAAGGTGCCTATGATGGTTGAGTGGGTGCCCTAGGCGCCCAGGTCCATGTCGAAGCAGTGCTGGCGCGGGTGGGAGTGGGGGGAGTGCGGCGCGTGGTGGTGCCCGCCCAGCAGCAGCGCGGGCAGGCAGCTGTCTCCCAGCCCTGGGAGGGCGTTCAGCCCTATAGACGCGTCCGACATTAGGGAGGAGGTTCCTGGAACAGAACGGGAGGTTGATTCTTACTTTCCTACTTTGTATTAATTGATTAATAAACGACAGGGTGACTTCAAATAGGTTACAAAACACTTGCTTGTGGCTCAGTTAATATCGAATAGTGTATTACACTAACTCAGTTGTTTAAATTAGCATTATTTAATAATAAAAGTAAAACTAATAATGAAAGTCCTACAGTGTGGTTACCCTACATTAAACACCTGTCATACCTGTTACTGGATGTTAGCAATCCAATCAAATTCAAACATAGTCGTAGGGAAACCGCATTAGGCCAAAAAAAATGGGAAAAAATTAAACTTGTTTTTTATTTAAATTAAATTAGCAGCATAAGTGCCCACGAATCGTGCTC
Source organism: Acleris literana (assembly GCA_946894065.1). Lineage (NCBI taxonomy): Eukaryota > Metazoa > Arthropoda > Insecta > Lepidoptera > Tortricidae > Acleris > Acleris literana. Next base: position 7,466,146 of record OX335694.1, read on the forward strand.
GTTGGCGTGCAATGAGAGAGGCCTATGTCCAGCAGTGGACTAATATAGGCTGATGATGATGATGATGATGATGATGATGATGATGATGATGATGATGATGATGATGATGATGATGATGATGATGATGATGTTGATGATGATGATGATGAGCATAGGACTTAGGAGAGGGTTTAGTTTAGGAAAGATTTGTGTAAAACATTGATTTCATATTACCATTTTGAAGTCACCCGGTATGAATGCTACTGATATTATATATGTGAACCTTTTTGAAGATGTTTGGATTATTCTCCTAATAATTACCTATCCAAAAACAATTTTAAATGGAATTGCTTAAGTTTTGTCTGTCCCACAGATTTAGAATTCATTTTATGACATTATGTACGAGCAGTATGTTGGTATCTCTGCTATATGATTTTATTTCTTTATTTTAATCCAGGACACGACCTATTTGTATGCCGAAAATAATTCTTTTTTTTAGATAATAAACCTGAGAAACATCCAAACAACCACAACAAACTTCCGTTTTTTGATATAAAAAAATCATTATACACGTTTGTACCGCCAAGGCAGACCAATATTTTTAAAAGCAACCGTTTGCCCTCTTCCCTATAGTAGCTGTGTCCTGTTGGTATTCGAGTAGGTACGTACAGATAAGATAGGTAGGGTCCGTGAGACTAAACAAGATGCCTAAACGCTAAGGTAAACGATTTTCGAAAACTATGTCAATGTCAATATGTATGCTCGACACCTAAATCCTATATACACCCTTACCTAAATCCTATACACCCTTACCTAAATCCTATACATTTTCTATAACGATCACGATCGCCAAATGCATCTTGTCTAAAGCTACTGCTGTGTTAGTTACCTGCGCTATGCGGAGAGTATTGCGCTGCCTCGTGCAGCATGGTGGCGATGCTGCGTTCTGCCGCGTCTCCAACCACGTCGGCAAGGCTGCACAGCTGGGATGTTGGTGAAGAGCAAAGCATGGGGTCTCCTGTGGGAACAAATATGTATGAGTACAGGACGTCTATAAAGGCCGTATTTATAAAGTGATCTAGAGAGATAATATGCCCGTCTCAAGACTCGTTTCTGTCATTAGATGATGCGTTTTGAGGCGGGCAGCGCATTCAAGATCCGTTCATTAATTCCGCCCTCTTACCTCCTATTATCAATGTATCTGTTGAGTCACGTTTAAACCTCTGTTTTGAAATTTGGAGCTTGAAGGATTTTTCGTATATTATAGTTTATTACCGATCTTTGGACGCTGAGTCGTGATCGTGATAGTATTACGAATTTAGGTCAGTCATTTTAGCGCTATCCTATCGAGTACAAGCAACAACCTTAAAAGGTCACTCAGCGCTTTGTCATGACTATATCAGTTGGCCCTGTAAAGTCATTCTTAATTTATCCCTAAGGGTTGGTCCCCGTCCTATCCTGTCTAAGGGACGTATTAATGAACTCATCTTGGCTAAGATGTCCGTCACAAGGTACGTCAAAGTAAACGTCAGTCCATAGAAAACTATCAATTTGACGCAACTTGAAACGATAATTACAATCGAGATCAGTTTATTAATACGGCCATCGGGTGGGCTGTCTGCTGGTTCTCCCCGTACCTGTGGTGACGGGATTGTGCGAGTCATCGTCCATCAGGTCCTCGATCTGCGCCAGGTTCAGCACGGCATCTTCATCCCCAAGCAGTCCCGGTGAAGGAGAGAGCCGCAACTGGAACAGTTCAAGAGTGAAGTTAGAAAAAGTAACAACTTACATTCTGAATTTTACAGGGTGTCCGGAGAGCCTTATATTTTGATTGTCTAAGGTTTTTACTGTAATAGGGAAGTCACTGTACAATAAAATGTGAGTTTTTATCTCATTTCATAAGTTAATAAGTTATTTTACCTCTATAGCATATTAGCATATAGAGTATTGTGGCTATTATAAATTGACTAATTTTTACTTAGGACTTGATTGATAAAACGGTATCTCAGCAAACTACTCGGTCATTTTTGACCTAAGGAAGATAATCGTATAGTACATGGATGAACTTATGTATTAGGTACTAAATTGCAACAGTTACAAAATCACAGACACACAGTCACAATGATGATAAACAGTCACATACATTCAAAATTAGACCTCTCCCCGATTTGGCTGGGCAGTATACTGACAGTAAAACATAGTATCGACCAGGATTCCTAGGCAGCTTTGATGACGTCGGCGTGTTTTCACCCCATCAGGTGGTGACTAACAATGATTGGTCTCTTACCTTTATGTGTTTGTGGTTGAGGAAGTGATCAGGCTCGGGCTCGAGACATAAGTCGGGCTCCAGGCAGCCCAACGACAGCCCCTCCTCGCCCCGTAGCGGAGAACACGAACCCAGCTTTAGACCGTCTGGAAACATATACGATTTTATTTTACTTGCGTTCACGAAAAGTGATTAAAAGTGTATTTAGTCTTAAGTATTTTAAACCATACAATGAGGTAATTTTTTCTTATGTAACTGAATACACAGGGTATTAGGGCCACAAGAGGCGGGTAACCGCAGCGACAGAAGGCTAAAACTTTTTACATCGACATTTCGACGGTAAATACTGCTACGGTGCTGCGAGTATGTCTTCCAGTCCAGTCTTAGATGATTTCTACATGTTTTAGTATTTATTTCTTTCTCTATATAAATAAATTAATCGTTGTCCCCCATATTACAAGCCCTTAGTTTCAGATGGCCAATCTGTGTAAGATTCCCCCCTAGATATTTTTATAGAATAATTTACTTTTGGACAGCATCTGCCCTAATATTTTTAAGCACTACAAATGCATAGTAGTTAGATGGGTTACCTAGTGCATCAGGCACGGAGAGACAGTCTGCGGCGGGCATGTCGCGCAGCAGATCGGGCGGCTGTTCACCCAGCTCCATCAACGGTGCTGGCTCCTGCTTTGGAGATATCACCTCCTGTTGATCCAGAAAAAAAATCACTTTATTAAATAATTGCCAAAAGTATGCAGAACTAACATACGCCATTTGATATGTATATGATTTATCCAGTCCTATAATTTCAAGGCTGATGGCAAGGAACTTTTTACTTTGGGTATAATGTGGTGTACTGTATTTTTTTTTGGTCTCAATTTAACCGATACCGGCACCATAAAGGTACCAGTTGTGCTGCATAATGAATGGCATAGTTGCGCAATCGGGCAAGACAGAATGAGGAATACCCCATAGATTAAGGTCAGATTAGACGTAGATAGACCAAAATCCTACAGGGTTGAACCATCAGACTGCTCCACCCTTAATCAAATCAAAAATAAAGAAGATAGTACTTACCGGAGGTGGTGGTGGCGGCGTCGCTTCTTCTGTTTGTGGTGAAGCCCCACTATCACCTGCTGAAAGCGGCAACCCATGCAGTCGAGCTATGCGCTCTAATTCCTGAAAATAACATTAAAAATACAATAAGCATAATGACAGAAGAAAACGGTAATGAACCGTGGGCTCATAAAAACTGACCTGAGGCCCTAGACGAGATGCTTAACGCTACCGAAAACGATTTTCCAAAATTGTCAAAGTGTATGAAACTGACATGAGAGCTTGACACGACCATTTGGCAGCTTACATTTTCGATAACGATAACAATCTCGCCACGCATCTTGTCTAGGGCCACAGGAATATAGTGACAGTGATTAATATGACCCAACAAGAGCAATTAAAGAGAGGTCGCCCGCAACATACCCACCGCGCGACAAGCGATTCAGTAGCGATACAATGACATAGTATCGCTGTTAACGCACCCTCGGGTGTTCTGTTCTGTTTCAGGCGACATCGGTTTTTTTGGTTACACACCTGTATTCTAAGCGTCAACTTCCGATTATGCAGCTCGATCTGCTTCCGTCTCTGCTCGCTGTGCTTGAGCCGATTGACTTCGTCCCTCAGGCACTTGATGTAGTCCACGCTGCTCTTGAGTATCGTGCCCTTGTTCGGCCGCACGTCCCGGATCACCTCGTAGAACGGGTCGTTGGTCTTCGGGAGGAGGGTCCCGAGCTCCTTTATCCGGTCATTTATGTTGAAGCGGCGACGGCGTTCAACTGGAAAGGGGAATAGCAATATTTTAACAAGGTATTTGGTGTAATCACATACGTTTTGTTTCCTGGGGGCCTAATATGGCTGCGTGTATCGAGTGACAAAATGTCGATAAAGCATCCGTCACTCTCATACTTACATAAGTGTCAGAAAGTGACGCATGTTCATACTAGGCCCGCAGATCTTTTTTGCAGTTTCTGCCAGTTTTCGGGGTAGAAATGGGTATCAATTTAGAGTCTGATGAACCAAACCAATTGCGTCATCATTATGTAGTTACATATGTGATGTTTTGAATGCTTGTTTTCTTTACGCTATATTTTCCGACTGAAGGTTTAAACTCGGTATCTTGCGATCACGTCGACAACCAGAGATATTCGAACGTTTTTAAGAGAGAACAACATTATTATACACGTCCTATGCTAACAGAGTTCCTGCAAGGCTTCTGATAATGTTTACTGGAGCAGGTTGACTAAAACTAACATTTTAGTCAACTTGATCCAGGTTGACTAAAATTCTACTCACTCATGTTATGGTTGTCTTTCTTCTGCCTGTCTTTCGCCAGAGCGTGCATATCTGCATCTGACAGTAGTGAACAGTCCCCGGCCACCGAGCTAGCGGCAGAGGGCGGCCCTGACGAGGAGAGGGGACCTGCCCCCCCATCTAGGGAGAGGATGTCTTCTAAGAACTCATCTGCCTGGAATCACATAAATTGAGACTGTCAGCTCAAAGGGTCATCAATATGTCGTACACACATAAAAGTTACGAGTCTAATTGAGTTTAGGTAGTGCGTGTAAGATCCATCCAAGACCAAAGAGACCTTTGGTGATAAATACTTACTCTTCCTGTCGTCAACTATTTAAATTGACAAACCACGTCGTCAAAATGTCAAAATTGGACCATCCGTTGGGAACTATGATACCACAGACATACACACAGATGCACAGACATACAGACACACAGATACATATGTTATACATATTACGGCGATTGGATTGGAAGGAGTTGAAATGGATATTCCTTTGTTTTTATGACAGACAATCGAATTAGAATTTTGACTCTATTGTATTTACAATACGTTCATATTCCATTGGCAAATCTCGGAGGTTAACCCTTCCTATTTTGCGGCAGTAGTTAAATACTACTTTTATAAATGTTCCTCTATGTTTTGAAACTGACTTACTTCAGAGTTGTTGGTGCCGACGGAGCAGATGCCCGGGCTAAGTAGGCTGGAGGTAGAGCCCCGGTCGGGCGACGGCGGCGGCTTCGCGCCCAGTTCGGGCGCGGACTGCGTCGGCGCACCGCGCGGAGACACCGACACCTGACGGTAAGATAGAAGGAGATAGTTAAGCAGTGTTTTCTTAACGCGGTTCAATAGCCTCGTGAGGATGCTGCATAACCATACTCAGAAGTTTAAATTCATTAATGTGTTCTATTTAGGGCATGCAATATTGAATGCTTATGGATAAGGAATACACAAAAGTTTAAATAGCATAAAAAGCCCAAACTTTTTCTTCTGAAGTCTTTTGGTTATTCGTAAAAAAGAGAGATTATTATTGACTTTGAAGCTCTCCTTGAAGTAATGTCTTTAATACGTGTTGTTGTCTTACTACTGTTGTATTATACTACTTATCCTTAGGATGCATTTGCTACTGACCTGAGGGTTAGGCTGGAAGGATTCACTGAGATACTGGCGCACCTGACTCTTCTGTTTCTGGATCACGTGATACCGGGTGGGGTTCTCCAGTACTGTCCGCACCTGGAATCATCATCATCATAAGTACATCAAGTGTCAAAAAGGCATTACATCACTAAAGATTTCCTTATGCATGCAGTGCAATTGATGTATCCCTACTCTTTGTTTTGTCTCGGAGAATGCAAACGATTCAAACCAACTGGTAACAAATGGAATACGAGACAAGACCTATTTATATTCACAAAATGTATCGCAACGCAGTACATTGCTATAAGTACATCAAAATAATGCAAGGATATTTTTAATCCGGTAATTTTTCATGTGTGTCAAAGTCGCAATAAAATTTTGCAAAAGCATTGCCAACTGTGAGAATTAGGATGTATTAAGCTCAATTAGAACGGTTAATACACACTAATCTTCGAAATGGTAGTCCGAATGAGTAAAAACAACAATCTCAATTGTTTTTCTAAACAATAGTGACTTCCCCGCCAATCAAATGCTTGGTACTCCTTAGCAAATGCGGTACACTATCCTTCGGATGCACAGCGTATTCCAAGGCTAAGCGCGTTCAAGACTGGTAAAATCTTAAGAGTCGCATTCTTTAGTTTTTCTTGGTTATTAAAGTTAAATTGCGTGAAAATCTTTCGTACTCTACATAAGATTTACACGCCAATTTACTTTAATGATTTAACCCAGTTAATACGGCTATTTATATGGTGTAATAAAATATTATGTCGTAAAGGGGCCTATAATTTCATATTTACGCAATATAATAATAAAAAATAGGTAATAGATGCACAGAGTTTATAGACTTATAAGCAGTTCCTTTAAAGGATTTACAGATACTTTTTTGCACTAGTTTCTTAAGGTGAAGCAACTACTGCGACGTCTTTTACGCACTAGTTCCTTTACAAATTATTGCCTACGTATTATTGTGAAGGAACTAGTGCGAAAAAGATGTTGCAGTACTTTCAGCACATGTAAAGAAAATGTGTGCTGTGTTAAAGAAAATTCTCAGCTGTTCCTTCATAACTTACAAAGGAGCTAATGCAACAAAAACAGCCCCGTAGTAGTTCCTTTAAACGTGCTGCCAAAACTACTGCGAATATTCCTTTAATTAACCTCAATTTTTAAAACCTTGCATTAGCAGTTCAGTTTTTGCTAGAATAGGCTAATTCAAGGGTAAAGACCACTTACAAGGGGTCTCAATTTTGTTTACACTGCTTCGAATCCCTTTACGTTGTAATTCTTTTGTGGTTCCTTTGTAAAAGAAGATGCCCCTGGGACAGCGCCGTGACGCCCATAGGCCCGACTTTGAAAATGGAAATTGGAAGTTACGTTAGCTCCATAATTCTCTCGATTTAGTCTCGAATTAAGAGTGTCAGGGATAGAGGTAACGTAACTTCGAACTTCGATTTTCAAAAAGCAGGGACGTCGCGACGCTCAGTTATTGAACTCCTTGGCTAAGTCCTCACCTGCAGAACCTGTGGCGGCAGTTCAACGTGAGGCACGACCCGCGGCACGTCCGCCGGTACTGACTTCTTCTTCTCCTCCACATCCTTGTGCTGGCCCGTTTGCTGTGCCTGCAATCACCAATAAACTATATATAATAATGTTTTATCAGAACCTTTCTGTTTTTTTCCTCGGGAATTTGTATGTACTATTGCTGGTCTGAGGCCTTGAGTACGAGTGTAGGGTTAGAGATTTTAATCGTTTTCGACTTTTAATTTTTCACCTTTTTTTATTCAATTTTCAAACCTATAAACTACACCCGTATCTGCTTTTATTTACATCGGTCAGTTTATAAAGAAGTTATAATGTTTTCTTGTCAAATATTGAAGACCACAATGACACAGTATAAACAGTTATTTCGTCTTCAAACAAAGATATATGGAGCGTCTTGTACGTGTACTTATCGCCTCGCCTTCCCTCGACCGTACGCGCGCCGCGAACTACCACAAGTAAACTCAACAAGACAGACAGAGCCGGTTTATAGTCGGGGCCGCGCCAGCATCGCATTTGGTTGCTTTCGCCATTGTACTATTACTTATTCTCTGCTTTCGCATTAAGTATCGAGTGACGCGCATCGACGCAACCCTAGCGCCTGAGCGGCAATAGGTAACATAAACTTCTAAAGGGCCGGAGACAAACTACTTTTTGATTTATACTATGTCAATGACGACGGTTGAAACGCCCGAATATTTGCTCACAAATCACTAAGTAGTCAATTTAAATGGAAGGTATTCTCCTTTTAATTTGAAGCAGGAATAAAAGTTTTAATAAATATAAGAGTAATACTGCCGTCCTACCAAAGAAGATGGCTGGCTACAATGTAATAGTCAAAGCATTTTATACTCTATTCGCAATGACATTAAATTTAAAATGCTTACACATTACTACGCAGTTAGCCGCCTTTTTTGGCAGGACGGCAGTATATCAAATCATAATTAGATGTTACCTGTAAAGATTCTCTGCGCAGTTGCTCCTGCGCATGCTCTCGCATCAACTGTTGCTTCAACTGCGTGCGCGACGTCGGCGTGAGAGTCTTGAACGTGGGAGGGCTGTAACAAACAGAAAAACATATTTAGTATACGCGGTACGTAAAGTGTCATCTTATAAGTTAGTACCCGGAAGACTCACTCGCTCGGCTTGAAAACGAAGTTTCTCGAAAATGACAACATGACAGATATATTTTTCGCCACCGTAAGCCACTATGTTACAAATTTCATCAAAATTGTTAGACATTTTTGAGAACATGATTACAAATATATATTATACGCGAATATTGTTCGTTTAATAGTAAGTACCTATAAGGACTGGGGTGTATTATTTTTTTGACCACAAACACTGACTGTTGAGTTTCTTGCGGCGCTTCTTGTCAACAGTGCTCCCCATCGGGGAGCTGGTATACTCTAAGTAAGGCCAAAAATACACCCTGTACGGCTAGCAGAAGTTGGATTTTGTTTCTTGTCGCTCAGTGCGTCTCTTTCGTTGCAGACTAGATGGAGAGGGATTATCGAGCGAAAAACGAGTCGCGGGCAACATGTGCTAGCCGCCCTACAAGAAATGCGGCGAGAAAATGACCGACAGTGCTATGCGATGGTGCCAAGTGTAAACTTGCATGTTGCTGTCGGACGGCACTGACGGAAATCTTTCGCAAGTTTCATGCAGGTGGTAATGTGGCCTTAAGTCCCAGATAGACGTGCGAGTAAGTACGCCGTACTTATGGCTCGGCGACCTTACTCGCCCGTGTGTCACCTTTAGTACTCGCCCGTCTAGCGTTGAAAGTACCGGAAAAAAATGACCGTTTTTTTCCTTGAGTTTTTGAAATTTTCGTTTTTTTCGGGTGTTTTGAAAAAATAACAAATGATTTTATTCATAGTCAATCACTGTCACTCTCGCCACCTATTTCAATTGCTTCTGCCTTCATGTCGTCGATGTCGCCCATTTGTAGGTAACTAACTAACACTATAACTATATGAAAAGCAAGCTTTAAAAACCCGACTGCATTTTTTATACTGTCGTCGATATACCTACATATGATAATAATTGTCATTTGGCCATTGTTGTTATTTCAATTTTAACAGTTTAGGTATCCTATGAAACTCTCGCTGCGAAGACGAATCCAATGATACCTCATTTGTCAAAATCGTCCAAGCCGTTTTTGCTGTAGCGGGGAACATAGAACTGGACATACATGATGGTGAAAAACATAACCCTCCTTTTGGGCTCCACCGCAGTCGGGTAATAAGATCGTATATTGATTAAAATAAGAGCAGAAAATTTTATTGTTTTTTTTTCAATAATTTTCTGAAAAAAACGATTTGTTTGGAAAAAGACGGGATTTTTCCGGACTTTTTCAACGCTACGCCCATCTATCTGGGATTTAAGAGTTTTAGACATGTGAAAGTGTTCACAATGACCAGATTTTTAGCAGAAGGTTTCGTGCTGGTGGAAATGTGGCCTTAGACATGTGAAAGTGTTCACAATTACTCAACCAACCGTGCCACGTCACTGAGTGGCAGACGTGGCAGGGCTCACTCGTACCTTTATGAATTGAAAACACCATTTTTGCAACCATGCCTGATCAACCGATACAATAAAATTTCAAATAACAACCGTACAAACATGTATATTAGTATTATTTATGAGTTTCGATATAGCTTATATATTTTAAATAAGAAGTAGTTATAAAGTGTTTTTGAATTTGACTTGAAATTTTGCAACTGCCTAATGGCAATAGTTTTACTGGTTTTATTCACCACGGTATTTTAATTACATAAAGATTTTATTTGTAAGCGAGATGATAATACCTTAAAGGTGAATAATTTGTTTATAAGGTTAGTTCTAGAAAAAGACTGGCTATTGTTTCATACGATACAGACAGACCTAATATGTACCATCAAGGAATTTGAGTGTTTAGCTGTTAAGTCACTTCAATTTGCCGTGTTATACATTTCCCGATGTGACACGACTAATGACTCGTGTAAAATGTATAACCCGGCCAATTTACGTATTACGTCAAGCTGCTAACCATTTTAATTCCTCGATAGTCTCACACGAGTTCTCCAATACCGGAGAAGCCACTTTTTTTATACGTATGTAAAAAGTTACGTACTTGGTCTTCAATAAGACTAAGGTTATGGCGATTGTCGAAGCATTGATCTTCTACGTTATTATTTTCGACAAAATTTACCTTTGAAAAAAGCCACAAACACAAATGGGTATTAATCTCTCTATAAATGAATCCAGTTATTTTACTCGTAGGTATTCACGAAACCTAATCCTACAAATATATTGTAGTTATGTATACCATTTTAAAACAACGAACTAACTAACGTTTCATTAATTGATACATAACACAAATAATCAATTATCAGTTCGTGTATTTAGCACCATTGTCATGTCATAATTATCTTTTTTAAATTAATCTACATATCTTAAGTTGCGAAATCAGAGATTGTTTACTGTCAATCATGCCTATGGCCGGGTTCACGCCAACCATACAGCCTAGAACACCTGCCAATGTAAATCGGCTTAAAGTAGATATCTAGAGTAATGCGCAACTGTAAGACAAGATTCATCTTAAGTAAGTAAATGTAGTGCTACTGGTGCTAGAGACAAATGGTAAGAATAATTTGGACTGCGAATCACATCAATAATGCATAGATCCTGAACCAGCTCTGAATAAAAACTCGCTTGTCCACAATATGCCATAACAACGCATTCTTTCTTATTTCGGCCACACAATGCGCAGAGGTGACGTAAATCTGGAAAAACTGATTGTGGTTGGGTTAGTTGGTTAACACCGAAGGCAAAAGATCAAGCGAAAGAATTGAAATTCTTCACGGTTGTAAGGGACGCGCTGAACCGAAATCGGTGGAGGCAGATCATCCGCTCCAGATGCAACTCTGATGTTGACCACGATCCTCAGACATGAGGGACCGACCCCAGAGAAGAGAAGAGAGAAGTAAATGTTAACTGATATTTATTTATTTAATTAGGATACTTGGAAACAAGATTGGGGAGCGGAAATAAAAATATGGCGTATTTAGCTGGACTTTGTAAGGCGTCAGAATATACGGCCCAAATCGCAGCGGACTATCAGCCTGTGTTGCCCTTAGGCAGGAGGTTAAAAAGCGGCAAAAGGCACACCCAAACAGCCAAACAACACAGGTTAGTGCGCACCCGGCTAATCTCGTTTGACCGGGCGTCAACCATGACAGTTACGTTCGACACAATGTACACTCGTGCGCAGCTTACAGATGGAGCTTTTGCCGTTACGTCGGAATTCAAATTAGGAATGGCGGTGTGACAAAAAGTTGTCAGTAAAAAGACCATAGCATGTGTAATGAATTGGAAAATTAAATTGGCGCTATGTAGTTTAATTCATTTCTTCATTTCTCACTATCGAAATGTGAATAAAGCATCCGCCACTCACGTACATATACGTGTCAGAAAGTGACGGATGTTTTATCCACATTTTGTCACGCGATAAACACAGCCATATTAGGCCCCCTGTCTACCAAATCGAAGCGAGACGTGTTTTCTATATTAGGTCTATATTTAAGAGGATTGTGAAGCTAAAAATTTCCATACAAAATGCGAAAACGTCTTTTTCCCCTTAAACCTTGTCCGATTTTGACGATTTTACGATATGTTGTAGATATCATGAAAAACTATGTCTGTACGTTTTCCTTTACACGAAAATATTTCTTAGAATGAAACAAATTGAAAAAACCAAAAACAGAAACGTACAGACCTAGTTCTTTATAATGACTACAACATATTCAAAAATCGTGGAAATCGGACTTGATTTAGGTGGTGAGAAACGTTAACGCCTGGAGCTAAATTTGTATGTTTTTTTTTTGACAGCTACTCGATTTTAGCGGCGCTTCACAATCCTCTTAAGTACGAGTAGGTATGTATTCTCTATATATAAGAAGTACGTTTATCATTGCCTACCTATGGTACAAGAGTAGAGCTTCGTTTTGGACTAAGTCAATTTGAGTGAGATGGGTCCTCTGTTTTTTGATTATTTATTTATGTCACGTAAAATATTTGGAATACTTGGCAAGTTCAAGAACTTTCAGGGGTGGCCAACTGACCAACATTTCTAGACACAGATAGGTACTAATATTTAATTTAAAAAAAATAGGATCTGTGTGGTTGTATAAAAAATTGAAACTGTCAGGTAGTCAGGACGATTATTTGACTTGTATGTTAAATTAAATAATGTATTTTTTTTGTCAAAAATATACATTTAATAAAAACTTAAATATCATAAGTTTTTTTTTAAATTCCTTTAAATATTTATAACGCTACCCCATCTTCATTGTCGTCATCGGTTTTTGACATGTCAAGTCGCTTTGATGACATCTTTTAAATCACCTAAAGATTTAAATGCAGTTAAGAAGCCATACTCTCGTCTTGTAAAAAAAAGAGTAATAACGATGAAGGTTCCGAATTATTACTGGTTTCATTTAGGTACAAGTTCTCTTACTTAATAATCTAATCTACAACTATTATGTACCTTGGTAATTTCCATTAAATTTCCGCTGTTGTCAGCCGATTCGACCTTGGGTAAACTCCGTAATATTGGTCAATACTGGACAAAGGGTTTACAGCCTGTTTCACAACCGACAAGTAAAACATATTTGACACATACATTTAGCCCTTTCTCTTTCTTACACTTGAAAATAGACAAGTACAGAGCTGACTTTAAATGACAGATTTTACTCGTCGATTGCGAAACAGCTTAATCATTAATATCATGATTCATCAAACTGTAAAAAAAATATGTTTTGTTTTGTATTCTGTTAATTTCCCTATATTGTTTTCTCTTCATGTATTTTCATTTATGACGACCTTAATGTAAAATCTTATAACATGACGTGTGCAATTTGTAACTTAATTTTATATTGAGCAATAAATAACCTAATCGAATCTAATCTAATCTAATAGTACATACATACATACATTAAATCACGCCTGTTTCCCAGAGGTAGGCAGAGACCACTTCTTTCCACCTGCTACGATCCTGACAAATCTCTTTCGCTTCTTCCACATTCATACATCGAGTCATGCACGCACGTCGGTTTCGGGTACTTAAGATCCGGCCCTTTTCCAGTATTTCTCCGATTTGATTCGAAAAAGTACGCCTAGGGCGGCCCCTTCCGACCCTCCCACTCACTTCTGCTCTGTATATCTCTTTCGTGAATCTTCTTTAATCTAACAGTAATTTGAAATAAATATTATTCTGCTATAAAATGCTCCTGCTCGACAGTAAATCCGCCGTAATTAAACATATTCTGAAAAAAAAATCACCATCTATTACGGTTTAGGGATTGAATTTAACCGGTTATTCACCGTTTTTGTATGAAAATAACCGGTTAAAACCGGTTATAACCGGTTATTGCATTCCCTATACGGTTTAAAAGTTACAGCTGTTTAAAGTGAGGACGGACGGACGGACAGCGGAGGTATATGAATATGGTCCCGTCGAGCACGGAACACTAAATATGATGTGAGTTGTGCTCGCGCTGATTCGATTCAAAATCGAATTCTAATCGGAATATAATATCTACTGTGTAGCGTCTCGGAAGCCTCAATGCGCAAGTCCGACTCGCACTTGACCGCTTTTTTCGTCTTACATACAAATAAGCTTCTGTCAAAGGGCATTGGGTAAATTTGTTTGAAGAATATTGTCATTTTTTTCAGCGGCCACGGATGATTTTTGCATAGTTATTTAGAGGACCTCTAAATAAACATAGATATATGTAATTTATGGCGTTAAATACCTAATATCGGAGCGGAGATTTTAAAGATTTAAGTATTCAGTTTTTGGTACAAAAGTACGCCCAGGTATGAATATTTAAATATCTCGGCTCCGATGCACTTAAGAGTACATACATTACATAACAAAATATGTTTATTTTTAATAATTCTATCATTATTTACCACTTTTACGAATGGACGCTCACCTTGAAAATGTATGAATTTTACAAATGACAACACTTTTACCCAAACCCCTTTAATTTTTGGGACGAGCTTTTGTTGCTGTACTGTACTTTTTTTGCACAGTCGTCATCTACTCGTCAAGACGATTCTAACGAGCCCCAACACGACGGGTTTATCATGTGTAATTTAGGAGTTCCTATGGTCACTCTGAGTCTCCATCATCAGGCCAGCCCGATGGTACTATATTATTGAATGTATGTATGTATGTAAACTCTTTATTGCACAAACAGAAAATATCAAAACAAAAATAAGAAACATAAATACAAAAAGTAGGTACAAAGGCGAACTTATCCCTTTTAGGGATCTATTCCAGTTAACCTTTGAGCGATTGAGAGATAAATAAAAACAACGGAAGGCTAAACGTACAACAATTAAAGATACAGCGGACAAAAATAATAAAAGCAAATAAATACGTTTTGTATTGTCATCATAACTAAGGTCGGCGTCAATAGAACTTGCGAACAATGTAAACAAATTAGTACTATTTGACACATAACCTCAAACATTCACCAAGCGTGTTTTTATTAAAAATAAAGTATAATGAATACTAATTTCATCTTAAACTTAATATGAAAATAATGATCTAGTGTATAAATCATTGCAAAGACCTCACTTGATCTTTAAAAGTACGTGATCATCGAGTAATCATGGGGAATTGGTTCGTTTGGTGTTGTTTACATTGTTCGCAAGTTCTATTGACGCCGACCTTACCTACAGGTGTATGCAAATGTTCTGCTTCATAAGAACCCGGAAAGTGGGTCAAATTTAACTTCCAAGATTTGACCCGTACATACATACATACATTTCAAGTGAAATAAAAGCTTGTTAATAAATAGTCTTAACTATGTAATACTAAACTTTCATAATACATTATTAAATGTCGATTGCGCTCGCGCAGCCACGTGTGCATAGAACATGTGTGTGCAGCGCACGTGTGTGTGTGTTATTGGTTGAATTGGCGGCCAAGGGCGACACGTTGCATGTATGAATCGGCAATACGTTTGTGAATGTAGGTTATAAGTTATAAGTTCTTGCAGCAGTTACCTACTTATTCAAATTGATTAAGTATAAAACTGGGGTTCTGGTGAAAAAGGTAAAAAGTAGAGTTAGGACTTTTGGTGGCAAATCGTGGTTCTAGAATCCATGGAGTCGTTATTTCCTATTTATTATAATATATACCATTTTGACCTTCAGTATTTTAATATATCAAAATTAATTTATTCATGAAACCGATAAACCAATTTAAATGAATTTTGGTATGGAGGATATCTCTGCTCTAAAAGCGTTAAAAACAAGCAAATATTAGTAGTTATGGAATAACCGAACTAAAAATATATATTTAGTTAATTTTGAAATATGACCATACTGAAGGTCAAAATCAAAGTGTCATGTATCATAATAATTAAGAAATAGCGACTCCATGGATTCTAGAATAACGATATGCCACCAAAATCTTAACCCTAGTTAGAAGTTTAGTATACTCCGTTTATGTATATACCCTTCTTTATTACGAGTTAAGTTGACTTATACCCAATTTTTTATTTTTATTATTATCTTATAAGTTTTCCAATATGATCTTTCGATTTGGCATTTTTAGAAAGGGCCGATTCAAATTCGCTAAGTTAAGAAGCGATTGAAATTCTATATTGCTTCGGTTCAGCCTAAATCTTCATAAAAACGATGGGCTTGTAGATGGGTGTGTAGAAAAAATGTTGCTCGATTGGATTAGTATATATAATTTCAACACACAGATCGACGGACACACAAAGACATACAAAGACTTTAAATACATAAAACTCATCTTTTTTGGATTGGGACTAAAAACGGCTTCAAATAAAAATATAAATTACGAAAATCGAACTTTATTATTATGCGTTAGCATGCGTCAAAGACATGCGCTCGCGTCGGCCCGGGTCAAAGGAGATGCAAATTCCAAATTCCAATCCCATTTACGACATATTACGTTTTCACTTTAATACACTTTTTAGTGTTAAAAGGCCTCCTATAATGGCCCAGTTGTATAGTATGAATTCTCATTACGACATGTCACTATACAACGCTTTGGAAAGCGAACGCGCACGTGCACGCAAGATGTGTGGCTGGGCCTTAAAGGCTGTGCTAGCAACGATTTTCATCATGTTTTCATTGTGTTTGAGGTCATTTTACAATAATTTCAAACTTTAATTCTTACATCCTTTATGACCATACTAATAATATAAAAGTTACTCTGCCTGTCTGTCTGTCTTTAATCTTCTAGTTTCATAATGTTCTTTTTTACAAAAAACAAAGGAAAAATGCGTCAGCTCGCCTTTTTAGGGTGCGGCTCCACTGAGGCGGAGACGAGCGGAGCGGTGCGGAGCTGTGCAAATATTAACCAATAGAAGGCGCATGCGGTCACGTCGAAAGCGCCTTGCGCACGTTAGTTTAGATTCTATTGGTTAATATTGGCACAGCTCCGCACCGCTCCGCTCGTCTCCGACTCAGCGGAGCCGCACCCTTATTAGGCATCTTAAACCATTGAAGAAAGACTAAAGGCATAGAAACCGTACTAAATAAGCAGAAAATACATTATGGTTCACTTCTTTTTACTTATGGTTTTCATAGTGAGTTGGAAAGAGATGAATCTATAGCTGTTCTTTCGTTTTTTGGTACATCATCACAAGTAAGGCGTGATTTGGACCTATAAGCACCTAGTATTTGGACCTATAGACAAGGAAAGACAAATCCTTCCTATAGGAAGGACAAAGAAGTCCCAGTGTAAAACCTTGTGACAATGACAGTTAAAGAAGAAAAAACAGCCTACTTTTTATTAAATTTTTTCTCATGTAATACGTAATCTAAAAAGTTGAGTAAGATAGCTGACGCAAAGTACGTCTTATAGTCCGGTTTCTATGCTATATGTTCTTATTCTGTGTCTTAAACATCAAATAATTGATTACCTACTAACAAACATGCGTAGTCTTAGCCAATAAGCATGCCATCAATAAAGCCCTCTAGCCGTAGAACTGATAACGCCACTAGATCTCCCTTATCACTTATCAGGGATCTTGCCGTCAGTCTATGAACTGACATTGGATTTGTAAACTATATCTAGATAACAGTGCCGATGAAATTGATTCGGGATAAAGGAATGAATCGTGGGTTTCTCCCAACGATATCAAGTCCATAGCAACAACTTGTCTTATTTAGTAAACATTTTTATAACCTCAAAACGCATAGTTTTTGGGTAAAACGGCCGTTTTTAACTCCAATAAAATCTCAGGATCTTTCAATAGAAATCACGCCAGACTTTTCCTTTTTTCATCTGGTAACCCTATTCGCGAGTGGTATCCATGGACTTATTTCTCTCATAAGTCGATGGGAGTGTCTATAAATAACTTGACGTTGGCGAAATACAAACAGGAGTGAAAGCCATTAATTAAAATTAGAATAAGAATGTCACTATGACACAGTTCTATGGTGAGACAGGGTTGCATTTGGCTGATAGTTACTATTGTTATTGAAGCCCTACTCTTTATACGAGTCAACCTATTTTCTTCAAACGCCAGTTAAACTAGTTTTCTATTGAAAAACCGCATCTGAAATGGTCTATTCGATTTTCGAAAACAGTAAAAATGTATGAAATTGACATTATCGCTCGACGCAACCGACTGGCAGCTTACGTCCATCCATTTTCGATAACGTTAATGGTCTTGCATTGCATCTCGTCTAGGGACACAGCTACTTACCTATAACAGTGATAATTTTACAGCGATATTCTATCCATTGGCATTGGCGAACATGGGAGATACATACATATCTTCACGTCTGTAATCCCAGCGCCCGTATTATGGTCGCCGTTATCACGGTGGATAAAGCATCCGTCACTCTCGCACTTATATACTGGTCAGAAACTGACAGATGTTTTATCCACATCTATCGACATCGATAAACACGACCATAATAGGCCCGCAGAGTGGGGTAGGCAGAGCTGCAGAATTACCTACAACTCTAAAAACTAGCTGATCATTCTGTAACTACATTTTGCACAATTAGGTACCAATTTCATCAAACGATGTTAACCACTTAACAGACGATTATAGTCGCGCCGTTCTAAGAGGCCCGATTTGACAGCTGTCAAGTCAGAACAAAATATGTGTATGAGGTTATAATTTATATTGCGTTGACAGCTGTCAAATAGGGCCTCTTAGAACGGCGCGACTATAGAGCGTTAACAGCTGTCAATATGTATTTATTACTAACAGTCGTTTAACATTGATTAAATTTAACATCGTTTGGTGAAAACGTTTACCAGCGTATTAGTGACAGGTTGCAAGCCCATCGCCTAACAGTACTACAAGCCTTTATTTCATTTAGTCGCCTCTTACGACATCCACGGGAAGGCACGGAGTGGCACTATTTTAACCCGGCCACCACACACATATAATTTAAGTGTCAAAATAATAAATAATTTAGAAAGCGAACAGCTAACAAACAACAAGTTGGCAACTACACCCATTTCACAATTCGCACATTGTCCGTGTCAATTATAATTCTTCGCGAATTCGGCGCGCGCGCACCAAATATTTATCAGCGTGGCGAAACAGCCATGTCTTGTCTCGTTCCCACAATACAGCTGCACCTTAGGAGCGAAAGGGATAGTCAAATTTCGGTGTACTAAGTACAGCGCCAGCGGGGTTAAGTGGGCGATTTGAAAGCCGAGCTCGAAGACATTTCGGTGTTTACTTTATTATGCAGTTTGTGACAGCTTTATTTGGTGTGTGAAGGATTGGAAGGGACAGAACGTGCGCGAACACAGATAAAAAAATACAAAAACACAGATCGAAAGCTGAACTAAAATTATAATAAAATTAATAAGTATCAGTGTAAGTGAGAGTCGAAAGAAAATACCATTTACTTCCTCCATCCTAGTCCCAAACTAAACTCTTTGTAAATAGGCATAGTTATAGCTGTATAAATAAATGAATACTTAAATACAGAAGCCCTCGTGCTTCATAGTTATTACTCAATGACCTGTCCTGAACGGGAATCCAGTCCAGAATCTGGTTTCGTATGGGTTACTACCAGGGGCCTGTTTTATAAATTACAATTGACAGGTTACAAGTTTCCATTTGACACAACCTCGACCAATGACGACCAGCTATTTGAGCAGGGTTGCCAGTTACGACCTGTAAAATTTTAACTTGTGGCTTTATAAAACGTGCCCCTGCAAGAATAACCGAGACCCATCCATCATAAGCAAGGATTAAAAACAAAGTTCATACTGCATTGGATCGCGTAGCCGTAACGATAACCTTTCAACAATCATAACTATTGAATTAACCAGACTTGCACTGCAAGTTTCCTTCTGAGGGCCCTGCCAAGATGCATTGCGCTAACTATCGTTTCTATTCGTTTAATTTTTAAACCAATATCGTCTCTTATAGATCACGTGACTTTTCGTATCACGTCATCTACCAGTGACGCGATTGGTTTAAAAACTAATCGAATAGAAACGCTAGTTAGCGCAATGCATCTTGGCAGGGCCCTCTGGTGTACACGGCAGACTTTTCGTAGCGATACAAACGCGCTATGCGATTAGCGACTCATCGACAGACGTTTGTTTCATAGCGCGATTGTATATATATCTATAGTCGATCTTATGTATCGAAAAATACGTGCTATTGTATCGATGCAACCGCGCTATTAAATCGATTTATACGCAAATGTGCGTATGCATAATGACTAAGTGGTTTAGACATGGCACATTTTGAGTTCCTGCATCGATACTGTATCGCGTCTGCAACGCGATTTTATCACTGCATCAGCCGTATCTATAGACGATTAGCAGCTGTGTCGCGACTGCATCGTTATCGGTGATTTTAGTCGACAGTATCGCTACTGCATCGCTACTGAAACGCTGAATCGCTGTAGATATATTCATCGCCAATCATAGTCTGTTTACAGCACAGTTGTGCACACATTTCCAAACGCCTCTTTACTAACTGTACATGAGCCATATAAACGCTGTATTTTTCCTTCTACCTCGCATTATTGAGTAATGCTGATAAGATAGACGCTCGAGGCTTATTTTTACTAATCTGGAACAATGTCATGTTTATTTCTGTACATTTAAACACAGAACGAGACTTGGAATTTAGATAAAACGGTAAAAGATGACTCGAAGAAGGAATATGAATTAATCTTGGATTTCATGACTTTGAAAAAGGTGTTAAGTCGCTATTTGACTTGTAAAATCTACAATACTTAAGGCCTTCTTCCTTCCACATATCATCAATTGTATTATGAGTTACGACATTATGAAACAGTGTTTTATTGCACTTATATCACACGATACATTATTATGGCAAACTGTTAGAAAATAATTAAAACGTACCTATCCTTTAAATTTTAAATATTAATGAAACTTTAAGCTGCAATTGAATGTGCAAAAAAACATTTCATTCAAAGAAAAAAATCTTCTGGCTCTAGACAAGATGCATTGGAAGAATGTAGAATTAGCGTAAGCTGCCGGACGGTTGCATCGAGCCCTCTTGTCAATTCCATACATTCTGACAGTTTTCGACAATCGTTTACGTTAGCGTTAAGAATCTTGTCTAGGACCACAGTTCGATTCAAGCGTTTAAGTTTCGATATCTGCATGCTAAGAAGTCAAACGAGTACACAAGCCATCTGATGCACTCAAAAAAATGACAGCCAACCAAGATTTTCTCTTAGTTGAAGAATTAATACAATAGTTATGTTATGATATTAATTTTATCAGCCAAAGCCAATCCTAGTCCAATTTTTACGATTTTTGAATATGTTGTAGATAATTATCATGAAAAACTATATCTGTACGTTTTCCTTTATACTAAAATATTTCTAAGAATAAAACAAATCTAAAAAACAAAAAACAGAAACGTATTGACCTTTATAATAACTACAACATATTCAAAAATCGTGGAAATTGGATTTTATTTAGGGGGGTGAGGAACGTTATCGCCCGGAGCTAAATTTGTATGGATTTTTTGTGACAGCTACGCGATTTTAGCGGCGCTTCACAATCCTCTTAAGTGAAATGAAATGAAATGAAATGAAAAAATATTTATTGCTGCAGGACACAATTATTACAGCTTTTACAAAATACAGAAAATTTGACTGCAGCAAAAGGAGCAAACTCAGCTGTGCTGGCCGCAGTCTCGCAGGACTGCTGCGCAGCGCTGGTTTTCAGTTTTCTCCCTTTTATACCGAATATTTACCGAATAATACTTAATCAATAACAGTGACAGAAAGTTGTCCTTACAATAGCCAAAGAAATGCCAAAAATACTTACATATATCCTATTAAATTTTCGTAAGTGATTTCACTAACATCTTAGTTGATGTATCTAACGTCTTGTTAAGCTCGTATGGAAACAAGACGCGATCACAATCACGATCTTGTTAGAAGCGACCTAGCTTTTTTCCAGTGTGAATATACCTGAGACCTGCAGGCCTTTCGCATAACACACTCGCAATAACAATCGTTTTCATTTTGAAAATCGAAGGGTTGTCTACATACAAAATGAAACCAAATGTTTTGTTTTGAAGCCGATCGCGATTGCGAGTGCGTTACGCGAAAGTCCTGCGCAGGCTTCAAAATGAAAACGATAGTGATTGCGAGTGTTCTTACGCGAAAGGCCTGCTGAGACACAAAGACGTTTGCAATATCTAAAACTGCGAATAGATTGCCATGCCAACCCTGTGTTATTTGTTATTTTATATCATGCCTCTATCTATTTAATCCCAAACCTGTCTCTATTATCTTAAAGCAATTCATGTTACAAAATACACTGGAATTTTAGCAGATTCAACGTTTATTTTTGTCGCAATGCCCATAAATCTTTAGTGTAAACCGGTGCATAATCTGAGAGGGATTTGTTGAAGCCTTAGATTAGGTGTTTATAGATATGGTACTGATATAGTATGTTTGAGTGATCCCGGGTCACGCATGCGTTAAAAGCGTGATTGTTCATTATCATTCAAAGCCTACTCTACCCACTACAGGGTCTCCTCTCCTTACGCTTTCTCCAGGTTTCAGGTCAGGTCAGGTCCTTGTTCTGACCTTGTCTATAATTTTTAACTTTTATGCAGGAGAGAAGCCTGCGATGGTATGGCCACGTGAAGAGGAGGCCACCTGACTACGTTGGGAACTTGGCATAACATTTTTCCACCTTTGGTCGTAGATCCAGTGGTGGACCCAAAACAAGGTGGAAAGATGTAGTGCTGAAGGACATGCAGGAGTGTCAGGCATCCGAGGACGATGTCGAGGACAGAGCGGAGTGGAGAAGAAAGATCAGGAAAGCTGACCCTACCACCATGTGGGATTAATAGCTAGGAAACGAGAGAGATATACAACGTGAAAAAGCTCACATGGAACATAATGTAGGTACTTAAATAAACGCTTATATTAAAATATAGTTACCAAAATATCATTGAAATAATATTAAGCATTTCTAAGTTTTGATACTACATATATCTCTAACATAAATTCAGTTATCGATGATATGTAATCTGCGCAAAATATATCAATATATAAGCTAGTATTAAATAATTATCTAAGCAATGTTATCATTAGTCCATTAAGATTAATGAGTGACATCGATCGATTTGTCTTAGAATTGATTTGGGTTCTTCTTCAAACAAAACACAAAGTACGCGCGGAAAGTCGCGGGCAGAAGCTAGTTATAAATAAGTACGTACGCGTGTGTGTTAGTTTGTTACTCCTTCACGCTACAACGGCTGGTCGATTTGGTTGAAATTTGGTATGAAAATAGTCTAGAATCCAGTGCCAGTGATATCCAAGGCCTTAATTAACACATAGGCGACTTTTCATCCCGGTAAATTCAAAAGTTCCTGAGGGAATAACGATTATCGAATTCACCGCAACACATATCTAATTTTAATTTCTAAGCGGACAAAGTCGCGAGCAGAGTCTAGTACTTTTATAATAAGGATCTAGTAACAACTGCTTCCGTAATAAGCAATATGACGTCATAACTTTACAAATGCAATTGAAATTAAAATATCCAACAAAGGCCTCTTTGTACGGAGGATCATTAATATTCTAATTATCCGAACGTCTGTTTCTTAAGAGAACTATACATCTTCTGCGCCTGCGTCACTGTAGTAAAAGCTCCATTCAGAAAAGTCGACCTTGAATGGCGTCTCATTCATGATGGGCGCCATCTATTGTTAAACACGTGTAACGTCAAGGCTTTTGTCACATCATATTAGTAGATCTACGGAGGGTAAAGTTTGGGCAAGATAGGTTTAACAATTGTGCCTCCTTCAAGGGAATCATTTTTTTTTTAATAAATGTAGTAATTGTAGTAAAACACCTATTCCCAATGACCAATTAGTAATATGTTTTATGAAATTATGAGATAGTTAAAATACTTGAATTTTAATTTTTAACTTATTATTTTTCGTTTGCAAAGGAACGAAATAATGTGCAGACTGACATTACCTATGCATGTCTAATCACCAACCTCAACCTCATCTTCACATACTAACTATCGGGTGAGATTCCAATTCAATGAATGCAGAGTTCAATTCAGTTCACAATTGGTACATTCAAGGGGCTGTATTCTACTCTGCAAAATCATACGGCTTTGGACATGTTATCCTAGTAGCTCTTATTTACTTGACAACATGTCAAGTACAAGTGACGTAAAACAATACGATAACATGTCAAAAGCCATATGGTTACCGAGTAAAATAAAGCGCCAGATCAGCCATTTATGTAAAGATGGCCTCTATATACAGTGACATTAGGTATATGCCAAATTATATCTATTGATTTGACACATACTATACATTCGTCGGTTGATGAGGCCCCTGTTAACGAACATATCAGTGAAGGTGACAAACGACGATTCGGTGTACATAGCGCAGTTCATATGAAGCTCAGTGATTAAGGAACACATCTGGCTTGCAATATGAAATGTTACCTGTAACCTTACACTGTAAGGCTCTTGAGGGTCACAGAGTACTAGGGTTTCAAGGATGCCAGCGACCTTGAATGACATAAGTTCTCATGCACTAATGCAGATGGCATAATGACGGTCATCGTTACGCGGAAGCCGCTGTTTCCCGTCATTACTGTAATGACACACGTGGTCAGCACTGCTGACATGGTCCTTTGGATGAGTTTGTTGACGGTGCAAATTTGTACTAATGTGACCTTAGTGGAAACGGATATATTTCGGCGTAGCTCGTAATAAAAACGGAATAAATCACGAGGATATACTAGACTTAAAACCATTTTCACTTGAACATCAGATGAAGTTTCACTAGCGCCACAGAATTTTGGAATTCACAATTGCTCCTTAAACACCGACGCTTGAATTAAAGGAAAAACGAGGAAAGCTCTAAATTTACAAACCATTTTAAGTTCAGTAATATACCTTATTTAACATGATCAGGCTTGGCAGACGGGACATTAATTCAGCTCAAACGAAACCATCTATTCCAAGTTATTAACCATTCTGAGGGAAACAATACCAGGAACGACAACAATGCGGCAAACTCATCACCTTTAACCCTTAATCATCTTGTATCATTATAATTTCTGCCGCCACTGTTTATTTGATCTACTTCCCACAGTAACTAGCATTATCTCCTCAAGTGTAGCCCATACAACCAGAATATCTTGACCCGCAGCCCATTAGCATCTCCCAAGAATTCGGTGTCAATTGTTTTGGTAGTTTGAAATATGAATGAAGGCACGCGACGTTGTCAATCGAAAGAATCTTAAGTCCAGATGTTAGCCAAGGACGGAGATGATTGGCTGTTTAATAATTAAACAGTAAACAGTGGTAGCGTCACGCTTGAGCGAGGCTCGTGTGTCATGCGGTTCAACCGACAGGCTGCTATTTCGTCTTACGAATCATTAAGGATATTCTCGGATTACACTACGTAGTTGCTTGGGCCGTTGGGCGTCACTGTTTGTATAAAAAGGATTTTCGAAAACTTACCAAATGTATGGAATTGGCAAACGATCGACGCGACTGTCCGGCAAATGCTCATTTTCGATAGCGATAACGTTTGCCGAATGCATCTTGTCTTAGGCCAATTAATTTTGACCTTATAGCAGCTTATTGGTAACCCATCATTTTATCGAAATTTCATTCCATCGTACGCTATTTCTGCTAGAACCATGATGTGGTCAAGATATCTTAAACATTCACTGCGTAGGTTAAGTTAGGTTAGACTTGTGACACCAAAAAATATTCATGCTGCGAGAAATGCCTTTCTATGAAATGAAAATTTTGCGTAATGATACGTTTGTTGAAACATGTTTCGAAAAATAATAGGCACCCCTTTTTATTATTTAATTAATGACGAGACAGTCTTCACTTAGATTCAGATCTTTATGGTTACCTATTATTTTTGGAAATCCAGAAGTCATATCGTTGGGGGATATGACATCATTCTCAACAGTTAAATTATTATAACGTGAACTTTTAGCGTTTACTCCATCTGACCTCTGATATAATATCTTGATGATTCGGCAGAGTGAGAACACAAAAAGACGCTATTCAAAATACTTCCACAATTGAAACATGTAATTTTCCATATTAAAAACCAAAACCACTACTTCTTTATCAAATTTACAACTGTTGTTTTAGCGTCAAAACGGATTTCCATTAATTACGTTAGTAAAGTTTTAAGTCATGAATGTTCTTACATTAAACTCCATCTTTTGCTCCCGATTTAGTCTCGACTAGCATTGTACCGAAAAGTAACTTCACAAATTGTGAACGTTTCTTATGAGAATTTCTCGGAAATTTCTAAGAATAGTCTCAGTCATTTCTTGAGAAGATTTCTTAACTTCTGAGAATGTTCTGCAACTTGTACATTGCTACTGATGTCTGATGTGGAAAATGGGGTACCAATCTGAAGTTTCGAATTTAGTGCTTCATAGTAATCATCTAAGCGTCATCCATGCCAAATCAAAAAGGCTCCATCCGGCATTACGGCAGGTACAGCAAAGCCTGCGACCTTCCGTGGCAGCGTCAATCGGCAAGCACCAAGGGCGAAGCAAATCGCTCCGTGAGAGCTCGTTACACTCAGATGACAACTAAATACTTCCGTGTATCGTCAATGGATACGTACAACACGCTAGAGTATAAAAACAAAACGAATAGTAACGCTGCGCCAATTCCTCGACAGTCAGTGGGATTTATAGAAAAAAGGTGTATCATCATCAGATTGGCAGGTTGGCAATTACAGAGAATCTTGAATAAGCGGCACACTATAAGTTCCGACCTTAAAAATATTAGGTTCGTTTCTTGATTTTTATATTGTGTGTTCTTTGGATTTAAAAAAATGATATCAATTTTTGTTAAAAAATATCCAAGTTCCACCCCACTCTATCATCGCATCAGAAAGGCCCTTATGGACACGGTTGGGTAAATAAATTAATAGAATTAGTAACTTATATCCTTCTACGCATTTTCCTTTGCTCCACCATATTCATAATACATTAACGCGTCCATATTATCGGACAAAACGCATTTAATTTTTGCGCGTCAATGTAATATAAACCGTGCCCAGCACAATACACAGTTGAGTGGCATGGGCCCTCGCTCACTCAACCTCATGCTTATTTGAATTGTTATCGTAATTATAACAATAAACCATTATCGTGTCATTGTGTGCCCAAGGCTACGATTTACGATTCTATCTTCGTATGTTAGTTCTTGGGAAACCATTGTTTTTATTACTGAGGTTGAAAAGTTATTCGGAGCGTGCAGTTATATAACATCTATTAGTATCCATATAATGTTATTATAAAGGTATAAATGGACTTTCATTTCCGATTTGAGATGCAACGACGATCATTTCAATAGTTAAAAAACAGCATGACACTTCCATGGTAACCGTAGTTGTACATGAACTTACAAATTGTAAAAAGCCTTCCTTTTTAAATCCAACTTCAAATTTTTGCTCTAAAAAGTAAAAATCCAGTTTGACCAATCTTTTTTGCAAAATGATGTTCTGGTTGTCCTTGATCTAATGCAGCCAGGATAATATACGCTGCAGTGAAACCATATTATGAGGCACGTGTAATTTTATAAACGTTTTGTAATACCATATCCACTTAAAAGTACGCGGACCAGATAAACTATCAAGTGGATACTAGCATTTATTTACAATTATATAGTTAGATAACCAATATACCTTAGTTATTCGTTGACACAAAGAGGCAAGGAAATGAACAGTCGCGTCATATATAGCGCAACCCAAAATTTTGTAGTTTGTCGCTCAGTACTCTATTTTGTCGCTAACTAACTAGGAAATCAACAAGTTGTGATTTCCGGTAAATTATTCTACGCATATCTGGTTAAACTAGCGGGCTTAGAAAAAAGTCGTCCCGTAGACTTGCGTAAATTTGGGAGCAGAGTTCTCAAATGAGTTCAAATGACAGCAAGGTATAGGAAGTCAGCAGTCGATCTACAGAATCGTAGCAGTCTACAAAGATGAATAGTTGGCATTAATCATTCTCATCTTTTTCCGTCTAAAGCGTGTCGTCCGTCATCAGTGCTCGTTTTTTTCTTCATTTATCTGTAATATAATTAATATGAACAATTGTCTGACACCTTGCTTGGCCGGACGCGGACGATCTTCTACTTATCACACGCAGCGATTAAGTCCATTATGCGATAACAGATTTGCATATAATAGCCTCTTCATTCACAAGTCCGTTCATTGAAGTACGTCGTAGTATTTCGTAAAACGTGTTATTTCGTCTGTATCAATAATCGTACCAAGAATAAATTGAATTACAGAAGTGTAGTTTGAATTGTCAATAAATTGCGAATGAGCAATTGATTGGTTGTCAAGGAGATTGTCAAAACTTGTTAATAAATTGATGGTATGAAGAACACCGTGGACTTCATCACGATATTTTGAATAGGTAGAATAAATTCAGTAGAAACAGACAATGAGTGATGATATCAGTGTCTTCTTACACAATGACAGAACTTTAAGAAGTTTTACTGTTTTGCATGTTTATTCTTATGCACTTCCAGAATAATCACAAAATTTCAATGAAATTTAGTTCTACAACTACAATTGCGATGCATCGACATGTGGAGTAGGAGTAAATTTACCACATCTAAATTGAGATACAATAGAAAATAGTAATGGTTTGTGAATCATCAATCAATCCCTTGCCCTTACTCTCAGGTTCCAGATACCTTTCCCCTCACATTGACCTAGAGACCTGACGTCCTAATCTTAGATCTAGTGCTCAGCTCTAGTACTACCAGTAGTAGCACTAGTAGCCAGCCTTGATGACCGGATGGACTCAAGATCATCGCGGCTGCAGCGGAACCTGCGATGACGCCAATATGCTAATCATGACGACTAAGGTGGTCATTATTTTCCGTGATAAAAGAAGTTCTTATGGTAGTAATGTAACTATAGAAAAAAACATAAATGAAGAGCACCTTAAAGCAACAACAAATAAGTTTTTCTCAACATTGCTCGGAAATATGAACATTTTTGGTCATCATTAAACATCACTTTTATGACAGGTCGTCAAAAGTCGTACAAAAACCAAATATTCTTGGCCTATTTTCATACTATTTACGTAAATAATTAATTAAAAAAAACATTTCCTCGCAGTAGTTGAGAAAAGCACACTTGGCAGAAAGTGCGATATATGGACTCGTACACTAGAGAGCCTCAACTACGCACGTTTTGGCCGTCTGCCTCGTCCATAAATCGCGTACTTTCCACCCTCGGCAACAATGTACTAATAAACTCTTAAAATATAGCTTGTCTAGTTCGGTTTGTGCAGTGTTAATGGACAAGTTATTTTCTGTAATGCCAACTATGCGTAGTCTTATCAAATGTTGTAATAGCACACGACTATTATGCCTAACAAAATAATTTGTTTAAGCCAAATGTACTTGACAATGTTGCATGTAGCACAAGCCTAAATATAAAGTGTACTCGTTTACTTATTGTGTTGTCAGTAAATAAACTTAAGGAGGAGAAATTTTGTATGTTCCTGTATTGTAAAGCGTCCGTAGCAAATGATTCGACATTGTATGATTGAATGGCGTAATTTGCATATAAGTTGCACAAGTATACAGTTGTGTAAAGAACTTACTATATGGTCCATACGACCCGCGTACAAGAGTTTCTTCTTCGGTTCTTTTTCACTAAACGAGGTGTTAAGGAGTTGAATAATGATGAGCTTTCTTAGTTAGAGCGTACAGATTATTAATTTCCCGTGAGTCATTGCCCATGACTACAGACGTCATCAAAAGTTTGTTATAAGTCCTGGTAAGGCTACGGTTCATTGAGTTTTCGAATAAAAATCACCTAGATTGTCAATGGAAAACCAAATAACTTCCCTTACTCACATCAATATTTAAATTATCTGGACGCATTACTTTGAATAGGATTTTATTGGAGACAGATAACTACACATTGTTTCAAAAGACTTTAGCTAATTAATAATTGTAATTCTGCAGTAATGCAGGACAGATTAATAATAATAACCATGATACTTTTTAATAAAAATATTCAAGTTACATTACTTAAGTATTTTTCCAAGAATGATTAAGTTTGCAGTAATGCAGAACAGGTTCTTTTAATAACCAGGATGCTTTTCAATAAAATTTTACAAGCATATTTGAGTATTTTTCCAAGAAATTATTATAATTCCATACAAACGGAAAAAAAAACATCAGCAAAATTCCATATGACAATATACTCGTATTATATTTATTAAGATAAAGTGCATACCACAAACAAATGACTCTCTCAAATGAACTTGGTAAACTATAATTACATTAAAACCACATTTAATTAACTGGTGATATTACTCACTCTTCACTTTCGTCACGACGGAAAACCCTAATTGTAATGGAAACTCTTTTGTTATCAGAGACAACCTTCTCAGTAAAAACTAAAAACTTCAAAGTAAACATGTCGACAAATTTCTGGTTAGTGACGTGATAGATTATGAAAGATAAATTTACGCAGATTTATATTTAATTCCTTTATTTTACTATGACGCTCTTTAATACCGCAAACACAAAAATTCGGTGAGTAGGTAAAATTCCAGTGAGCCATCCAAATAAATTACCTAATTTCAAGGATTACACCCAATTTTACTGCACAAGATTATTCTTACCAGCGTACTTAATTGATTTAATAGACAAAACAATACATATATTGACAAAATTTAGCAAACTTGTAACATGTAGACTCACAGGACTCAAAGAGAACTTTTATTAAGACAAAATCATAACAGAGGATTAAATTAACCTCCAAAATAAAAATTCGAAAAATATTTTTAACCTATTGCATACGGTCCCAAGACAAATATATGGTTTCAAATATTGTCAATCAACGAAAACGTACTCGTACCAAACGAATGTTTGTAGATTTTGAATTCTTCCATCGATTTTTTAAGCGAGTATAATACGACATCTGAATCAAGTTTCTGATCGCAGGCAATAGGTCACATTAAAAAAATAAACTGCTCAATACTCACTCTTTCTTGTTGTTGACTACAATGACTAGCTTCACTTTCCGAGGGCCCTTGGTCATTTTGCAAAAGTCCTTGCTCTGTTCCAGTGGGCCCTTGGTCACAATTTTTAGTAGTGGAATGTTTTCGTATGCGACGCACCCCGCCAGCTTCCTTCGTCACCTCACAATCATTTTCACTAACTTCCACTACTGTTCATACACATCTTTATTCAATTCTGTATCCAAAAATATCACTTGTAATACTGATCACTCACTTCAAATCACTGGTTACTTAATACTGCTTAATTCTTTCGTAGATACTGAAGGAAATAAAATTGTTGATAAGGTTGTTGATTTTGTTAAGTAATTTCAAGACATAACATAGGATTAAGATACGGTGATTGATGCACTGGTGACGTTTTAAGCTCGTAATTAGGAGATAGAGAAATAATTGATGTTGCACGAGGTACCTTTCTGATTTGTGACGTACCCGAAGGCACTGAAGTTAGTAAAGACCTAAATCTAAATGACGATATTGTTGATGCTAAAATTACACGAGTCGTTATGTAAGATTTGGAAGAATATCATATCGTAGGCGACGTAGTAACAGGTGTTATCAATGTGCCACATGTCTTAGAATCACGTCAAGATCTCGGAAGATGAATGATGATGCATGGTGACACGTCCCTGATTGCTAAGTTGATGATAACACTATCAACCAATTTCAAATATCAAATATTTAGGTAACGTCGTCAGTCGTTTCAGGATTTTGGGCCATTTAAGATTTTAACTATTGTGTCAGTGTTTGTTAGTTGCGTCAGCCACCAGTTTGCCTGTGTCTCTGAGATAATTTTGTGTTTAGTTGTCTGATTATTAGTCATTAAACAAGCTTGTTTGCGTAGCATTTTACACTAAAACTCTTTTTCCCTTTAAAATACTATCATAGATTAATGACACGAGCTAAAACGTGATTCGTCTTATCATTTTGACATAATTATTTTGCGTACTCGTACCGCTTAGTTATCTTTCTCCATTATTTTGTTGTTATCGTTGAAATTTACGTTACCGGATTAAACAAATGTTGCATGTTGTTGATCCTAAGACCCCATTTCTCCCTTCTCACCGTATAACACTGGTCTCTATTAATTAGACCCAAAACTTCAAATACTCGAGTAGTAAAGCTTAACGTTTAAAATACAATCCCTTGCAGACGACGTATAGTCATAGTCTTTTTCCTAATGAAGGATAATATACGCATACAATGATGACCAATAGTGTAAATCTCTTAATGAAGATATTGAATCCTTTAGAGTAATTATAACAGAAGAAACTCTGTTAGTAGAGACTATAATAGCAGTAAAAGAAGTAAATCCTAAAGTCAAACTTAACAATACATCTAAATAAACTAGAGACGGTACGCATTTCAATTTCAGCGATAAGCAACATGGTAAATAAGGAAATAGATTAGATCCTCTCGAAATATCTGTTAGAGATGAAGTGCGACACGACCAAGGATGCTCGGAGAATTAGATAAACTCGAAACAAACAAAAACCCATCCAAACCAGGAATAACTAGTTCATAAGCATTATTCAGTGCACATTTAGATTAAACAAAAAAGACTTCTGTAAACTTTTAAGATGTTTTCTAATCAAATTTTAAACGTAATTCGACAAAAATACTTTTATCTAAGTGGCAACATTGAAAAAAAGAAATTAAAATGAAAATATTTATTGCACAATTGAAACCTTACAAGAAGTAGAAGCATTACGAAGAAGCAACTCCCAACTAAACAGATATCTGAAAATATTTATCTGTAGATATCTCTTTCTTAGACGCTCTGGAAAAAGGTAAAGAACCCATCATGTCACAAGCATGATGATGGGAACTTTTTTTTGAAAAAAATATGCCTGGCAAATGTTTTATTTTTCGAACTGGTGATAATGCTTGATATTCATAGGTGCATTATATTACTTATGCCTAAATTGAAGAATAAAGAACTTTGACTTTGACTTTAGCGCATTTTGAGATAAGACCATAAGACCTTCAATCTAGATCTAGATGATATAACTTATAACAGACCGAAGACGGTGTTTGTTTGAGTTCTGCGGCTTCTGCGACGCAAATATGTAAGAAGTCAAGCCGCCCTTTGTTTGGCATCTGTTTGGCGCATCTATGATAATTAACAACAATGTTGTTACACAATTTCATGGATTAGATTTTCTTGTTATTTGAAGGACACCTAAAAATGTATCCGTCCCGTCTAATTAAAGTATGTCTACCTATGTCTCAAATGACTTATATTGCTTAGCTCTATATTGTTTCTTATTGTAGTTTTCCGCGAAACAAAAAGGAAATGAGTGTAATAGTATTTGTACTTATTTCTGATGAATGAATAATTTTCAGTGCGATAACACTGCGAATAACTCTATAACTTTCGAAAACACTTTTCCATGCGTAGTTTTTTATTTGACTTATCTCTTTAATTAGCCTATTTGCGATAAATAGGAAATAAGATAAGAATCAATCACAGCGATAATTCTACGCCCAACCTTTAAAAGGGGCGTGTAAATTCTGAATTTTGTAAAATAAGAATGGCAATCAAAATTATTCCATTTGTTATGTAAGTCTATGCCATCGCTAGCTATGTGAGTACAAAGCAATTATCGATATGTTACCGCTATAATAATATGGTATCCTGCCTTTTGGCAGAAATATGTTTGGCCGAATGTATCGTTTCCCAACCATTTCATTTGCCAACCCCTTATATTTCAGGATTTATTTCAGTACCATCGAGTAGAACGAGTCGTTGTGTGGTTAGGTTAGGTTAGTTTTTATAAAAATGTTACGGTTGGGAAACGATGCATTCGGCCAAACATATTTCTGCCAAAAGGCAGAGAGCCCAAAAATATAGCACGGATGTATACAGGCGAACTTATCCCTGTAAGGGATCTCTTCCTGTTAATCTTTGAGCAATAATAAGTAATTCATGACGACTAGTCCAATAAGTACAACAATAAAAGAACTAAAGGAAGGACGATATGTTTTACAGGAAAATATTGCTAAGATATAGCTCGGTTCTATTTTCTGACTGTTATCTCTAATGTTCGCTATTAGTCATTTTATTGTTTGCTTGTGAGTTGAGAGAAATAAGTTAAAAATTGACCTATTATTGCCTTAGTAATTAACGACGTCGTACTAACAAGTCAAAATTAGCTTTATCTTTCTTTACTTTCCGCGTCTTTCAGTCTGTCTGTATGTTCGCTAATTCCTCCTAAACCACGCAATGGATTTGATGCGGTTTTCACCATCAGTTAGATAATATTTCATATTTTAGTTAGCTGTGTGGTTGCCGGCTTAGAATAGTACCACTCCATGCCTTCCCGTGGATGTCGTAAGAGTCGACTAAGGGAATAAAGGCTTGTAGTACTGTTAGGCGATGGGCTTGCGACCTGTCTCTAATACACTGATAAACATCTTAGCCTGATTATGCAAAATGTGGTTACAGAATTAACAACAAGCTTTTAGAGTTGTTGGCAATTCTGTAGCTCTGCCTACCCCAAACTGGGAATAAAGGCGTGAGTTTATGTATGTATATATGTGTAAGTGAGATTACCGTTGTCTAGTACCCATAGTACAAGCCTAGAGCTTAGTTTGGGACTAGGTCAATTTGTGTGGCTGTCCCCTGGTATGTATTTATTTATTTATTTAAGGTTGTTATGTATAATTACTACTGATTTATGTACGGGTGTTACAGAAAACTCATATAAACCGAAGCAAAGCGAGGGCGGATCGCTAGTTGTTTATATTTGGCTTTATTAATGGTGTATTATTAGTGGTTGTATTATTACGACATCATTCCGGATGTGATTGTCAAATGCTGACGTTTGTCATCAAACAATTCGATAAAAAAATTGAAATCAATCAGCGGGTCGATTATGACGCTGTCAATTTTTGATGAAAATCTTTTCATATCACAAATTAAAACCTAATTTCCGCCATTTTATCTAAAAATCGATCAATCTATAATCATAGCATGCAAACTATAAAAAAACGTAGTGGCCTTAAAAATTTATTTGTCATGAATTATTAAATTAGAAGTTTGTAAAGTGGTTTGTAAAATTTAGGATTCATAGGCTCCAGACGTCCTAAAATAGAAATCGCACGTAAAAATATCAAAACCAATCTCAATTACACGGACATTGTCACTGAAACGAACTAAAACTAAGTCGACAAAAGGCTCGTTATAAATCTTAAAGAGAACAATAACTCTGAGAAAAACATGGCCGAAGATAATGGAGTTAACAATGTAGTTAATGGTGGACCATAGAACGGAGTGAGTCGTGAAGCTGAAGACTGTAATATTTGTAATACCCTGTGACAAGGAGAAGCATTGTGCCATATTGTGCACGTATGAGGATGTGCTAAATGTAATGTGTTGGAAATATAGAGCATTGAAGGAAAATGTAAAGTTGCAAAGAGGCTAATTTTGACTTTTAAGAAGGATTTTTCAAGAATTTAGGTCGTTTGAAGCGTTTCGAACGCCTCTCTCAGCCGTGTCACCCAATTATTATTGAACGTCACGCACGACCAACCAAAAGAATGCGACAGGATTTTTGGTACAGATATGTTCATAGTTACATACGTCACGTCAAACTGGTAAAACCTATTTCCGTCAAAATGGCTTAAGAACGATCACATTTTTCTCCAATCTTCTCTTGGCTTTGGTCATCAGTTTAAACTTTTACGACCATAGATTTCTCTGTTAATATCTCCAGTCTCTTACATAATTTCTCTCTGTCTGTTTCTTGACGGACGGCTAGCAGGTAAGTATATTTTGCTAAGATAATCAGTTTTTCGGTAGACATGCCTGTTTACACTTGCTGTGTGCACTACCTTGTTCGGGGCTTCGGAGAATTAACTATGACAACACCACTTAAGGGGTATTCGGATACTTTGTCATGTTTTTGTAGCTCTGATTTGAATCAATGTTGTCTCGAAAAACAAGTTATGAAAACGTACATAAATGAGAAAAACCTTAGTTCAAAGTTTTAAGCACTACGTGACGTGTTTGAATGCATAGTTTTTATCGATAAGTACATTGGTACGAGTATAACATTAATCAAGTGGGCAGAACTCTATGTCAAATTGGGAACAATAAACTGACACATAGTTTCTTTGAACCATTAATGGTTCTCAATCACAAACACTAACAAATAATTACGCCTTTCAGTATAAATAAAACCAAACCAAACTGGAAAAAACTTATTATTCATAAGGAAAAGAAGGTAAGTTATCAAACAAGTAAACCTAACAGTCTAGTGAAAAAGGTATTGAATTAAAACCACAACAAAGAAGAGTGCTGTTTCTTTAGTCATTGGAATTTCTTTTGCTTTTTATAACCGCTGAAACTACGCACGTCTGCCTATTCAACGTTTTCTTTAAAGTAAGAGTAAAAGTGAAAGATATTTTACCTCATCACCGTTCGATTTTTACAAATTTGAGCGAACTGAGCAAAGTATTTTTAAAGTTCGTCTACGGACTGTCAAAAATGTTTGCCGGTGAAAATCTTAGAATTAAACCAATGATTTAAGTGTTGATTAGAAACTTGTTATGGTAGAATGATGATGCCGATATACTACAGTAGAAAGACAAACAGTTCTGCCAAAATTATTAGATTTAGCTAAACATAAAAGTTAAGATGCTCTCAGTAGTGGCCGTCACCTTACAGGCTTACGGTGAAAGCGTTCGTTAACTTAGAAGTGCCTAACAACAGAATATATATTGCCTTATGACTTTTAAGGCCGTATTAATAAACTCATCTTAGTTGAGATGTCATTCACAAGACACGTCAAAAATTACAGCTTTCTACGGGTTGACGTTTACTTTGACGTCTCTCGAGATGGGCATCTCAGTCAAGACGAGTTTATTAATACGGCCATTAGACAATCAGAGTACAATATTAAAACTGGGCCAGTGCCGAGTCGGACTCGCACTTGGCCAGACCCTTTAACTTTTAATAAAGTTAAGAGAGGGACAGTCGTCAATTTTGACTAGAATGACATATTGACTGTCAAAAATAAGCGGTATATTAGAAACGCGCTTGTGTGTGGTGGAATTATTACACTTATTAATAGATACGATAGCGGCTTGGCGCCGCTGATGAAATAATAAGTAAATGCTTTCAGAGCCAAAAGTGCAATATCAGGTCCTCTTTGTGAAGAAATCATGAAAGCCTGGCACTGGATACGTTAAGAAATATTGATAATGAACAAATAAACAGCCTAACCTGTCAGATAACACCATCAAGACAGCTCAGCGGTAGCCAGGCAAATGTCACTTGACCTACTACTATTGTTTCGAAAATATAATGCGCGATGCGTGTGCGTCGTTTGTCTCTATTGTTGCTAGAATATCGATTTTATGCTCTATTTTTGTAAAACCTTCAGGAAATAAACATATTCAACTTCATCTTTTATTTTTATTGGCAATTTTAATATAAGTAGTTATTGATGTCTGGTAGTCAACTCCTGCTTAATCGATTTTCATATATAGAGGAAGCATCGGTACATTTGTGTTATATTTACAACGACCAAAAGACGCATGAACAACTAAGTTGGTGTAATCATACAAAAGATAATAAGTATAATGAGACTTACATGTTATTTTGTAGGAATTTAAGCCTATAAGTGCCCTCTCAGACTAGATAGTTCGCTTCGCATGTAAAGCCAGAGTTAAGTAATGCCAGTACTCGAGGCTTAGTCACGTTTCGCTACTTCAAAACCGCCGTGTGCATTCAAAGAAACCAAATTATTGTTATGATGCGTGTTATTTATTCCCTATTTATTATTTTGCACCCCAAAATCATCGTCATAATCACTATAATCGCCATCGTATTCACCAAGAGACGTCTACAGTTGATTCTGAACAACAATAATGACTATTGCCTAGGTTCAGAATTTTCTGCTCATGATATTTTATTCATTTATCAATTCGAAATCTCCCAAAGCTGCATGCGCCAATTTCCCCAACAAACTACCTTTTTTAACCTGTCCGAAGAGTCTGAGTGTCCCACTGCTAGGAAAAGGCCTTAAAAAGCGAAATACTGAGTACACATTATCATATCTGATCTCAAACTTTTCAACATTGCAGTATTTGTAAACGAACCAAGCACAACTCATCTCATCAAATTGAAACCAAAGGACAGTAAAATACGTAAACAAGATATACCTACTCTTACTGTAGGAGTTAAAACATTTTTTGAATAATAAAAAAACAATACCCTCGTTTATGGACAGGCGTAAGATACGTATCAGCGTTCAATTTCGTAAGCGTACTCATAAAAACTACGGAATTTTACTCACGATAGATATTTTTAATAAAAATATTGTCTTAAAGATTAAAAGGCGCTAGCAGTCGCGCTGCTTATCAGCTGATTACGATAAGTTGAAATCTGTCGGTGTTGGTGATAGGGCTTCAGTGATTGTCGGTGATAAATCACCGTGGTGACCTCGTCACGAAATGCGCTACTGAAGTATGAAGTCTCGTCATTTTTGGAAAGGACAATACAGCTGTCTACATCATCACAACGTTAAAAAATTTCGCTGTGATGTTAGTTTTAAATTAAATATTTTTAGACAAAACTTTGTTGTTGTAAACTGTTCTGTTAACACTGATGATAAAGTTTATTAGAAGACGAGTCAAACAAGACCAAACTTGACGGATCTAAGTACAACGACGGATCTACGCGTTGAAGTTTTTATGGCCGCATTATTTTAACTCAATACCATATTATTTTATTGTCATCGAAATCCGCATACCTTAATCTTAAATAGTAAATAATTCGAAATTGATCACGCTAATAAATTTATATTTGATATGGTTTGAATAGGAATTGAAGACGTTCTTCATGGAAACGGATATAGATTATGGGTTTAGTATTTACGACTTACTTTGGGCTTATCTGTCGAAACCTCGATCAGTAGTTTTATTATTATAACAAGGTTGTAGCTTTGAATGCTATTTAATATAATCCTGTTCTACGACAAAATTTTAAACCTAATCTAATCGTGCTAAGAGATTTTGCAAGATCACAGTCCACACACATCACATCTTAACATAACAGTTTTAGTTTTTGATAAGCTTGCAAGATTTGATAAGAAAGATTGATCGGAAGGAGTTTGTATAACCTGGAAATCAAAGAATTCGAAAACTGAAACGTAAATTCAGCTTGCATACCGACTTAACCAACCAAGACCAACAAGAACTTACCTAGACCAATTAAAAGAAAAAGAAAGCATCGGTTCGTATCAGTGTGTTAAAAAGAGTAGCTTAGAATAGGAAATAATGGAAATTACTCATAGTAAATGATGATGATGACCTATTAAATTAAATAAATATACTAATAATAATTAAATTGCTGAAATCCGCTTATCTATGAATGAAGTGCAGGATGGTTCGTAACAACGATTACAAGGGGTGGCATATGTCCATTGGTAGATGGCTTTTTGTCCACAAGATGATGATTACATCAACATGATGCGCAGCTAACTTCAGATAAGTATTAAAAAAGACTGTGTTGTGTTTAATATAAGGAACAGCTCTAAGTATTCAACTGTACCTCCAACCAGATTGGATAAAAACGAAAGACGATTTTTTATAGTCGCTTCACAATCTTCACGTCTCCAACCTATAAACGCAAACGATTGTCGCGCGACTAAAAAAATCGGTTCAAGGACCCATCGCGTTTTAACAACAAACTAACTGTCCAATATTACCCACCGGTTACATCATAAGTGGCCTCGACCAGCCAATTGTCCCCAAATTGGTGTGATTTGTGCACAAAAGTTTAGGTACCTACCCCAGTAATTAGTGGGGCGGCGTCATCGGGTAGCCATAGTTCAAATTAGAGTAATTTTTCAGTGTTTAACCTCATTTTTATGTATACACTACTTTTGTGTAGATTGGTTGCCTACAGTTGTCTACACAACATGCAATATTTTACAAACTGGTGCTTAATTATTATCCTAATGTTAATGGATAATAGAAGATACTTATATGAGTACTTTATTAAATATATTATTTGGCGTCAGAAACGCTTTGAAGCAAACAATTTTAAATTCTAAGATCTAACTCGAGTAGTGCACGATGCATCGCGCGTCGGTCTAGGAGCAGTTTTTGAGCAACCACAAGATTTCTTAAGTGTGGAAGCCTTTATAATTCAATACACCAAAATGATCTTAACCTAATGTAAGTGCGTGGTATTATTGAGGTTATGATAAAGTCCTAACTTTGTTGTGTTAACGACAAGTTAGCCTAGTTGGTAGTAACCCTGTCTACGAAGCTAGCGGTATGCTAGCGGTCTCAGGTTGAAAATGTTCAAATCCCGGTAATATATTTGTGTGATGAGCGCGAGTATTTGTTCCTGGGTCTTGGATGTTGTCTATGTATTTAAGTATGTATTTCTCTATATAAGTAAGTTTATCGTTGTCTATAGTATCCATAGTGCCCACAAGACTAGAGCTTAGTTTGGTACTAGGTCAATTTGTGTGATTGC
The DNA here is from genome assembly GCA_946894065.1 of Acleris literana. Taxonomy (NCBI): domain Eukaryota; kingdom Metazoa; phylum Arthropoda; class Insecta; order Lepidoptera; family Tortricidae; genus Acleris; species Acleris literana. Next base: position 7,506,502 of record OX335694.1, read on the forward strand.
CCCTTGGTATTTATTTATTTTTATTTACTCACTCGTCGGCAAATCGGGTGTTGTGTTATGTCAGATAATAAATCTGCTAACACGCTAGTCGAAAATGTGCAGATATGATATCAATTATTACTATTTATTATCTTTTGTCTATTTACGTAAATCCCAAATTATATTTGCAGCAGTATTAGCGGTTTATACACGTTATTTTGCCCGCAGTAGTAGAAAACACAAGACCCAACTGACACAAGGCCGTAACAAAAAAGCCCCGATAACTCCGAAAAACTTATTGTCTTCGCAAAGTAAAAAATAAAGTGTCTAAAAAGTCTTCCGTATTGTAAAACGGTCTTTGATGATTCTTTAATAGCTTTAATTCTAAAGTATTTTATTTACACCGTCTTAGAGGCAACAATGGAGACAAATTAACAAAAACTATGTTGTTTCAAGAACGTAAATCTCTAAAAATAACCTTGCTAGCAATTCAGCCAATCAGGAACAGGCGCGAAACGAAGAATCCAATCACAATTAAAATAGATTTGACGTTTAAAACCACGACATCTATCAGTTGAAAGCGTGAACTTAGGTGCATGTGCACTCAATCAATGTTTACGCACGCAAACAAACTAGTAGCGCACCGATTGCTTAATACATATACATATGTACCCGAATGAACCGGTCTTTTAAGTGACAGTCATTTTTGTACCGTAATTAGACCTTATCGTAAACAGCTTTTAGTTCTTATTTTAAGAAACAATACTAAGAACTTATAGCTTTTTGAAATAAGTAATGTTTGCAACGAAATCGGATGTTACCGGCGGCGGCGTCAACAAAAACAAATGAACATCGAAAACTGAAGACGTTATACTTTGTAGAATTATATTTATCTCTCCTTATCTATCACTGAATAAATGAGAGAGAAGTACTACTTGGTAAATGTGGTTATTTACTATTTAAACTTTCATTTACATATGAATTTGACGCATTGACAAGCGACCTTCACAGTTTTAATTTGTCTACAGACAAGTTAGTGGAGCGTAAAAATATTTCAATACAAATTTGCGGGTTAGGTAACCAATAAACTAAAAAAAGAGGTACCTAAATTCGTGATGGAAAATGCATTGAAGCATTTAAATGTAGATTTTCTAAGGCTTTAGTGAGCGTCAAACGTAAAAAAAAGGTTACGAATAAAGATAAGGCCAAAAAAGTATCGTACTCAAGTCCATTTTCTACAAAATACCACTACCTTCAAAATCCTGTTTCATCGATTAAATTAATTATTGACCGTAAGTCCGTTAATAACATTTAAAAAGCTTTACAACTTGAACACGAAAATAAATCTAGTTTTAAACCATCTTCAATATTTAGTTAGCCTGACCTAACCTAAACTCCAAAAACAGGCCTAATTTAATTTAAAGACCTTGTAAAACCTCACAAAAACACAAATTCTTCACAGATCCACTCAAAGTCACCGGCATCAATCACACTTAAAATAAGGTCTATAACACTCCACACCTTACTTATAAATTAGACATCACTTAGATTAGGGTTAAAATACGTTTCTTTTGTTTATTTATAGCGCAGGGCTTTGGTTTTAAGTTTTACGTCACGAAAGTTGTTGAAGTTACGTTGTAACGTGAGCAATACGTCGGACAGCGACGAACGTCGACGCGGTACTGAAGCCACCATTATCACCCGCAATCGCTGATAGCGACAGATAGTAGTTAACTTCACCATGGGAACGGTCGTGCTGAGCTTAAAGTTGAAAAAGCAGATTTTGGTACGAAGTTTGGAGGTCTTACGACTTTTTTGTACCGTCGAATGCTTGTTATTAATTGTCATAACGGGTTTTAGTTTGCTACTTGAGGAAAATATTCTAAATCATGAGCATGTATGTACAAAAACGTAATGATTTCTTTGAAGGTTATTTTTCGTTTGCTTTAAGCTTGAAGAGGTTATATTTACATATGCTTGACGTCGTACGATTGTCCATGATGCATTATTGTCGTCCTAATATATCTTGGGTCTGAGTCATAATAATCACATAACTTTGTATATTTTCCAAAAATAATTGCGGTTAAAGAAGTAGATATGATAACAACAATGAAAAGTAAGATATTTTTAGGGGAAACTGTTCAAGGAACAAACGATATTCGGACCAAGACTAACTTGATTGTATACTTGGTTTACAATAAAGTATATGAGAAGTATTCCTAAAATAATCAACGTCTACAAATAAATTAAATCAAAGTCTCCCTATTGAAGAAGACGGATTCGTAGATGACACGGAGTATTTCTGTGGTCTGTGGTAGATGACTGTGGTTTTTAGAAGATCCTGCAAGCAAACGGTACGAAACAAAAAAAAGAATACATAAATAAGGTGCATCATAAAGAAGATAAAATTACATTAATCTCGAACATGTAATTATTTGTACACTATAAAAACATGAGTGAGATAAGTATAGGACCCAGAAAAACTTACATGACGTGGAAACCCCACTTTTTGTTGAATCCGAAAAGAATTCTGTTACCTGGAAAGCCGTGCTTATATCTACGGAAGAACTACCATTTACATAGTTTCTATTTACTCTGCGTATTGTGTATGTCGTCTAAATAAAATGAAAATTATTAAATACTGAAACATAACCTTCAAGACGATGAATAAGACCAAAATAACCATAACGGGCGATGAGAGCAGTACACGAAATTCGATAAGGTTGTTTCAGTCGTCCTTGAAAACTAAAATATATCTCTGTAGATAAGTATACTTGATCTTGAAATTTGGATAGTTGCTTTTAGTTTAGGGGTCTACATAGATTAGTCAAAGATGTACACTTTTTGCTTTATGGTGTCAGCACACTTGGCTGTTATTTGACAAACATTTTCGTTGCATGCTTTTTATTCAGTACTAGCGACCCGCCCTCGCTCCGCTTCGGTTTATTTCACCATATTTTGTACCTAACGCCCCCACCTCATACCCTAGCCTTCAATTAAATCGTACTCTTGTATACCATTATGCTTCGCGTCAGTTTATGTGAGTTTTCTGTAACACCTGTACATAAAGCAGAATTTATTATACATAGAAACCTTCCTCTTGAATCACTCTATCTATTAAAGAAAACCGCATGAAAATCTATTGCGCAGTTTGAACGATGTAAGCGTACATACAGAGGGACAGACGGCGGGAAGTGACTTTGTTTTATAGGTACTATGTAAAGATGTGAACAGAAAGAGAAAAATACCAGTATTAGACAAATTCTAACAAGTGAAGTACCACCATTGGAGTTCACGACAATCACGACCAACCTCCAACAAACATCTATGGAAATTATCCGTGGGAATATCCAAAGCGTGAAAAGCGTAGGTTGGAAGGCGATCAGTAAGCAAGTAAATTAGGTCTAATCGCGAGTAGGGTTACCATCCGTCCGGATTAGTCCGGACATGTCCGGTATTCCAGAATCTAGTCCGGGCTTTGTCCGGTTTTTTGTTAATTAGTTCGAATATGAGTAAAATAACTAACTACATATTTAGTAATACCAAATAAGTATAAAAACAAAATATAAAATCTTTAACAATCAACTTAAGAGATCAAACAATAAATTTGCAAAGTCCGAATTTTTATCGAAATGTCAGGCGTTTTGTCAGGACTTTTCAAATTCCTAAATGGTAACCCTAATTGCGAGTTGACAACCTTGACGGCGTCATTGTTGCGCGTACGCATGTCTAGGATTCCATGAAGCTTGTCAATCATACTATAGTTCGTCCTTGATCGTACTAATTGAAGTATTGTTTAAATGTCTTCCTTATTTAATTGTTTTAGGACTCATTCTAATTTAACCCCCGAAGATATACCTACAGGGTGAAAAAAGCGCCACATAACGCCACATGGACGGCAACTATCTTAAACATTGGAAATAGCAAATTTAACAACTTTCCTTTGCGTAGAAGTTCATGTGGCGTTTGTTTGTACAAGGGTGGTGTGGTGGTGGTATTCGACTTGTCCAAGATCTTTGTCCAAAGTGTATTTGCATCTCACAGTTTGCTTAAAAAAATGTGAGACGCAATGCACATTGGAAAAAGATCTTGGACAAGTGGAATACCACCCTAAGTGTGTCTGTCGTAGTTTCCAAAAGAATGTACCGATTCAGACGTGAAATTTTAAAGAAATCTAGTTTAATGGAGATCGATCTTATCTAGGTTTCTTGAAAATTGGTTGGATCTATTTAATGCTTATGATAGAAATGATGACATTATGAGTTCCTATGCAGTCGCTATGCATTCCGTGTTAGCAACTAGTGATATTTTGAATTTGCCGCCTTTTTTTTGTGTCCCCACTTGCTGGTCAGTCTATAGTTCAAATGATCGTTTATTTTAAAGCGATTTTCTCCTAATACTTAACTTTTTAGTATTGCTGTCAGACGTTACATAATATGTACCTCAAATTGTGTCATTTAACAACTTTGCTGACGCCCTGAATGCACATTTGACCGATGATAATGAGTCTTATCGAATCGTCGCTAGTAACCTCATCTCTGCGCACGCGACGCGATTCTGCGGATAAGTCTGTACACTCGGTGACAATAATTGATCAATATTCATGATTTTGTAATAGACTAACGGCCGCCGCAACATACAACGATATTCTCGTTGAAGTCACCTCATAATAAATAGCTATATTTACCGTTGCATTTATAGAAAATGTAAAAATATGGATCAAATAGAGTGGGTTTTTAGGAGCGCCAGCAAACTCTTTACCATCGATCTCGGACAATGTTAGCTATTATACTCGTATATAATGCAAATCCCGAAGAGTGTTTGTTTGAGAAAACGGAACAACACATCAACGAGAAATTCTGCTTAAGTAAGGTGTCGATTATTAAAACCTATACTAGTTATAGTAATATTATAAAGAAAGAGTGCGAATTTTTTGAGTTTGTGTCTATTCGTTAGATAATCTCCAGAACCACAGGCCCTATTTGAGAAAAATCTTACACCATTTTTGTCTGACTGTACGTTATTCCGGGTGGATATAGTCTTTTTTTAACCAGAGCGGACGCTAGTAGGATTGTTTCACCAATTATTTTGTTCCGGAAGGACACTAAGGAATCATTCGCGATCCATACAGGAAAATGATAGACATAGACGTCCGTGTGAAACCTACCACGTTGTACAACAAAGTAACGCCAAAAATCATAAAACAATATCCATCATAAGTAAAATAAACACTAGCCATAAAGCAATAAGGCTGAAATGTTACTACAACCTCGAAGTAGGTTGAGACATTGCTGTGGTCTTTGCTTATCTTTTAGTTGAGATAATAAGATAACATAAGAACACTCGGCATTCCTGATGGATTTTGCAATACTTGCGGTGATTTATTGACGTGTTGCAAAGAATTCGCTATCGTTATTTGTCGTATCGTTAATACGCGTAGCGTTCCTAACGTTACTATAGATGTTTATTTTTTCTGCATGTCTAGGATTAATGTATCCAATGAAAGCGTCTATTTTGGAATTAAATGTATTTAGCTAATTTTGTTACTTCGTCTTATTTGTTTCGTTTAGACAACAGCTCATGTGAACATGCTTAAGGTCTACAAAGACACTAACGCATTTAAATATTTATAATTTTCAAACTTCCTCCAAATTCTGGTTTCCTGGACCACGAAAAGGATAAGTTTTCATTAAACTTATTGGTTGCGTATGCGTTGCGTGTGAATGAATAATAATAGCATTGTTTTACTGCTGTCTACATTATCAATATTCAGAAACATCATGGTTGTGAAATACATAAGAATAATCTCAGTATGTCCTGAGTTTTTTATGTCAATCACAAATGGCAAAAATATGTAAGTATTTGTTACACGGAACTGTTTTGGAAACCGAGATTGTTAAAAAGGAAAACATCCTAAATGTCCTATCACGTTTTATCTTACAACGAGATTGCTTCAGGTTTCAATTGAGGTATAACATTGGAAGTGTGTCAAACACGACACTGGTTTGCAGTTTATTCGGTAAGAATATAAGAAAGAGGTGGGACTTGTCAGAAGCGCGTGGAGCTAACCCAACCCAATGTGCTTCTGTTTAGTCTACCAGAGCAAATACTCTTTAATTGAACAATAGGCTATTTGACTAATTTTAGAAAACCTTTTTAAATGATTCTTTATTGCATAACAAGCACGCCACATTGATATTTCCTTGAGATCGTACTGTATTATCAATAAAAATGGATGTTAAAGTTTAAATTTTCAAAACCGCGCTAAAAACGCTGTTTCTATCATGGCGCTGGCCATATGACAAGTGTGACGTCACACACAAGTAAATAATATACAATAATTTGAAGAGATATGCCCTTTGCGATATGTGGTTACTTGCGTGTGACGTCACCAGCAAGTAACCAGAACTGCAAACCAATCAGATAGCGTTTCTGCCAAAGATAAAATTTCAAAAAAATTAAAAATTTTGTGTAATTTCCAAAAATATATACATAACTAGCTTCTGCCCGCGACTTCGTCCCCGTGGAATAGTTACTTTGGGCTAACGCTAACTTTAACTCGCGACTTGTTAACGTAGAAGGTTGAAACATTCTTCATTGGTGCTCCGCTCCTGTTGGTCTGTTGGCCTGCGTGATGATATATAAGCCTATAGCCTTCCTCGATAAATGGGCTATCTAACACTGAAATATTTTTTCAAATCGGACCAGTAGTTCCTGAGATCAGCGCGTTCAAGCAAACAATCAAACAAACTCTTCAGCTTTATAATATTATTATATATTATATAAGTATAGATTTAGTTTAAAATAAAGTGAAATATGTTGTTTTACGCTATTATTTGATGGGATGACCACAATTTGTGGTATACTTTCAATGTCGTCAAATAGCCTATTGTCCTCGCGTGTGACATCCATTGGCTTATTTATTTAATAAGTACATGGTGATTGTCTAAAACAGCGTAAAACTAGACATTGGCAAAATACATCTTGTTAAAACAAGGACTGAAAGCCATTAATAAAGAAGATTAGAGGTTATGTTCGTGACAAAACACTGACATACAAGTATCCTGGACGAATCGCCACTTGAGTTTCTTGAGTAGACGTTTGACGTTTATTAAGGCTTAACTATACTCTGAATAATCTAATCTAACCTAATAAATCTATCTAACTATACTCTCTAATCTGAATTGGCCCAAGTACCTCGCATTTTTTTTTCCGTAAACTAACTTCCGACCTGATGACTGGATCAAAAGTAACGGCAGTCTGAGTAGAGGCAGACCAAAAAGAAGAAGGCGGGACGATTTGGATAAATTAAAACCAGACTGGCAAAGATTAGCCAGAACAAGAGATGACTGGAGAAATGATGGGGAGGCCTTTGCAGCAGTGTGCAGTGACACTAAATAGGCTATATAGATAGATGTAGAAACTAAAATCACATCGTCAACGTAGATAGCGCAGACCGGCAAATTTATGCAAAACTCTGAAACGTCTCAATTTGTGTATTTTCACGGGTTTCGTAATGAAACGTGCCGTGTCGGCGCGGGCGCTCGCGTGCTCGCCCAATTTGTGGACAAACAACACAGTCGTGAAGCGACCAAGGTTTCAGGGGGTTTTGAAAACGTGGCGCAATTTAGGTATTTACAGTTTGAAATATGATCCCGTCCGGTATGTAAGTGAGGTTGGCGAAATTCACCAGCATGTGCTGTCCATCCACCACATTTACCCATGACTGCCCATATCGGAAATACGGTGAAGACTACCTGGACTTGCTGTCTCCTGGTGTTAACGCAGCCAAATGTGTGAAAGATTGGGGTATTCGCTTATAAACTAGTGACGGCTATTTTTTCCGTCTCTTGTAGTAACCGTCTGGCAACAACGTGACATATGTATTTTGTACGTCACACATGGGTAGTTAGTTCCGACTAGTGACGGAATGGGTTAATCATTAAAGTACACAGTATTTTTTTATGTACTCTACGAGAGCTGGGCATTGTAGAAAGATGATCAACAATTTCAAACTTTACTAACGTGACATGACAGGTGACAGGTGACAAGTTTTAAAATACGAAATGGTTTTGACATGTTATTGTATTATCAACGTTACGATAGCTCGTATTTACTTGATAAGTGTAATGGCGGCCCATTTTAAAACAGTACGATAACATGTCAACATTTTTATCAATATGTTTTAACCGAGTAGAACAGAGCCGTATAGGCTCAGAGAATCGTAGAGTTGGCAATGTATACTGCATTATAATAATTTGTCGTCTGTCGTTGTTACTTCTATGAAATATGAGGAGTGCTGTATGTATATTACTTATACACCGTCCACTGTGTATCCGTCATTAGTGTTGAAATAACTATAGTCGCGCCGTTTTATAAGGTCCTATTTGACAGTTATATCAACTCAGTACAAAATATGTGTTTTGTTGAGGTTATATTTTATGTTGTCACAAATATACACTGGTAAAAACATCTTAGCCTGATTGTGCAAAATGGGGTTACAGAATTGACAACAACTTTTTAGACTTGTTGGTAATTCTGTAGCTCTGCCTACCCCGCTCTGGGGTATAGCGTTGACAGCTGTCAAATCGGGCCTCTTAGAACGACGCGACTATAACAGTATGTAGTGTTTTTGAATTTGGAACTCCCCAACGCCATCTTTCTTTCAAATGTCACAACTAAAATCTGAAATAGATAGCCAACATTCGGAGTGTTGAGTATTTAATGAAATATTGATTTAACTAAATACGCGGATGAGCACGTGCGAGTGATTAACATACAGTTAATTAGCGAGTATATGTTTAGTTTACGATGAGATGTTTAAACGCATAATAAGTATTGAGGAAACTCACGATATTCCAAATAAATATAGAAATATAAATCTGAAACTACACTTGAATCTAGTAACTAAAAACAAAATCTTTTTTACACATATTTTGTAAGAATCGTGAAAATATAACTATAGCTAAGAGTCATTAAAGAAAGCGTGTCATAGAGTTATTTTAGGACCTCCTGGGGCCTGTTTTATAAAGCTACGAATTACAATTTACAGGTTAAAAGTTTCCATTTGTAACCTGTAAATTGCCCGTGGGGCGCGTTTTATAAAGCTGCGAGTTACCATTTTACAGGTCTAAACTGGCAACACTGCTCAAATGGCTGGTCGTCATTGGTCGAGGTTGTGTCAAATGGAAACTTGTTTCCTGTAAATTGTATTTTGTAGCTTTATAAAACAGGCCCCTGGCCTTTTAATTTTGGTACAATTTTCTATGAAAACAAAATGTCCCAAACAACCTATCAACTTATGTACTAACAAACTGATTTTACAACGGGCATATGTTTCACAATCATCACATAAACATTATTAACCACTTAAAGCTATCGCTTTGCTTTTCTTTGTCATGTGAAAGGAAAGGACATTGCCAAAAAATGTAGAAACAAATAAATAATAAAAAACAAAAAACCGCCTTCAAAAACGCAAAAAATAACTTCTTTAAAATTGTAGGCACCTAATAGGCGGCCACAACATTTCCAACAAAAAGCCGACATCAGTTGGACTAACCTATTAGGTGCCTACAATTTTAAAGAAGTTATTTTTTGCGTTTTTGAAGGCGGTTTTTTGTTTTTTAAAACATTTATTTTATTTTATACTTTTTAGTGATCATAATACGCTGTTACGTAGTCCCACTTCTTAGTTGAAATGAAACTTTAACTTATATCAAGCGCGCCGCAAGCAACGCCGCGGGAAAGTCATAGTCATATTTGAACAAGTAAATATTCTTCGTTATAGTCGCTCAACTATCTTAATCGAGATATCTTATCGCCACCCTTGAAATCGGTACCGTAAAGGAGTTCCAGTGGCCATCTGTGGTCTTCATCATCAGTTCCACTTCACCAAATGATACTTTCTGAATGCAAATGCCGGACTTGTCACTAAAAATACTAAAATCGCTATATATTTGCCTACAATATTTGAGGAGTTCCCTCAATTCCTCACGGATCCTCACATCAGATTCAGATTTGGTGACAATGGGACCACCTCGAAAGTATACTCTATCAAACCAAAAAAAAAAATTGAAATCGGTCGACAATTGACGGAGTAATCGGTGAACATACATGAAAAAAAAAACATACAGTGGAACGTATAACCTCCTCCTTTTTTGAAGTCGGTTAAAAAGGCCTAGCAATCTACAGAACATACTATTATGAGATGCGCTTATTTACCAATAATGATTGACTATAAAAGGTTATACTACTTCGGACAACCCGTTTTGCTCACCTAGCGACATAATAATACAGGTAAATAACTATATTAAAATCCTTGTAACTTATCCATGACATAACACACTAACATACTAACACACACACAATGAAAACTTTGATTCGCTACAGTCACGAGCATGCAAAACACTCTGTCACGATAAATGATTGTTGGCTCTGTACGTAACATATATAAAACAAATATAATGTATATGTGTCAAGTGTAGATATGTAGCTGATAACGGATGCTTTGCGCAGGAGTTGGCAACCTTCGGAGATGACGATTTTAATTTTCTTTTTTTTCTTTTTTCTCTTTCTATTATATTCTTGTGAGATAAACCAAACGTACGTCTTGAGTTGAGTATTTAATTAAATATTTATTTAACTAAATACGCGGGTGAGCACGAGCGTGTATGCTTAGATTACGATGTGTTTTGTATATAGTAAGGATTAAGGAAATGCGTGATATTCCAAATTTAAAAACATGCAACTTGATCTTTTTGAAAAATCTTTGACAATAGGCAATTTAATGCAATAAACTAATTTCGTCTACTTTGAATTGCGACGACTTTGTTTTTTGGCTTAATAGTAACTCATCTTAAGCTTCGAAAACATTAAAGTTTAAATAAAATGTCAAAGACATTACGATTAACTATTTTTTTTAATATTACATTTCAATTTGGGTAAAATGGGTTTATAATTAGATTATTAAGAATAATAATATTTTTATATGACCACACATTGTAAAAATGTTAAGGACCACTGGCTGATGACGTACCGGCGCGAGCACCGGCGTCAGGTAACTCACCTATTTACTCTTCTCGGGAATTAAATAAAAGTAAAAGCAAACTTACGTGACGTACTTATTTTAACTATTTAATGTATTACCCCCTTACTTATAAACGTGGAATAACCATGGAGTAGCTAAACCATGTTTTGCCCTTATTTGTTATTGTGACATCTGAATTTGACAGATAAGGACAAAACATGGTTTAGCTAATCCAAGTTTATTCTACGTTTATAAGTAAGGGGGCTAGTGTTCATCTATAGCTTAGGCCTTGGCCAAGATGCATTCGGCGTTAGTTATCATTATTTAAATATCGTCGGTTTAGAGAAAAACCTCGCTAACTTATTAGTAAGTTATGTACTTAGTGAGTTTTTCCTTTAAACCGATGATATGCGGATTGACGTTAGCTCTCTGACGGTCGCGTCCCATATATTTTGTTAGTTTTCGAAAATCGTTTACGATAGTCGCGCAGGGAAAAATATTGTAGAATATGTGTGTGTGTAAAATATGTTGGTATTTCCGTGCAATAATCGTGCGGGTAATCTTTTTATATTTTTTGTCTACCCATAACTATCTTTTTCAACAGTGTGTAATCTTCTTTATCTAAGTATACTTTCTACACTTTATACTGGCGAACAACTTAGATACGAACGCTACAAACGTTTCTCTTTTCTATCACTCAAAATGTAGAACGACGTTCTCTTGCGATGCGATAAACCACCTGGTCAACTGTCATCCCATACATTTTCAGTGATAGAAAAGAAAAAAGTTAGTAGCGTTCGTATCCTGGCTGCGGCCCCAGAGGCCCTACTTTGAAAATCGAAGGTCGAAGTTCCATTTGCTCTCCCTTTCTCTCCATTTAGTTTCGATGCACGAGTGATAGAGACACGGCACTCGAAGTTTCGAATTCAGTGGTTCGTGGTAACAATCCAGCCGGGCCGATTACGGTCCTGTTTATCGACGTAGATAAGCGTGTATAAAACATCTGTCACTTTCTGACCAGTATGTAAGTGCGAGAGTGACGGAAGCTTTATCCACCGCGATATAGGCGACCATAATACAGGCCCAGGACTGCTAGATTCGATAAGCCACGTCGAAAAATGTAGACTGAGTCATAAAGATTTACATCTATTTACAAACAGGTAAATCATTATCCTCCACAATGTGAAGTTGGATAATCACTGCCGTATACTTATTACGTGACTCCAGTGCACACTCAAGGTCACTGAGTGATTAAAATGTTATATAATACCATTCTGACTCATTAGAAACATGCGAAAGCGCTTGTTTGTCTGTCGATAGACATAATATTGCAAGCTAGAGCTCTTTGGTAAAATCATCCGATCTGAATCTGAGGGTCGAATTAAGACTACGCCGAGTGTCCAGTAGTGGCACCCTCATGACTATTTTTTTTTAATGACCTTAATAGATGGTTTTTGTGGGTGCGCCAAAGTTCATATAAAATTGCAACTTCAATTATTGGAACTCCGAAATTTTTTCTCATACCATTTTACATCATAATGATCACTCTTCATAGGTGCATATTGTACATATGAATACACAATGTATAATATGAGATAACTTAATAACAACTAATTAATTAATTCAACTATGAGTAAGTAACTTAACGGAAAAAGTGGCCGCCTTTTTCCGTTAAGTTGACTACACGAAGATTAAAGGTTATTAAATTTTGTCATATTTATACGCTATGCCTACTTTGTGTATTCATTTGTTCAACAAAAAACAATCCTTCGATTTCAAGAAAAAAACTTTAGTTTATTAGAAAACACAATAATAGTCATGAGGGCGCCCACTACTGGATGCTCGGCAGTCTTAATGTGATCTTAGCTAGTTATATAAGATGCCAATTTCAAGACACGACAGAAATTACCACTTTGTAAGTTTTTTCAAGTAATGGAGAAGGCAATAAGCGCACAGGGCACCTGATCGTAAGTGGGATCTGAGACCCATAGACATTTGCATTCTCAAGACTTCAATCCTAAGACCTCAAATGCGTTGCCAACCCTGAGGGCTACGAAGGAATGCCTCTATGCTATGACTTGACGTTTACTGACGTACTTGACGTTGAATGTGTGTCAGATAAACTATGTTTCTTTCTTTCTTGTTTCTCTCAGCCGAGATCAGTTTATTAATATAACCCTGAGACGCGGGTTTGTAGGTGGTAAGACCGTAAGACCTCGAGCAGGGTCCTCGATACCACCATCTTGCTAAGCTAGCAAATAAACCCAGCCGCCAAGCAATGATGACAGAGTTATGTTCAGGTGTGAGGGCCTAAAAGAATGCGAAAACCTTTATAAATCTTCATGAACCCAACATCTTTAGTCACCAGTACCCTTACCATGAGTTACAATTACCGTAGTCGCTTGCGAGTCGAATGCTCTGTCCCTCGCAGACCTCGCATTATTGTTATAGAGTGCGAGGGCAGAGCATTCAGCTCGCTAGCGATTACGGTAATTGTAACTCATGGTAAGGGTATTGGTCTTCCCTAGACGAGATGCCTAACGCTAACGTGAACGGTTTTCGGAAATATGGAATTGGCATAAGCGCTCGAAGCGACCGTCCGGCAGCTTACCTCAAACCTATACATTTTCGATAGCGATAACGATCTCGCCACGCATCTTGTTAAAGGCCACAGACGTGGGCCTCGATTCTTCTCGGCAAAACCATATTGCTTTTGACATGTTATCATATTTTCCACGTTACGATAGCTCTTATTCACTTAATAGTAATGGCGGCCGAGTTAAAATCAATACGATAACCGATAACATACCAAGGCAATATGGTTTTTCGCAGTAGAATAGAGCACAGTCATCTTTAGTCATATCTACTAGATAAGAATAGAAAAGATAATGAACTTTATCTGAGCATAATGGGATTATCGAAAATGGTAACTACTCAGCATGAGACAGACAGCAAATTTCGTGGACATGGGATTCTGTTCAGTAAAAAGACTATAGATTTCTCTGGGACATTTAGTGATCCGTGCAAAATTATATCGTCAAATTAACAAAGTTTTACACTTTGATGTTTTACTTCGCACATGAACGTTTATAAATAAACAGAAGTTTGTTATCGGAGAGATTGCGAGGGCGATTTATCATTCTGTCGTCGCCCGGTTACGGGGATGTATGTCAAACCGTGATAGTGCCGCATGGGTAGTGATAAAGGATTGTATATGGTCATTGATACACCCAATACTCTGTTGCTTACTGTAAAATTTAAGAAGCGTTTTACACTGACTGTACTGTGAAAGCATTGTAATCGCCCAGTGGCCAGGGACAAGATGCGTGGCGATGTTCGTTATTATTATCGAAAATGTATATGATTGACGTAAGCTGCCGGATGGTCGTGTCAAGCGCATATGTCAATTCCATACACTTTAACAGTTTTCGAAAATCGTTTTCGATAGCGATCATCTGGTTTACGGCCATAGCAGTAAAAGTATACTTACATACATACTTACATACAATCACGCCTCTTTCCCGTAGGTGTAGGCAGGGACCACTTCCTTACTTACTACGATCTAGACAAACTTCCCTCGCTTCTTCCACACTCATAAGTCTCTTCATACACGGGCGTCCGTTTAGGGTCTCCTGACCTGGCCCTTTCTTAATACGTCCCCGATCTGATCGTGGAACGTTCGCCTTAGCCTTCCCCTTCCAACACTTCCATTTACTCTTACCTCATATATCTGTTTTCTTAATCTCACTTCTTTCGTTCTCTCCACATGACCAAACCACTTCATTTCTTTATTAATCCTTGTCACTACATCTTTTAAACCACAACGTTCTCCTATTACACTGTTCCTAATCCTATCACACTCGTTAAGCCCAACCATACTTCACAACGTTCTCAAAATAATAAAGTAAAAGTATGATAGCCAATCAATTCGTTCAAGACTAACCTATATAGTAGTAAAGCTCCACACATGCGATCGAGCTGCGACGATGAGTCGGCGTACGCGCAGATTTACAGCACATTGTTCGCCGGCCTTCGCGCATCAAATTGTGTCAAACGATATATGGACCGTTTCCTCGAGCCGGCGGAAAGGAAAACGACAGTTTTTATGAGCCATAGAGTCAAGGACAATTCGAGTGACTTAGAACCTAGTCGTAGCAAAATCTATGGCATAAATGAGGTTACGGCGTGAACGCATTTTTTTCATCTAATTTTAATTTAATGCTAAAGGCAATTGGATGTTACAAAAATCACCCCAAGATTTTATTAAAAAATATTTTATGTTCTAAAATACAGTGGAGTATTTTTTAAAGTAAATATTTTGCAACGTTGTTTTTTTTAATTCAGAAACCTTACAGACAGTTGAATGTGGGACTGTAAAACTTTTTCCCGAAATGGGTTTTGCATGACCATACGTTCTAAAAACATAGTCAATTCCTTCTCAACTTTCTCTCCAGGGTGGTGATTCTCTCAACAAGCAAAGGTGATCGTTCGCTCGAGTGAAGGTCCAAGCGGCGAGTTTAAGTAGTCCCGACAGAGCGAACAAAACACATTTTAGCGCGTGTATTCAATTTGGCAGCATGACTTCACCAACGTATAAGGTAATTGACAATGCACGCGCTAAAATGTGTTTTGTTCAGTCGGACGGGACTACTTAAACTCGCCGCTTTTATTCGCTCGTCCGTTCGACCGGCCGCCGTTTTTTGAGAGAATAACACACCTGCCCTTGACCGTTTCATATTTGTTCCGTTTCATTCATTGAAAATAACTAATGGAAGTTATTAAAAACATCCGCAAAATGGGGCCAAATAATCGAATCGATCGATAGATTCGATCTGTCAAGTTGTCATCTTCGGGAAAACTCGTTTCAATGTCAAGTCAAAGCAGGCGTTGCGGTCTTTGCATTTTAGGCCGAAGCGTACAAGTCAACAAAACAACTTTAGTAGTCGAGTCACCAATGCCACCATGAAACCTAAAATAAAATAAAAGTACGGGGCGCGACACACCTGCTTTAACTAGAAGCAGGAACCTAGGAATCCTAGCTTTAAAACCGAATTTTCCCGAGGATGACACCATGACAGATCGATTTCTTAACACTAAAAACTCCTATTCCGTTATTATCTTTAAAATCGTTTGAGCCTTTCCAAGAAAACAACACAAGTTATCTCACTTGTAGGCCTAGCCAATATGTTTTCGCTTGTGGCGTTTCTCTAATGCTGTTATCGACTGGAAATGTTTGGAGTTGACATAAGCGTTCGATTCGATCTGTCAATTTGCCGATTTTCGAAAATCGCTAGCTTAGCTTGCATCTTGACTAGGGCCCATAATGTATAGGATGGTAGAGTGTCATCTCGAAGTTTCCGTCAAGCAACAATAATTGTATTGAGAACAAGACAATAACAATATCGAAATATTATTTATTCTATTGGAAATCTAATAGAGAAAGCACGCCCTAAAATATTCTTTTCTCAAACATGCAATGAAATATTGATGTTATGTTCCTTATAATAGGCCGCGAAGTATGACGTTTCAAGTGCGCCTAGGACAAGAGGTCGTTAATGGAATTTCATACAAATCGTGCAGGCCTAGGCCGGCAAAGTCCTCTTTTTTAATTTCCATTCCACATAAATTTGTGGCAGAGGCATCATGACATTCTGCCACTATGCGTATAAAAAAAATCAATAAACTTTTTTTTTTAATTTTAGTGTAAACATGGCGGCTGTGTTAATGAACAGGCTAGATAGCTGTTTTTTTTCAATATACTAAGCCGTGCATCCAACCAAAGCGTTTGCATGTTTATTTAAAGTACCAGGAGAACAAAGGTAATTAGGGGTGCGTAGCGCAACTTAGATCGCAGGCGGTGCACTGCGGGGCACCGGCTCAAGCACACAAGACAAGTACACAACACAGCGCGGATGACTGAGCACTGCAGGTAACTTTTAATGTTTATGCACTCCTAGTAATTTGACTTTGTAATATTTTTTTTTAAGAAAAGCACTATATATACCTCGGCGGGAAATATGGAGTTACCCGCCTCAGACCTATCCTAGTAGTAGTAGTGTATATTTCTTCGGCCGGCAACCCCTTTTGTCCCGGCCTCTGTAGTAATGTACTATTATAGCTCTGACGGGAGAACTTGAACTAGTCAGTTAATTCGTCCGGCGATTGTAAAGCTAGTTAAGAGAATCACCTGCAAGCAGTAATAAGTTAAGTTATTGGTTGGGGATAATAATAATAACAATACGGTACAAATGGAGCGCGAACACGAGGTCACGGCGAGCGGCCTTAGTTTTTGCAATTGCGTCCACATTTCTATTATAAATGCTCATCGGGATTCTACAGTTCAAATAGTTGGTTGCTTTTAACAAGAAACAATACAATACAAAATACTTTTTTACAAAAAAATTACAGTTAAACAAATCGCGGTCTTATTGCTAAATAATTAAGGTTAAATGTGATTGTTCTGAATCAAGCGTCTTGGTTCCATAGGCGATTAAAAAGATGGATACAATTTTATCTTACGAATAAGTACGAAAGTGGGTTTGCCATACTTGCAGTTGAGTATGGTCCATATTTCCCGAAAATCAATTTTTATTGGTTGCAGAATTTCCATTCCCATTTTTTCCCGACCTTAATTTTTACCTGACGCTTCTTTACCAACCAGAAATGAATTTGATCGTGTTGACGGAGCTCCGCGACTCCTATTTCTACACGTTTTTAGGTAAATATTCGATTGGAAAAAATCATGCGTATAGACACGCACACTAAGGCGACGCTTAGCGACATCGTGCACGTGCATCTACACACAAGTATAAAGTACAAAGCGTAAATTTCTATTGGTGTCAGATCTCACTAACCATCTGCCTCTATGCTCATCTGTCTTCTCCTTTCCGCAAAAAGAACCTACCTACAGTCCGCGCGCGAATTTAATGCAGTCGGGGCCTGAGGTGAAGGGCGCCACGCCTCTCCTCTCCCGGCTGGAGTGTGCACTACACTGTATAGTGCCGTCCCGTGCTAGCATATTCCTAAGCTCGGCATTCAAATCGCGCGCGCACTTTGTGCACACAAGCAGGCGGTGCCACCACGATTGATTCAGCGTAGGGTGTGCCGTTCTCGAGAATTCTCGAGAATTCTCGACCTTCTCCATACAAAAGGAGCGTCGTCCGAGAGAATTCTAGCGAACGGCACATCTCTAATTCAGCTCAAACAAGGTTATCAGCGTTAGCAACAACGCTCCATCACCTACTGACTAGTAGCGCGTACGTGTAGTGTAAAGCTAGCCTTCCGAGATAGGCTGCAGATCGCAACCGCAGGCGACACTGCGGCTGGCCGGTGTAGATGGGCAGGCTGCAGTCTCGCCGCGCTCGGAATCAATTTCATAGAGATTCATACTCGTAGAAACCAGTGGTGTCGCTTGTAGTTTGCGGTCTGCAGCCCATCTGGGAAGGCTAGCTTAAGGCGCGCAGACATACAAGCCGAGCAAGAGCACATACGGGTACATTGAGATGTCATGCTCGAAGATGTCCTACTCGTTTTATTATACTGTGACAATATTGTACCGTCAGTAATTTTCAACAATATCCGAAGTAGCCGTAGCAGTATTTGTATGACCAGCTGTTCCTCCCTTCTAAATGAAAAGGATGCAAGTGCATTTTGATAGTCAAACCACACTTAACCTTCTTCCTTACGAAATAAGGTCAATTATATTACGTGGTTCTACGAGACATGCGCCCTTTTTTCGTTCTAAAGAACCAATCTATAGAATCTAATCTATCTTATCAGATACGGAGCGTTACATGATTGCGTATCTTTTCACGTCCAAACTATCAATCGTGATACGCAACGTTGTTTAGAGGAGATATGATACACTGAATGATACAAACACACCCGCCTTCAATAATATTCATTTAAAAACAGGTCAAGCGCTAGTCGGACTCGCGCACCACGGGTTCCGTACCGCCGCACAGTAGGTATTATTATCAGTGATCGGAATAGGTACAGTATATTTACCTAAAGTTCGCAAAAGGACATAATATAGAGTGGTTACATATGGATGAAATATTAATTTATTTTTATTGAATTCTGGTATTTTTAATGCTCAATATACGTAATATTTATTACTTACTTACTTAGTTTGTGATAAAAGGGGCCTGTAACTAATTTCTTTTAAGTATCTAAATAATAAGTTGAGTATATTTACCTAAACTTCGTAGAGCAGAGACATAACTGGAGACTTCCTTGCGACTATATTTTTACTAGTAGGTACCAAAAAATACAGGAAATCAGAAATTTAATAAAAAAAAAAACACCAGGTTGTAATCACTCTATATTATGTCCGTTTGCGAACTTTAGGTAAATATACACTACCTATTCCGATCACTGATTATTATATTCCGATTTTTGTATTCAATTCCGAATAGAATTATCGTAAGCCCAACTCACACTTGACCATTTTTTCGTACTTGTTGTTTTCCTTCAGGTTTTGTTATGTAATTGTTTCAAATTTGACGCTAGTATGTTTTACAGTTTTAACGATACAATAAAAATAAAAATATGTTGAATAAAAACGTTTCTTCTATTTAACTTTTTTTTATATATTTGTTAGTAATTCAATCCGCCGTAATAACACACATTCTAAAAAAAACAACCCGCTATATAAGACGTTTAGCTCAATAATGAATTATTCGTATAGGTACTTACATACATTATAACAGTAGGACAAGTTTTGAGTTTTAATAGAAAATAAACCGCATGAAAAGTAACGACACAACCTAACCCAAAACATTTTTTTTTTTACATAATAATGATGGTGTGTGTGTGTGTGTAATGTGTAATAATGTGTGTTAAAAAGTCGACCCGCAGTTCGTTTCACTCTTTCATTCATTATTATTTGATATTATTTTAAAAAACATAGTTAACTTCGTTTCGTTCGCGACACTCGATTATTCACTCACTCACTGACTGAAAATAATATACACTGTAAATAATGCACTGGATTAATTCGATGAATTAGTTTCAGCGCTCATTAAAAAAAATCGAATATTGCTCGCTATTTCATAATTTAGATGCATTCACTGTGCATTTACAGGTCACCTCAACACTTGAATAGGTTATTTTCACGCTCGCCGCACTGCCCGCATAAACCAAAAGGCATTATCTCTAATTCAATAGACAAAGCAGATTCAATTCTTTTCCGTTAGTAATGAGGTTTCTTTTGCTACAGGACTTTTGTCTGAGATACCGCCATTTGTCTAAGCAGTGCAATGAATCAGTAAAAACTGAAGCCCGCACAAAAAGCCTCCATTCTAATTCAGCGATTAGATGCAGTCACAAGGTCGACTAATCAACGTATTTGACCTTCGGAACGACAAAATAAATCAGTATTTAACTAAATTTGCGGATTTATTCGCTTATATTTAGCGATTGTAGAGAGTTTAAAGCTTGTGGCTATAGACAAGATTCAAAAGATGCATTCGACGTACGTCAACGGCATCAAAAATGTATCAGGAGAAGTAGCGCTTACGTCAATTCTATACATTGGAAAATAGTTAACGTTAGCGATATGCATCTTCTGTGAGGCTAGACAAGTAGCTTAACGCTAACGTAAACAATTATCGAAAACTGATAAAATATATGGAAATGGAATTGATGTAGGCGCTCGACGCGACCCTCTGACAGCTTACGTCAATTGGACCATAAACAACGTAAAATGCTCCTTTCATCTTACTTAGTACTTTATTTTAATTATAGTTTAAGCTTTTATTTTATTGTATTTGTATTCTTACAGCCGAATAAATGTTTCTTTCTTCCTTTCTTTAAAAACCTATTTATTTATTATGCTATTTATTTATAATCGGCATTATAACGATTTATTTAATATATATATGGATAACTAGCGTTTTCGCCAGTAATCCAGACAGCATTAACTTAAGGTAGGCATCTTATCATGTACCTCGAGCACAAACATTGTCCTTCTATCAAGTCAAGTAACATTAACGTATCGTCACCGTGAAAACGTATATAGCGAATGGATCAGAGCCATCGTGTTCGTTTTAAGTACTTAAATTTCCTAGCACGCACTTTGAAGTTGTCATTTTGTATCATCTAGACCAAAGGTCCGCAAAATTTCTTGTCTCATAGATCATTGGCAATTGTTTCGGTTTTGGGTGGACCCCCTGCTTACCTAATATTTACGTTACCACATAAAAACTAACCAAAAAATCTTCGGGATTTTTTGCACGGATAACTTTGGAGGTCTAGCCAGCTAAAAATTGAAATTTAGCGCGGAAAAATATTTTTTACAAAGTAAAAAAACTAGACACAGAGAAAATTGAAACATAATTTATATAGATAATATTTGTTTACTTATATATTTCTAAGAAAGTGTTACGTGAGTTAGTAGGTACCTACTATCTGGGTTTGAATATATGGATTATTCTATTTATTAATGGATTTTTTTTTCATTTATTTTATAGCCAAAATTAAAGTCGCGACCTGCTTCAATGGGATCCACTATCGTGGACCCCCATTTTCATCTCATGGACCCCTTGCTGGTCGACGTCGACCCCTGGGGGTCGATAAAGACCGCTTTGGGGATCACTGATCTACATCTACACTTATCATCATTTCACTACATAGTATATATATGTATGTTTAGATCTTTAAAAATACGCAACGGATTTTGATGCGGTGTTTTTTATAGATAGAGTGATTCAAGAGTAAGGTTTTTATATATAATGAGTTCTGGATTATGTACGAGTGTTACAGAAAACTCACATAAACCGAAGCGAAGCGAGGGCGGGTCGCTAGTAACATTATAAAAGAGGAAAGATTTGTATATAGATTAGATATGTATACTAAGATTTGTAGTTGTATGTTTGAAACGAATAAACTCAAAAACCACTGTGAGGCTAGTCAAGTTGCTTAACGCTAACGTAAACGATTTTAGAAGTGACTAGATGTATGAAATTGTCGTAGGCGCTCGACGCGACCGTCTGACAGCTTACGTCAATCCTAGACATTTTGGTAACGATAAAAATGTTTTAAAAAACAAAAAACCTCCTTCAAAAACGCAAAATATTACTTCTTTAAAATTGTAGGCACCTAACCTAATATTATAGGTTAGTCCAACTGATGTCGGCTTTTTGTTGAAAATGTTGTGGTCGCCGACTTCAGTTGGACTAACCTATTAGGTGCCTACAATTTTAAAGAAGTTATTTTTTGCGTTTTTGAAGGAGGTTTTTGTTTTTTAAAACATTTATTGTATTTTATACTTTTTAGTGATCATAATACGCTGTTACGTAGTCCCACTTGTTAGTTGAAATGAAACTTTAAGTTATTTCAAGCGCGCCGCAAGCAACGCCGCGGGAAAGTCATAGTCATATTTCAATAACCTCCTTTTTTGAAGTCGGTTAACAAGTAAATATTCTTCGTTGTAGTCGCTCAACTATCTTAATCGAGATATCTTATCGCCACCCTTGAAATCGGTACCGTTAAGGAGTTCCGGTGGCCATGTGTGGTCTTCATCATCAGTTCCACTTCACCAAATGATACTTTCTGAATGCAAATGCTGGACTTGTTACTAAAAATATTAAAATCGCTATATGCTTGCCTACAATATTTGAGGAGTTCCCTCAATTCCTCACGGATCCTCTCATCAGATTCAGATTTGGTGACAATGGGACCACCTCGAAAGCATACTCTATCAAACAAAAAAAATTTTTGAAATCGGTCGACAATTGACGGAGTAATCGGTGAACATACATAAAAAAAAAACATACAGTGGAACGTATAACCTTTTTTGAAGTCGGTTAACAAACGCCGAATGCATCTAGTCTTGAGCCTCTGAACCGATTTCAAAAATTATGGTACATTATCCCTAGGCTATGTTTTATTTTTCTATGCTCACAAAGTCGCGGGCAACGGCTAGTAAAGTAATAAAAGTGAAGTATACGCAATAGTTATTTATGTGACCGGTGCATAAAGAGATCATACGAGTGTTTTAATGCCTAATTATGCGTACAGTCGCATACATAACTTTATCTATACAATATCTTTACAATATGTGAGAAACCTGTAGTAGTTAGTAGTTACCCTTTATCTTGATGTTCACATTAAAGTATCGGTTCACATTAAGATGCAACTACTTACATCGATAACTGATACTTTAATGACATGTAGTACTTTAATGTTAACATTAAAGTACAACCATATATACAGTTTTCTTATTGTTTCTGAAAATATTATAGGGAAGTTATGACATGGATGTAGATAAAATAATGTAAGGAACATGGGTCTGTTAGGGTTCATGCTATGGATGATTTCGTAAAACACACATTCAAGTTTGTTTGTACGTTGTAGTGCACGTTTTCAAATAGTAAAGGTGATTCAAAAGAGTGATTATGATTGAGATGTTAATTCTCGAGCTACCGAAGAAGGTCAGTTACAAGTGTAACAAAGAGCAAGCTTTAAAACCCTATTACTTATTCTGTGCTGTTGCTAACCAATTTTAAATCGTTACAAATCCTAAATGATCATTCAAAATGAAAAATGATGAAAGAAACCAAAGATCATTTTTAAATGCGTATTCAACGATACCCCGCTTGACATAGTTCGTCAACTTTTATTTTTTATTTTTTACAATATGGCGTCTGGTTGCCGCCATAATGAATTTTGATTACAGGCATATCTCTAGTGACACAAGATTAAGACAAATTGATAGACATAAGAATTATCAAAATCAGTCCACGCGTTTAGTTTCTAGAGCGTCACAAAGGAACAAACATACATACAAACATATATAGACTGATTTACCCATTACCCATCTCCTTCGGCAGTCGGGTGAAAAGCTCAAGACACAAATCTACCGATTGCACCATTTTCCTGCCCAGTTTCCAATTATTTATAGGGATATAGATGCCTCAGGCATTTGCAGTCAGAAGGTATTCGCTTACCAACGTAAAACTCTGTCGCAATGACAATCCACATCCTTAAATTTGAAATGTATGGCGTTTAAATAC
Organism: Acleris literana; assembly: GCA_946894065.1. Taxonomy (NCBI): domain Eukaryota; kingdom Metazoa; phylum Arthropoda; class Insecta; order Lepidoptera; family Tortricidae; genus Acleris; species Acleris literana. The sequence goes on from OX335694.1 coordinate 7,530,523, forward strand.
GTCACCTCATTAAGACAGAGTTCCACGGTGAAACGCTAATAAATCCCCTTGACTTGTAAATTTATAAACACACTCGGTTGACATTCATAGCACATAGCCGCCACCGGTCGGGTTACTTCGCGAAACTTCGATTAGCATTCACTTGCATCTCAAGTATAGACGTGTGAGCGAAATTGTAAGGTAATTTGGCTATTATGATCGAGTTGTTGATGCAAACCGGTATACCAAAATGTCGTGAGTGTTGACAGGAACTGTTCTCCTTTCACCAAATAACCGCCATGCTTAGAGACATTTTAGAGACAATTAACTCTCCTTCCTTCGTTTCTCCTCTTTCCTCTTTAGGGTTCCGTACCCTACGTTGCTATGGATGTGTTTGATATCCACCGATCATATTCATTGGTCCATATAGCATAGCACTGGTGGAAACGCATAGCTTTCACATCCTCGCAGTATAGTTGCATAGCACATCTCTGCTGGAAAGGCACCTTATTCTCTTCACAATAGAATCGTGTATCATTTTGAGCTCTTCGAATATCCTCCTACCTCTGATGTTGACTACACAAACATCATTTTAGGGCGTATATTAATTAGGCTTAAAACTCGTCGACCGATTGACCGTTCGACAACAAGCCGTTTTTAAGATAATAACACCTCGTTCTTAAGGTGAGGGTCGATGGACAAACCGATCGCCCTGGTTACGTCACTCTTGCAACAATTACACTACTCAAGCACCGGGGTTTATGCATGAGCTTGTGGGAGAAAACAATCTCGATAAGATAAGAGGTACACTTACACACATACGTGTACAAATGCACACAGGACAGAGACGGGTAGATTTGAGCCGATGATGGTGGAGCCGCTAGGATAAATGTGAAAAAAAAAGTGTTACATGCAACGTCAAGTTTTATACTTACTTAACTGATACTGAATCTCATACAAGTATGTTTTTGTTTTGAATTATTGTTGGATTGACTTGACGTTTAAGTTAAACTTTTAAATAATTACTGTGTAGAGCTCGTTTAATTTGAAGACGCACCTCACGCACCCTCCACCAGGATGGGCTTTTATGGAAATGGCGCGTTACAACTTAGATCTTATGATATGAGATGCCAAAACCTGCCAAGTTTCAGGCAGTGAACGGGATGGAGATATGTAATAGCTAATAGCATTGTCCCTTTTAAGGTCACAACTTAGCAGATCTAGTTTGGTTTTTAAGTGTGTTTATGTGTAGCTTAGTCTTGTTTCATTAAAATCGGTTGGGCCATTTAAGAAATATCAGCTCTAAGGCCGCATTTACACTTGCAAGTTATTGCTGTAAGTTTTGAGACGCAACTATGGGTAAGAGTGTGTGGCAAATATCTGCATCTCTGTCTTGCATTTAGCTTCGTTTCAAAACTTACATCAATAACTTGCAAGTGTAAATGTGGCCTAAGGAAGGGGTCGCCATTTTATTGGGTGCTTTTTTTTTGGAGTATTTATTGAACAAAGTATTATATGATTAAATCTGCCGTCTTAAGCCAATACGCAGTAACTAAAATAAACCTTCTGTAGTAATATCAACCTTATTAATAACAAAATAGAATTGAATCTGTTTTGGTGGTTGAATATAAGATACTAGAGAAGGAGGGCAGAAATTGCCTGACGTGATATTGTATGAATAAAAGGAATCCTCTTGAACTGGAAATGATGCCCATTATTCTTGTTATGACATTAAAAGTTTATATCATTTTAAAACCACTTAAATGGTAATAAAGACAGTTGTTAATATTAATATAACATCGTTATTTATTAAGGTTACTGTACAAGTATGTCCCAGAACTTGTAAAAATTCTAGTGTATTAAATTATTTAATATCGTTTAATAGTAGTTTATGTGACTGTACATAATGAAGGGCATTAAACACGAGTGTTTTAATGCCTAATTATGTACAGTTACATACACTACTTTATCTACCCACATATCTTAAGCCTCCATGATGCATATTAAATTTTAACCGGTAATGGCGGTAATGAAAAGATTGAAAAGCTTTCTGGCAGCTGTCATAGTTTTTTTTTAAATTCAGATCAAACTAGAGTCGGCTCCACCTTTCATATCGTTCGATATCTTACTTACGTGCGACATTTGTCAAATTTGTATGCACATAGACAATTCATTTCGAACTAAACGTCATCTCGACTGATATTAGAATAGAAGTCAAGTCAAATTTCTTTGTTTTTCAGAGATTTTCGAAATTTGAATGTCATAAGAACATCGAAATTGATGTTCTTATGAATCCATAAGCTTACTGCCGCAGATAAAAAATTGGCTCTAACAACAGAGTTGATTATTATGCTGGTCATAATTTGCGGTTTCTGAACACATCATAGAGGGTTTATGATATGAGTGGAGATAAATTTATTTTTAGGTTCCTTAAGTTCAAATATATAGATCACAAATTTAAAAATAATATAAAATTAAATAAGAGGTAAAATTACACACAGACAGTACAGTAGAAACAAACACAGCACGGCTAGCACAAATTGCCCGTGACTTATTTGTCGCTCGGATCTCTCTTCCTATCTAGTCAGTAACGATAGAGACGCACTGAGCGACAAGCGAGAAAATACAACTTGTGCTACCCGTGCAGGCCAGGGACGGTAGAATAGAGCCGATGGTGGAGCCGCTGGGATATATTTGTGGCGTTATCTATGAAAAGGGACCTTATTGTCGACGGCGCTTACGCCGCACTGCGTCACGCGACGTTGTATTTATATCGGAGCATCTTTAATAATGGCGGAAGCGCGACCGACAATAAGGTCCCTTTTCATCAGTGATCGGAATAGGTAGAGTATATTTACCTGATGTTTGCAAAAGGACATAATATAGAGTGGTTACAACCGGTTGAAATATTAATTTATTTTTATTGAATTCCGGATTTCCGGTATTTTTCTTGTACTAGTAAATGTAGTAGCAAGGAAGTCTCCGGTTTATGTCTCCTTTCTACGAAGTTTACGTAAATACATAATACTTCACCTATTAATAAGACATATAGGAAATGAGTTACAGGCCCCTTTTATCTCAAACTATCATAAAATATCCCATACCGTGAGTAAATATCACGTATATTTAGCATTAAAAATACCGGAAATCCGGAATTCAATAAAAATAAATGAATATTTCATCCGGTTGTAACCACTCTATATTATGTCCTTTTGCGAACTTTAGGTAAATATACTTTACCTATTCCGATCACTGCTTTTCATAGATAACATCACATTTATTTAATACCGTTTAGATTTACTGTTTTGGCTGTAGTGTGCGTGTCTATACGCGTTACAACTACGAGTATGGCAAACCCACTTCCGTTACGTAAAACAGCTGTAAAAAGTTATTTCCCTCTCACAGTGTAAAATTGCATTTAATTTTTAAAAGAAGATAAGGTATCTGTTGTACTCCGACCAAAATTTTAATGTTACAATCACAGTAATAATATTATGATAGCTCGTTGTCGAGCGTAATTAATATTTTATGATAAGTGACGTATAGATAACTTCAATTAAAAAACAATTTGCACGTTTACAGTCACTTCTATCTCTGGGATACTATGAGACTATGTCATAATGACCTAATACCGAACTTACCAATCTTACCATAATAATATTATAAATGTGAATGTAACTTTTTCTATCTGTTTATTACGCTTTCACTGCTAAACTGCTCTGCTGAAAAAAACATGGTTAGTTTATTTCTTTTCACGGCTAACATAAACTTACGAGGTGAAAAGCTCCTTTCGCAATCCACGGATGTTAATGGAGCAAACTTAAGTAGATTAATACCTATATAATATTAATAGCCACTCCTCACGTCTTTATATTATTTGTTTATTACTGTCCTGCAAAGGATCAAGATTCAAGTTCAGGTAAGAAATCAATTAATGTTATTTAATTTGATTACTTACAATCTTTGGAGTCATGTCCACATTATTAGAAAAGTACAAATGGTGGACTTAATGCCTTAAGGGATTCTGTACCAGTCAACCAACTGGCCAAACAGAAACAAGTCAAAGATACGTGCTTACTTTAAGAATTATCGCGTAATGACGCCCATTTTTCCGAGCTCTGCTTATAATTTAAAAAACCGGGCATGTACATTTCTGACCATGCTCAAATATGTTTTGATATGTTTTCAAATATGTTTGTTGATGAATCTTAGTTGTTTTCCAATTATGTATTTATTTATTTGTTTTTTTTTGTGACGTATCATAACCTCGTTGTTAGGGTCTTATGGCAAGATATCTAACAATGATCTAACAGTTTTCAATCGTGCAGTTTCATGAGTAATTGACCGCAATGCGTTTTCTTATCTTATCTGTGGCGTAGGCTTGGTTTATAAGATCTGTATCATAGTATTGACACGACATTAATGAGTTATGACGCTTACAAATTCCTAAATGACGTAATTTCTAATTCGTACGTTTCAGCCGCTCATTCCCGAAATACCAGTATTTTAAAATACCAGATTCTCAATATATCGGAATCCCAAAACTAAACATTCAAATTACGATATTGTTTATTATCTTCACCCAATATTTCGAATCTGGTTATTTGAGTATCTGGTAAAAAGAGTAATTTTGTATTTTGAAATGCTGGTATTTTGGGAATGAGCGGTTTCAGCTATTATCTCAGTTTTGTGCGACATCATGACTAATCTAATGTAATTTAGGTAATCTTTTTAGGGTTCCGTACCTGGAGATCAACGAGATCCTATTAATATGCCTGCGCGCTGTCCATCATCCGTTCGTCCGTCCAAATTTAAAAGAGATGTATCTTTTGAACCGTAATATATAGCGGGTTTTATTTCAGAACATGTGTTGTTAAGACGAAGTTTAATTATAGTAAAAACCTGCGGAAAACAACAAATAGGTACTTAATAAAAAAAATACAAGTGTTAGTTGGGTTTGCGATGATTCTATTCGAAATAGAATTCAAATTGGAATATCATAATACCTACTATGCGGCGGTACGGGACCGGGCTAAAAACTATTTTTGTACCAAATTTTACATCGATTGCTTGTGGCGTTGAAATAATATAAACTAAGAATTTAGATTAGGTACGTCTGTAAATATAAAACCTAATTTGATTGTATCCCTAAATGAACCTGAGGATCATGTAATCAAGAATATGTGTATAGAAGTCTAAAACTAGGGCAGTGGTTTATAAAATTAGCTTCGACATGATAGTAAGCAGAGCCGACCAACAAGCCAACACTTTATGTGTTAAAACCTCCAGCGAACACTAATTCGGCAGAGTAGCGGTTAAAAGAACTATTTACATTCGGATTGTGGGTTCGAGGGGTCTATATTACTTCGCATAATATTTTTTTCTCTGAAATTGATACACTATTTTTTTAAATACCTACTAACCTAACCTAATGATGAATATTTAAATGATTTAAAAAATGTAATTGTTTCATCAAAAAACAGTTATACGAAATGATCATTAGGAACTATAATATTATGCCAAGCATCCTCGGCGTTCGAGTTCTGCTACAAAGCGTTCAACTAACATTTATCAATAACGTGTAGGAAATGCACATTCCATTCTCATCTTACAAGAATATAGTTTTGACGATTCTTTGTCATACTTTATAATTTCACAAATCTGCATTCATAGATTACATTTGCAAATAGTAAGTATTCATAGCCTGTCAGACATGCAAATCATGAAGTGAACAAGATCAAAAGAGGTATATCATACGGTTTTAGTAACCGGATAGTAAATTTACTTTGAATCAATATTGCAAGTTTTGAACTAAACAACTGACAAAACCAACAAACAAAGATAAATAAATAATTAAATCGATTTGTCGCTGCCTTGAAAATAAAAATACCTTACAAGCATATAACATATCCAAGTATTAGAAGAATTATTTACGAATATCCACGGATGAAATTTATGTATAAAACGAATGCTAAGTTTAATTTGTTTAGCAGACAATAACTCACGTTATTTGCCTTGTTGCAATAATTGGGATGCGGCGACCGGTCACGGACATAGTTTTATTGCATTTTTAACCGTTCCTTGTATTATTTGATTTATTTTGGCCTTTACTAACCAGTCTCACCAAACTCTGTTGTTATTTTCCTTTTATCTTAGAAACGCTAACGTTTTTTGTGTTCGGCTATTATGTTGACGACTTAGTATTTACTAGCGAAACGCCCTCGCTTCGCTTCGATTCATGTGAGTTTTCTGTAAAACCCGTGCATAAACCAGAACTTATTATGCTTAAAAACCTTCATGAATATGAATCACTCTATCTTTTGAAAAAGTTGCCTAGTTTTAAAGATCTAAGCGTACAGACGGCGAGAAACGACTTTCTTTTGTACTGTGTAGAGATTTTATAAATTGTAATAAAACAAACTATATTAATAAACTGACACTTTTTACTTCTGAAGTTCTCGAGAACTAGCAGCTAGCAAATTTATTCTCTCGCTTGTCGATCATAGCGTCTCTATCGTTACATACTAGTCAAAAAGAGATATGTGGATAGACAAGTCGCGAATAACTTGTGCTAGCCGTCCGCTAGTTGCATTGCATGCAGTGCGATACCTAGCCTGCGTCCAGGGGTATTTTTCTTGTAACTCACTAGACTAATAATAACATTACATTGCGGTACATTTTATTAGATTTTTGTATTGAGTGAACTAATATTATTAGTCCAGTTAGGTCAACAAGTATCCTAGTTTAGGAGGAAAACGTTGATGGTTGTTTAGTGAAAGTTATTTCTAGATTTTAGGGGTCAACGACAGAGTTAAGTAATCTGGCTGGTACGAGTAAGAAGAGGTGGTACACGGTAAGACAAAACAAAACACAATAAATACATTTTTGTCTACGTATTTAAAATCTTGTTATTAATTACATAATATAAAAGGCACAATTGTATTCCTTTTTTTTTACTGCGTTGAAGGCTAAAACGGGCGCTAAATAATAATAAAACCGATGTATGCGACTAGCCCAAAACCGGTCGTCGTGGAGATCCTGGGGGAAGGCCTATGTCCAGCAGTGGACGTCTTTCGGCTGATATGATGATGATGATACTAAAAAAAGGAATGTAGAGCTAATTAATTGATACAACAGAAACCTGCAAATTATTATATTGGAAGATTTGAAAGAACATTTGAAAGAAATTGCCTTAAATATCTTAGGGGTGCACTAAGAAGCGATTTTAGGAAATTCACCCGCTAAGCGGTTAAAATAGAGGGGTAGCGGGAAACTAATTCTACTATACTCGAAAATCTAATTAAAGACCAAAATCCTAACCTCAACTGCGCACATTCGCTGTTATTACTGCATTTTGGTTTAAGTGTAGGTTAATCAATAACACTTGCCCTAATATTGCTGGTTACACGAGTTCTCATTCATATTTTTATGAAATAATGTTAAAATAACGAAATAATCAAGATGGGAACTGTCACATTTTGGTCATTAATTAGATTTTGAAGTATAGTCCTCTAGTTGAAAATATTTTTCGAGTATCAAAAGTAGTTTATATTACTCTCCGACTATTTTACTATTTTCTCCAAAAAACTAATTATCGCCCCATTTTGACACGAAGGAACGAACACTTTTGCATTTATGGTGTTAATTCGAATTACCACGATCGTTATTTTTTATAAACAATGGCCATTTTTAATGTTTGTTAGCTGTTAAATATAAATTGTAAATGTAAATGAAGAGATAATTGCGTTTCAAGGCAATGATAATAATATGATAACTTCAGTAATTTATTTGTCACGACTTTCGTTCCGAACATAATACTACGTCATTTGAAACGTAGATTCGAATGACGTACAAAGAAAACTAGGCCTTTATTTGAGGAAGATATACTACTATATTGTATATAGTCACGATAAAAAAAGGTTCGTCACTTTTCGACTCTATTTCAACGCTCTTAAGGTCCAAGAGTGACGAACTTTTTCTTACCGTGACTGTACACTAGCGACCCGCCCTCGCTCCACTTCGATTTATGTAAGTTTTCTTTAACACTCACATATAAACCTTCCTCTTGAATCACTCTATCTATTGTTGAAAACTGCGTTAAAATCCCTTGCAAAGTTGAAAAGTTCTACGCGTACAGACGCGGGAAGCGACTTTGTTTTATAATGTAAAGAAGAGTTTGTGTATTTCATTAAAGATCCACGTTACTAATCACTCGTTAGAACCAAGAACTACATCAAACTGACGGCAAAACATTAAAATTGCAATATTGACCAACCCAAACCTAAGGATTTATTTAATTAGAAAAACCGCCTTCAAAAAGCAAAAAATAACTTTTATTAAAATGATAGGTAATAGGTTAGTCCAACTGAAGTCGGCTTTTGGTTGAAAATATTGTGAGTCGCCGACTTCAGTTGGACTAACCTATTACCTATCATTTTAATAAAAGTTATTTTTTGCTTTTTGAAGGCGGTGTTTAGTTTTATTTTACACTTTTTAGTGATATATGAAACAATAAGACATTTCAAGCTCGCCGCAAGGAACGCCGCGGAAAAATCATAGTCATTTTTAAACAATTTAATTTAATTTTCTTCCTTGTAGTCGCTCAACTATCTTAATCGAGATATCTTATCGCCACCCTTGAGGAGTTCCGGTGGCCATCTGTGGTCTTCATCATCAGTTCCGCTTCAGCAAATTATACTTTCTGAATGCAAATGCTAGATTTGTCACTAAAAATACTAAAATCGCTATATGTTTGCCTACAATATTTGAGGCGTCCTCTCAATTCCTCACTGATCCCTTCATCAGATCCTAGTTTCCTTATCATGGTACCACCCTTGGGATATCTCCTATCTAACAAAAAAAGAATCACCAAGATCGGTTCATAAACGACGAAGTTATCCGCGAACACACATAAAAAAAAATATACGGTCGAATTGAGAAACTCCTCCATTTTTAAAGCCGTTTAAAAACTAAAATGGTCGAATAAGTGTTTAATTCACGATGTAGTTCTACTCGTCTACAACTTATGGACATGGAGAATAACTTTATCCAAAAACGTATAGTAAATCTATGTCACTACCAACTAGGCTTACGCGTTCTACATGCTACTTAGTTAAAAACCGTCACTTTCTGGGACCATTTTCTCGAAACTCACCTTTCCTTTTATGTTATGTAATTAATAACAAGATTTTAAATCATCATCATCATCATGTAAGGCGAAAGACGTCCACTGCTGGACATAGGCCTCCCCCAAGGCTCTCCACTCAGACCGGTCAGACTCAAATTTTAAATACGTAGACATAAATGTATTTATTGTGTTTTGTTTTGTCTTACCCTGTTTATTTAATGTCCAAAAAGTACGACGTACCACTCGTACCAGCCAGATTACTTAACTCTGTCGTTGACCGCTAAAATCTAGAAATAACTTTCACTAAACAACCATCAACGTTTTCCTCCTAAACTAGGATACTTGTTGACCTACCACACACCAGAACTATTACCGTTAATGTTAACTACTAGTACTTGAAAAACATTACAAACATAAAGTTACAACAACGTCCAATTTAATACACACTTACAACGATACGTTTGAATTGCAGCATTCATCTGCCAAAGGCGTTAAAACGACAAAATACTGTGTGCAGCTAATTATTGTACCAAAAATCAATGTAGGCCAAACACAAATCACACTCAGAGATACTAGCCGATGTACCAGCCCAAAGGCACCCACCCACCATATAACGTTGTCACAGTGACATTATAAAACAATTTGGTTGACACTTCTTACGACGTAAATCATAACTTCACTGTGATACAGTTCTATGGTAGGTCACGGTTCTATTGGGCTAATAGTATTTACAGGTAAGAAGTGTACGAGGCCTGGCTGTACTATTTTCCTCGACCATAATCGCTTTAATCTCAAAAGAACCTGATTTTAACCAAAAAAATTACATGACTTAAATCCACGCAAAAAGCACCTTTATGGGACTAAGCAGAGCATCAAAAACTGGTAAATCTTGACCTGGTGTCCATGACTAACTTGATGAGAATTACCTGGTTCTAAGATGTTGTAATCAACATCCTTATGGAAATGTTTTGAAACAACTAACATAATGCGGTCGGCCAAGAAAGTGGTCTACCAGTTATGACAAAAGTTTCTGTGAGATCTAATTATCGCTAAGGTTGACATTTGTCACTGCCATAATATTATTGCAAGAGAAAATCGAACTTGTTATATTATGACGTGCAATTGAACTTCAAACGTAAGGTGGTAGACCACATTTATGGCCGAAGGAAGTATTCGGGCCGTAGCCAAAATGCAAACCCTACTAACGTTTGTTTCTTCTATCGCTCAAAATGTATGGGTGAACATTCTCGTGCATTACGAAAACCCACGTGGTCAACTGTCATCTCATACATTTTGAGCGATAGGAAAGAAAAACGTTACTAACTAGTATCATCTTGCATCTTGTAGGTGCATCGTGGCTAGGGTTGCCGCGATAAGGCAAATGGCAGTGTATGAGATAAAGCTTCTGTAGCAAGTAGAACCTTATTGCTAGCGGTAAAGGATTGAATCTGCTTTGGCTATTGACTTTGAGATACCGCCTTTTGGCTTATGAGGGCAGAGGGGTGCTGGTTGTTCGGGACTAGGTTAATTTGTGTAAAATTGTTTTCTGTACTTGTAGAGTCACCCAATAAAAATGTGGAGCGTACTTAGAACTTTGTCTATATAGGTCTTTCAAAAATATTGCGGGTTTGTGAAAACTATTTTTCGATTAATGGATCCGTTTATGAAATATTAAGTTTTAAAGCGCAAATTTTTGTTAAAGTCAAGTGTCCCCCCCCCCCCTACAGCCAAAACTACAAATAAGTACTAAAAATCTGAAAAATGTCTTCAATTAAAGCTCATAAATATAATGAATTTAACAGAAAAACTATCACGACTAAGTAGACTTTAATGGTTCCTAAGATGCGGCTTAAGTGTTTATACTTACCTACTAAAATGATATAAGACAGCACCAAAGAACTTTTTCACAACACTGCTCAGAAATATGGCCATAGATGGTCTTGTTTGGGGTCACAAAACGTCACTTATAAGAACAAACCAAGAATGTTTTTTTCGGCGTGTTTGCTGATTGGTCGAGAACATTGTTGTCCAACTTTAAGAACCAATGAAAATCAATCAACAATTTTTTGTGTCATAGCTCCTTAAAATGAAAAATTGAAATCGACCAATCAGAACACACCATTTTGTGTCGTAAAATATTAAAAAGATACACAGACTAAAAACTATGTCACTGTTTTTTTTTTAAATGTAATTCAAACTTGGCCCCTAATCTCGAACCACTATTAGAGATGAAATTAAATACATGGGAGATATGGCGAAACAAATACAATTTTATATGGAGTTGACATCTTCATCTCGCATGTTAGTTTATTAATCTCGAGTGCCACGAGAATAGGGGTCCAGATTAAAAAAAAGTTATCTATGGTAAAATTGGCGGTGAATTCACATTTAACATGAATTAAAATTTGAGTTTTAAATATAAATTTTAATTTTATTTCCTCTCAGTAGTTGTGAAAAGCACTATATCTGCCTCGGTAGAAAGTGCAATTTATGGACTCGTGCACTAGAGGGCCTCAACTACGTTTCGGCCCTCTATATGACTCGTCCAAAAATCGCGTACTTTCTATCCTCTGCAACAATGTACTATAAATAGAGAATTAGTTCATACTTGTTGTTTTTTTTAGTTAGTTTTTGTGAATAACGGCTTCGGAACCCTACACTGAGCATGGTCAAACATGCTCTTGCCCGGTTTTTTTTTTATAATCATTAAAATAAACCCAAATAAAACAAAAAACAAACGATTTTACGTTTTTATGCGTTATGATACGGGAACACCTTAAAATCCCGAATTACTTTTTTCCGAATATTCATTTGTCCGAATTTAATTTTTTCCGAAAGCTATGTTACGCTGGAGCTATTTTAGATTAAACGCATAATTTAATTGTCATACGTAGGTTAGGTTAGGTTTTATTTATAAGCGATAACAACAAGTTAAGTCTTCCATCAAAAAATTGCGTTAGGAATTAGGAAAATTCGGAATTTTGATCAATTCAGAATTATGACTCTTCGGAATTATGTAGTGTACCCGTTATTATACATTATGCGTAATAAACATTATGGATTCCGAAATACACCCTCGTCAATTACGTATTAAAAAAATTGATATAATCGTAGCCATTAAAACAACGGTACTTAGATCCGTTTTTTTATTGCTTCTCTTATCTTGATACAATTCTCTACTGAAACTGTAAAGAATGTTAAATACGACCAACACAATTTGACCTCCGATTTAAAGTAATCGCTTAGTTTTAAGAGGTCACAATATTATGGTTGAACGGTAAATTCGACATCTTTTTATATTTGTTTGTTAATAATTCGCGTCTTAATCGCTAAACCGGCTTGTTTACGCCGAACTGCACTTGGATATTAATACATGCTAATTTAAATCTTAGTACCTGAGCTTAAAGTTAATTGTTTGATTGGTGTTTTTAATGACAGGCTAACGGATTGGCACTAAACCGTTAATATTAAGCACTTCTTTACATAAGTTTGACGACGCGCTGGCCTAGTTGGTAGTGACCCTGCCTACGAAGCTACCGGTCCTGGGTTCAAATCCCGGTAAGGGCAGATATTTGTGTGATGAGCACGAATATTTGTTTCTGAGTCATGGATGTTTTCTTTGTATTTAAGTATATATTTGTCTATATAAGTATTTATATCGTTGTCTAGTACCCATAGTACAAGCCTAGAGCTTAGTTTGGGGCTAGGTCAATTGGTGTGACATTGTTTCCTGATATTTATTTATTATTTATTTATTTATAAGTACAAAACATAAAACCAAGTCGCTCCCTCTTTCTTCTAAGTTACGCAACTTTACTATGCAATCTTTTAAACTACGCAACCGATTTTAATGCAGTTTTTCAGCCATGGATAGAGTGATTCAAGAGGAAGATTTTTATGCACCACAATAAATTCTGGGTCGACAGTATTTAATAGTTTGTTTTTATAACTTTAATGGTTAATATGTCGGTTTAAGTAACGAACCAAGCGTAATGAGTTTTAATCACTAAAAAGGGTTGATTTTGCATTTGTATACGTAGGGGTATTTTTTTCTTCTATCGCATAGATCCTCAAAGTGGTACCGGTATACTACATAATTCCGAAGAGTCATAATTCGGAATTGATCAAAATTCCGAATTTTCACAATTCCGAACGCAATTCTGGTGATAAAAGACTTAACTTTTTGCTATCGCTTATAAATCAAACCTAACCTAACCTGCGTATGACAATTAAATTATGCATTTAATCTAAAATAGCTCCAGCGTAACATAGCTTTCGGAAAAATGATAATTCGGACAAACTAATATTCGGAAAAAAGTAATTCGGAATTTTAACGTGTTCCGGGTCCCTACCGCCTCCCTGTGGGCGCAAAGGGAATTCAAGGGGGGCGGTTAATCTCTCAGAAAAAAAGGCGTACTGAAGGTAAAAATACGCATAAAACATCCGTCACGTTCTGACAAGTAAGTGCGAGAGTGACGGACGCTTTATCTATATTTATCCATAGCGATAAACGCAGCCATAATAGCACATTTAAACAGCTTGTCCAAAGGCTCCACGCTCTTGGCCGATTTGATAAGAATGACGGGACCTACTGATTATAAATAACGTTTTTTTTTACTAACTACTAGGTGCAATAACTGTACCTTACTACTTGTATATAAATGCTTTTATGTTCTTTCATTTTTACTTTTTAAACGAATTCAAAAAAGGAAAAGGTTCTATGGCTCACTGTACTTTTTTTTTTATCGATTCAAATGTTCGATTATATTTGTTGTGTTGTAAAGTGTGTTTTTGTCGCAAATAAATGTTGTGAGTTTGAGTTTGTTTAAGTTTAACTATTGTATTTCAAATATAACGCAACTTGAAAATAAATGGCGTATGTATTTACACTTTATGTTGCGAAAGTTCTGATTTTAAATGCCACAACAACTTATCGCGAGTTACGACACTTTTGTATTTAAAGAAATGTGTATACGCGCACCCGATTCGAAAAGTTATTTGTTTAAAATGTCTTTGATGTTATAGGTATTTACTCCAGTAACTTTAGTCAACATGTGTGTGCGTCAAATCCGGTAGTTATGATTTTTTGCTGACTTGTTATAATGAATAATCCAAGTTTGTGAAGTATTATATCAACGGATCATTATATCCAAAGATTTATTGTTTTTCTTTTAAATGGCTCCAAACTTGGGTCACGGCTAAACCACCGCCATTTTGGGACGGCAGAAACCCATTACTCAACGAGTTTCTAGAACAAGTCCATTTTACCTAATACGACACTTGCCAAATACAATGTTAGAATTCGATCGGTTTGCTTTGGCAAGCTATTTGGACCTAAAGTCCATTCCACTTTTATCTGTCTATTTTAGTAAACAGTTTAACCTCAAAATGTATCTTTTTGACATACCTATTATTATCGAGAGATCTGTCCCTCGATAATAATATGGCGGAAAGCGACTTTGTTTTGTTTTATACTATCCCGTCGGTACATATTCAGCTGCGGAGACACATATACACAAACACACACGCACATTCACGTGCATACATACACATATACACAGACACACACACAGCACCATTTGGCGCGTGCGCTTATCTTATCACTCTGTAATATTAGTTAAATCCTTGCCTTTGAAATTTATATTGTACTAGCGACCCGCCCTCGCTTAGCTTCGGTTTATGCCAGTTTTCTGTAACACTCGTACTTAAACCAGAATTTATTATACATATAAACCTTCCTCTTGAATCACTCTATCTATTGCTGAAAACCGCATTTAAATCCGTTGAGTAGTTTGAAAGATCTGAGCGAACATACAGCGGGAGCGACTTCATTTTTTTACTACTATGTAAAGATAATTGTGGCGCTATGAAAAAGGACCTTATTGTCGATGGCGCTTACGCCGCACTGCGTCACGCGACGTTGTATTTATATCGGAGCATCGTTAATAATGGCGGAAGCGCCATCGACAATAAGGTCCCTTTTCATGGATAACGCCACAACTAATTAATTAATATGTTTCACATATTGCACTCCAGGGTCCCAAGATATAGGCTCAGACTAGTTTGGGATGCGCCAGATGTCTTTTTATATATAGGTACTCGCCGCGTTGTTGCTAAGCAAATAAAGTTCTTTTTTTACTATGTATTTATTGTGTTGTTATTTATTAATTTATTGGAAAACAAACAGCTTAAATATTACAAAAAAAAAATGGTTAATACATGAGCTAAAAGAGTTTTCACTACAAGATAGCACAATATAAACTCATAACCTTATAATAACATTTATGAACGGAAGGAGTTATAAGACAAAAACAAAATAAGACAAAACACTAATAAGAATAACTAGCTACAATTTTCTGTTTTAACTGTTTCCACTTCGGAAATAAATTGCGCAACGCGGTCAATGTGCGAGCATTTGATGTTGTAGGTTGAGCATGCTCTGACGAGATAGGAAAAATTGTGTTGTGTTATATTGTGAAAAATGATTTTCTATCACACTGTTTAACGACAATGTCAATCGGCAAGCACTTATGTCATTAGTGTTATCAGCTGTTCCATTGAATCATTAACGGCATGTGTCATTGCTTGGACTGCTCATTCCGGTCAGCAATTAATAGGTTATTTGTTAGTCTGTTGAAACACACTGTTACAGAATAAGAGCCTGAATTTTTATATTAAACAGGTTCGCACTTGGCCCTAGTGGAAACCAAAGAGTCGATCTGTAGCGATCAAAACGTCCCTTCCACTCTTCGTTCATGACCAAATCGTGAAAAAGAGACAGAACAAACCTAGATCTAAGCCTGGTATTCCAATTTGTTATAGCCCATTTTGCTTCTATATCTTATTTACCTTGGCCTCGTGTGGTTGCTGAGTTAGAATAGTGCCACTCCATGTCTTCCTGTGGATGTCGTAAGAGACGACTAAGGGAATAAAGGCTTGTAGTACTGTTAGGCGATGGGCTTGCAACCTGTCACTAATACGCTGGTAAACATCTTAGCCTAATTGTGCAAATTGTGGTTATAGAATTATCAACAAGTTTTTAGAGATGTTTGTAATTCTGTAGCTCTGCCTACCCCACTCTGGGAACGAAGGCGTGAGATTATGTATGTATGTATGTATCTTATTTACATACTACCAAAACCTTTGCTTCGGTGTTTTTCAAAAGTAGTATTAATAGGTGCCTTTACGGATTTTGAGTAAGCTAGCTGAAAAAGCTGCTATATATAAACGGCAATACTAATTTCAATACAAACTTCTTTCAGTTAACAACTCGATAACCTAAATTTCAAAATGATTATTAAAACAAAAACAAGTATTCGAGTGACATGGCAGATTGATTTCATAAACGCACCGAGACAATTATCGGATCGGTCCGCAAGGCCGGCGCGCGCGCAGTTACTTCGGCGAAAGCGCAAGGCTGCGCAAGCGCATGCGACCCGTACGCGACACATGCTACACGTTGAGTGATATACTCTTACTATACTGCCCTTCTAAATAAAAAGGGCGTAAACGCAATTTGATAGTCAAAGCAAATTTAAGCCCCTATGTTAAGAAATAAGGTCAATAATAAAAACGCTGTTCTATGCGGCATATACGCCTTTTTGTCTAAGGAGGGCAGTATACTAGTGGTATACTGTGGTATAGTGTTGTGGGGCCATCTGTTGAGTTCGGCGGATTATCGATGTAGAGTTGACAACGCGATTTTTTGCTGGAATTCGCCGAATACTGCAAATCTAGCCTCAGCATTAATCATTTAATCATATATTTATTAGTTATTACCTTTCATTTATATGGATGATTTGGGCGTATAGTTTTATTTTTCTCACAACGCTCAATCCGCAACAGAATCAGAAATTCTGTACCTGAGTTCAAAGTTACTAGGTAGGTAGGTACCCGTAATTTCGCTGCAAAACTTTTTTTTTTCTCAAATCCAATTAGGATGAGACACCTATGAGGGAGAGGTAAACTCCCGCAAAAAAAATATGTTTCTGTTGTCGTGTTGTATTTTCCTTTCGACGATAACAGATATAGTTAAAAGGAAAAAAACAATACTATCCACCATGAAAATTGCATTTTCTGACAAGCGGAAAACGTAAATTACCATGGTTACACAGTGGCCTACAAAGCGATTTATGAACCTTATTGTATTGTAATAAGGTTTAAAAAGAGATACATCTCTAACCTACCTATCATAGAAACAGTTGCATTTACCCCATCAAGCCTTGCATTCATGCCACTTCAAGCAGACAATAAAGGGCGACCTACATAAAGGGCCCATTGAATTATACAATTTGGATCCACTGGATCCAAACCCTTTTGTATTATGGATCCGGACGAAAACACACATTGATTCCATGGTTGTTCCATGGGAAACTTTCATAATTAGAAGGCACAATGGCGGGAAATTAGATGCACTGTCATTTTTGTAAACATGGTGACGGTTAACTTTTTTGTCTAATGATACGTTTTTAATGTGTATGTGAATTTGGAGGTATTTTTGATGCATTGAGCTGCAGAAGTCTAACAGTACATAAACAGGTACCCCTTACTTTAGTCATTGTAAATGCATCGTAGCTAAATATTAATACAAAGTGACCTAACCTAACACCGGCGTACGAATAGGTACAGTAAACTGCAAAAATATGTATCGAAAGAATCCTCACATGAATATTCTTATTACACTGGAATAAGGTGCATTGTGGCATATTTTTGAGATGTTGCGTTCTCCTATATTTTTACACTTACTTGACTGTACACGTTAAAAAACAAACAACAAACCAACTTCATCATCAGCTAGAATTTAAGCCTTTTCAAAAGGAGCGTCACTTAAATATTGACAATAACGTTTACAAGCTTCTTATAAGTATTTAACAAGCTTTGTATGTACATATTAA
The DNA here is from genome assembly GCA_946894065.1 of Acleris literana. Classification (NCBI taxonomy): domain Eukaryota; kingdom Metazoa; phylum Arthropoda; class Insecta; order Lepidoptera; family Tortricidae; genus Acleris; species Acleris literana. Next base: position 7,548,523 of record OX335694.1, read on the forward strand.
TGTATTTTCGCGTCAAATCTTGCAAGGAAGATTTAAATCACTTCCCGGGGACCTATTTAGCCGAAATTTGGTCAACTCAACTCACTTAACTTCGATGACAATACAATAATATGGCACCATCGAGCTGGTCTGATGGAGTCGGATGGCGACAGCATCTACGCTATACTCAACGTAGACACAACGTGTTGGGACTCATTTGATTGATCTTGATAAGCAGATAATGACTTTGCAAAAAAACTACAGTTGGCAACAGAAACTTGTCCCAAAAATGATTTCTTTAACAGAATATTTTAAGTGTCGGACCGTCTTGCGTCAAAGGTTCTCCTGCGGGACATTCCCAGAACCGATTCATTGGACTTTCCTGTTCCAAACCGGTCGAGGCGCCACGCCGCTAGGTTGAGGTAGGCACTCGTAAACATGTATTTTAATTAATTTGCCGGTTTCCCATGCCGTATTTCCCTACGATCATATGTCATGTGCTCTACTATATATTCTAGGTTGAATTTCAATTGAATTCAATTTAGAATCATTCAGTGTAGCTTGTTTAATGGTTTTAAACAACGTTCTTTTAATCGGTGTTTAAAAAAAAACACCCTACTACTTTTTATATTATAAATGCGACAGTTTGTGTGTGTTCGTTTAGTTTGTTACTCCTTAGCACTGCAACTTGTGTGTGTTGGATTAACAAATTGGCTACTTCATCCCGGAAAATTTAATAGTTCCCGAGGGAATAGCGATAATCGAAATCAACGCGGATGAAGTCGCGGGCAGCTTAAACCGCTATGTATTTATAAGGTACGTTGTAAAAGTAATAATTTATAAAGTTTTCAACCTAAAAAAATACACTGGGTCAAATAATTAACGTGCAATCAACTATAATGTAAAAAATAATTAAACATTAATTTTAAAATAAACTACGCAAGTACGAGCCGGGATAACAGGGCCTTAATAAAGCTTTTCATAACAGCCGAACAAGGTTCCATGGTCTCCACTGCAAGCGCCACAAATTCGTAATCATTTAATAATGACGAATATTTAATGCGGCGCTTGATTTGGGCCTGCTACGCTAACTAACGTTTCTATTCGATTCGTTTTTAAACCAATCGCGTCACTGGTAGACCACGTGACTTTTCGTATCACGTCATCTTCCAGTGACGCGATTGGTTTAAAAACGAATCGAATAGAAACGTTAGTTCGCGTAGTGCATCTTGTCTGAGCCCTCTGATCAGCTGCTGCACCGGCCCGATTACGGATTGACTGGACGTGCAGTTGAGTTCTGTAAATATTATGCCGAATACAATATTGATAGATTGTTTATTATATGTAGGAACAGCTTAACATATTCGTACAAAAAAAAAATTGCGTCAAAAAATCCTAAGCGAATGAGTAACCGTACAATAATATAACGTAGTTCTTACTTAATTAAACAAAGTTTGCTCAGTAATTGTTATGCGAGTGTAAAGTTCCTCTGTCATTTCTGCGAATTCGACAGAGATGCCGATGACGCGTCATTCTCGACGCAAGTGTAAAATGACGCTGGTCGGGCGTTTGTTTAACTGATTTTAATCACTTTCGCTGTAAGGAATCTTTTGTTGGATAACCCACTCTATTCTGTAAATGAGTATATGGAACTTGGCTTGTAAATAAGATTGACTTTTTTTTAATTTTTTAATTTACTTTGTATTTGTGTTGACTTTTACTTAATTCTATATTTCTGACGACCTCAATGTAACTGCATATAATTTGACATGTCATGTAATTTATACTGTGTTAAATTGAGTAAAAAAAAACGCGATGATAACTCAAGAGTTTAACCCAGGGCAATAAAGAAACCAGCTTTTCCCACTTGAGCTGGTGTAATTTCATGAAATAATGCTGCTTTTTCCTGGCTGGGTCTTAACTTCTTTAGCTGTCTCAGTGCGAATTATGTAGATCAAGGGTGAAAGAAGGACTGACCAACAAACACACTTTTCATTACAATATTAGTAAGGATTAAGAAAACAAAATCTTTAAATTTTAATTACACCAGTAAAACTACACTACTTTTGATGTTATTCACGGAAAAACATCGCAATCTTGCTTGTGTTAGAAACTTTTTTTTATCGATATCGAGTATTATTATACAAAAAAAAGTCTAGCCGATATATTTACATTATATCATTCGTGATAGTTCATTTAAAATATACAAAAGAAGTGGTAAGTTAAGAGATTGTTTTATATGTGTTATTCCATCTAAACCTACCTACTTTATCATAATAACGGGTAACAGTCTACTCCCAGAGAATGTTGAGAAATTATTGATTATCTCTCTTATTGCTATGACAAACCAAATAAAATGTCATGTTCTGCTCTGCGTACTGACGTGGACTTCGAAGAAGAAATTGCACCTGTCCCTATATAATTTTATACAAACCTCACGTAAATTTTGTATCATATATTTTTTTGTATTTGGTGGATCGTAATTTCTTCTATTACACAACTATCGATATCGATAAAAAAAGTTTCTATCACTAGCAAGATTGCAACGGTCTTAAGTTTTGCCGTGAAAATTCCGGCCTCTGGCCATTACTGTCATGTAAATAAGATCTATTGTCATGTTGACAATACGGTAACATGTCAAAAGCAATATGGTTTTAATGAGTAGAATAGAGCCCGAGCAGGAAGGTAAAGTATAAGGTAAATACATAACGAAATCATAGTAAACAGTCAAGACAGGGATTTGATTTGTAAACGATAATGCTCCAATTTAAAAACGTGTTTTAAATGTTAGAAGCGGATTTTTAGGCTACAAGCTTTTAAATTTCGACAGTGCGAAACTGATAGCTATAAGAATTGCATACTTTATCAAAAGCCACAAAAACACAAAATTGACACGTTATTTTAAAAAGAAAAAAGCCGAATTTAAAAATATTTTTAGAAATGTTATATCTCATCTCATCTCTCATAATCTCACGCCTTCGTTCCCAGAGTGGGGTAGGCAGAGCTACAGAATTACAAACATCTCTAAAAACTTGTTGATAATTCTATAACCACAATTTGCACAATTAGGCTAAGATGAAATGTTATATTTTGAAGGTAAAACAGAAGTTTGAAAACGTGATAGAACGTTTTTAATTTCAACGCAATCAAAATTGAGTAATCATTCCGATCAGTATTTTTTCAAGAAAATGCAAATAAAAAAATAAGCTGATAGAGTTGCAGGCTCAAATACCTAATTCTCAAATCCTACTAAAAAGTTTGTAAGGTTTGGAGGTTTGTAGTTCAATCAATGTAAAAACGTAGAACAGAGGGACTATTGCCTAACGCACTCGCAATCGCCATCGTTTTCATTTTGAAAATCGAAGGCTTGTCTGCATACAAAATGAAACCAATTGTTCCGCTTTGAAGCCGATCGCGATTGCGAGTGAGTTACGTAAAAAATAAACCTGCAGATTTGGAAGAAATTTGGCACACAGATAATCCATATGCTAGACTACCATAAAGAATAGTTTTTAAAACGAAACATTGGATAGGTTTGTTAATAATAATAGTTACTATAAATACAATAACTAACAAATTTGAAACTAGCAGGCAGGATTGCGTCATCTGTCATTAAACACCTTTGTTTACAAACACGCGTTCAATCGAGGGTCAATGACTCCTTAATTACATACCGAGATCAAAACTGTAATTATGTAATGATATTGAATATTGTCATAATTAGCTTTAAATAAAACCGGCCAAGTGCGAGTCAGAATCGCACACGGAAGGTTCCGTACCATTATTTATGGGAGCTAGGGTTGCCAACTATTTCTTGGGCAAATATAGTACTATCCAGCCCGAGGTATAAAAAATATAGTACACAGAAAAAAAATAGTAAGTACTTTGAAGAAAAACTTTTTAAAGTGTCTAAATTTATAAATTAAATATGCACAATATTTACTAGGTACTTACTAACATTTTGCATGCTATTAGGGCAACTATCTGAGCTGAAAAAGGCCTATTTCTCCACTCCAACTACATTGGTGCTTAAAATCAGGTTGAAATGGCCAATCCAAACCGCATATGTATAAGGACTGACCGAAATATAGTATTTTATGCGTACTATATATTTCTTCAACAGTATATTATAGTACACAGAGTCAAAATATAGTACAATACTATATATTATAGTACGGTTGGCAACCCTAATGGGGGACCCTTTATTTTTAATCTCATTTCAATTCTAGGGTTCCGTACCCGAAGGGTTTTTCAAAATGTGTTTTTACAGCGGTTTTTACTAACAAATAATTAAAAAATAATAATAATCTAGGCTATAATAATAATATGTATATATATGAAAGATGGCATTCGAAATTTGAAATTTTATGTGGTTCTTATCTATTCTCGCACCCCTGCATTAGAAGGGCCATACACTAACCCCCTTTCTAATAAAAGTTGAGTAACGGTGGTATAGCTATACAATGTTTTGTCCTTATCTGTCAAATTCAAATGTCACAATGACAGATAAGGACAAAACATTGTATAGCTATACCACCGTTACTCAACGTTTATTAGTAAGGGGGTATATATGTAAGGTATTTGTAAATATGGGCCTCGCTGCCTGAATAGGGAATATGCATGGATTTTTTAAATCGCATTTCTCAACAAAATATGAAAATACCGTAAAAGAGATCACCGAAAGTGAAATTAAAATTAAAATCGGCCAAGAAATACGGATGATTCAAGCATTTTAAAATGCTAATTAGACAGAGAGATCCGAAGTGCACCGGTGACGTCATTGTACAGTTCGGCCATATAAACTCCACGTAAAATTCTGTTTTGCTAGATAGCTATTCAAAAAATGTTTTTTCTCACCTGTTTGTTATATGAATCAGCTTTTATAGAAGCTGTAAAAAAAACATGCACATTCCCTATTAAACGTTTCTATTCTATTATTCTATTGGTAGCTATACTTGGACTTTTTTAAAGTTAACCCATTTAAAAGTAAAATGCTAATCATTTGAGGACGTTTCATACTTTAATCGTTTGAAAATTGTTCTTACGTGGGATAGGCGATTAAATAATCAAAACAATTGAATACATTAATAAACACCCAATTGTCTATCACCTTTCTCGAAAGTTGTAGGCAGACAATAAATCGATCGTCCTACTTCCCACAGAACAAGCGCCGCCGCGGGCGCAGGCTAGCAAGCCACCTTGACTATGTGGGGTAATAGCGAGCACATACATAACACACATACATCATCCACGCAGCTGAAGGTCTGCGAGGTATCGCCGATCGAAGAAATGTGCACGCGCAAGAATAAAGCTTGCGCGAGCAAGGAGCGACGCGAGCAGCGTGGTGCGAGGGCGTTTTTTACAAGCTTTTATTTAAGTTCCAATGTATGTATTTATACGGGTCAAATCTGCAAGTTAAAGACCCACATCCCGGTTTCCGATTATGCTGAAATTTTGCACATATTATGTTGTCAACCAATTTAAATTTGAATATAATAATATGGAACAACCGAGCTGGCCTGATGAGGAGTCGAAACCTGGCAACAGGATCTTCGCTAACGACCTTAACGTAGACCCAACGTGTTGGTACTCAGTCGGCAACAAAAGCTGGTCCCAAAAATTGTTTTTTATAACAAAACAGAACAGAGATTTCTTAGCTGGTTTAAAATAAAGGAGAATATATACCAGCAGTCCACACACAATTTGACAAAGCTTATGTACTCGACCAAGGAAGTTCTTTTCCACTTTTGAAACTTAATTCTTCGACGATTTTCCGGAAACGAATATATGTTTAGATGTCTTTTTGAATGACAATATCTTAAGCCTACTTGGAGCCACAAGATGCATGACGCTAACGTTTACTTTTTTTTAAACCAACAAAATAAACGGAATTTATATCTTCATCCGCTTACGTCTATACTGTAGGTATATTTTCGGTTATTCCATAATCGCTACCGTTAGGAATATGCCCTGGAGCCGTAGCCAAGATGCAAACGCTATTAACGTTATTCTTTTCTATCACAAAATCTAGGGTATGATAGTTGACCACGTGGTTTATGGCTACGCATGTCATCATTCATCAGCGACTTCTGCTGGGAAATCCGGTCGTCATCGGAGAAAGATGGAAAGACGAATGGATATCTAACACTCCTAGAACTGACGTGTCAAACTATGACCCCACCCAGCAGCCACGTGGCTTCGTGGAAGTGGTGTCAGTTAAACAGGCTTAGAACCATACACGGACTCTGCGGGGTTTATGTGTTTAAATGTGGGTGGCGAAATTCACCGGCATGTGATTGCGGACCTCCTGTGAAGACTATTCACCACATCATCTACAACTGCCCATATCGAAAATAAATGCCATACGATTAAATAATAATAATTGAGTCATAGAAAAGAAAAACGTTAGTAGCGTTTGGTTTTTGGCTACGGTCTCTTATCTTTTTATTATGTCCTGTACCGTACTTTAAAAACAATAAAAAAGGTTTGCAATATTTTAAAACACCTTTAAGTACCTATTTGTCGACCGTTTAATAATAAGGTGTTTGGCAAACGCAGCACGTATCGTCGAAATGCCATTGAAGGATGCAATCCTGACATAAACTTGTAATGTTTACTTTGTTCGTGATTATTTTTATTAACGAATACGCCGACTGGTTTTACAATGTATTCGCGTACCTTTTTGACTCTTATTGTTATTGTAACAAGAGTGAAAAAGGTACGCGAATACATTTCCCTGACCGTACAGACAGGGACATTCGCGGTCTTCCACTAAATAAAATTTTGGCTTGTTCATTGCAGCTAGCTAATCCTACATCCCTCAGGTCGTTACGCGTCGAACGCGCAAACAAATATCACTCTAGAGGTGGTCGACCGGGAATGCCCTTGACTGTACATATACTTTTTTTGGTCGAACCATAACGTGGTTAAAATGCTGAGTGGTGGTTTTTTTTCCGCCGCTTTTACTATATGTTTGTTTAAACTATAATGCACAATACACGAAGTAGGTAGAAATGGCGGACTTGATGGCTCAAGGCATGCTCTGCCAGTCAACCAATAGGCCAAACAGAAATATTTTCCGTGTATTATTGAGTATTTCCTAGGGGTTTGTGCAACGGATTCAGAACACGTTTTCCAATAGTAAAGGCAATTTGAAAATGTAACAACAGATTGAATTTTTATTGAAATATTGAGCATCTATATGATTCAGACATATTCAAAGACTAAAGTAGTCATTTAATGAGTATACTATCTTTATGGCGTTGTAATACTACGGGTTCAAACACTATTGAGTTGTGTCAACAATCTAGATCTAGAAGACAGTAAACGCAACTCCCGCGCATCGATCACTCCAAACACAGTCATCTGGTTTGATTCCTCTCGTTAGCCAATGACGACAGCAGTTTTATTGCATTACATAACATCATCATGCAATTCAATAGTCTTCATTATTGTGCTCGCTACGACTTCCGCTAAAGTATGAGGTGCAAACTTAAAAGAACCAAAGTACAATCGGCAAAATGGAACACTTGCCCACCTAGAACTATGTCACAGAGACACTTTGTTTGAGAATTGGGTCCATACTAAACTGCCCTTCTAAAAAAAAGGACGTAAAGGCAATTTAATAGTCAAAGTAAATTTAACCCCCCCCCCATCTTAAGAAATAAGGTAATTAATACATACGCCTACGTCACATACGCCCTTTTTTCTAAGGAGGGCAGTATAGGGCTCCATCGGCCGTTTGGGCTGTTGTCTGTCAGTCCGTCAGTTAGTCACGAAATACATTTACATGTTTATATGGCATGGAGACGACAAACTAGAACACAGAACACCTGATGATATGGGATCTGTGCCCCATATCTTAAGACTATAAAATCTTAAGACTGCAATCTAAAGACCGCAGATACGTTGCCAACTCTAAGGACTATGATGGAAGACCTCTAGGCTAGTTTCACCGGTTGTCTTACTCCCACACCGGAACATAACGTGGATGGTATATGTGAAGAAGACGTACTGTCACGAACTTAAATTTGGGACCCACCTTAGGTCCAAAGTCATTCTGACATTCTACTACAATAAGGTTGACTTTCCTATAAGTTACAAATGATTTGGCATCTCTAATGACATTGACGACTTCAAGCCTATTTTTCTTGAAATGGGTCACAAATTAACGATCGCGATAGTACATACGTGCCTTATTATTGTTTTACGAACGTCATTGACCGATGACTGATTAATTCAGAGAATTAGATATTACTAAGCGTGATGATCGTGTCGTCGAGTATAAACATTATGAATCTAAACGCAAAATTGGATTTGGTCCTAAAACCACTTGTTCATTTCGTATGTATGGTTGGAGAATCAGATGAATTCTCATCATCATTTCCATGAAGTATCCCGAAGCAAAATGAAAACGAAACTTAGCGTAGGTAACAGTGGAGTAAGAAACGTCTACCTATGCATAATTATTCTACGAGTATTATGTATAGACCTCAAGTTGGGAATTCATTTGTATAAAATGAACGGTATTTTTTTTACTTTCATTCTGTTATTTTGTACTCCTGGGTTCATAGCATCCCTATACGGTCAACTTGACTGCATTGTTTCTGCTTGTCAATATACTGCTATTCTAAATAAAAAGGACGCATGCGCATTTTGATAATTAAACCAAATTTAACCCCTATCTTAAGAAATAAGGTCACTTTTACTTACGGGGCTCTATGAGACAAGCGCCCTTTTTAGGGTTCCGTGCCAAAATGGTAAAAAGGAACCCTTATGGTGAGACTTCGTTGTCCGTCTGTCTGTCTGTTGGTATGTCACAGCAGGTATTCTCAACAACCAAATGCTATCAACTTAAAATTTGGCATAGTTGTACAACTTGCTTGCCCGAATCCGTTTTTTTAGTAAAAAAAATGAAATTAATTTTATAAATAATTGAAAAAGGGTCTAGAATGGGCGTTAAAAAATGAAAGTGGTTTGATTATAGCAAATGGGATGTCATCTTTCAGGGCTCAATCTGCACATTTCAAAACTATTTTTTTTTTTAATTTTCTGTGATGTATTTTTGATTTATAGCCAAATATGTACAAAAAATGACCGTCCTCCCCCTAATCTCCGAAGTTTATTTATCAAAAAATCTGAAAAAATCCTGACGTAGGTATTACAAAATTACTTATATTTTATGAGAAAAATAAAACGAAGTGTTAATTACTTACAGTTTTTGAGAAATACGAGTAACAAGAAATCTTTGAAAATCTGTATTAAAATTTAAGCTAGTCAAAATGGCTTTATTGCATGAAAAATAAAGTTCATAAAAAAATAGTATTTTCTTTTGCGGTTACCAAGCGTATTATCTTCAATACGGAACCCTCGGTGCACGAGTCCGACTCGCACTTGACCGCTTTTTTTCTAAGGAGGGCAGTATAATGAAGGTGATATTACATTAGCGGCTTTCGAGCCACATCACAGCTGCGGCGTCTTGCCGATTATATTATTAAGGGAAAATTCAGCGAAAAACGCATAAATCCTTGAAAATGCGCCTACGCAACTTTTTTTGCCGCAGTCTTGACAGATCTAGTTCGCCGGTCAAGGTCGCAGGTGCGGCAGAGGTCACTTTGCCGTACACTCAGCTTCACCCAGTACAACGTAAACAGAACTTTACTCTCAAGGCCATTAGAATCATTTCAATTGATTCTAATCACGTATGTTACATAGAATTATGCGACATACCTAGACGTTTTGACGTATTGCTTTTGAAGCATAAGGGAACTTGTTATGTGGTTACGTCGTGATTGCAATCAAGAAAGACGCAAGTGTATGTCAGTTTTTGAGGTTATTTCCATTTGTAAATACTTGTTTGTTCATAGCGGGGAATAATAAATGCTTTAATTAATGCAGGGAAATGCAAGTACCTTTAAACAAAAGGTTTTTTAACGAAGTTATTTTTGATATCGCCAAAAGGAATAATAATATACTTACCTAGTAATAAATATAATACTAATACGGTAAGGTGGGGTAAGTGCGTCTACGGGGCAAGTCCGTCAAACCAACAATATCTCCTACCTAATAAATATATGGTTTGTCGCACATACTCCGTTGACGCTCTTACCACACCTGACCTTATTGTAAATATAGAGTGTAAACTAAGTAAACATTTAATACATCACTTGGCCAATGTATGTCTGTGATTGCTTTCTTTTTGAAATAGCTGTTTTAAATACCCTTTAGCCAAAAATGGTTCATTTTGAGGTTAGACAGTTGTTTACTTGTATAAGACAAGTAAGAATGAACAGACCTTAAATTGGGATAAGGGGCAAGAGAATGATGATGATGATTTTTGTATTGCCTGCGGGCCGATTATGGTCCTGTTTGTCGACGTAGATAAGCGTGGATAAAACATCTGTCACTTGCTGACCAGTATGTAAGTGCGAGAGTGACGGAAGCTTTATCCACCGCGATATAGGCGACCATAATACAGGCCCTGATAATGTTTTCCAATACTGTTAATTTATTTGCTGATGAATTCAAATTAAATAAATGAGCTACAAATACAAGTGGACTTAAATCAATAGATTAAAATCAAAAACCCGTAAGGTCGTATGTGACAGTACTACTTTTCGAATTTCGAATACAGTTTTTTTTAGAATGAATGGACGCGCGGCAGCGCAAGCGCCGATGATTGCTTTAAATTGCTCATTCAGCTTGTTTAGTTCATCAGTACTAATTCTAAATTTTTGTGTCTACATCCTTATGCGATAAATAAATTAATACCACGAGTATTTAAGGGCCATGTTTGTACAATTGTAATTTAGACAGTTATTTTAATTACTTCATCATTATTATTATTTCAGCCGAAAGTTTTCCACTGCTGGACGGGTAAGTAATACAAGATATAACAACTGATAATATAACACTCACAATATATACGCTCACTTTGTATAAACATGTTTAGTATAACGTTCACTAGATATAATGAACGAAAGATATAATTTCAAAATATCTATTTCCATAAAGTATAACGTTATTAATATATAATAACAATTACTATAACTATTAAAACGTATAAGGTTCATGACACGTAAGATTTAAAACATATATAAATCAATTAATCTAACATCAAAAAACATAATGCACGTATAATATAAACGCCTATAGAACGATTTTAATACTTACTTTACTGGCAGCAGTTTTCTGAATTTTCTGGGCAGAAAAAAAAATAACCTCGAAGGCCATGGCGGGAGCAGAGCTTCTAACCTAACCTAACCCAGTCGGTTCTTCCCTGATTTCGTCTTACTCGTGGCATTTTCAGGGTAGTTAAAACAAATTACAAGCAAGACCTTTCTGGTACAGTCGAGTTCATAGATATGTGTACACTTTATTACCTTGTCTATTTATTTAATGTCATTTTTAAACTGCCATAAGTATATAAATTTTCATAGCGATTAAAGTGACAAGGTACTAAAGTTTACACATATTTATGAACTCGACTCTACCCGCTCCTTTCAGTACCTACCTATTGAGTATAGCATACGATATTAGATCTTATAATCCTTATACTAAAAGATAATATATATTATGATCGCTATATGTCATGTATGTTATACGAACTGAAATTAGATAATGTGAGTGTTATATAAAAAAACATTATATAAAATGAATATTATGTTAATTGACCGTTATTCCTTATAAAAATATTGATTTTGTTATTATAGCTAACGTTTATTATATCTTTTAAACGTTAGTAACATGAAATTATAGATTTTGTTATATCTCGTGAGACGCACCCCTGCTGGACACTAGTACAATAGGCGTCCCAATGTCACTGGGGTTCAAGTTTCATATCCAATTTTAAATCGGATCAGTAGTTTAGCTGTGGAAGCGTATATAACAAACAGAGTTACTGTCACACTAGAGTCCTAGTAAAAAAGGGTACAAGTCGACTTAACGCGTCATAAAAAAGGGTATATACATGAACGGAGTATACTAGACTTAAACCCTTTTTCACTTGATCTTCATAAGACTTACACCCATTTTCACTAAGACAATAGTATAATTATTAATATGGAGTATAAGTGAATAGTAGAAAATGTAAACAGTAGGCCTATAGTACAGTATATAACTATAGTATAGTATATTATAGTATATTTTTGGGACATTGCTTTAGAAGGCTTTAAGGAACTTGTTATGAACTCGTGTGTAAATTACATTGCGAGACTTGTGGGTAAGATCATGAAAGAGACACCACTGACGTTTCACTCATTTGCACAAACGTTCATTAGTACTCTAAGTAATGTCCGATTAGAAAACCTGCCACTTTCTTATTAAAAGTGAACGCAAGTGACTTAAGGCGATATTAATTTTAACAAACGCTTGTGAAACAGGGGCTCTATTTGGTAGAGCCTAATTGCTTTTGACTTGTTATCTTATTGTCAACGCTATGCTGCCCTCCTAAATAAAAAGGACGCATATGCAAGTTGATAGTAAAAGTAAATTTTACCCTCTATCTTAAGAAATAAGGTCACTACTACATACGCGGTTCTATGAGACATACGCCCTTTTTTCCTAGGAGGATAGTATGATAGTTCTTATTTACTTGAAAGTAATGACGGCTGAGTTGAAAACAATAGGTACGACAACATGTCAAAAGCAATTAGGCTTTACTGAATAGAATATAACCCCAGCGCGGGTAGCACAAGTTGTATTTTCTCGCTGGTCGCTCAGTGCGTCTCTATCATTAGAGACTAGATAGAAAGGGAGATCCGAGCGACAAACAAGTCACGGACAGCATGTGCTAGCCGTGCAGAGTATTTTGCAGCATTTTAGCATTTTATATTATCGATAAAATCTTATCGCTGGGGTCCAAATGAAAAAGGGTATGACTCTCCTGAAGATCAAGTAAAAAAGGGTGTAAGTCTAGTATACTCTGTATATGTATATACCCTTGTTTAGAACAAGTTAAGTCGACTTATACCCTTTTTCACTAGTACTCCAGTCTTATCAGATTATAAGGGAAAATATTTTGACGTATATATTTTTTTTAATTTAATAAATGACATGACAATGTATTAAAGAAGTCCGCCGTTTTCCCTAACTCGCGTCGTAATTAATATATTTAAATAAGTAAATAATATTCACTCATATCCTCAACTTGGTGTTATGGTGTTTCTTATGAGATGTCATAATAATCCCTTAATGCAACCAGTTGGAAGTACTATAATTTTTCCTTATTATGATTCCGTACACTAACGGAGTAACGCCAGAGACAATAAACGTTCCTATTTCAAAGTTGGATGGAACGACATCGTTATTAACTGACTCTAAGGTGCAGTCATGACCAGAGTTCGGACAAATGGGCGTCATTACTTGCAATAATGTGGACATGACTCAACAAATTAAATTACATTAATTGATTTCTTACCTGAACCTTAATCTTATTCCTTTGCAGGAATAATAAATAAAGAATAGAAAGACGTGAGGAGTGGCTATTAATATTAATCTACTTTAAGTTTGCTCCATTAACACCCGTGGATTGCGAAAGGAGCTTTTCACCTCATAAGTTTATTTTAACCGTGAAAAGGAATAAACTAACCATGGTTTTTTTTTAAACTGATAATTTGCTTTAATAAATCTAGACAATAACAAGTTTTTGTATTATTTATTTATTAATGCCTTGCAAAGAATCAAAATTATTTTAGGTTAAGCAATCAATTAATGTAATTTATTTTGTTTAATTAATATCTTTGGAGTCATGTCCACATTATTGAGAGTAATGACGCCCATATTCCGATCTCCGGACTCATAACAGTCCACCAGACGATATTGGCGAAACGATTTCGCTATACATTTGCGGGTGGCCAGCAGGCGGGCGGACAATCCTCGTCACTTGGCGATCGGTGGATCTTGAACTGTCGTTTGAAACTGATAAGGTGTGGTAAGCGTGGTGAGTGATAGTTATAAAGCAGGTCGTTGCAAATTTTACAATGGCAGATAAGGACAACGCATATTTTTATCGTGCGTTTATATGAATAAGAGGTAAAAATTTAACAATCTGTCTGTCCGTTTTAAACTGTCACTTCTCAATCTTCATGTTGTTTCCTTTAATTTGTGGTTCAGTTAATGTTCAAAATAAGAGGTCACTTATATATCTTGTCGCTTTGCTTCAGCTATAGTACATCCGAATAGGAGACCACCTTCACCTAGCTGTTTATTCGATAAAAAGTATGTTATATCAAATTTAATATGCTAAGTAATATATTTTTAATAGGTTAACTGGAAAATTTCAGTCCAGTCCTTATATGATTTAAAAAAAAAGACTGAGAATGACAGTTTTTTATTAAATTGCTATAGAATATGCAAACTTTAGGTTGACTATTTTTTCCCATTTTAACTATTGGGTAGGTAGGTAAGTCGGTATATATCGGTCGGTGCATATTCTATAGGCTTCTTACTTTCGATAAGTATATAATTGGTATATTAAACAAGCAATATCAATTTTAAAAAAAAATTTTTCTTTTTAAATCATATAAGCACTGGAATGAAATTTTTCAGTCAACCTATTATAAATATATTACTTAGCATATTAAATTTGATATAAAATACTTTTTATCGAATAAACAGCTAGGTGGAGGGCGTCTCCTATTCGGATCTCAGACCACTAGGGGATTCTCTGGAGCAACTCGCTTTTCGTCGAAATATTAAGAACATTAAAACGATAGCGCATATATTTTTTATTTTGTCGGAGGTTTCCAAGACGAAGCAGCTCAGTTAAAGCAGTATAGATTGAGTTGTCTGAGGGCCCAGACAAGATGCACTACGCTAACTAACGTTTCTATTCGATTCGATTTTAAACCAATCGCGTCACTGGAAGACCACGTGACTTTTCGTATCACGTCATCTTCCAGTGACGCGATTGGTTTAAAAACGAATCGAATATAAACGTTAGTTAGCGTAGTGCATCTTGTCTGGGCCCTCAGACAACTCAATCTATACTGCTTTAACTGAGCTGCTTCGTCTCGTAACTTAGACTCGCAACTGGGGCAATAACCGGCCATGCCCTATTCAACAAACACTTACACACTTTAGGTGTTACAGACAGCCCCCTGTGCAGAGCCTGCATGACAGCGGAAGAAACCGCTGCCCACGTCATCATGGAGTGCTCAGAGGTGGCAACATACCGGGCGCGACACCTCGGACTGGTACCGAGGTCGCTACCAGAAGTCGTCGGCAACGTCAAGGGTCTGCTAGGCTTCCTGGTGGAACTGGGTTGGCAGGAGTAGTGTCACCAACCCTCTCACGCAAAATAGGCGCACATTTAAGTCGTCGAGTTGCGGAAAACAGCCCGCCACAACCTATAACCTAGCGTAGTGCATCTTGTCTGAGCCCTCTGGTAAATACTTCGTCAACGAAGTAAAAAGTTTAACGATGAAAGCGACAAGGTACAATAGCTATCGTCTACTTGTGACTTTATCAATCAATCAAACTATATGGAGCATAAAACATAAATAACCACTTAACATCAATTCAATATTACTTTAATAAGTCATGCGTGAGTGAACCAGTCTTTGTTAAATCTAAGATAGGTCATTTTTTTTTAAAAGTTATATTTATATTTTGAATGAGAAAGATTCATTTGCACATTACGTCGTAATCAAGCTTGAGAAAACATTATCAACTCTGACTCAATATCATAAAATAGCAAATGCTGAGTGACGAACATTTATATGGTCTGTTTTTTTAAAATTACTTATCAGTTTTAGTGATACCTCCTACATTGGCAATACAACGTCAATTTCTGCGAACTATTTAGTTTGACAGCTAAGCATGAATGCTGTTTGAATTTATATTATTATATATTAACGATTCTAAACGCCTGTATTTAACTGTACGTTAGTGCAATTTGTATGAAATGTTTATTTAGATGAACATAGTTTTTAATTTTTTTAAATAATGAATATTTGACTCTACGGTTTTTACACGACTGCCCCCGAAAAAGGAGTGTTATGTTTTCAGGGTTCATGTTTGCATGTATGTATGCGAGTTTCTTTATTCCACTATAACTTCTAAATCCCTTGGCCGATTTAAATGTGTGAGGTATCATTAGAATCCTTACGTCATCCCGGTTGACATAGGATACCTAAACTGTTAAAATTGAAATAACAACTATGGCAAAATATCAATTATTAATCTATGTAGGTATATCGACGACAGCATAAAAAAATGCAGTCGGATTTCTAAAGCTTGCTTTTCATATAGGGTGATTCCACGGGCGTTTCAACCGCCGTCAGTCCGCTGTCTTAAATATTGAAAGAATGAGCTACGCCAAGCAGCTAACGTTCACACAGAGCTATACTGTTATCGTACTTCTTGCCACAATTGATCGAATTTTAAGTATATTATCGCCTATTTCTTAAATACTTAGGACAGCGGACTGACGGCGGTTGAAACGCCCATGGAATCACCCTATACCTAGTTATTATTACATGAGATACCGGAAATATGAGTTTTAGTTTATCCAAATGCAATAAGTATGTTCATGTCTTTTAAAATGTTTAGAATAAAAATGTGTAATTTCTTAAACTGTCATATTCATCATTTCGTGTTTTGCTGAATAAATTTTGTGTTTTTTTTTGTTATTTATGAGTACTTATTTTCCTTTTTCTTCTAATATTAATTATACTAGTTCTGTATTGCATCATACCGTCTCGCAACGTAACATATGCGCCATGCATTTAATCAATAAACGATAGTGCATTGTTTTGTTTCAATAAACACAAGTCGGCTTTACCCAAGTTCTGAGAACATTAAAGTTATTCAGAGTAATAATGTTGGAAAATTATAAGCAAATTAGTTACCGTAAAATGGGGTGAGTATGGACACAACCTAAAATAATTCATAACTTGTTACAATTAAGAACAATTATTAAATGGACAATAACGTTACGTCTATTGGAAATAATTTCAGTCTTATAATTAGTAGCATATGATTCATTTTAGGTTGTGTCCCTACTCACCCCTTAATCCCTACTCGCCCCGTTTTACGGTAAATGTTATAATATAACGTCGGGGATTGCAGTATCCAAAAAAACCAGTACCACGAAACTAATAAATAAGTTGCAAAACGTACCTTACTGACATGCTGGCTAAGGTGTATTTTGCATCGTATTTAATTTGTTCGTTACGCGTTATTTCACCGACAAGATAAGGTGTTAGTTTAGTGGAAGTAGGACCTTGTGCAGGGTCTGTCCAGATTACCACCATCTTATCGTTCAACCCTTCACAACACTGCGGCTTGGCGGCCCAAGCCTCAGTGTTCGCATTGTTGTGTTCTGGTGTGGGAATAAGACCACCGGTGAAATCGCTAGCATAGAAGCATTCCATCTTAGTCGGGTTGGCTTCGCATTTGCGGTCTGAGGGTTGCAGTCTTACGATTGTAATCTTAGAATGTCTCAGTCTGACAGATCCCACGTACTATCAGTTTCATTCATTTTGTTCAAGTGAGAGCGACAGATAATTTTATTTCTATTCTATTCTCTATTCTATAAGTTTCTACGTTTTTTCTACATAGTGTCATAGTAGATATAAAACTAAATCGCTTCCCGCCGTCTGTCCCTCTGTATGTTCGCTTAAATCTTTGAAACTGCGCAACGGATTTTAATGCGGTTTTCAACAACAGATAGAGTGATTCAAGAGGAAGATTTTTGTATTTTAATAAATTCTGATTCATGTACTAGTGTTACAGAAAACTGAAATAAACAACAACATGATTTTTCTGGTATACCTTTTCTGTGTCATTCACGCGTGAATGGTTCTCTATGGCATAACGCCGTCTCGTTTCGTCTGCGCGTACGCTAGTGAGTAAGCGATAGTATTTGGTTCCGCGTGTTTGCCCATGTTCTCCGTATTCTTAAATCATTCACTGCCGCAAACTGGCAGATGTATGTAAATTGAACACTACATTTGTGTCACCGGTACTGAAATGTTTGTTTACATGCGTATCGTCTGCGCAGAAAATATATTTAATTTTCCTCAGTCTGAGGAAGTTTATGAGTTTATGAGTGGTATGGGAAATTGGTTTTTATAGGTGTGGTAATAGGAATTACATCGACGTTTTGGAACTACTATGTCAATTTATTTTCTAATGGTACGGTACTAAATGCTGGTACATATGCATTTTGTACTCGTGTTGTTAGGTACTTAATAATCTAAATATTGTTGTTTTTTAGAAATAGATGGTAGGTCTTTTATGTTTCATCATCATCATCATCATGTCAGCCGAAAGACGTCCACTGCTGGACATAGGCCTCTCCCAAGGCTCTCCACTCAGACCGGTCTTGTGCTTTTCGCATCCACTGCGTTCCCGCGATCTTTACAAGGTCGTCACTCCATCTTGTTGGAGGCCTACCTACAGCTCGTCTCCCGGTCCGCGGACGCCACTCAAGAACCTTCTGACCCCATCGCCATCAGTCCTGCGAGCAATGTGCCCCGCCCACTGCCACTTAAGTTTGGCTATTCTTCGGGCTATGTCGGTAACCTTAGTTCTACTGCGGATATCATCATTTCTGATTTATGTTTATATAAATAAAATAAAAAAACACATAGTACAAGCCTAGAACTTTCTGGTAATTTGTGTGAATCCTCTAATATTTGTCAGATATTTATTTACTCCTCGATTAGAATCCAGTCCCACATTTAATATATCGTTACTACTTTAGAAAAAACTTATATCCGATATTTCGAGATGTATGAATTTGCACTTAATTCTCATCACGTTTAAGTTTAAAATCGTACGTCACGAAATATGAGATACGATGGTTTTTTCAAAGCAATGACGATATTTAATTTAGCGACCCGTCCTCGCTTTGCTTCAGTTTATCCGAGTTTTCTGTGAATAAACTGTAATATATTATACATAAAAACCTTCCTCTCGAATCATTCTATCTATTAATGAAAACAACATTAAAATCCGTAGCGTAGTTTGAAAGATCCACGCGTATACGCACTATCGCGATCGTTTTTTTTTTTCTTAATTAATGGCTTTCACTCCTTGTGTTTAACAAGGTGTATTTCGCCAGTATCGAGTTTTAGACAATCACCATGGACTTATTAGAGAAACAAGTCCATGGATATCACACGCGAGAACAATTGTTCGGTTAAAGAGATTTACTCTGGTGGACTAAACAGAAGCACATGGGGTTAGCTCCACGCGCTTCTGTCAAGTCCGTGACCCATTTCAAGAAAAATAGGCTTGAAGTTGTCAATGTCATTAGAGATGCCAAATCATTTGTAACTTATAGGAGACTCAACCTTATTGTTGTAGAATGTCAGAATGACTTTGGACCTAAGGTGGGTCCCAAATTTAAGTTCGTGACTGTACATACCGAGGGACAGACGGCGGGAAACGACTTTATTTTATACTATGTAAAATTGTTAAGAAGTTTATGTTGGTATTAGGTACGTTGTTTTATACGTTCGTTCCGGCACCATTTTGCATTAATTCTCTCCGCCTTCGATCAATATGTACTAACCTCAGGTTTTTCCGCATAAAATACTTATTAGTGTTTATTTTCCTCCATCTTTGATTGTGGTTTCATTCATTACTCAGTAGGTACAGTTTTCACGTTTCATCAACACCTTTGAATCTTAATTGACACTAGGAAGCCGTTGCCCGCGACTCCGTTAGAAAAAAAACGGTTACTTATATACTAATCTTTTTTTTTTGTCTACCTGTCTGTCTGAATGTTTGTCGCAAATAGGCGCCGAAACAGCTTAAAAAATTCCAATTAAAATTTTCATGGATTAAAACGGGAATTATAATGTAAATTTTCGTGTATGTTCCATTTCGATATCATGCAGGGTTTAGAAGATATGAATATAATTATTTGTAAACTGCCATACCGATGCAAAGCGAAAATTAAATAATTAAATAACTGTGTAATAAAAATAACTGTAACCTCCCTATCCTACTCCGTAGACCAATATCGCATTTGACACGTTATCGTTTTTCAACGTAAAGATAGCTCTTACTTGACAGTATTGGCAGCTGTAATATGGCAAAAGTAATATGGCTTTACCAAGTAGAATAGATCCCCTGTGTAGTGCCGTAAAACGGGGTGAGTAGGGATTAAGGGGTGAGTAGGGACACAACCTAAAATAAGTCATAACTTGTTACAAATAAGAACAATTATTAAATGGAGAATAAGTTTACGTATATTGGAAATAATTTCAGTCTTATAATTAGTAACATATGTTTCATTTTAGGTTGTGTCCCTACTTACCCCGTTTTACGGTAATAATAAACGTCATTCAACCAGCAATTTTATTATCACTGTTTTGACTCATCAACGTTAAACGGGACACGCTCCGGGGATTTTATTTTTATTTACGTCAATAAAGTTTTAATTGTATGACCGTAGTTACATTTGCAAGTTTTGAAACAAAGCTATGTGCAAGATAGAGATGCAGATAGTGGCAACTCACTCTCACCCATAATTGCATCTCAAAACTTACAGCAATAACTTACAAGTGTAAATGCAGCCTATGTATTATGTCAGCGTATTTCTGTACCTATACCCTATATTTATGAAAAAAAAATTTAAATAATCTGTAGCGTAGCTGTCAAAACGTATTGCCTAGCAACCGACGATTTAAAAAAAGAACATATGTATAAACAAACACGGGTTTCCATATCTGTACCACCGTTAGAACCTTGTCATATTAATAGAGTAACTGTCGCAAACTTCTAATAAGACCTTTTCGCTAAATGCGTGTTATCATTGCTTAATTAAAAACTATCGCTCCATTCAATCCATCGACCGTTAATGCCCGAAGCCTTGGTTGCCATTTTTTATCTCAGTTTTATGACATAAAAACAGAGCAATAATTGGCAAGGTCATCAGGCGATGACTAAAAACAAAACGTCAATTGAAACTGAGCACTTAAACTTGACTAACCTAGCCACATTTGACAGGATAACTTAATAACATAACATTCAATGAAATAAAACAAAAACAAAACTACACTAAACTATTAAACAAAATCAAACTTACGTTAAGTAAATATTAGATCAATACTACCTTTATCGATCCAAACAGAAATAGCCAAACAAAATCCAACCTTAACAACAACCGTGGCACACACACACACTCACTCGCGCCTGCGCTGTGACGTCCGCGCGCGCGCACGTTGGTAATGACACTGGCGCTTGGACTCGTTCAGGACATAGTCCTTACGCTAACTGGGTGAATGGACGTAAAAAACTAACCACAAATCTAAACTAGGTACTCTAGTCATCGGTCCAGTGGTGACCTAAATACTGAGCTTAAGTCGTGGGTTTGAATCTTGGGCAAGCTTTGTGATGACCACTAGGCATGCAAACCCAGGTTTACTGGTAAACAGAATTTATACAATACGATACAATACAATATACTCTTAATAACACTCCACAGAGAGTCACAATGTGAAACAAATAAAATTAATTTTATGTAACATGGTAAACAACGTCTTATCCCTACATAGCGATCTCTTCCAGACAACCTTAATAATAGGATAAACTTCCAAAAAAGATATGATACTTATGTAACGGTTGATAAACAATCAATAAATAATTACTGATATCAGTAGTTAACTGAAATGTACCGATTTGAAGTGCACTTTGTGCTACAAACTCTACTAGACATAAAATATGTTTAAAATCGGTATATAGTTTTTGAATTAATCGGATGATAAATATAAATAAATAAATATCAGAGGACAATGTCACACTAATTTGACCTGTCCCAAACAAAGCTCCAGGCTTGTACTATGAGTACTAAACAACGATATAATTACTTATATAGAGAAATATACACTTAAATACATAGAAAACATCCATGACTCACACAAATATCTGCCCTTACCGGGATATGAACCCAGGACCGCTAGGTTCGTAGGCAGGGTCACTAACAATTAGGCCAGCGCTATCTATATCTCATATGTTTTCATAACAACGTAACTATATAGAGATAGAATGCGGCTTACGCGAAGTACTATTCATATTACACTTTTTTTTAGTCTTGGACGACTCCTACGCATTACATTAATGCTATAGTTACTTATCGTAATGGAATTGCTGAATCCTTGCAATATACATTATTACAAGTACATATTCATTAATCAGGAAAATATTTGATAAGTCCTGGTTCTTTTCAGCACTAACTTTTTGAAATCGAACGAATCAGTTTAAACTTTCACTTCTGTTACAGATAAAGTGCATAAACAATAACTTTTGTCCTAGACGAGATGTCTTGTTTTACGTCAATTCCATGCATTTTGACAGTCTTCGAAAATCATCATCATCGTTATGCATCTTGTCTACCCTCTCTGACATCGTATTTTGTCAGATAAATTCGCATCTGTTATCCTCGTTCAATTAACTTATCGATGGATTCTAAGCTTCGGGATTAGTATGGTTACGTCTATATCGCGTGTCAAAGTAGATAAAGCATCCGTCACTCTCGTAATTATTTACGTGTCAGAAGGTGACGGATGCCTTATCCACACTTTGTCACACGATAAACGCAGCCATATTATGCCCCCTGATTGAGAAAGCAAAATAAATACGATCTTTTTTTACCAAATACGATGTCGTATGATTGTTCTACATCTGCATCTTCTTATTATTGAAACGTCTTTACGAGGTGTAATGAAAGTCATACCCATGGCAACGTTATCCTACAATGGCATTTTTTCTTCACTTTTTTATTTTTTATTTTTATACAAATTTGAATGTCTTTATTTAAGTTTACGAAGAAGGTTTATTTTACGGAAGATAGTGATAAGTAAAAAAAATTACGTACAGACGGCCAGATATGAGGTCTGCCACCCTAAGGGGAAATTTTGTTGCGATTCATGAGGCAAAACGATGAGGTCGATCGACAAGATGCTTTTCTCAATTTGAAGGCAAGATTTTGAGGACATTTTTATTTCTTAGTAAGTTCTGACAAAATTTAAGGACTACGTATAAAGATGACTGTACATACTCAAGACACTGTAGCCTTGTCAAAGAATTTGAATAATTCTCAACGCTGCATTTCCTACTGATAATTTGGATGAGCCAGTAAGATACTCTTAAAAAATATATCTGTTTTTAAATATTTTTTTGCTTTAATAGACGTATTTAACTATAACCCGGGTTCGTCTTTAAATCAAAGAACAATAAGAATATCCTCTTCATGTCATCTAATATCATCTTGAAAAAACATTTCATTAGTGTTTTAAATAACCCTATCCTTACCGAGTTGCGTGACACCAAATCCCTCCCAAGACGACACGAAACTTAACACCAAAACACGCCAAAGCTACTCTTAACTCCACGGGACAAAGTCGACAATGAATCAATACTTAATGATTATATTGACGATCAAATAGTCAATGGAACTCTAGCTCAAGAACCTAAAGTTGTTATTGCAATAACGGTAAGAATCTTAGTAGTAGTAAATGGATTGCGTGCCATGATGGGTAATGATCACAGTGCCGAGAACTCTCATTGGAGTCAATTTTTGATGGAAATTAGAAGCCTGGCGCTGAGCGTGTCAATAAAGTAGCATATTACATGGAAGAGGTGGGTCGAATCTTGTCGCTAAGAGGACTTGTAGAGATGATAATGATGAATGTGCAAGTACTTTAGGACAGATTAAGAGAATCCTGCAATGCAAAGAAGATTAGTCACTTATATTCAATAAAGTAGGAATACACATAGATACTTTGTTGTTGAAGAATGAAAACGTAAATCATTACTGCAATCCAATTAATAATATTTTCAAACTTTGCGAATGGAACGCTTAATATAGATGATCTTGAAGTGACAAGCATAGAGGCATAACATCTTAGTCCTCAGGGTCAGCAACACCTTTGCAGTCTATGAGTCTACTTAATCATCAGGTGGTCTGTATGGTCCGTTTGCCATCTAACTACAAGCTATAAAAAAATTGTTCTTGCAAAGTCTCGTAATGTGTATTTGCTTATTGAATCTTTTCTTAAATTTCTAAAAAACCTATCGTTGACCTTTTGAATAAATAACAAAGAGGATAACTTTACATTTTAAAAATTGTAATTCGGTATTAATTATCTGTTTATTATCAAGTATGGAAATTGTGCCATTAAATACTTGAATAAACTTGTGCAAATTGTGGTTATAGAATTATCAACAAGTTTTTAGAGATGTTTGTAATTCTGTAGCTCTGCCTACCCCACTCTGGGAACGAAGGCGTGAGATTATGTATGTATGTTAATACTTGAATTTATTTACATTCAAATTCAAGTATTTAATTGCATAATTACTTCACCGTTTTTTCATTCCCATCAAATGTTAAGAGTTTACCGCCGTTCATGAATCTTTGCAATTTTGGAGACGATGTGAATGCGCTAGTAGCTTCAAAGGAAATTGGAAGAAAGGAGAAAGGCAGCAGGCAAGTTTCATGAGCAAGAAACTGCCAGATTTAATGTTAAATTCCAGATCATAAAGATAAGCTAGACTCCTGGAGGAAAAGCCAGTGAAAGGCAATTTAGATTTACAGATAGAGAGCGTATGAAGAATGACCTTATATGCATGTTTGTGTTGAAAACTTATTGCAAAGATCATAAACACTATCATAACCGGTTTTAGCTAGTTAGATAACTACAATAGATACCAGGTGATGAACAAGCTAAAATAAGTCAGAACGCCGGAAATACGTACTTGGAAGATCTTGAAGATATCTGTGATATTTTTATCGGTAGGGAAATAATCAGGTTTGGAACGTTAAGTGACGTTCATATGGATTATGTTTTTGTAGGATTTTTATATAGCTACAACTATGTAATTACGATAAAGTTTTTCAAATAAAAAAAATACCTTATGATGTCATCATTTAAAAAACTTAAAAACTTTTCGGGCAATACTGAATGTTGCCACAAAACTGGTTTGCAGTGTAGAATTTCTTTAATATTGAGATAGAACGTTTGTCAATAAGAAATTTTGGCAAAAAGGAGTTTCATAGTAAATTTGGGGCTAAAAACTTTCAGGTGTGATATTTTTTTAACAATAGCATCTGTCTACATCATGTCTAAATCCCTGCCGAGATAACAATTATTTTAGACGTGATAAGGTTGACAGGTGAGAACAAAGTACATTTTGGTATTATTCACGAAGATTTTTTTACATGTAAGTAGCGTGTGTTAAGTGTTTAAACTAAAACAAAATAAATGACGTAGTAAACAAAAGCAAATGTTTTGAAAATGTGTTAAGGATAATCTCAAATGAAGATTACTTATGATGAAATCTGTAAATATTTTAAGATAAAGAATCAGCAGTATCAGTAACATTACAGTGCAAATACGTACAGTAAAACATACAAATCGTTTGACGTCGACCCGAGCTACACAGGCGACCCAAAATAAACAACGTCTGCATCATAACAAACCACTGTCCAATCACAAGCACTGGCACATTTAAAACAATAGAAACACTAAATTGCCCAATGGCCGTAGACGAACGCGCGAAATTTCAAATTTCGAAGCGGCCATGTTTGTTTGTGGCCAGTCGTTATTGTTTATGGCCGATTTTATTCATATTTAAACGCGGAGTCGAGCGAATCGTGCGCTCCGCGGCTAACGTCGCGTATTCTAAAATAGCGGGAGTAATTGGACGGGCCAGACAGACGGTTAGGGTTGGTCTAAAATTACGGCTTAGATTCGTGAAGATTTACATCTAAACGGGTACACTCAAGGTAAGCGTCAGCCCTAAAAATATAATACGCGGACAGTTTTGGATTCCATATTCCTGGCAGCCGCGGAGAGCGCGTTTGTTTGAAAACAAACCAGGTTATTAATACTAATGAAGATGGCTTACTCCCATTGGTCAACAAACAATAGGAGAAGACGTTGTCACTCAAGAAAATGGTATTGCTTTTTAGAAAAATAATAATACTTAAAACGTATTGGAAGAGTTATGTGGCGAGCTTCTTTCCCATCTTCTAATAAGTTAAGTTTTTTTTATATTTTTACATTCGATTTTGTTTTATTATTATGAAGTAGGTGGTTTACTTTTAATGCCGATAAAACATAATGTATTCGCAACCCTAAGATCACCATATTCACAATACTTCAATAGCACAGAAATATCTCGCGTCAAGTTATTCAAATTTACTCAATGTTCAAAGGCAATCCTTTCAACAAAGACCAATACAGTTTCTTAACAAATCTAGATTCGAGATCAGAGATCTTCCCAACAAACAACACTAACAATCCAGTCTAAATGTAGACGTAAAGATCTTTTGTTATGCTGTTCCATCTGGGATTGTTGTCGAACTATTGAGGAATATGATGGAGAGAATGCTCGCCAAGACAAGACACAGAGGAGTTGATTCTATGGTTAGACAATGACGCCCTATTTGCGGTCGCATTGTATTTCCATGAAGTTTGGCAAGGAATGAAGAACCAAACATCCTTATTGACACCAAGTATGGAAAGGAAGGAAGGACTTTTTAAATTTAAGCGGTAATGGGACCAATCTGCTAGCGCTTCGGACAAGAACCACATTGCTGAAAAGAGGCGTTTCCAGAATGTCAGGCAGATTGAAAAAATCAAAATGCAAAAGGTCTAAACAGTTTCAACAGACCTAGAACCAATCGCTGCAAACAAGGTATACGAGGAATACGATCTAAAGATAGCCGTAATCACAGCACGTGTCCCATAATTGCGTTCACGGGAACGATTAGCATTGAGCACACGTGGGACTGTGACGTTGACTTTTACGTGGATGACCTCTTGCAACGTTTTTTCTTTCTTTCTTTCAATGAGAGAGGGAGGGGAGGTATGGTAGTTTAGATTCGTCACGGTGTTTTTTTTGTTATTAATTGTCCCCTTGATCTATTTAGTAAGTATTTAGGTTTTAAGAAAGACGAATAATTTCTTCTTTCTATTTGTTAAAGGTAATGTATTTATTTATACAGGTTTCTTCTTCTTCTTCCTGATGTTCAAACTTTAAAGGCAATAAAAGTTATTTAAACCAAACTGTGTATTTATCCTTATTTACTTTAGTTAATATATTTTGAAACAAGTGTTAACTAATTACCTTCACCGTGCAGATTGACATTGAGCGCATGTGGATCTGTTATACGGAGGACTTGTATAAATGAATGACATCTTGCAAAACACACTGAGCAATGTAGAAGCTGCAGATTGCAGAACATTCCCGGTAGTTATAGTATCAGAGTAATAGTAGTCTTAAAACTTTTGAACTAAGAACATTCTTAGAAGTTACGGGGAATCATTAGAAACTTTTAAGATTTGAGAAAGTTCTCATCGATGTCATGCAGAGGGTAAACACCTCACTACTCGCTAAAAATGTCCATTTCGTTTTAAAAAGCACTTAGTTCCCTATCAGGGTTCTTGGTTTATGTACGTTATCTCACTTTAACCACACGTTCATCACACGTTCGCTATCACATTGTCAGGCATACTGAAAAAAGTCTACTCTTCCGGTTGGGCCCTTGGGACTTTATTAGGTTAAAAGTCATTTGATGCTCCTGATTTGAATTTCTGCATTTTTCTAAACAAAAAGTACTTTTCCAGTTTTGTTTCCAGGGTCGTTTTTATCCAAGATTATTTAGGTTTGAAAGTCGATTTTTATGCTTTTAAAATCTTCAAAATTGACATAATATGTTACAGTTTCAGTAAAGACAACACAACAAGCTGAATAACATCTTCACGCTGAAGATTGACATTGTTCACACGTGGGTCTGTGACGCGGAGGACTTCTACATGGATAACCTCTCGCGATGCGCTCGCGCAAGCGGCTGACCTATTTCGCTAACTAGGAGATGCACGCCAGACGGATGTGCGTTTGTAGTGCGTGTCATGTCTTATGTTGTTTGTCTTGACGATGCTTTGTATAGATTCCCTGGCTGCAAAATTCTACAAATTATTAGAACTTAAAGAAGGCGGTTTTATAATTTTTCGCATGCTTTAAGGATCTAAGCATTGTTATTGCCGAAGAAACGGTACGGCCACCAATGAAGTCTGATTATATCGTTAAAATAGGGGTGAGAGATTAGCTGCTAATAGACCAAGATCGAAAGAGATGGCGTGTGTTGGAAGAGACCTACACTCAGGATTAGGTGGCAACAGGTTGAAGAAGAGAGAAAAGAGAAAGAGATTATTATAATGCATTGATCATGAATTGTAAACACCAAAGTCTGAATTTTAAAACAGATCACGTTGATAACTTATCTAAATAAAATAGTACGCCCCTGTGAAAACCGAATAAATTATAACTAAGTTTACACAGGTCATAAAATTATTTCACAACCTTACTGCCGCAAAGGTAATCCTAAATTTAGGTACTACATGCATTTACAAGCTGGAAGCTGCGCACGAGTGGGCGGCGTCGACATAATGACAGTGATGTCACGGGCGAGTCACCGGGACGTACCGCTTCGACTTAAGCTGACATATTTCCAAGCTAAATTTCCTGTTCTGATAAAAACAATGAATTGCACATTTTGTGAGTCAATTTCTGCACCTTTTGTTAAGAACAGACGATATTATTATTATATTTTTAGTCAAGAGATTGTCCATCGACTTTTGCAAACTTAGACCGAAAATGCGTTGCATTGCAAACCCTGAAGAATAATTAGAATATTGGAATGCCTCTACGCTAGTAAGTACCTAGTTCAAAGAGTTTTGAATGGTTAGCGTCGGGTTACAATGAGAAGATGATGGTGATCCGGACATTTCCTATACTGTCACACTTTTACGCATGGCAAAAACTAAATAAGACCTCTTGCACCGTCTAAGCGAAGGTAACACAGATGGCAGTGGAGATCTGCGGGTTATTCCCACCTGTTACCACCAATTTGTTACCACTGGTAACAGCTGGGATTTTTTTTCCCACCTGTTACCACTGGTAACTACTGGGAATAAAAATTCCCAGCTGTTACCACTAAACTAATTGTTGGTAGTTATCACCAAATATTTTAGTGGTAAAAAATGGGAAAAATATTCCCACTTGTTACCACCGAGTACTTTAGTGGTAACAGGTGGGGAAAAAAATCCCAGCTGTTACCAGTGGTAACAAATTGGTGCTAACAGGTGGGAATAACCCGCAGATCTCCACTGCCATCTGTGTTACCTTTGCTTAGACAGTGCAAGAAGTCTTATTTAGTTATTTTCTTTCTCGGAATAAGATGGTTAGACCAGCACAGGAGATCCTAGATATCTTCTTATGAACGTAAATACTTAATGCGTTGAAATTGAAAGCTAAGCCTGCGGCAAAAATCAAAACAATGTAGTAGTAGAGAAGAATATACGCGATCGTATATAACTTGTGCATCCGACAAGTGTTTTTACTACCGTGCTAATTGTGACGTTGGCGCGTGTAATTGTGTCGTACAAATGATCGTGACTGAAACGTTTTGTGCTGTTACTTTATAAGTAATGTTCTTAAGTATCTATTTCTGTACATTTCAGAGTAACGTTTAGATGGTTTTAGTGAGTCGTCTGACAAATAACAGCAAGTTAGGACTAGAACAAGAACAGTAAAAGGCTCTAGCAATGTGCAATTTGTAGAACATTAACAGAAGTTTGGGAATATTCATGGACATCCTTGGGAGCTATAAGAATGTTCTCTTTCCATACAAAAAATAATATTCTCAGAAGTTCCTGAAGACTTTTGCAAAAGAAACTTTAGCGATTTAAGAAGTTTCTCGTCGATAAAATGCTTAACACCTCTCTTACGCCTTTCACGTTCAGAACGCACTGAGACGAAGTTACATCTAGTTACAATTTATCATTTTCGACAAACAAAACAACCAAATCTATCCTCGTGTTAAATATTAGGAACAAGCATTAGTTGTCACTAACGTGCCTATGGACATAAGTCATTACTAATTACAAAAGCAAAAAAAATAAGTGCTTCATCTGAACTAGTTAAAGATTGAGTTAGGTACAAATTATTTATACAAAGCACCTCAGTTCAATACATTGTAGTTTTCCGCGTTTCCAACTGTAGTAAACCAGAGCTACAATAAACTATACTACTAAGACAATAGTATAATATCTGCTGCAAATCACACCATCACTATCAACAGGCATAACAAAAAGTCGTAAAAACACTACATTTGCTATGCTAATAATTACTGACAATGGAAGATTATTCAAATGTAACATGGTCGGACTTAGGTAAGTACCTAAAGAGATATTAGTAGTTGCTATCCCAAAAGACTTGAGAAAATTCAAAACAAATGACTATATCAAAGAATGGAAACTCATAAATAAGTGTCCTCACCTCCCGCTTTCCCCCCTCCTCCCCCTATAGGATAACGATTTGCGAAGTAGAACAGATCTTTTTAATAATGCTAATAAAAATAATAAAAGTGTCTAATTGCTCTTGGCTACCGTAGCCACTTTATGGAAATCACATTTAAGGTTTCGCGCATTTGCCAATACCAATGCTGATTCCGTTGATTGACTTACGACAAACAAGTTAGCGGCAGTTTTGAACTATTCACCATCAAATATATTTTAGTAAAAATCATAATGATGACTCACAAATCAGAGATCATTTGAAATGGCATCAGGCCAGCTGGAGCCAAGTAGAGCAACGCACCAGACGTCCTGACGTCACGCGACGTCACAAAAACGTCGAAACTTCTAAAATTACTCGCGTACGCACCGTGCAGCCGTCAGCGTGGTGACATTGGAGCGAGATGCGTAACGCACTTAATGCTCAAGGCGATAGATTCATGTAACATTAATTATACCTAATATCTATGAGTACACCTACCTAGTTCGTAGAACAGACCACACAAAAAGGATCTGTGAACAGGCGGAAATGGCTTTAGGATAATCGAAAATTCGGACAAACGATGCATTAGGACAAATAACGATTAGGGATTTCAATATAGACCGCTGTTTTTAACTCAGCCGCCATTACTGTCAAGTAAATAAGAGCTACCAAAGCGTTGACAATGACAATGCTGTAGCATTGTGGATTTGCCCCAATCAATAGAATAGAGGCTTAGGTTAGGTTAGATGATTGATAAATTAAGATGAAATAAAACGCCATGCTCTAAAACAGATTTCTAAATTCTAGATAATTGTGTACTATTGTGCAATTTGTCATCGTCAAAGAAGATGGCTTTACCGTTTAAAACACACATCGTCACTCAGTACGGAATACACAGACGATGACGTTTCCGTAGTAAAAATACGACAAGTAGGCGTCGGCGGCATCACAAAGACGTCATATGGGCGTAAAAGTGGTTTTCCAGAAATATTTCCAAGTAAAAGTGCTTGCTTTTAGAAACAAGTGCTAACTATAAATTCTTGGAACATAAATTGCAAATCGTACCGACGTATTGATATGAGATAAATTTAATATCCTGCTCTTTACATAAACCCGTCAATGCAACAGAGATGGATAGGTATATTTATGTTATTTGCAGTGTGTGTAACCTTAGACTGAAATTAATCAGTTATTGATACCAAACGAGCATACAAGCCACCTGATGGTAAATGGGATCTGAGACCCATACACATATCGTTACCACTTTAGAAAAAACTCGTATCTGATATTTCGAGATGTATGAGTTTGAACGTAATACTCTTCCCGTTTAAGTTTAAAATCGAACGTCACGAAATAAGAGATACGAGGTTTTTTCAAAGTAATGGCGTTATTTGGACTGCGATCCGAAGACTGAAAATGCGTTGCTAATCCTAAGGACTTAGATAGAACCATGGCATGCGATGCTATAGTAATTCCACCGGTTCTCTTATCACACCAGAACACTACAATGCGATGTTGCTTGGCGAGATCAAAGGATTAGAATTCAGAGGTTCCCAAACTTTTTTATCTCATAGACCACTTGGCATTTGTTACGGTTTTGGGTGGACCCCTGCTTGCCTAATATTTACGTTATCACGTAAAAACTAGACAAAAAAAATCGGGATGTGTTGCACGGATAACGTTGGAGCTCTAGCCGGCTTAAAAATTGACACAGACTACAATGAAAATTTAGCGCGGTAAAATATTTTTTACTAGGTAAAAAACTACAAAAGGAGAAAATTTAGAGATAATTTATACCTATGGATAATATTTGTTTATTTATATATTATATTTATAAGAAATTATTACGTAAGTAAGTACCTACTATCTGTGTATGAATATGGATTATTCCATTAACGGAAAGCCAAAATCAAAGTCACGACCTGCTTAAATGGGATCCAATATTGTGGACCCCCATTTTCATCTCATCGACCCCCATTTATTTTTTCCGCTCACATGGACCCCTTGTAGGTCGCCGTGGATCCCTGGGGGTCGATATAGACCACTTTGGGGATCACTGGATTAGATGGTGAAGAAAAATCACTCGACATCAAAACTATTGCCACAGACAGTAGGCCACGTAGGCCTAGCATTGTACCGAAAAGTAACTTCTCAAATTGTGAAAGTTTCTTATGAGAAATTCTCGGAAATTTCTAAGAGTATTCTTAGTATTTGTATGGAAAGAGATCATTCTCAATGCTCTCAAATGTTTCCGATCATATTCTCAGTAATTGAGAAGATTTCTTAACTTCTGAGAATGTTCTGCAAATTGTACATTGCTACGTAGACCGCGTAAGGCCCGATTTAGACCAAGCGAACGAACAAGAATTCTATGTATTATTTCTTACGTTTTCTTTGTAAAAATAAAGACAAAAAATGTTCCAAAGCACTCCTTCGCTTAGTCTAAACGCACCTTAAAACAAATCAGTATAATTATACGAACATGTAGGTATTTAGCAAAATTATGAATGCTTGTCAGTTCATTAAAAGTACTGCAGCAGACACCCACTTTCCACGTATCGGTCGATTATGGTTTGTTAACCTCGGCGGCGGTGATAGGGAGGCGTCGGCTAATGCTTGTCGCTATGTCGGTTTAGATTTAATTAAAAAAACATGGTGGTATAACAAAGGGGGTTATTATGACATAGCTATGAAGTAGGTACGCGGAGAGAAAAGAACAGAGCTATAAATACTATAGCTATGTCCTTTACACTCGCCGTTAAATGGCCGGAGAAGAATGAGACATAAACATAACTTAATGCGTTTTAAGAACGTGTAGTAAATCATTTTTTATTGTAGTTTAATTCTACTGAGTCAAACCATGTTGCTTTTGAC
Organism: Acleris literana; assembly: GCA_946894065.1. Classification (NCBI taxonomy): domain Eukaryota; kingdom Metazoa; phylum Arthropoda; class Insecta; order Lepidoptera; family Tortricidae; genus Acleris; species Acleris literana. The sequence continues at coordinate 7,581,676 of OX335694.1, forward strand.
ACGTTATCGTATTGTGAACGTTTTGATAGCTCTTATTTACTAGACCGTAATGGTGGCTGTGTTAAAACAATACGATAACATTTCAAAGGCAATATGGTTTTGCGCAGGAATAAAATTGATGCCCCAGATCGCCGCTTGTTGGGAACTTGGGACCTTAGAAGTTTTTGCACGCAATATTCCACCAATTAAAAACAAAAGAAGGAAAAGAGACTGTTGTGTTGTTTGTGAGATGCTTATTTTAAACGTTATGACAGCTTTTATTTAATTGACGGTAAAAGCGGCCGAGTTAAAAACACTGCGATAATGTGGCAAAAGCAAAATGGTTTTTCCGAATGGAATAGAAGCCGTGGTCTAAGTGAAAAATAGTACAAGTCGAATTAGCTCGAAATAAAAAAAGAGTATACCTACATTATTTACTGAGTATACTATACTTATACCGTTTTCACTTGAAAACACGGAAGACATTTCCTTTTTCACTAGGCCCTCATAATTTAACGACCCCATATATGCGGAACGATCCGTCTTTACGATCAATCTGAATCGATATCGTGACGATTCATATTTCGATCGAAGTTTGCATGCGATATTGCCACACACGTACAATCCATCGCCCGATTTCGGTCTGAACCGACGGATGGTAACGACGGATCGTACCGTATACGGGGCCCTTTATGTTGAACCAAAATCTGAGTATGACTCCGAATCAGTTGACCTACTCCAGTAACCAGTACCCAATAAACTGTCAGCGTACCACGACAATCTTTAAATGTTATTGCATCCGCGGCATCATGAACCCTCCTGATTCATTTGTTCCCATTCAATCCCATTCAAACCCATTCGTTCTGAACGGGACCGGTTCACACTAGACGGGTCTTAATGAGCGGCGATTTAAAAACGTCTAATAATTATGGTAGTTCGTGGGAGACGGTTAATTAATGATTATGATCGTTTAGTGGTGACAATATCACTAGGACAATCATGAGTTGCGTAAACTAATATGCGAGAGAAAGGGATAGAAGAACAAATAACGATATTTTCAAAACAATACCCTCTTTCTTGGGCAGTACCGCAATCAACGCAGACGAGATTTAAAGATTTTTAAATTTAACAGACACGTCTGTTACGAAATTCTAAACTATATTAAAGCGAAGAAGCGTTTGTTAATAAACAACGATAGATGGCGTCAGCATACCCTCCGAGTATGAATATATATATATGGATCTTAAGTAGGGTCTTGGTGGCATAATTGGTAATGCGCCTGCGTCGGCCCGAGGAGCGAAGATGTAGGTTCGAATCCAGCCTAAGACCGACGAAATTTTTTCGTTTTAATATAGTGCAGACGAGATTTCTTGTATTTTAAGAAATTGCTTGTAACATAGTTTATTAAAAATAACAGGGTTTTCCTTATTGACTCCAACGTTTCCTTGTGTTTTTTGTGAATAATCTTGATTTTTATCTGAACCATCTACATCTGTCGCTGAAAATGGATATTTCTTCATCTTATCAGGAGATTATCTTTCTCGGTAACTACTACTTGCTGAGTAGCATAAAAATACACCGTATACGCAGAACTTTACAATATAAATACCGAGTAGTAAATCTTTTAGGGTTGTTCAAAGGATTGTGTAAGGATGTCGCACCTTCAGAACAATAGTGACCTAATTCAGAAATTTTAAATTTCGAGTTGGGTCTCTATAATAATAAATTTATGACTTGAAGTTTTAAAGCTAAAATTTTGAATTAGGTCACTATTGTTCTGAAGGTGCGAGTATAAAGGATGGGCCAAGGCGAACTTACCCTTTAATGCCTATTGAATTTAAGTTAAAAACATAGATTTCGTATTATGATTTTGAAGAACCATTATAACTATTGTTTTAAAGTAGCGGAATGAGCACGTGGCAGAAGCGGGTGGAGCTAACCCCATGTCCTTCTATCCATGGGAGTGCCAGACCTTTATAACGTTATGAATAATATCGTTATCATAACGTTATATTTCGTTAGCGCTCAAAATTTCGTTTAAGTATATCGATATTTTTTCATAACGTTACGCTACACCGTAACGAAATCGTAATAACGTTAAATATAAATAACGTTATAATAACGTTACGAAACTTATGAACTACGCGCTGTTGCCGCTCCTTAGATAGGCATTTTGCGTGACTGGCCGACGTCCCAGAAAGGACGATATTTGTCCGTTTGGACATCGCAACCAACGTCCTTTCGATATCCGTTCATATATTCCGTCCTTCTTCCGTCCCTTTTCGACTCTGTCCGTTACACGAAAATAACGGTTATTAAACTTATTATAGCTACTTGTACTATTACTTATTCTGTGTTATAGCGCTTACCGAAGTACCGTTATACGAATAGCGTTTTGCTTGATAACGTTATAATGGATACCGCTACAGGTAACGCGGTAAAATAACGTTATATTATAACGTTATGAAAGATAACGTTACACGAAAATAACAATTATTAAAGGTCTGGGAGTGTCTATAAATGACACAACATTGGCGAAATACCTACACTTTAATAGGAGTGAAAGCCATAAATTAAAATTAAAATAAAATTTAAAAACCAGTACATACACATACATACCGTCACGCCTTCATCCCACAGGGGGGTAGGCAGAGCTATAGAATTAAGTTATAGTATGTTGGGGTAAGCACGGATCGGGTCAAGACCGGATAATTCAAAATACTACTAAACTAACAAAGGTTTTCGATTCCTGGCGCTGCAGGCTGCGGGGCGCAACAAGATAACGTAGGCAGGTGTGTTGCCAGGAATCGAAAACCTTTGTAGGTTTAGTAGTAATTTGAATTATCCGGTCTTGACCCGATTCGATTTTACCCCAACATACTTACAAACAACTCTTAACAACTTTTTGTCAATTCTATAACCAGTTTTTGCATAAAAAGGCTAACAAGGAAAGGCACCCAAACTCAACCCGTTGTGAGAATGTGACCTTCAAAGTACTTAAAAGTGACTGAACCCTCAGTGAAAAATGCTACTTTCCACTTCAAAGTTATATGGTTCTCATCGAAGATACACTTTTTTTGGTAAAAAACTGTATGTTTTTATTATAAAATACTTACCTTATTTGTATGTCTGCAATGTCTGCACTGTCGTTAAAACAGTTGAATGGGCCTTACCTGCAAAAAAGAAATTAAATTAAATACCAGACTAAGATGTTATTTTGTAATAGGTATAGGTAATTGGAAATACGTAGAACGGTTAAATATAACCCACGCGGGCCCAGGATGTATTTGGGACTTTACCTTCTTTTATGTAATCACCTAAATTACGCAACACTACGTATTACAAAGTCGGGCATGTGCAGGTTTCCTTACGATGTTTTCCTTTCTCAAATTAATGTGGAAAATAAAATTAACTCCTCACTGAAATCCCGGAAAATGGAACGCTAGGTACAAACCCTATTAAGAGTCCTAAATTTCTAAAAAATAAACTTTAATTGTATGTCAAGCTGAAGTTTTCGCGTACTTAGCTAGTCTTTATTACGTTACTGCAACAAGTTATTGATATGTCCAGCTATTCGTCTGTACCAAAAACAAATATCGTTTAGAACAGTGATCCCCAAAGTGGTCTATATCGACCCCCAGGGGTCGACGGCGACCTGCAATAAGGGGTCCATGTGAGCGGAAAAAATAAATGGGGGTCCATGAGATGAAAATGGGGGTCCACGATAGTGTTTCAATTTTCTATGTGTGTAGTTTTTTACTTTGTAAAAAAAATTTTTCGGCGCTTAATTTTCATTGTAGCCTGTGTCAACTTTTAGCCGGCTAGACCCCCAACGTTATCCGTGCAAAAAATCCCGAAGATTGTTTGCTTAGTTTTTACGTGACAACTAAATATTTGGTAAGCAGGGCGTCCACCCAAAACCGAAACAAATGCCAAGTGGTCTACGAGACAAAACAGTTTGGGGACCTCTGGTTTAGAACCTTTGAAATGAACAAACAAACAAACACTTTCGCTTTAATATTACTAAGCGTAGTAATAATTAGGTACATCACCTTCAATACCACACAACACGACCAGCCACACATTCCTCCTCAATTACTAGACAAGTCCCCTTCAACAGAACAAGAGGGACAGCGCTACACAAGTCGCGTAAGCGCGTCTCGCTCATTAAAGGTTAGGTTAGGTTTTATAGTGAGCGGTGACCTACTAAACCGCGTAACTGACAAATTGGATACAGAGCAAAATGTACCGTAATTACTTTAAATTAAGGTCCATTTTGCTCCTTGTTTAATTGGTTAGTTACGCGGTTTAGTAGTATAACTGACGATATGGAAAAGTCCAGTAAGGACGAACATTCAGGTCAAGTGGAGTGTGGGACCTACATACTAATGGGTGCGCGTGGTTTCGCTTGCATTTTATGAGGCTACCAGGGTTGTTACTTTTAATTTCTAAGGCCCCTAATAGGGTTCCGTACCCGAAGGGTAAAAACGGGACCCTATTACTAAGACTCCACTGTCCGTCTGTCTGTCTGTTACCAGGCTGTATCTCATGAACCGTGATAGCTAGACAGTTGAAATTTTCACAGATGATGTATTTCTGTGGCCGCTTTAACAGCAAACACTAAGAACAGACTAAAAAAATATATTTTAGTGGGGGCTCCCATACAACAAACGTGATTTTTTTATAGATACGGGACCCTTCGTGCGCGAGTCCAACTTCCACTTGGCCGGTTTTTAATTACTATGGCCCCAGTGATACAAGTCGACTTAGCTCGTAATAAATAACAATTTTAAAATATATAAACCCCCAATATAATGGCGATCAGTACTTTAAGGTTATATTTTATATTGCATTGACAGCTGTCAAATCGGGCCTCTTAGAACGGCGCGACTATAACCATGCATTTAAATAACATAAAATCATGTGTATCGTTAAAGTTGAATTCTTTTTTTTCATAAAAATTAATTTGCCACGCAATGTACTTATCAGATATAGCCCAATTAAACTGCAATTAACTGAGACTTAAATTTTCGTTTACATTATAAATTTCTGGTCGATGGGATCTTTACAAATTAATAACGCTCTATGTATTAGAGTTAGTAACGAAATTTCACATTTACATGACTTGTAGAGCCATAACCTACGTCTAGTTTAAATGTTTGTTCGTATTCCATTTACACACTGTATACTAAAGAAGTTCAGTTTAGATTGAGAGAAAGGGACAGAGCTATAGCAGTTATACTCTGTCTGTTTCTCTCAACCTGAACTGAACTGCTTTAATATGTCATCGTAACCCCCTTGATATCTCTTAAACGGCTCAACCGATTTTCATGAAATCTAGCTAAGAACCAACCCGATTAAATTAGCTTTCTTAAAAAAAAAACGCGTTGAAATAGTTTCATCCGTTTGAGAGCTACGATGCCACAGAGAATACCGTCTTTACTATAATGGTAGGAGATCCGAATAGGAGACGATTTGCACCGGGCTGTTTATTATTAGATAAAAAGTATTTTATACCAAATTTAATATGCTAAGTAATACATCGTGCCCGGGACGTACCTGAAGCATTTTAATCATCGATTCTAGACCATATTTGCAGTATATAATGTGGTATAACATGTAGTCCAATATCGCATAATTTGCGAGATTTTTATTATTTAAAAAACAATTCCATAGTTAGTTTAATTTGAACTCTGTCACCTTAACTTAAGGATTATTTACTTCGATATTGATTAAATTCATTTATGTTGTACGTTGATGATATTGCTACTTACAACATGAATCTTTCTTAGTAAATAATGCTTTAGGTTAAGGTGACAGAGTTCAAATTAAATTAACTATGGAATTGTTTTTTAAATAATAAAAATCTCGGAAATTATGCGTTATTGGACTACATGTTATACCACATTATATACTCCAAATAGGGCCTAGAATCGATGGTTAAAATCCTTCGCGTACGTCCCGGGCACGGTGTATATATCGACGGTAAAAAGCGTAAACGCTGTAACCCGCAAAATCAAACTTTACACCAGAGCCAAAAAACTTTTGAAATTTTACAAAAAAAATCATATCTTTTTTTTTATTTGAGCGATCGGTGCCATTTTTATACTACATATGTATTTTCAAATTCCCTATTAGATCATATGCCTGTCGTGTACCAGAAGTGACTAGGTTTCTTTTTAGTGTCGGTTACAGCAACCTGACTTTTTTTTTCAATACGATAAAACGCTGTTAATGATTTTGTTAAATGTATGGAAAGGTAATAATCAGTGTGATTTCTAATAAGCGTAAGTGATGTAACCACCATTCTTTAAATGTTGAGCACTGCCTAAATTGACGTTACGCTGCAATGCTTGCAGTTTAAAAAAAACATAATTGTATTCAATGATAGATGTCAAAAAAGGTTATTGATATTAAAACGACGTAAATATGAGATAACATTTATTAATCCTTTTTTTAAATGTTATCCTAAAGAATTAATTAATACGAATGTGTTTGTATGTGTATGTAAATATATTTTCAATCCTCCATTAGATATAAACATCCGAACATCTACATATATATATATATATATATATATATATATATATATATAATATATATATATATATATATACATGCTTATAAACATTTACAATACAAGTCTAGTTAAAAAAAAAAAACATTTATTTTAACGATAATTATGCATCGCTACAAACACTTCGTATAAAAGAAGTATATTATTATGATAAATTAAATATCACAAGTTAACTTACTCATGAAATAAAGTCAATTAAAATTAAAAACATCAATTTTTAACAAACTGAAAAGTTTAAGACACTATACTAGCGTTTCTTCAAACTAATAACTATTATGGGTCATTCTCCAGACAGCCATTTCTGTATGTCCTCGGGCTTAAAAAATATAAAACTATTGAATTTGGTATAATTTATATTTTTTCTTCCTAGAAGGTACTCGTATTGAGGTGTACATGAATTTTCAAGTAAAAATTCAATACCTTTCTAGGAGAAAAAAAAAATCAATACCCCATTCTCCTAATTAACACCGCGCGTCCCACTTCCGAAATCACTAATATAACTATTTTCCCCGATCATATACAAGAGGAAAGATGAATGAAAGTATTTTTATTTAATGAAAGATAAGATATCCAAATTACAAAAAAAAAACCAAATTTATTTAGTAATATATCACTAAGATATAAAATAAAGAAACTTTGTCCCGATACGTGTACTAATTCACGCGCCGCTTTCATTCTTGTCCGTGCAAGGCCATTGAAGAAATAGACAGACGTCTGTAATGCATTTTGCGTGAGCAGACACTCATGTCAAGACCCTCTTGAGAGAAAGACGTGTTAATGTTGTGTGGATCGCACACTACAAATGTAAGTATCTAATTCGCATGTTTTGGTTCTCGTAAATTCTAATTAACACGTTCACGTTTTTAAAATCAGCCAATAACTCTATAGCTCTGTAAATTATTGTATACATTAAGAACCTCAGTATTTAACAGTTACTGGATTATGTAGTTTATCACATGTACCTAAAAGAAGTTATATTTTTTTTATCAAGAATCCCTAATACACACGTCTAATTCACGGGCCAAAAATGAACGCGTTAATTAGTTTAAGAGTAGTAAAAAAGGTTTTTGGTACATAAAAGTATTTTATTTCTAATTGCTCGCTTAAGATAAACCAGTTTAAATTAATTTACAGGTTTTTTTTTTACAAAAATGTTATTCCCGGAAGAATGATGGCATGATTAGAATGACATATATTATGTCAAACTGGTGTTATTAGAGGGGCCCTAACCTTAAAATCATCCTTATGATCGTATCTGTGTGCTTAAGTGTTTGGACAATATGTTTTTTAGAGGTTATTTTATTTTTCCTAGCATATTTCTCTTGGAAAACATGAAAATTTTGCTGACCGCATTAAAAAGTTGCATTTTGACAATAAGTGACAACTGTAATTCTAATCATGTAAGGAAAATCCTAGGGACCCGGCATCATTCTTCATATTTGTATAAATTATGTATTAAAACCACCCGCAATAATTAAACTACATACTTAAAGTTGAATGTCTGTATGTTATGTTACATAACTTATGTATGTAAAGCTTAAACGGCTCGACGGATTTTAGCATTATGAATTATGAGGTGTCCTTAGATTCAATAAAATTAACTAGTTTATTTATATCCTTTTAGTTCACCGGGTTTTTAAATTTTAAATTACTTTTTTTAAAGATAGATAGGGAATGTAAAAAGTAGGAGGAAGAAGTATTATTTTTTCTTTAGCAGATACGGCAATTTATTTGTTATCGTTTGTTCATAATACCTAAGGTATAATATAAAGTTATTAATTCTGATTTTTTGTATCGTTTTCATTGTTGATTATAGAACGATTATTTCATTGAAATATTAGTTAGCTTATTATGTATGTATATCGTGATGGATATTTTATGTTCCTAATAGTTTCAACGTTGCAATATAATAAATATGATAAAATTAATAGACAGTCTGACAGTTTTTGTCTTATTTCCTAAAAAATATATATTTGGCATGAACATTTATCTAATAAACGCGTAGTTTTTTTAATTCGCAAGCAAGTAAACCTAATTAACGCATCGCTTTTCTAATTCGCGCGTCACGCAAATATTAAAACCCTTCTAGTTAATTAACCGCTAATAATAATTAAGTGCCCAATAAATATTAAAGTTTGAATGGTCGATATGTTACTATATTTTGCATAAATTTTATCAAAAACCAAGTGGAAAAAAAGGGCGGTGTTAATTAGACTGAGAACACAATTCTGGAGAATGACCGTCATCAAAGTATTGTTAAAATTCGTAAAGTAGTTTTAATTACTTATAATTATGTAAAGCAACACTTAATTCTCAGAATTTATCACACTAAGTAGTTACTATTTAAACGAAATAAGAATTCATTAGTATAGTATTAACTATTCACATTATTTGCACTGGTTTACTATTAAAATAGATATAATTACATTTTAAACTTTTGTTGTCACGCGGTGAAAGACCGTTACACCACACACAACTTGATCCCACGGCGGTCTCAGACTGACTGATCGGGGCGGTAAGCCGTTACCCACACAGCATGAGCGCGTATTTAAAATACGGTAAACTCAAGCGACCAATAATAAGCAATCGTTTAAGAAATGAGGTAAAGGTCAGTAATATTTTTGCGCATTACTTCATATTTGGTGTAACTTGTGAGTATTCACATTATGGTGTCTGATTAAAACGTAGTAAGTTACTATCATCTAAATATATTTTACAGAAAACGTAGTAAGTGTAGTGTCACTTTTTTTTTCAATACGCGTAAACGCTGTAAATGACAGTGGAAATGGTTTTACGCACGCAGTAACCTACTGAACTCGAAAAATTTGTAAAATATGAATTGGTGTAAATGCAAATGCAAAATAAAGACCTGTTTTTTGGCGGCTTACAGCAATTAATTTTGCTATATGTCAAAAAAGTACATACAATTTCAACGCTGTACAGAATTTTCTAATCGTCGTAGAGCCACGAGACCCGGACCATTCGACGCAGAAAAAAATTCTGATTCCGAATATGCAAAAAAAAATTTTTGGTACATTGTGGGTTACAGCGTTTACGCTTTTTACCGTCGATATGGTGAATAGGTAGGCTGAAAATTTTCAGTCTAGTACATAATTAATTGAAAATTCAAAAAATAACTATGTTTTAAAAATTGCAATAACTTGTTTAATAGACAAATTACATACCAATCGAAAGTATGAAGCCTATAGAATACGCAAACGTTAGGTTAACTATTTTGTTCCCGTGAAACTATTGGGTAGGCAGGTATAAACAGGTAAGTCTATACTAATAATTTGCACCAAACCTAACGTTTGCATCTTCATAGACTTAGTACTTTCGATTAGTATGTAATTTGTCTATTAAACAAGCATTTACAATTTAAAAAAAAGTTCATTTTTAATAAAAAAATATAAGATAATAGTACTGGACTGAAATTTTTCAGCCTACAAGTATTCGCCACATAAGTATTCGCCTACAAGTATTCGCCCCACACAATTATTTAGCGTATTAAATTTGATATAAAATACTTACACTACATAGTATAAAACAAAGTCGCTTCCCGCTGTCTGTCGGTCCCTATGTATGCTTAGATCTTTAAAACTACGCAACGGATTTTGATGCGGTTTTTTTATTAGATAGAGTGATTCAAGAGGAAGGTTTTTATGTATAATACATTCTGGATTATGTACGGGAGTTGCAGAAAACTCACATAAACCGAAGCGAAGCGAGGGGGTCCCTAGTGTTAGTATATTTAGCTTACTCTTTACTTTCCAAAAGGGCCCACAATTCTTGTGTGCCCAAGGGCCCCAGCATAGTTTAAGACGGCCTTGGTCACAGACAGACACACATACACAGATACCTACACACATTAAATTTATTACCCCCCTCTTTTTTTGTCGGGGTTTGAAAAGGATCATATACGATAGACTGTGTAGGTAATATAACCGCCACCTATAGCTCTGTCCCTTACACTCGTCCTAAACTGAATTGCTTAGGTATATGACATAATATCATATCATGGTAACCTCCCAGGACTCCAAATTTTTTTACAGATGATGTATTTTTGTTGCCGCTATAACAACAAAATAATAAATACAGAATAAAATAAATTTTTAAGTGGGGCTTCCATACAACAAACGTGTTTTTTTGCCGTTTTTTGCTCGATATTAATAACGGCAACATAATTTATCGCTGCTCTAATCAATAATCTCAATTGTGATATCTTTTTAGAATCTCCATTAAATAGGCAAATTTTTAAGAAAGCAGCACTACAGGTTCTGATACATCTTTTTTACACCGTGCTGTGTCAAACTGGCCCGAAGAAAAACTCGATTTCTAAACTTTAGATTTGAATTTAAAATAAATAAAAAACTGCTTATTATTTATTAATTTCGTTATCAGGGTCTTAAAGCAAATTTAATCAGCTTTCTTTCACAGCAAACGCAACTGAAAAACGGCTTCAAAAACGGCGAAACAGGATGCCGCATTTCCAAAAAAATTAAAAGTTGATATATCTCGTTTACCTTGCGACTTTTACTAAACATGATTTATCATATTTTCAACACTCCTTAGCTGAGCTATCCAGCCCTGTAAGATAGTCCACTATATACCGGACACCCTGTATATACTTATGGATATGAAAACAACGTACGTTATATACTTTTATATAGCCAACCTAAGGCAAAAGTTTGAAAAGTGTAAGAACATGCCCCGGCCTCCCCTACAGCATCCTATAGTCTCAAATGACAACGCGGTTTGTAGTCCACGTATACGTGTTTGTAGGGCCAAACGTAAACAAAATCAGCATTTATATTTCTTAAGAAACTACAATGAAAAAAAAACAAGAAATTTCACTGAGAAACACACACTATGAGAAATGTTTTATCAAATTAAAAACACGTGCATAACTAACCTAGATAACGTAAGACGAAGTTTAGTTTTCTAACCCCTTACTCATTAAAATGACCTTGATTATATCACGAACGTGACACATTTTCTACCTATTAGTAATCGATCGAGTATAATTTTATTAGTTACGTTCATTTCATACGCGTAAAGAATGATGGGCAAATAAAATTGGCCTATATGACCAATAAGGACAAGCGTTATGTCACCGGATAGGTAATTCTAAGTTGTAAAACTATTACTATGTCAGAAATCATTGGGCGAAATAAATTATCGCCACGCAAAGACGACAGCATTTCATAGTAATTATGCTAAAGTCGTCTATGTTGGCGTCCCGATGATCCAGATTTAAAAAAAAAACTCCCAGTTATTTGAGGTTTCCCGCTACACAAAATCGTTGTAGAATTAAAAAGGATATCCGAGGATATAGTGTTTATTGTTATTGTTTCTAGGCCAGCTTTCATACATTTTTGCCCATCATTGTTAACCACCTCTTAACTTTCACAGCCTAGCGCCATCTAGCGTATACTCAACGAACTACGTGCCGCCGCGATAAGGTTCAGCGACTCACATTGAACTACTCACCGACAGATGGAGTTGTCACCGTTATAAATTAACTAGGAATGATTTTAATAAAGATAGTCAAATGACTCTTGATCTTATCTTGATAAATTAAATTGTCATCGTTGTTTCTGATTTATTATTTTTATATATGTACAGTCAACATCATAAATATAAGTGATCATTTATGTACCTTGTCACTTTAACGTCGTGTTTAAAATGTCATACAAAATTGTGAAACGATTGAAAGCGACAAGGTACATAAATAATCACTTATTTATGCTATTGACTATACCTATCCTCCCGAGCCTCCAGGTTCTCGCTTGAGAACATAATGCCAAATATAAAAGGCACCCTATAATCAATTCAACAAGGTTGCAATTACTATGTTACTAAAGTAGATATTTATTTGGTCTTACGAAGCAATAAACTACCAAACCAAAATCCGGCCAAGTGCGAGTCGGACTTGCACACGAAGGGTTTCGTACCACGCCGAAAAAAAAACACGATTCGTGGTCCCCTCTTTAATTTTATTTTTAATGTTTGCTGTTATATAGCGGCGAAAGTAATATACACAATGTGAAAGTGTCGAGTTTGAAAACAGACAGACAGACAAACAGACGGACTGACAGCGGAAGCTTAGTACCTAAATAGGGTCCCGTTGGCTTTGGATACAGAACCCCAAAAACATTTATTAATTCCTAGTTTGCACAAAAAAATTGCACGTTTCTTTAGTCAAAACAAGTTTGTAGTTTGCTGTAGTTTGTTTTAACTAAATCCGAAGGTCAAAGTTACGAATAAGCGTAAAAAAATCAAGAGCCTTGAAATCATAACAATTAAACTACCTAGCGTTATTTATGATACGGAAAAAAGGTATAATTATTAATTACTGTAATCACATTTAAGACTATTTGGTTTATGGCATGGGGAAGGCAAACGAGCACACAGGCCACCTGAAGATAAACATATGCAATCTCAAGACTACAATCCCAAGATAGCAATCTTAAGACTGCAATCCAAAGGATAGCTCTAGCCCTAAGTCTGAAGGGGTGAGAAACGTTATCGCCCAGATCTAAATTTGTATGGACATATTTTGACAATCCTCTACATCTTGTCTAGGACCTTTGCCAGATAAATTGTCCACATGTACCCAATAAAAATGTTGAGCATACTTAGAACCTTGTCAGTCTGAATGTCATTCTCATTGTCATCTGTGTCATTTGATGTTATGTTTGAAGTTTACTATGACAACGCACTAAAGTGGTTAACACTTTCGTTGTGGTACACTGTACGTACAATATATAGGTAGATAGATATTAATTATACAATATTGCGGTGTCAAGGAGCTTACTTGAACGGTAATACCCTGTACGTTAAGACATGTTAGACGTTAGTGTTGTCCGTTTTATCGATAAAAATGTCATGTCACAAGTTATCGATATCGACCCGTTAATTGATTATTGAAGGGTACGTGGACGCTTAAAATTAAAAAGCCTAATGTATCATAATCCCTAAAAGTTCATAATACCTAATGTATTTTTTTTCTGAAACCGTAAACTTTTCAGGAATTTTGAAAACGTCATTAGGAACTATTATGCATGTCGATCTTTGGCATGACGTATTTATCTTTTGTTTGGAATTCGAATCTACTCGTGACGTATACACGTCACGAGTAGATTCGACATGCATAATAACTATAGTAACGAATTTAAACTGTGTGATACAGACTTAAGGTATATTTTCCACTGTGTAGATACCTTTGACGTTCTGTGCTTTCTGATATTTTTACCTCGTTATATGTTCCGAATTTATTGAAAAGTCGCTGCTCTTATATTTATGACAAATTGCATGTTCTGGTGTTATTGACCATAACTAGTGTAACGAATTTATTGAAAAGTAATGCTGCTCCGAAATATTTGACTACCTCGCTCGCTACAATATATCTGATGGCGACTGTATTATGAACTTTCAGGGATTATGATACATTAGGCTTTTTAATTTTAAGCGGTCTGGTACGACCCTTATAGAATTCATTACATCGATTGCCAGAGTTATTAAATATTGCGATCTCTTATCGATAAGGAATAGGTACTTATACATACATATAGTTTGTTGACCGATTGCAGTAGAGTTGTGTATAATGACATAATGAGTTAAATTCTAATGCAGAGAAATTTATTTGTTGTACTTATGGGAAAATAGAGTAACACCGGGTAATAAGGTGTACCTATTTTCGCAGAAGCAATCCCATTTCCCAATAAAACATTTTCTTTTCTGCAATTGTGTACGTAATTCTCACTAACTTTACTACAATCGGTCATCAACAACCTATCTAATCTGTTGTTATCATCACTATCGATAAGAGATCGCAATCCATTTATCGATACGCCCACATCACTTCGCAAAAGACGCCGGCCGTGACCGCAAATTAGAGCACGGAGGGACCAATAAAAGACGGACGGTGTTATGCAGAATCAGAATAATGGCTATATTCTACTCGGTAAGACCATATTGCTTTTGACTTGTTATGGTATTGTGAACGTTATGATAGCTCTTATTTACTCGACCGTAATGGCGAATATAATACGATAACCGAGTTTAGAATATTAAAAAACCGTTAACGGTGACACATTTCACGGTAGGGGGGGGGTGAAGCAGCCAGGGGAGGGAGGGGGGAGAGTAGTGAACTTCAAACACCACACTCAAATGTATCATGCATGTCACATAAGTTTTAAAACTTTATTAATTTGTTTGTCAAAAAACATAGAATTACGTACTCAACTACTAGTAAAATAGAGCTCCAGCTGATTGATGGAAAATCCCTTACCAATATTTACTTACTAGCTCCAGCCCGCGACTTCGGTAGATTTCGATAATCGTTATTCCCTCGGGAACTTTTGAATTTTCCGGGATGAAGAAGCCTATTTGTTCATCCAGGGAAAAGCTATCTCCATTCCAAATTTCATCCAAATCCATCCAGCCGTTGTAGTGTGAAGAAGTAACAAACTAGTTAACACACACACACACACACATAAACTTTCGCATTTATAATATGAGTTGGTTACATTCAAAAATGTGTTTGTTAATTTGTTTTACGGTTTAGGCATAGGTTTTATCCCGCAGAGGGACATGGGGTCTTTTTTATCCCGGGAAATTGGACCGATCAAAAAGAAACAGCGCGAGACAAGTTTTGCGCGGATGGAATCTGAATATTAATAAAGCTGTCTTGATTCAAGCCACGCCAGAAATTACCTTAGTTAGTTTAATTCGTTTACTATAACTTGACGTTTCTTGAGAGAAGCATCTCAGCCACGAGCTGCCGCCCTGTGAACTGAGATGAACGTCTCAACACACGTCAAATTGTCAAAGTAAACATCGTCATAGAAAACTGTAATTTTTTAGGCAACTTGGTTAAGATTATTTTAAAAATACTACGAAGTGACCCAAACCAGAATTAATAGGTATTTAAAAGATAAATTAGAAATCTCATAACTAACGAATGAATTTTTAGTGTATCTATATTAATTTATCTACCTATCTACATCTACCTCTCTCGATTGCGATGCCCGACAAGATAGGTACAGTCACGTGCAAAAATATGTAGGTATCGAAAGAACCCTCTCATAAATATGTTACGAAGTTCTTATTAGGTACACTGGAATTAGGTGCATTGGGACATAATTTTTGACGCTCAGGTTCACTTTGTCCATATTCCCATCTCGTCCACATTCTCATCCCGGCCTCATTCCCATGTCATCCACATTCCCATTTCGTCCGCATTCCCATTTCGTTCACATTTCCATCTCGTCCACATTCCCATGTCATCCACATTCCCATTTTGTCCACATTCCCATTTCGTTCACATTTCCATCTCGTCCACATTCCCATCTCATCTACATTCCTATCTCGTCCACATTCCCATTTCGTTCACATTTCCATCTCGTCCACATTCTCATCTCGGCCACATTCTCATCTCGGCCACATTCCCATTTTGTCCACATTCCCATTTCGTTCACATTTCCATCTCGTCCACATTCCCATCTCATCTACATTCCTATCTCGTCCACATTCCCATTTCGTTCACATTCCCAACAACTAGTGAACAAACGAGTGATTGAATTAATATCGAACAGCCCTCCAGATAAGTTAGGTTATAGACGAGGACGAGTTGTGAATGTGGACTAATTGCGAATGCGGACGAATTGGGAATGAGGACGAGTTGGGAATATGGACGAGACAGGAAGTGGACACTTTGGGATTGGTAGGTATGTGGACAGGTTGGGAATGTGGCCGAGATGAGAATGTGGACGAAATGGGAATATGGACAAAGTAAACGTGAGCGATTTTTGAGATGTTGCGTTCTCCCATATTTTTACGCTTGATCGTACCTTCATGGTATTCTGCCTAGAGGTATGTAATGCAATTATTTCAATAAATAAATCAGCCCAAAAATCATAACCCTTCTTGGCCAGTCGAGTTAATAAATAAAGGACAGTGCTCTCAAAACAACTGCGGCGATTCAAATAGCATTGTTTAATACAATAGGCGCATTGGAGTTATCGGAGAACGAGAACAGAGTTATTGTAAACAGATCGAGGAGACACCAATATCGCATGCTTATATGCTTAGCTTGAACAACATTATTTGAAATGTGTCTTAAAGGGGTTTGGGTAAAAGTGTTGTCATTTTTAAGGTGAGCGGCCATTCGTAAAAGTGGTAAATTATGATAGATTTATTCAAAATAAACATATTTTGTTATGTAATGTACTTCTCTTAAGTGCATTGGAGCCGAGATATTAAAATATTCATACCTGGGCGTACTTCTAGCACCAAAAACTAAATACTTAAAACCTTAATACCTCCGCTCCGATATTATTTAACGCCATAAGTTATATATATCTATGTGTATTTAGAGGTCCTCTAAATACCTATGTAAAAATCATTGGTAGCCGCTGAACAAAAATAATGACAACTTTCTTCATACAAACTTACCCGATGCCCTTTACAATAACATATAACATTTTTTTTATTTACAAAATGGTTCTTTTTTGCGTCGCAGCATATTTTTATGAAATACTAGCAACCAGCGCCTGCGTCGCTTCGGTTTATGTTTAGTTATCTGTAACACCAATACATAACCCAGAATTTATTATACATACAAAGCTTAGTAAGTAAGTAAGTAAGTAATTATTTATTTGTCAAACATAGGTTTACAAAGGTCTTAAGTATAGATTAATTCGTTTCACTATGCTTTGCCTGACGGCGTACAAATAGCGTGCATTATAGCATGCAGCATGCTCATTTACAAAAAAATTGGTATAATGTCAAATTTACAAAACTTCAATGACAAATTTACAGAATACAATGTCAAATTACAGAATACAATATCAAATTTACAAAATTAAAATATCAAATATCAAATTTACAAAACAATGATAATAATTCAAAATTTATATTTATATAATTAGTTTATGTCAGTTAGGTAATCATTTATCGAATAATAGGTCTTACTTACAAGGAACTTAAATAGTGAAGTTTTGAACCGTTTGTCATTCTCAATAGTCACCAGTTCTATTGGCAGCTTATTGTATATTCTGTTCGCCATGCCCAGTATACCTACTCTTCCTGAAGAGTTCAGTTTTAGAAGGGAATGCACTAATTTTATTCTTGAGGCGTAAACTTGTAAAGTTTTTAAAACAATTCATATTGCTTCTACAGAACTACACAGTTTTAATATATATAAAGGCAGGGGAGAGTTAGGATCTTAAGTTCTTCCTTCTTCTTGAATCACTCTATCTATTGATGAAAACCATGGAAATCCGCTGCATAGTTTGAAAGATCTATGGTCTCAGATCCGAATAGGAGACGACCTTCACCGGGCTATTTATTCGATAAAAAGTATTTTATATCCAATTTAATATGCTAAGTAATATATGGCGAATAGGTTGACTGAAAAATTTCAGCCCAGTCCTTATATGATTTAAAAAACAAACTTGAAAATGAACTTTTTTTTAAATTCGTCATCCTAACGTTTGCATATTCTTTAGGCTTCATGCTTTCGATTAGTATGTTATTGGTATATTTAACAAGCAATAGCAATTTTAAAAAAAAGTTCATTTTCAGTTTTTTTTTTAGTCATATAAGGACTGGAATGAAATTTTTCAGTCAACCTATTCGCCATACATTACTTAGCATATTAAATTTGATATATAATACTTTTTATCGAATAAACAGCCCGGTGAAGGTCGTCTCCTATTCGGATCCCCTTCAAGCGTACATAAGATACAGAGGGACAGCGAAGCGAGGGCGGGTTGCTAGTATGTGTATATTGTGGAAATGCGATACGTCGAAATAAAAAAAACATCAAGTACAAATAACAAGAATGGCCAAATACATCAAAACACCAAGAATGAATGAAGAGCATTACTTAAACGTTGTATGAAACCTAACCCCATATTTACGTAAATCTTACATTCATCACAGCGCCAATTAACACGTTGAGCGCCCGACTCTGGTCTCTATGGGGTGTTACTTGAATAAGTAAGACGCCATATGGAGTCGATGGCGCTGGATAACCTTTACAAGTGCGTTAGCAAGCCGTCTCGAGCCTCAACAATCAACTGATGAGGGGTAATGGCTGTCTCTAATTAACAAGTTTGTAGTACCTACGCGATCGCACTGTCTACGATTTTTAGGATTTCTTGTCCTGAAATTGTTACGGCCTACAAAAACAATTCGTTAGAATAGCATAATTATATTTATAGCAACAAGGCACTAACATATATCTATACTTACTAATATTATAAAGCTGAAGAGTTTGTTTGTTTTGTTTGCTTGAACGCGCTAATCTCAGGAATTACTGTTCCAATTTGAAAAATTTTTTCAGTGTTAGATAGCCCTTTTATCGAGGAAGGCTATAGGCTATATATCATCACGCTAAGACCAATAGGAGCGGAGCACCAATGAAGAATGTTTCAACCTTCTACGTTACAAAGTCGCGGGTTTAAGTAAGCGTTAGCCCAAAGTAACTATTCCACGGGGACGAAGTCGCGGGCAAAAGCTAGTAACAATATATACAACTTACAATTAACATAACTATTAAATACTTTCGCGATGTCAGCTAGCTGGCGGCCACGAAAGCGTCAAAATATGACACCCTTTGGGCAGAACTCTTATTTTAAAAAGGTCGACCGATCTTTGGTCGGTCGGTACTCTCACCGCAAAAGATTTAAAATTAACCTTGTGTCGCACTCAACCTGTAACTCAAGTCAAAGTCAGTCATTTATTTTGCTTAAAACGTGGTACAGAAGATGATTTACATAGGTTATCTCAGAAACACACATTTTACCAGTAGCTGGCATGCAAAATTGATACTTAAGGTTAGGGAAATACAATTTATAATATTATTACTCATAAACTAAGGTAATCGCTATAAAATTAAATTTGAACTATTTATGTCTAAAACAAATTCAACATTTATAATAATCGAAGTAGTCACTAACAAAATAAAAACATTCTTGTATTAACCACTTCCTTAATCTAGCTTTAAACAGGTTAATTGGCAATTCTAATGTCATCGTGCAACTGATTGTATATACTAATTGCCATACAATATGCGTTGTTGCCGTACAGTTTGATCCTTTTAGTCGGAATTGCGAGTCGATTTGGGTATCTGGTATTAAATTTACATATGTCACTTTTCTTATTAAATAACTCTGGATTTGATTTAACAAATAAACACGCTTCATATATATATATATACTTGGCACAGTCAACAGATTTAATTCTCTAAATAATGGCTTACAAGATGTTAAAATATCCACATCGCATATAGCTCTTACGCACTGCTTCTGCGCTATCAAAATATGTTTCGCAAGACTCGAGTTACCCCAAAGGAAGATGCCATATCTAAGAATGGAGCAAGCCTTAACAGACTCATACATAGGTACTGTTAAGGTTCGCTACTTGTAGCGTGCTGGCTATATCTAAGTTGAACTGGCTGGTTGTTACGTCACTAATATTCGAAGCGATAAGTCGAAATATGTAGAATTGTCTAGTTTGTAGGAACGACATCAGTAGCTTATGTTTTGCGGGATAGATAAAGCCCATCGAGAAGTCTGTGTTTATATTGTGAAAGTTACAAGAAAATTAAGTGAAGTCGTACCAATATAGTATTATTTAAATTAAAGAAAGAAAGAAAGAAAGAAAAAACGTTTATTTGCTTACATCTAACACAAGAACAGAAAAATTAAATTAACAAACAAAAACAAAAATACATAAATAATCTCTCTCACGCCTTCGTTCCCAGAGTGGGGTAGGCAGCTACAGAATTACAACATCTCTAAAAACTTGTTGATAATTCTATAACCACAATTTGCACAAATAGGCTAAGATGTTTACCAGCGTATTAGTGACAGGTTGCAAGCCCATCGCCTAACAGTACTACAAGCCTTTATTCCTTTAGTCGTCTCTTACGACATCCACGGGAAGACATGGAGTGGCACTATTCTAACTCGGCAACCACACGAGGCAACACAAATACAAAAAATATAAAACATCTGAACCAGTGCCAGACGGAGCAAAATGGTTCCTGCTCAGCATGTTACTGGTTTTTAGGCCAGAGCTGGTCTTCCGCAGGAACCATTTGGTGACACAGCAAGAAAAACAAGGCCAGAAAACAACAAAATAAAAACATAAAACTTACACAAACAGTCATAATAAATAAAATAAAACCAAAACCAAATGTTGGCCAACAAAACAAAACAAATAAAACATCGCACCGTCTGAAATTAAGGACAAGTAATCTAGTTAGGGAAACTAAGACGAGGGAGCCGGCATCGCAGGCCTCCCACAGTACTCTACGAGCTCCTTCGCCTCCGCAATATAATGGGTTTTACCACTATAGATAAAATAAATGCGCCGAAATATTAGAAACATGTTAATTACTTAAGATATCCTCCTAACTCAACGTCCTAGGACAATTACTCATACTTTTACCAAACATGTATCATTTCGCGGGCGCCATGTTAAGACAGCGGATGTTTAAAATCCGCCATGTTTGTCTATGACAATGACGTGACAACAATACAACATCGAACGTGATTTTGTTTGTCTACATCGACCTTAATGCATTGCAAAAAGTATTTTAATCAAAATGGACCTTGAAGTAGAAACCCTGCTTTCACACTGTAATGGATATATAACATTTTAAATGTAAATCAATTGCGAATATAATAAATGAATAATAGGGTATTTGCCTATTTTTTTATTAGTATTCAAATTGAAGCTTTTTTACCTTCCGAATAGCCTAGTCTATATAGTTTTTTAATATCTTTAAAAATAAGAAAGATATAAATGTTTAAAACTTGCTTTTAGACAGAGAGGAAAATACAGTAATATGACGTCATATTACTCAACCGCCATATGAATTACACGCAAAACATCGTTTCGTGAGAACGAGATAGACAAAAAACTTTAAAAGGCTATAACTTATCTATTTTATGACCAATTTCAAATTTGATTTTGAATTATTTTATCATACTACGTATATTGATATATTATCCAAATTAATATATGAAATTTAATATCAGGCAAATACTCTATTAAAACAAAAAGTTATTTACTATGTTTCTGTTATTGTATGTTGTGCGAGATTGTCCCCTTATTATATACATTATTACTTACTACTATTTTAATAAATGCATTAATTGAATTAGGTATTGATTGTATTGTAAATACGTAACTGATAAAAAAAAAAAATTTTATTGTTTTGTATACTACCTTATTGCTTTTGACATGGTATCGTATTTTCACCGTTTCCCTCTAATTTACAGTAATGAATGACGGCCGAGTTAGAAGCAATACGGTAACATGTCAAAAACAATATGGTTTTACCGAGCAGAATAGAGCTTGGTTCTCGCTCGGATCTCCCTTTCTATCTAGACAGTATCGATAGAGTCGCACTGAGCGACAAGCGAGAAAACTACAACTTGTGCTACCCGTACCTTGCGTGAAGCGGAACGATATTATCAATATTTACAGAAACAAATAGGTAAACATAGAATGCCGACGTATCATCGTTTATCGCATGTATATAGGTAGGTACTGTATTTTCACGAGATACCTAGGTATATGGAAGCATTGACGGTGCTTATAAAATTTTAAGTACTAGCCTAGTGATTGCTTAAAGAATTAAAGCGCGAAACCTATTTGTTACATTTTATTTGAGCGTTTGTGCCAGTAAAATTTCAATG
This sequence comes from Acleris literana, assembly GCA_946894065.1. Taxonomy (NCBI): domain Eukaryota; kingdom Metazoa; phylum Arthropoda; class Insecta; order Lepidoptera; family Tortricidae; genus Acleris; species Acleris literana. Next base: position 7,603,951 of record OX335694.1, read on the forward strand.
TAAGTATTTACTATCTTCGCGATGTAATGAACTAATGAAACAAAAGTTTTATTTATAGTTTATTATTTTAGGTTATTTAGTTTAATAATATCTCTATCTATTGCAATTTAGTGTGTTTAATTTTATGTAAGTAATTAACTAGTTATATTGGTTTTGTGTGCTACAAATAATATTTATATTTGTTCTTGTTTTATGACACTTTTTATTTGTTTTCAACTTGAAAAAATATCTTAATCGTAGTTTTAATTACCAGTACCTCGTCAATAGCAGGGAAACGACTCCGGCGCAGCGAGAGCCGGGCCGGAGCGGTTTTGGCACGCCGGCCGTGTTTATTATTGCGCGGCTATTTGCGCCCGCGCAAGTTCAAGGGAGAAGAAGGAAAATTCCGCAGCTCAGTTAGTTTTCAGGTGAAATGGATGTTTTAAAATCAAATTAAGCCGTGTCCCCTAATTAAAATTATATATATCTGGAACGGGTTCCCTCTATGTGGCATAAAATTTATTGTCCGAAACTGTTTTAGCATAACAGACTTGGCATAATCGGTTTTCGCCGAATGGTAATGTGGCAGAAACCTTATTTAGCATAATTTGTAACATCCCGAAAATGAGTTAGTCCGATACTTTTTACGCCGAATGTATAGTTACCCCAAATTTTGTTTCGCATAATTTTTCTCCAGATTAAACGGACAATATTTTTTAAAATGTTTTGTGTAATCCTGGTAGAATAGAGTAGGTTAGGTTAGGTTTATTTTATAACTTTTCAAAAAAGTATAAGATATCAGTAGAATAACAATTAAGTATGCGAAATTAGTATTCTGCGAAATCATACATTCGGACAATTTATGTATTCGGACTAACGAAATTCTGCGTAATCAAACTATACGAATGTAGATTCTGCGACACCAGATTATGCGTAAAGCCTAATATAGCTACATAGATTATGCCACAAAGAATTATTACTTACGAAATTATGCCACAACAGGGTGAACCATCTGGAACACCAAATGGTCAAAAGGGTACCCTATCAAAACCTGTTTAGTCACAAAACATATAATTTTTTAAATAGTAATACTATTAAATAATAGTCGGCACGTTTTATAAAGCTACAAGTAACAATTTTACAGGTCTAATCTGGCAACACTGCTCAAATGGATGTTCGTCATTGGTCGAGCTCGAAAAACGCTATTTCAAAAAACGGTTTCGAAGATTTTGCTCACTTCCGAGTGAAACTTTCGAGCGCTCCAAAGTCAAAAATCGGCCCCCAGGTCCCTGTTGTTCCAGGTGGATGGTATATGGTAGTCACCAGAAGTCCCCAAGTTTCCCCAAACACGAATGGTAAGCAAAAATCATTTTCCAACGCAAAAAAAGAAACGTTGATAAATTCGTAGGCAAAATCCCAATAGAATGACACCCCCAGGCCCAAACCTTTCCCAATTTTAGAGCTAAATATCAGCTGTAAGTATATATTTTTGTCTCGTATATCAGACTCGTAACGTGGGCAATAACGGTCATGCCTTATTTAACAAACATTTATGCACCTTAGGTACAGACAGCCCCTGTGCGGAGTAGGGAAGGCATTTTAACCGGTTATTAGCCGTTTTTGTATGAAAATAACCGATTAAAACCGGTTATAACCGGTTATTTGTATTCCCTAGTGTGGAGCCTGTATGATGGCAGAGGAGACTGCTCCACGTCATCATGGAATGTCCTGAGGTCGCAACATACTGGGCACGACACCTCGGATTAGAGCCAAGGTCTCTACCAGTAGTCGGCAACTTTTAAGGTCTGCTAGGCTTCCTGTTTGAACTGGGTTGGCAAGAGAGCCATCAACCCCCTACGCAAAATAGGCGCATAATTAAGTTGTGAAGTTGCGGAAAACTAGCCCGTAAAAGGCCGAGCCACACCGGATGCGTGACGTGCACGTGCGCGTGCGCGTTCGCTTTCCACTGCGTTGTACAGTAAGAATTCTCATTACGACATGTCACTATACAATGCAGTGGAAAGCGAACGCGCACGCGCACGTGCACGTCACGCATCCGGTGTGGCTGGGCCTTAATAGTCATAGGTACAAAAACTTAAGTAAAGCCCGTCTTCCGTGTAGTTGTCACATCTGTATAGACCATTCGACATTCTCTGTTTGAAATTTGACGTTAATTCCATATGTTTTGTACATAACTACATGCAAAAGGGGTTACATGCAAACTTAAGTTTTTTACATATACATCGTATGTCTCGTATATATGTAACTTCATCTCGAGCGACACGAGAATTGGATCCCTGATCAGAACTAACAATGTTTGTTATACCACTCATACCTTTTATCACCCGAAGGTCAGAGACCCTGGGCCCTGCACGTGTCAGATCGAGTATGGACACTGTGGCCTAAATTTTACGTAGGTACGGTTCCGCACTATAATTGTTTAAGTCACCATAAAGCGATGTCATAATGACAGCGTCTAACACGATAAAGATACTACGTTGATGTAATGCCTTCGCTTTCTGTAACAGAGTTATATAATGGGCATAATGGCTTGGAAACTGAAGTCAAGGGCAGGATGTGAAGAGTCGTAGAAGATAGTATACCACAATTACTCATCTAATTGATAAACGAGCGCACATGGACGATCGAAATCTCAAATTTGCTAATGCGGTGCCAAACCTCAGGTCTAAGATGGAATGCCTATTATGCTATTAATTTCACAGACTATCTTAAGGTACTCTTCCACCGATGAGGCTAGGCGAGATGAGTGAGATGAAGCGAGAATTGATGATATCTGCTCAGCGCATTATCTTCACCAAAAGCCATAGTTCGTAGGTCTGTAGCGGAACCAGAAAAACAGACACATATGCAGTCAAAGTCTTCAAGCACCTTGTTGTTTTGGGACGAAGGTTGCTAAATAAAAATCCACAGCCCTACAGTACTTGACACGGACCTTTGGCTATTGGAATGGTCAAACTGCTTTCCTGGAGCTGTACATAATGCCTATCATTATTATTTGAACTTCTATCCTAATACAATTAATATAATTTCAAATACAGCATAGATTCGGAACCGTGCGGTCCGCCGAATCTTGCCAAACCGCTCCGTGTGATATTCGCCGCATAATGTCCTTAGAGATACGTCTCGATCACGTTTGCGTGTCTCGTATGATCACATTCGGGTTCGAGACGGTTTGCCGCGTGAACAGCAAATACACTCAAGGCACAGAGCGAAAGTGAGTGAAAGGGTCGGAACGGGCAGCCCTAGGCGTACTTTTTCGAATCATATCGGAGAAATACTGGAAATGGGCCGAATCCTAAGTACCCGAAACCGACGTGCATGCATGACTCGATGTATGAATGTGTAGAGATTTGTCAGGATCGTAGCAGGTAGAAAGAAGTGGTCTCTGGCTACAATACCCACGTTGACCACCAGTATAGTGTTCCTATGGTTATATCCCGGTGGGGGTAAGACAACCGGAGAAATGACTAGATTCATAGGAGACATTGCATTACGTCTTCAGGGTTGGCAATGAGATTGTAATCGAAAGATTTAAAATGTCTATGGGCTTCTTATCATCAGGCATGTATGCTCGTTTCCCTTCTCCATGGCATAAAAATAAATAACTATTTAAACAAAAGTCCTATTGCGCAGTCCCACGGAACTTGACAGTGGCATAAACCGTTTGTGGCCACCGAGGCGGTCGGATTGCACTCCTGGCGCGCCGCCAACGATCAAAGACTACCTGAGCGATGGCGTCGCTAATCGATTTTACAGGAATTACTGTTGAATGAGATGAATGTTCCAACTGTTTATTTGAAGTTGTTTACAGTGATATTTTCTGGTAATATGCGGATAGTAAAGTATAAATGAAGGGTCCACGGAAAGAACATGTCTAGTCACATTAGTAAGTTTTTGAGATATCGTGATTTGAAAGTTAGGAAACATCTTATTTGGACGTAATTTTCGTGTAGAGGTGTTTTTAAGAGTGTAAAAATACAAGACAAATGAAGATTTATATCTTAAACTGAAAGGTAGGTAATAGTTCATTTCGTCCTCTAGCTTTTGAGAATCAAAACTCATTTTTAAAAAAAGTGACTAGATATGTTCTTTCCGTGGACCCTTCAAATGCGGTTGCAAAAATGTAGGTTACTTACCGAAGATCCGAGACCAACAACATGCACGTGAACAAACTATGAAATCAAGGAAAATGTATAAAATGTTAGCTGCTGGACTTATGTCAATTTCATACATTTTACAGATTTCAAAAGTGGTAAAATTGAACTTGTGTAGGACCTCCGTTTTATTTAATTACAGTCGTTACTATAAGTTTGCATTCTACATGATATGACAACTGCATACTTTTTTGTCACCACAGATAAGGCTTACATGAGCTGAGCATCATCATCATGTTAGCCGAAGCACGACCACGCTTTAGACTTAGAGAACCCAAAGATCTTCAACATGATCGTTACTGTGCTTCCCGCAACCAGCTCTCCAAGTTTTCCAACTTTGAGCCAGTTGCAAACTAAGTCGACATACGACACAGCTATTGTGGATTATGGATAGTGGTTTTGGAGTGACGACCGCGAACCGGAAGCCGCAATGTTATGGCTTCCTACAAGGCTGTCCAACGATCTGATAACAGCTAGGTGCAAGTAGACCGAGTATAATCCTTCTTTGTCCTGGTTACTGTTTCTGGGACGTAGGGTAGAAGTACCTTTACACCGTTTTTGGCCACTCTAAACTTTAACTAATATGTAAAGAATTATAGTCTTAACTATTTATGAATATTATTTTTAATCATCATCATCAGTCATCACCATCATCGTCGTCATCATCATCATCATAATCGTCATCATCGTCATAATCGTCATCATCGTAATCATCGTCATCATCGTCATCATCATCATCAGCATCATTAATATTATCATAGTCTTCACCTGTCATCCCGTCAATGTAAGTTTTGTGAAATAAGAGGCAGGACTTGCTTGCTCCTGTGCCTTGTCAAAAATTACTTCATTCACTTCATTGATCGAGTTTGTCTGTCGGTCTACTTTAGATTGTTTACCAACAGTAGGTACTAACACTTCATCTCTCCGGAAGGCGAGGAATGTGACGGGCAGGCGGGCAAGCAGCCAACACTGGCTCACTGTCTGAACGCGTGTCGCGTTAGACACGGGTCTACTGTTGTATATATTAATAATATAATATCATAGACACCACACATAGATCTAATCTCGCGAAGTCCTTTAAGATCACTTAACAGGATTTCCAAAGCATTAGTTCGTGATTTATTGTATCGTGATCTTTGTGAAAGTCGCCATCCAATTCCTGTACTGTCGGTTAAATTTTATACAAAAGCTCATCATCTGTCGAAACTTTATCATAATGAATCATAAGTTCAAATTATCATTTGTTTTAAACAGGTTTTCAGCTGAGTCGATAACTCTTAAGGTTTTCCAATAATACCTCCGCTTAGCGGCTGGGATTTGACAAAATGATCACGTCACGACCGCTCCAACAAGCCGATTAGAGCAGCGCCGCGCCAAAATCGATCGTCATTGTTGACATAATTATTGATGGTCATAATTTTTATATCGCTGAAGTATAGCGTGTAGACAAGGGAAGGTTAGGTTAGGTTTGATTTAAAAAATCCTGAAAAGAACAGTTATAAAAAAAAGTTATGACTTGCGATAATTATGACTTCAAACACATTATGACTAAAAATAATTAGGGCAGACAATTATATAGACCCTTTTTTTAGCTCACTAGGTATGCAATCAAGAGGAACATTGTATAAAAAATATTTTAAGTAGGTATTATTTTTATGTCTTACTCCGCCTTTATCCAATCCATTGATCCGCTTTGACGTAGAAGGACAAACCAACACACAACCGCCTGTGCCTGTTTATATCTTATAATTTTAGTATAAATTAAGATTTATAATCATATGTTATCAATTATATTAATTTGACTTGAATCGGAATCAATTAAACTGATACCGTTATCGTTTGCCCTTTGCCAGCAGTTCACTGGGAAAGTATTTACTTGACGAATCAAAAGCACCCGTAACAGCATTGATTTATAGTTCAAAATACAAGGTCTATGTTATGCTGCTTGGTCTCTTATTGCTATAATTGTTTATTGTGTCATCTATATACATTATACAGGGTAACTCATCATTTTATCGAATTTTTACTTCATCGATTGTACCATTTCATCGACCGCTATTTTCTGCTGAAAACATGTTTTTTTCAGGATATCTTGAACACTATTACGTAGGCTATGTGGTCACATATGTGACTACAAAAAAAACTCATGCGGTCAGAAATTCCTTTCGATTAAATTTGAGATTGAGTTCGTTAAACGGAGTTTCGATAAAATAATAGATACCCATTACACAGGCTAATTAAATCTCGACATTTTAAAAAAGGACGCAAGGTCCATCCGGATCGTTACCACCATCTTATCGTCTTTATTCATCGCCAAACACAGTAGGTACCCATATTGTTGTGTTGCGGTGTTGGGATAAGACAACCGGTGAAATACTTTTATATGCGAGATATCAAATAAGGTACGGCAGCCTTAAAAAAAGCGGCACACTTTAGTGCTTTGTCACTTTAACATCATGATTGAGCTGCTGCTCTAGGAGCGCAAAGGCGTTAAAGCGACAAGGTACTTACGTGTGCAGCTACTTATAAAACCGATGGTTCGCAGTTTATCTCGGTTAGCTCGAGAATTGGGCAGCAGCTCCCGCTAACATGATCGTGAGTGAGCGCTAAACGCCGCGGCACGCCACCATTCTCTCAACTTCTCAAGGCTCATCGTTTCGTAAATCTGACTACCGACGGAGTAAACAAAGCATAGGGCATAGCACTAGGCAGATAGAAGTCTTTCCTCACACATTGAACATCCATGAAGTTTCCGAATATTGATAACGTTGACAGTATTAAAAAAAATATGATATTACTATCGCTTCACACGCTACCGATAATTTTAGCATTGTTTTACTGCTCACTGTGGAGGAACTTCATGGATGAGCAATATGTTAGGACTGACTTCTTTTCTACCTAGTAGTTTATTCCTTAACGCTAACGTAAACGATTTTCGAAAACTGTCAAAATTTACGGAGTTGACAAGCGCTCGACGCGATCGTCCGGCAGGTTACGTCAACCCTATACATTTTCGATGGAGAAGTGCGTGGAGCTAACCCCATGTGCTTCTGTTTAGTCTACAAGAGAAAATACTCTTTAATGTGATATCCGTGGGCGTATTTACTGTAATAAGTCCATGGCGATTGTCTATAAATACCTTGACTTCGGCAAAATACACCTAAGCCATTAATTAAAATTAGAATAGAATATATTTTTCGCAGACTACAACGTTCGCCGAATGCATATTGTCGAGTCATTGAACCACTGGACCGTACTAATACTTAGTCTCTGATTTTGAGAGAAACGATTGTATGCACACGTACACACGTCCAGTTGAACACGTCCAGTTATAAAACTGTCATGCCTACACGTCTTGTGACTCTTGAGACAGACATCTGCAAGATCTATTTTGTACCAAAATAAAGAGTAGCACGAGGAGCAAGCCAATTAATGAAACCAGCCTTTACAAGATGAAGATTCATAGGAATTTAACCTGCATCTACATTACTCATTGTCCAAATTACAGTATGTACTACTAGATAAGTTATCTCTAGCCCCTGACAGTTTGGACAGGCGTTTAATTGCTGATAAACTTGAGACTATCACATGATCTCAAAATAGGATTTCAACACGTCAACCTTATCTGTATTTATTTGCGTTTTGGATGTTTGCAGTTAACTTGTGAGGAGGAATGCCCGATGAAACAGACACCTTTTACAACTCTAAATTACAAAGCCTGCTCTTGATTATATGCCTTTTCGTATATTCTGGTTGAGCGTCACCCAGACCAAGAGTTTCATGATTTCTAAAAGGGCACTTGTTGCTACTGCAAATATCAGTATCATCACCATTTTCGGCTGTGGAAGTCCGCTGAAGGGCAAAATTCTAGAACTCAGAAGCGAAAAGACTGGCGCAGTGAGAATATACATCTGTTTCTAATGGGTATGAAACAAGACGCGACATGCAGGTTCTGTCAGGAGACAGAGGAGAGACACTGCTCATGTGGACCACGAATACGCAACAGAAGCATCTACCTAGGGCGACATATGATAAACCCACAAGAGATACAACTCCTCACTGCCCATAGCTTCTAGAAATTCCTAGACGCAACGGGACTTTGCGATGATCTTTAAACAAAGGGCTGCCACAATAGATCAATAATGGTCGAAGCACCTCACAAGGCCCATCTCACCCCCACAAATAATAATCATCACCATTACTTACAGGCTTGAGATTGCAAAATTCTATGACTCTCAGAGCTCACTTAAAATGACGCCTGTGTGTTCGTTTGCCTTCCCCAATCCCATCCCATTAAAATATTATTAGTTACATGTTACATCTGTTTTTTTTTTCATATTAAGGAGCGTCCTCACTGAGAGCATTCGCGTGTAATAAGCATTCGACGCGAACATCGAGTGGTGAAGGTTTGTAACGCTCGGCTCAACGTCCACAACAATCAAATATTCACGCGAATGCTCTCAGTGAGGACGCTCCTTTAGACGACTGAACCAGCGTAATTAATCAGTTTGCGGCAATTACGAAAAACTGGCCCATGTGGAGTAGCCTACATAGGTTACATATGCAATACAAGATATTAAGAATGCAGTTGCAATTAAAAAAAGGATCTCATTTGAGGTTTAGAAGACATGTTAGGTTCTTGAAAACATTCAAGTAGTGTCTGAAAAAAAAGTTGAGAGAAATAAAGTTTCCTTAATCTAATTTAGGTTCTAAATATTCAGCGGTCAAGGTCATTTAGTACTAGGCTACCAGAGGTATGTAACAGGTTTATGCAATTGGATAAGATAAGCAAAAACCGTAGGATTAGCGATGTGATTCATGAACCACGTAACAGATTGTTTGTTGTGATATCGTCATAATAGCTGAGATTTCCCGCCAAGACGTAAGAATTAAACAAGAGCATATTGGAGAAAGCAATCTAGAAATACGGCAAAATGAAGTTAAAACTTCATTCAATATTCATCAAATAACAATATAATTAAATTAGGTACGTTGGGATGCCTAAGCCAAAACAAAACGGAGGGAAAGAATTTATAGGTACCTATTAGGCAAGGTAATGTTGTACTAGGACATCAGAAGGAAGTAACAAGTTAATGCTATATATGGTGCATTGGGGTAATTACGATATAAATTTTGACGAGTTGAGTAAACGACAGCATTTCAGTCAAACAATCATAATTATTTTTAAATTGTACTGCCTATATTTTCGTATCTCTAGAAAATTGATGAATAGACTTATACCTAATTAGTGACCATTACATACAAAAATACGTTATTGTTTCTTTTTTATGCATATTTATTGTTATGTCTCACTTTTTGGACATTTGGGGGAGATACGAAATATGCCCGGGTAATTCCGAAACTGTTGAAAAGTAGATCTTACTACTCATAGACTGATGGTTTATAGAGTGTTGGGGTTATTGCGAATCACCCAAAAAGACGCAAAAATCACTTGTCTGTCGAGACGGCACGTTGTTAACACACTTACGCTAGCAGCGACGAACGGCGATTGGGGAGCGTCAAAGCCGATAACAATGGCGTCTAAAGTAATGCTGCCAGTAAGAAAATATCGCGGCGTTTGATAGTTTTTATAAACTTTCGGAATATACCCAATTTCGCAATTACCCCAATGCACCCTACTTGCAATAAAAATCTAAGTACCTAACTATTTTTTATTAAAAGTATCTTTAAAATTTAACAATCAAGCTGGTATAAACCATATCCGCAAAATGTTGCAAAAACATTCATGTAATTAACCAAACGTGATAGAACAAAGATGGATATAACGTAATAGGGACAACAGAAGAATGCACAATTAGAATAAAATTAAGCAAAGCCGTACGCAATTGAACTTTTTATAAGTAACGTCATAGACCTTAAGTAGTAGGTGTAAACTTAGTCATCGGGACGATGATAACAGAGATTATACACCTATCTGTAGATAATTCTCAATAGAGAATTTGCCGACTTTAAGAATTTTTAAGGGTACAAATGACGTACGCATTGACGTCATCATAGGTAGAAATAAATTTTACTTACACTGTAAAATCTTGAAATGGTTTTTGGGTTCGTGTATTCGGGTAATAATATCTAGTAAATAAATGAGACAATGTAGTACAGCACCAAATGTATGTAGTCGTATTTTACTAATTATGTATTCTGTATTATGTAAGAGTTTTGTGTAATTTGTTACAGGTTGTATAATTACATTTTTAATAAATACGTATACAAATATGTCCTTACACATGTGCCAGTTTTTTCATACAAATAATAACGTCTCTTTAATCAGCAGGTAGACGAGAGTTTTTCGGCTTTTCCTGTCATATTTATCTACCTATCTTATTTTCATTCAAAGGTGAAATAGGTATAAACATAAAATGCAAAGAATCGGAGTCAAAGATGTTTGCCGGAGATAAGAGTTAGTTAACACGTTTACGTGCACCTGACTGTATTGTCAAATTAAATATAAATATTCTTCCAACCAACATATTTTAGTGGCGTAGGTATCTAGTTAAATGAAGGGTAAGGGAGACTTTAAAAAACCGACTGCATTTTTTGGTAATAAGCGGTAGGGTCTCGTACCTACACCTGGTTTTGGTTTCTGATATAACTGATACGTACTTCTGATGTAGTACTTAATCGGTGTCAATTTTTTTTTACAAATAATTATTTCTTTCTTTCGCTCATTCCCGAAATACCAGTATTTTAAAATACCAGGTTCTCAATATATCGGAATCCCATTCAACTCAACATTCAAATTACAGTATTGTTTATTATCTTCACCCAATAATTAAATTCTGTTTTTTTGAGAACCTGGTAAAAAGAGTAGTATGGTATTTTAAATTACTGGTATTTCGGGAATGAGCGCTTTCTTTCTAATCAACAATGAACACATTTCTCAGTCCCGTAGCACAAGGCCCCGGATAATCCTCAAACAAGTCAGCAACCACACATTAGCGGCCTTTACATGTAAAGTTCGGACCGCGGGAAACGTCACGCGCCAGTCCGAACCGTACATTTTTTTACTATTTCACTATTACAGTCGCATTTACACGTATGGTTCGGAGCGAAGATTGGAATGGCGCGTGGCGTTTCCCGCGGTCCGAACTGTACGTGTGCAGGCCGCTATTAAGATTACTAGGACTGGTAAAATTTAAAATACCTACCTACATGTTCGGTTAAAGGACTTAATCGCTTCCTCTCTTTAAAAATACTTCCAATGTTTTGATATCTACCATATCTCATCAATATTTCAATGCAAATATCTTTACAAAAACGATTCGGATATACAGAATTATTAGCGGGTCCTGCGTCGTTAGAAAGGTATGGGTATTGAGTGCATTGACACATAACACGGTGCAAATGATGCACTGGTAGTGCAGTATGTGTAGGTATAAATAATACGCGTTAGGACAGATGGCAATGATCTCTAACAACAACATTTTGTGATTCTCTATCTATATTATATCTAATAAACAAGGAGTCTAGAATAGGAACTTTAAAAAAAGAGTTGCAAAGGCCTATTACAGGGACTTCATCGTACTTTATTTTTTATTTTTGCTACCCATAAACATCACTACATCAATTAGGTTTATAGAAAGAAAAGAAAGAAAGAAAGAAAATCATTTATTCGTGACAAAAAATAATCGAGAACAGATACAAAAACGTAGGTACAAGATGAAAGTAGTCACGAAATGGTCCCAACTCAGGTAATGCTGGCATTAAAGTCAGCGCTGGTCTTCCGTTGGAACCGTCAGGTGAAATCACGGAAGGTTACAAACACAATTAATTGTACTACAACAAGAAAAACAAAACAAATAACAAAATGAGAAAAAATAAATAAACGTAAAATTCACAAATTCAACGGAGTTTATGAAGAATTAATGGTTGCTCGGAAACGCTATCCCGCATCTTTTGACGAATCTGACCAGACGCTCTAAGTAAGATACTCAAGTCCTCCGCAAAATAAAACGTGCAACTTTATGATTCGAACTCTCTGGGTCAAACCACCGATGCTTCAGATGTTGGCGTCGGCGCTGTAATTTAGCAACAAAAAGGAAACTAACTTTTATTGAATCTAATCTGTTATGAAAACAGCAACCACTATTCGGAAATGGAATTCTAAATACCAATTATCAACTGAGTTGTACAAGATTCCATAGAACTTTAAGCAGTCACAAGACTGTCTGATGAATTTATTAGACATTATTTATTATTCACCGCTGTCACTCGATTCCAATCAATTCATTTGAATCGTTCGATTGTGGACAACGTATAAATGAGTATGGTTGGCTTGTAAACATGATGTATTGATAAAGGAATGACGATGATTATGTGACCTAATTTAATCGTTTTTAATAAAATGTAGACAGGATTCGTTTGGTTCTGTAATCCTCCCTGAGGATGTATTTTAACTTAAAGAAAATATGACGTCAAGAGAAGATTTTTCGTTTCGTTTTGGTCTGTTTATTTCTATATACAGCTTTGGTTGCCTTATAAATACGATCATAAAGCCACTGCAGATGCTTTCGCACCGGCGAGCCAAGGCGAGACGATGCAGGTGCAGAGCGAGAATTTTAATTTGTATTTAAAACAACTTCCACCGTAAAGTAAATGCGCGAGGAAATAGATTTTTTCAATACAAATTGAAATTCTCATCTCACATCGTGTCGCCTCGCTTAACCGGTGGAAAAGAACCTTAAGAGCTTCAAGCCGTATGGTGTTTCTAAAATGCGACTTGTGTACCCTCGTCCTGCCTTAGCATTTCTAAGCTATTTTCGATTGCTGCCCAATGTCTCTATTAAGGACATTTCTGTATGGATAATTTAAATTACGAGGCAGAAAGAAGGTACTAAATCTAAAAGAACACTGGGCAGGACGCGGGTACACTTGATCAAGTGAAGAGATTTTATTTAAAAAAAAACTTAACCAGCGATTGCAGCGTTTGTTGCCACTTAAGAGTACGCTGGATAAAACTGGTTGTAGACTTGCCGTATCAAGTTTAAACTTCATACTTATTGATTCCTCGTTGAATTATGCTTGAAAATGAAATAGGTATGTAGTTTGCAGTATAGTAGTATTTGCATATCTTTTCTTGTCCATCCGAAACCAACCGTCAGTTGTATCTACATATTCTACTTGTACCTACTTAAAATAACAACAAAATATGATTTAAATCATTTTATTAGAATAGCTTGTCATTGGCAAAGATTGAGTGTTTTTGTAATTTTATTATTAGTGTTTATGTTGACGATCCCAATATAATTTGGTATTTTTGACATTATAATACCTTAACGACTTTGACATTATAATAAATTCAAGGCGCAGTTAGGATTGAAATTGACAACATGATCCAATTAACTGCTGCAGTGATCGTTACCACTTGACAATATTAGTTCCACCTGTATTTTTTCTTTGCCAAACTAAAGATCCTTTAACTCTGTATTAAAGGTAGATTCACTAAAGCTGGCACGAATGGAATGAATCAATGAACAAAAGTAATGTCAGCTATCACTGTGTGAGCGCCGTCCTTTGAACCGATGTTCGAATTTCAAACCAAAAATCTGTTATTATTTTACACACTTGTATACTTTCGTTCACTCATTCAATCCATTCGTGCCATATTCGATATTTACGTATTTGTTATTAAGTTATTATAAACTAATATCGTGTTTTATTTTATCGTGAGCGCACGTGATTGGTCGTTAGCGATAGCCGTCCATTAGAACGGAGTCGTTGACCAATAGAACGCCAGATTTAAGGCTCGGTCAGACAGCACCGTCGCGGGCGCGCGGCCTGCGTGCGACGGGCGTGCCGCGCGATATTTCCATACAAACCACTAGCGTGGTCAAACAGGCCGCGCCCCGTCGGCATCGCGCCCCGCTTCTGTCACGACCCGCCAGCGCAGCCCGCCGCGCGTAGGTCGCGCGACCGCGACGGGCGCGCAGCGCGACCAGTAAATGTGACGTCAGACAGCGCAGCGCAAAATGAATGACCAAACCACAGAGAGCGAGCGGGAGAGCGCGATGCGGGCGGGACGCGCGCGCGATGCTGGCGGGTTGATGGCGCGAGGCCAGCGCGATGCGCGCTTGCTCTGTGTAACCGGGCGTCCCGCCCGCATCACTCACTCATCACGCCCCGCTACCGTCCCGCTGGCAGTCTATCCGAGCCTTTACTCGTGACAATTCCCAAAGGTCAATAAGAATCAACTGCTAACAGTTAACCATTGATTCGCTTCATTCCTCTAATCTAAGGTCCGTCTTAATGATTTTGTTTATATCACTTACAATAATAATGACGGCGCAAATCACTTCGGCTAGATAGTCGTAACCTTCATGTCAAAAGATGGCAGCACTAATGTGAAATCCAGTTTTTAAAATGGAGTTTTTATGGGGTTGTAGTTCCTTTTTTTGTTTGATAGGTCATAAATTTGCGTTGATGGAAATCGTTGCGGCCGTTTAAAATGTGTAAAGTTTAAAATTCTCAAACTCGTTTCGTTTTTTATGCCGTTTTTTAGGGTTCCGTAACCGAAGGGTGCCAAACGGGACCCTATAAATATGCCAACGCTGTCCGTTCCTCCGTCCGTCCTAACTTTTAAGAGCTGCATCTTTTGAACCTTTATAGGTAGCGGGTTTTTTTTCACAATATTTGTTATTACTGCGGATTAGGTAAAAAAAAAAGAATTAATAAAAAGGTTCCCCATATAAGAAACGTATTTTTATTTTTGTTGTTTCGTAAACATGGTCAAACAACCCCTTAAGCAAAACAAAAAATACTAAAAAACAACAAATACTAGGTCAAGTGTGAGCCGGACTCGCGCCGATTCTATTCAAAATCGAATTCAAATCGGAATGTAATACCTACTAGGTATGAAGGGTTACCAGATGAAAAAATCAAAAATCCGGAGAAAAGGCGTGATTTCCATTGAAAAATCCTGAGATTTTGTTGGAGTTTGAGAATTTTCTCCCAGACGTAATTAAATAATTTAAAAAGGTCTTTACCAAAGTTGATTTATTCAATTATTGTGTCTATTAGGAAGATTATTTTTAGTTTGTTTTACTTTTTATTAAAGAGATCTTTAAAATGTATTGTATTTTATTGAAAATCCTAAAAATCCTGAGATTTCCAAGATTTTGCAAATTTCGGCCGCGATCCTGAGAAGAGTCCAAAAATCCTGAAATCTCAGTATAAATCCTGAGATATGGTAACCCTAACCCTATGCGGCGGTAGGGAACCCTCGATGCGTGAGGCAGACTCGCACTTGACCGGTTTTTTAAATCACCATCCTTAATTTCAGGCGAAATATGTTAATTACTGGGTGTTTTATGTTCCTTCTTCAAAGATCTTCACGATCTTTATATCACATCTAAAACGTGCAAGTTATTTTAATATTCATTTATTGAACAATAAATAACTTACAACAAATTTGGCGCCCGGCGAAGCGCAAGCAGTCTGTGAGCGAAATAAATTGCATCGCGACCGCGCCGCGTTCTGAGATTCTGACCTCTATTTTTCACCATCGAAGGTTCTTTTTTGTTGCAATATCGTTTTCACGTGACCCCTATTGTGTAACGAAGAATACTTCCTCGGCTGGTTAACTAAATGAGTTCTTTTATATGGCATGCTGTTTGCCAAATGGTTGATCGTTGCCGTAACGTAACAATTCACTTTTATGAATTAGAAGATGAGATAATACCAATATGACCGCGTGTAGGCGTTAGATCATAAGTTCCCAAACCTTTTTGGCTGATCGCCCACTTCGCAAGACAATTTTTTTACCTCTCCCCCAAAAAAAAAAATTATGGAAATATAAAGGTACTGACCTATTATGTTAATAACAGAAAAATAGTACAATCATTAAATCATTCTCTTTAACATTGGCTATTATTAGGCCCATTTTGTACAAGTTTCTTGTACAAAAATCGGCAATAATTGTATGCAATTATTTTGTTGCAATAATAGTATTCAGGAATTGTATCAAAGACGTGTACACGTGTGAAATATTATTTAAAAAATTGAATTCAATTATTGAATTAAGTACAAGTACTGGCAGTAAATAATTGCTAACCTCTTTGTAACAGGTCTATTTTCTGGGAATACTTGATATGGTTAGAAGTCAAATAATACCATAGACTGCTGTTAAATCACTAAAATACAGTATTCCCAGCTTCTTAAGGGCGCTGCATACGTAACGTGATTTTACACGGACGGGACGGGGACGGGACGAGACGACAATATCGTTTCATAGAAAATGTATCGGAAAGTGCATACGTAACGATTGCACGTACGGGACGGGAAAACCAAAAATGTATGCAACCACGTCCCGTCCACGTCCTGGGCCCGTATTATGGTCGCCTTTATCGAGGTGGATAAAGCATCCGTCACTGTCGCACTTATATACTGGTCAGAAAGTGACAGATGCTTTATCCACGTTTATCCACATCAATAAACACGACCATAATAGGGCAGCAGATCACGTTACGTATGCAGCGCCCTTTAATAGCTTTCGGCTGGCTATCGCTATCACGCTTGCACTGCAACTGACAGTATATTTGTCACTCGTGTGTCATAGGAAAACGAAGATTGCCGATCGCTATTAGGAAAATGGTTGCACTGTACATCGATTGCAAAATCAGTTAAATTTATAAAGATTTTGCTGTTCGTACTCCTAGCTACTTTATTTTATAATTTTATAATGTTTATTATATTTCATCAATACGGGCAGGGCCCCACCTGAATAGGTTTAGCACCTCCTATTTTATTCCGAGTTACTTACCGCCCCCCGGATATACCTTCACCGCTTTGTGACCACTTTGGGAACGGGAATGGGAGCACTAGATGCCTAATTTAAGGCTATCCACACACCAACTGTCTTTTATCTATTTCCCTCGTTTTCCTTTGGTGTGACATTAGCGATGAGGTGGGGCATTTGTACGAAGTAAAGTGTCGTGACAATGTAACAAAGCGCACCTTCAGAACAATAGTGACCTAATTCAAATTTTCTGCTTTCAAACCTCAAGTCATAAATTTATTATTATAGAGACGTCATTCGAAATTTAAAATTTCTGAATTACGTCACTATTGTCTTGAGGGTGCGAAAGTGAGTGTGACATTCGGACATTTGTCATTTAATCGAACAGTGACACTATACAAAAAGGGATTTCATACAAAAGTTAATTCCTTTTAACTGCAATAATGTCACTATACAAATAGTTTTTTATCGTACTTTAGTTTCACTGTGGATATAACGTGCGGAGGTGCTTCATGTACGATCTGTAAGAATGAGAAATATAAGTCTCTCATTCTAAAAGATAGGTCTCTCTAGGCATGTCACATGTTTTTGATTTTTTGTTTTTGTTTGTTAATTTATGTTTCTGGCTTGTGATAGATGTAAGCAGATAAACGTTTTCTCTTTCTTTCTTTCAGTCAGACTGTTGCTGTCTCTATGGGAGCGTTTACACTTACAATTACATTTGAAATGGAGATAGCTTATACCATGGATTAACACATAGGCTAATTTTCATTTCGGAAAATTTAAAAGTTCTCGGGAACTTTTAAATTTTCCGAAATGAAATGGAATAACGATAATTGAAATCTATGCGGACAAAGTCGCGGGAAAGAGCTAGTAATAATCTATGTGTACTTCATCTAGCTTCCGTTTAAATTGGAGTAGTTTCTCTTTTACGTCTCAAACGTTACATACTCGTACAAAGATACACGTATTGACTTATAGCGTCCTTTTGAAATCATTGAATACACGTGTATTGACACCTCACGCGTGTGACGAATGCGGCTGAATTCACATTCATAAGAGTATGTTAATGTAGCTAACAGGTATATTATTGGGATGAATAAACCAAGAGTTGCAAGGAGTTTAATTTAATATTTAATGCATTGTTATAAGGTCTGTTCATTCTCACTTGTCTTATATAGTAAACAACTTTCTAACCTCAAAATGAACCTCATTTTGCTAAATCAGCTATTTTTAACAAAATAAAGCAATGACAGACAATACATTGGCCAAGTGATGTCCAAAATGTTTACTCAGTTTACTTTATTTAGGTACGGTAAAAGAGCTGTTTTAGCCACAAAAGGTTCATTTTGAGGTTAGAATGTTGTTTACTATATAAGACAAGTAAGAATGAACAGACCATAGTTCACTAAATACTTTAAGCACAGGAGATTTTTCTTGAAATTAAAAAATATACATGGATCAAGGGAGATCCCTCACAAATGGACCTAGTCCCAAACTAAGCTCTAGGCTAGTGTACCTACAGTCGACGTGAAAGATATGTTTACACTTTAGTACCCTTGTCACTTTATCCGCTAAATAGACAAGGTACTAAAGTGTAAACATATTTATGACGTCGACTGTACAATGTATAGGTACTAGACAACGTTAAACTTACTTATGTACAGAAATACATATTTTCAAATTCGCTTCGATTTATGTACGTTTTCTGTAACACCCTTACATATAACCACAGATTACTATACTCTATTATATAACCCAGAATTTAACCCAAAATTGTCTGACGGTAAAAACCTTTTGTGACTATCGCTAACATACATAGACAGAAGCGTCGCCGGCGTAGTTAACCTTATTTTATAATATGTAGTGGTTATGTCAATGAAAAATTGTTTATTTATTCCCCAACATGGCGAGGACAAGGTTCCTTATATCTCTGGCAGACCTATACATATATTTATATCTTTATTTTAATTAGGTAAGCCCCTTTATGCCTATGATGATGATGTTTATTAGGACCATTTGGATTTTAAATAGAAAGTAGGACTGACTCCATTTCTTTCGCAGCTACTAACCAAAAACGGATGACTATCAAAAGTGTGCATGCGCTATTGATAACCATTGTACTAATTTAAGCCGGATACTCACTAGCGAACCCTAACTGCCACTGTTGCACGTAACATGCGGTGATGTTACGTGCAACAGTTGCAGCGGTTGATGCGGCTCGCAAGCCTGTTCTCCACTAGAAGTTAATGCAACTGCAATGGTTACAGTTACAGTTCATTAGTGAGTGCCCGGCTTTAGGTTGCACAAATCGGTGCAGTCGGGGTCGACCGTAAATTGCGACGCACCGGGTCGCGTTTGATAAACTGGGCATAAAAATATCCGCTTATGGCCCTACGAATTTATTCTATCGCGTAGTATTAATGACAAACCCTACTTACCTAGATATAATTGCGAGTTCTACTTTCAGAGCTTCAACTCACTCTTAACTCACTTCCTCTTTCTCTCTTTTCCAACCGATTTCTATCAAGTTAAGCTCAGAATCTCGGAAATTGGTACCACCGTCAGAGAGAGCAATAAAGCCACAGACAAGACAGACATAGTTGGCAACTTGCATCACGCCTCTCTTGGGTTCATCATGGATGTAAGTACTTCATCGTTGTCTTTCCCTCCTAGCCATGATGACAATATTTACTCCAAATTACAATAATCGCTACCTAGTAATTATCAGCGGTATAAAAGGGAAATGAGGATTGATCCCTAAGTAATAAGTAATAAGTAAAGTTCGAAAAATATCAGGAACTGTACCTATGCAATTGTGACTTCATTTCATCTCTAGTGACACAGAAAACCTCGTATTGTACGTCACCACAACACAAATGGCCATGTTGTGAATTGTGATGGATGAAACACGTCATGTGTGAATTGGATATGTCACATTCGCAACACTAAGGACATGGACAGGAACTCAAGATACTGGCACGCCAATCGCAATAGCTTTTAGTTTTAGAGGACTGACTGACTATATACCCATGCTGAGAGGGATAGGTAATTAATTAAATTTGACAAAGAACTCAGCAGGTCAAAGTAGCAGGCGTACGACAGGACCTTGATATCATAACTGATATAACTGATGAAATTAGCAAGAGACAGACGGTCTCTGTAACACGCATCGAAAACAACACTGTCCCAACATAGGCCATAACTGCCACAAGCCATAACTTGTTATGATACTTTCGAAGCTTGTAAACACATAGCATAGCAATAAATTAACTGCACAATAATTTGATGTACGCAATTTGCAATCAAGATCAGGCAACAGATAAAGTCTAAGTCGTTAAAATTGGGTGAATCAACTTTTAAGGTGCTCCTTTTCTTTTGTGGTATTAAAACTTTCCTGGTGACTTATGATTAATAATAATATATGAATATAAAATACAGACCACCTAATTTACAGACCTTACACGTTAAAGATTTCAAATATTTTTTAATCTTCCAAAAAACCTGGTAACTCAGGGGAAATGCACATTTTCCATACAAAACCTAGAGACAACATCGTCCCCTGCGTTACCAACTATATTATTATTTAAAGCTGTACTATTTTAAATAAAATCATTTCAAATGATAGCCTATTTGTCTGATTTAGTAAATGCATAAGCCACGTCGTTAGCAAATCTATAGTTTTTCTAAAAACATATAATTTGTGAAACATGTCGAAAAATGGGGTGCACCTTAAAAGTAGATTCACCCTACAAAAATGTAATGAAATACTTTTCAGTTGTTTCAAATTTTTGGGACGGATGTCGCAGAAGGGATGGTTTGAGTTTTGCAGAATACAGTTTTTTTTTGATGAAACCAGAAATGTAGAGATAGGAGTCGTTATCCATTGAGTTTAATTTATTCTGACACCTACTACAACTTCGGCCAAATGACAGACCAGGGGCACGTTTTATAAAGCTACAAGCTACAAGTTACAATTTTACAGGTCTAAACTGGCAACACTGCTCAAATGGCTGGTCGTCATTGGTCGAGGTTGTGACAAATAGAAACTTGTAAGCTTGTAACCTGTAAATTGTAATTTGTAGCTTTATAAAACATGCCCCAGAGGTATACCAATAGTACAGGACCTGGCTACAGTCCTGTAAGGAAGTTCGCGTACAGAGATATTTCTTCAGCAATGTTTAGTAGGTGTCCTAGTCCGGGGGGACGTCCGCCACCCGGTACATTTTTCGGCTATGATATACAGTTTGATTCCTAGGCCATTATGGCCTTTGTCAACGTGACGTTGTAAACCAAATCATAGGAAGCCTCTTACGTTTTGGTTGTCAACGTCACTTTAACATAGTCCATGTGGCCTAGAAATCAAATTTATTTACCTACTGTAAGCACATACAAAAATTGTGTGAAAGAAAAAGCAGGTTTTTCTGCAGAAACCTATCGAGTGGAGTATCAAACGAAAGGGCTCATCGAGCTGATCCCAAATAGGTATATACCAAACCATTACATTTCACCACATTTTACATTTCATTACAAAACACCCCAAGTTTGGGCTCTTCGTGGCAGGAAACGGTTTAATGTTTTTTTCTAAAATATACGCCGAATCACTCGTTATATCCTCGTAAATAAACGTAATCAAAGGAATTCGGAATATGACAAAGAATATTAATGTTTCATTATGGAAAAAGAGCAAGAAAGTTCTTTATAAAAAAACTAGTTTGCATTCCAGTGGGAAAGTTTATGCAGATTTTTCTTTAACCCATGACTGAATCTAACGCAGTTACTTATAATATTTCTACATTCTGCGACTTCAGACAGGTAACCACTGTAACTGGTAGGTTGACATTATAACGTGTACCTAGGCGTAAATAACTTGAAAAATAAAACGGAAAGTTTTTTACTATAAGGTAGATATTGTGATTGTAATTAGATATAGGTACCTACCTACTTGGTTACCTAAAATTAGGCAATCAAACGGGTCATAACCATAACCTTCCTAAGAGGTATATTAACACCGCGTGTTATGTACGCTTAATGGCAATAATTGTGGTCTTACTAGGTACGTAGTTCCTGGTTTTTAAGATAGGTAAGTAGGTAGGGTTAAGTACCTACTGGTACCTACCTACTATCATTTATCAGTTCAATACCTACCTAGGTATCGGTTACGTAAGACTAAAAACCATCACTTGTATTTTGTAACCTGGAGAAAGTTCGAGAACTTGGAGAAGCTTTACTTCCGTACAGAGTTTGCTTACCTACTTACTAAACTATAATTTTATTTTATAAAAGAAATTAAGTAGGTACATAACTACCTTCACTTTGAACAATAAAACCACGCCGAGCCGCTTAGCAGTTTTTTCTTTTTCGCATGAATTAATTAATATCGGAAATAATAATTAATTCAAATACAAGTTAAATAAAAATACTCTAAATCGACTCAAAAATCGAAACTAGGAATATGAATGTGACCGGCTAAGAAATATTAAAAATAACTCGCAAAGTATTTCCTAAGTCACACTAAACACGCCGCACACTGTTCACTAGAAATAACACAATTTTCCATCAAAAATGAATAAATCAAAACAGAAAAACAATTTTTTTATTACGGCTCCCGGCCGACTTTGTTTTTTATTACAATGGCGTCCGTAAAACGTAGGAAATGGCGG
Source organism: Acleris literana (assembly GCA_946894065.1). Lineage (NCBI taxonomy): Eukaryota > Metazoa > Arthropoda > Insecta > Lepidoptera > Tortricidae > Acleris > Acleris literana. The sequence continues at coordinate 7,626,519 of OX335694.1, forward strand.
GAAACTCGCGCAAAAAAGTAAACAAATAATGTTACCCTATTTCAATTTAAAATTATATAATTTGACGTACAAAATGTATAACTAATTTACTAATTAAGATTTAATGACCTCGTTCGGTAAGGATTTTATCAAATGAATATCAAAAGTTCAATATTTTATTATCGGTTGACCGTTCTCGTAAAATGTCTGTAATGTATAGAGTAGATAAACAAATAGAAGAAACGTGGGGCTTGCCAAGGTTTCAGGGTCGCGGCCGCTGACTCGAGTGAAATTGTTCCTCATTCTAACACTGCCAAATATATCTGTTCCTCTATGCCGTCTATGATGCAAACAAGATGCAAACTTTTGCAACTTACGTGTAGTACATCGTTTATTATCAGAATCGTACTCACCTTTCTGTGATGGGTACAGCCTTCGACTTCAACTCGTAGAACATGAAATCCTGATGTTGCTGGGCTGCTGTCATCTCGTCCAAAATCTTTTGATCATTATAATCATTAGTCAAAAGAGAGGCGAGATCGAAACCCATGTCAATCCCGGATTCATCCATTTCGAGCGAAAACACAAACACAAACTTCCACTATGAACTGATATTACATAAAATCACTTAAAAGTCATCATTTAGGAAATAGAAAGTCGCTGTTTACAGAGATACCTCACAATCAGCATCCTCCCAGCTGTCTGTCTACGCTTGTTGCTATTGTATTCTATATACTTATATATATTTACCACATGGTTTGTTTTTAGGTTTGTGTTGTGACGTGTGACTACAACCCTGCAAAATTAGGCGTGACAAAATTGAAACTAAAATGTATGTAGAACGTTACTCTAGAAATCAGTTGTGTAATCGATAAGATATCTTTTTCTCAGTGGCAATATGTCTTTCTAATAGTTACTTACTGATTCTAGTTACAATTACACTATTAAAAGTTAAAATAGATCATTCAGAACTGTAGATTTTAGTGTAATGCGGGGTCAAAATTTTCGAAGGACCAATTTAATTCTTAATTTTTCTAATTTTATATAATAGCAACACCAAGACCACCTGAATGTAAGTTCGCTCAGAAGTTAAGAAAACGATAGTTATGGACACCAGTTTTTTTACTTTTTTGTTATTGATAATGCACAAAAAAAAAACATTTTCGCATGGGTTAGTTTGTTATTAGATGTCTCAGATGCTTATAACATTTTTTTACTTAATAGCGTATGCGAATAATGGTATTTGAATGTCGCTGTTACGTAGTATGACCAGTTAAGAAATTGAGAAAAGTATTGGTAGATTGTTGGTTAGTTAGGACCAAATGTTTCATACGAAATTACGAAGGAAGAGGTCACACGCATAAAACTTGTAACTGAATGAATAGTAACTTAATAAGAAATCATGCCATTAAATCTCCTTTGCGCTCCTAAATCGTCATTTCAGCGTGATCGGCTATTACTCCGGTCATTTAATTGCTAGTTTTTCATTTCACATCAGATAAAAATACGAAAGTAAATGGCAAATAACAATATTTTACACTTACCAAATACTAAATAAAAAATTCAAACCACTTTAAAATTCACTCCATCCATTTAGATTAGATGTAAATAGTTTTATTAACCTGGTATTACCAAATTTTTCCGGTTGTTCTATCAGACTCCGCTTGTTTTTGTCTTTCAAGGAAAAAAGCTTTAAATTTGCAAAAATACAAAAAAAAGTAGTAAAATGTCGAAAGCTCATCCTCCGGAATTGAAAAAGTGAGTATAAAGTGTTTTGATTTAGGTTTTCGCGTTATATCAAGTTGGCGTCACACACGCCATCCATAGTAGTAACCTAACCATTTTTTTTGTTTCTTGCATGTCTTTTGGTTCTTAATATTATTCCCATGTTCTAAAATGTATGAAATTCCCTACGAATGATGATATAAATTAGAGGTTATCTTGCCTTAGGTTAGGATGCATTTTATTCTTTTGATTGAAACAGGATAGTGCAGTGCCATACCGGTCTGCTAGCAAATTTGCACGACGCCCTTAATTTTTGGCGGCGAGTAGCAAGAATAACGTTAAAAATCTAAATGCGATGTAATGCACAGGCATAGCTGCATCATTATCATCACTATTATCTTATCAGTAGTAGTAGGTACATGTCCAGGATGGTCAGTATCATGCAGATCGCAGCCGATGGATGCGAGTAGCCACGAGATAGTGCTGACTGCTTCCTCGCACTCGTCTCTTTACATTATCCCGAGAAGTCTACTGTGGGACTTGACATATAATATGGTTGGCTCAAGAGGATCAGCGGTTTAGGGATAGTAAATGTAAAACAATGTCTATATGATGATGTATGATGTATGATGTAGATGTTATTTTTCGAACATTTAAACATGACTTTATTGTATAAATTGAAACTTTCAACTTTTTATTTCTAAAATAATCTAGTTAATAAGACATTGCAGTGCCCTGACAGGGTATCAAGTACCTACTACTAACCACTTACTAACCACCTTATAATTGTAATGAACTTGATAGCAATAAATGATTCTATGATTCTATAAATAAAAATACTGAACCTTTATACTTGTTTCATATTATAGCAGTAAATAGGGGGTAGGTGTATTAGGTAATGGTCAAGACTAGGTTGAGGTCTGGGAGACTTCTGGAATGACAAGGGTAACCTCATAGCACCTGATCAGGAGGACTGTTTCTCACCATGATGATGATGTTGATGATGAGGTGGGGTGCTCGGCCGGAACCAGCAGGCTGTCGTGATTCCTTGGTCACTCCTCCCCTATTATATTTCTCGCTATGGTTCGACATATAAGTTTTTGATTGGTTACAATAAAGTTGATCTGTTTCCTAGGTTCATGGACAAGAAGTTGTCTATCAAGCTGAATGCTGGCCGCGCTGTCACTGGAGTGCTCCGAGGCTTTGATCCCTTCATGAACCTGGTACTCGACGAGTCCGTTGAGGAGTGCAAGGATGGCACGAGAAATAATGTTGGCATGGTGGTATGTAAAACAAAATTTTGTTTATTTTAAATAGATGTGTATTTGTAAGATCTATAAATATTATCATGTTAATGGTATAACAATCTATGGTAACATTTGAAGCCTAGAAAGGTTCCCTGTCAGTCTCTGCAGTACAAAAATCTGACAATGCAACTTGCTGGCTGTAGCTGGTGGCTGTGATGTGTTAAAAATTTAAAGCTTAACCTCCTAGCGCGCCCAACCTCACCTTTTTATATATTTAGCTTGTACCCTGTGTTAAGCAAGAAGAAAAATAAACTAGTACTGAACGTCCAAGGGAACTCTTGCCTGATTCAAGACCTTAATTTACAGCAATGCATCCTAAAGTTATTGAGGAGTATTTTGGCATTACATACAACTGTTTTGCAAGAAAAAAACATCATTTATTTTGTAGAAACTGAGAGTTCATACCAATATTCCACAATATTTAGTGTTAGAATTAAAAGGCAGGACAGGAATTTATCTTGTTCCTATGAAGGAACATTGGGCCGTACATCTAAATATGGAAAAATTATATGTGGGCCATGTGCTATTATAAGTTATTGTTCCATGGGAGGAATAAAGCATGCTGGAGGTTAAGGTAAAAAAGAATGTGTTCATGAACAAGTGTTCGCATTGTTGTCCCGGTGTGGGGATAAGACAACCGGTGAAATTACTTGCATAAAGGCATTCCATCTTAGTCCTCAGGGTTGGCAACGCATTTGGGGTCTTGAGATTAGTCTGGACATTGTAGATTTTTTTTTCATATGTTTTATGAAGGCTTTAGTACACAAGCGTGACTGTCAGCCTCATGGGGAGACTAAAAAAAAGAGTCCCTCCAGAACAAGGGTCTACAATGCATTTGCGGTCTTAGGATTGCAGTCTTGACAATGCTAATTTCTATGGGTCACATATCCCACTTACCATCAGGTAGCCTGTGTGTTTGTATGCCTTCTCTATGCCATAAAAAAAAGTTCATCACTAAAATACTTACTTATATGGATAAAGATACCCAATCACTTCTAATACGGCCCTTGTATGGAGAAAAGGTACAAATGCAATTAATTCATAGAAGCATATTAAACTCTCAAGGGTTATAATAAGGTTGGAAGTGCAATGCAATTCATATAGTAGCTTTTTTTTCATAGGAAGGCAGTATAGTTCATTATTGTTCAGTAAGAGCTCGTTCCCACTATGTTGTATGTCGGTCCGGATTGTAATCGGTCGTTCCAGTGGCAGAACGTTTTATATGAAGCTATTCCCACTCCTCCGACAGTCCAACGATTTTGTGTCGGATCCGACCAAAAATATCGTGTGTTTTGCCAGCCCTCTCGTCCGGATAAAAATCGTGTCGGAACTCCCTCGCCTTTGAGTAAGTATGACACTGTTCACATTAGTCGGATGTCGTGCCCGACCCCGCCCCGCCCGCACCCCTTGTTTCGCCCACCCGTGGCTGCCATAGTGGCCGACAGCCGACTAGTGTGAACAGAGGCGCCGACAGCCGACTAGTGTGAACAGAGGCGCCGACACCCGATTAAAATCGGAATCCGACATACGACATGGTGGGAACGAGCTCTAACACTAAAATATTAATGAATGTAATTTCTGTTTTCAGGTAATCAGAGGAAATAGCATCATAATGTTGGAGTCATTAGATAGAATATAAGAAGCCCAAAGTGCAACATACATTTAAGTTACTTATAAATTATAATATTAACAATTTTCGTAAGTTTTCTCACACAAATAGTTACATAATTTGGTATCTGTAAATTTGTAATTGAACATGTATTTTGTCGTGGTTCTTTGGTGAATGTGTGTTTAAGCTTTTTCTTGTGTAGGTATGTGTAATGTTCACATACATACATACATCTTGTGGCTCTACAATGAAGTTAAATGAATATTAATTTAACATCAATTACAGACTTCCACATATTAAAATATTCCCCACTTGTAAAAAACGAATTACCTTTGGCACATCTTTTCAAATACTCTGTCAAAGAAGTACCTAACCTTTAAAGAATAAATGATAATATGTGATGGCCTTATTTGTTTATATTTTCAAGATAATTAAGAACACATTAACGCATTCACTGCCACCGACGCATATATGCATCACCGTGACTTCAACCCAGTGCCCTCAATGCATATGTGCGTTCTTACAGTAGGCAAGCTCCGTATTCAACAAAAGATGTGGCACCTGGCGAAAGTTCAAAAAACAGTACTGGCAGTGGAAGCGTTAATCGAGGACTAATCTCGTCATTGATGATGAAGAAGCAATAAATACCTCATATCGTTACTACTTTGGAAAAAACTCATCTGATATTTCGAAATTTATAGCTGAAAAACTTAAGTAAAAGACCTCTTGCATGTAGTAGTAACACATCTTTATAGACCGTTTGATATTCTATATTTGACATTTGACGTAAATTCCATATAATTCCACCTGTCCAATATCTTTGTCCAATGTGCATTGCGTCTCACATTTTTTAAAGCAAACTGAGACGCAAATACATATTGGACAAAGATCTTGGACAAGTGGAATACGACTCTAAGTTTTGTACAAACTACATGCAAGAGGTCATTTACTTAAGTTTTTCACCTATATGAGTTTGAACTTAATTCTCTTCACGTTTAAGTTTAAAATCGTACGTCACGCAATACGAGATACGAGGTGTTTTCAAAATGACGATATCATATCTACATTAAGTGTTATATAGAACTAAATAATCCTAACTACACTAAAGAATACTTTGTGCTTAGGATTATTTAGATCTGCACCTTAATGCAGATAGGAGGTAAGTATTGCTTCTTCATCGTCGTGTTAATGAAAACTACCTCGAGTTAAGGAACTCTGGGCTATTCAGGTTAGAGTATAGTAATCTGTGGGTTACGGCATACGCCGCGAAGGCAAAGTGAAAGTTACGTGTCCAGTTTAGAACATAAAATTACAGGATGTTAGTTGCATAATACTGCTCTTCACTATTTGCCAAGCATTTATAACTTTGCGTTTTAACTTATTAGTAATTTTTATTTTTTTCTATTATGAGCCCTATAATTTTTGGCAATGAGTATTTTACCATTAGAGGGCCGCCACACGAGCGATGCTTGCGCGTTGCGTCATCGCCGCTGCTTTGTTCTACATATAAATTAGAAGGACATGCCACACGATGCGTTGAAACATTTGCGTCGCTCCGTACTTAGTGATTAAGTACTCTGTGCGTCGCTCTAAACCGCATGCGCGGTTAACCGCTAGTGCGTAAGGGGCCTTACACGACAAAGTCGCGTTGGCTCGGCAGCGGCAAAAGCAAAAATGAATAAATAAAAATTAGGGGTAATCTCACACAAATTGACCTAGTCCTAAATTTAAGCTCTAGGCTTGTACTATGGGTATTCGACAACGAAAAACTTACTTTTATAGAGAGACTAAGGAACAAATACTCGCGCTCATACACAAATATGTGCCCTTACCTGGATTTGAACCCGAGACCGCTAGCTGCGTAAGCAGGGTCACTACCAACTAGGATAACTACGTCGTCGTATGAACTTATGTAGATTTATAAGGATGGCGGCGCGTTTTTCCACTGACCGACGTGGCAATGACGGCAATTGTAGGCTCAAAGGCTGTTTTTACATTTTTGCTCCGTTTGTCTGCCGGGCGATGCCGTGACTGTGAAAGTGTCAAAATAAGAGTTTAAAAAATGGGGAGCTGTTCGGAATAAAATTGGCACTTTTATCCAATTTACTTCTTGAGAATACTAAAGCCCTAAGCTACAGCCACTGTATAACGTTTTAATCATAGGCTAAAAGATAGGTTGGGACTACGCATGTATTCTAAATCCATTGTAAATCTAAATTAAGATTGCTTAAATACTAGCATCTAGGCCATGACATTCAATAAAAAAAACATGTGACAGCATATTTGACAGCAAAGTGAAACGTTCAAGTATTGCGTTGCCAACAATTAATTTGGCAAAAACAAAATATTTACCCCTCACATTATCCTCAAGTTTATTTCCTACTCGTATTGTTGGATATTACAGTTATGAAAGCTTTTTATTAAATTCAAATTGAGATATTTATCCAATTTAAACTTGTATTTTAATGTTATTGTCGGCTACTCAAACACCACATTAACTAACTTGCTGTCAATTTTCCGACTTTTCTAAATTTTGTTTTCGTCTGTATCATCACTCCCTACAAGATAACATTCAATATTTACACTACAAAACAAAGCAATGACCGCATTTCGTCGTTATAGGCAACTTTAACGGCTGAACTAATAACTAGCAAGACTATTAAAACTGTAAGTACATTTTTTTTGTTCGTTTCGTTCGACTCGTTCTAACAATAGTGATATTATAACTGTTGTCTCACGCTGGCTCAGATTTAACTCTGTAATCAAGTCGGTCGTTCCTTTAAAAATGAATTGCTTAAACTTTTTAAGGTCTATCTATGCCTTACGGTGTTAGTGTACTTTGTGTGAAACTTTGTGCTAAAGTTCTGTGATGATATCATTCTAGTTACCCTAGTTGGCTATTTAGGTCACAAAGGACACCGGAACTGTTCGAACCTAATACGATACGATAATAACATTGATCATTCTTTAGTTTTTTTTTCTTAAAACTGGTTTCAGTGGCTCTGATTGCACATTGTTATGCCAATAATTTGATGCATTATACAAGTCGTCACGAACTCCGTGTAATAGAAGATATACGGCTTAGTATATTAAAAAAATCTTACAGGTATAATTTAACTAACCAAATATCTGTATAATTAAATATTACTGGACAATCTCAAACTAATAAAATACCTATGGCCTAGTTTCTGTAGATGTTGTTAAATGTTATGGAAGCTATACATTTGAGTAAGTATTCTATGGATAGTGGTGGTTTTTCTAAGTCTGCTATTCATGTCATATTTATTGTTGTACTATGTCAGTGGCAAACAAGCATATTGCTAGTGGATATTACAGATTTTAAGATACCAGGACATCAGCATTCCCTGTAGATTACTTTTTCTTATTTTAATCTGGCCTAGTAGGTTTCCTTCGCCGCGCTCCCCTCCCAAATAATCTATATTATGTTAATGAAGATAAGTTATGTCAATAAAATTATTGATTTTGTTAGTGGTGCTTAGTTTGTCGATATTGAGCAGTCAGTATCATAAATATATGTCTCATTAGTACATGTTTGAACCATCATATCAATTTTACAAAGGTTTAAAGTTGTCAGTTTCTGAAATGTTGAATAGTCGGCTAACTATTAGGTTGCTGGATAAACCTGGTTCATTATTATTGTAAAACAACACCATTTTTTTTTTGATAAAATGTTATTTTTATGTTTTCTTTTTAAGTATTTTAATATTACTTATGTAAAGTCAGGAAAAATGGAACGCTGACCCACCATAGAACTGTATCACAGTGGTATTTGGTTTGACAATTCTTTATTTTATTTTTTCTTAATTAATGGCTTTCATTCCTTGTGTTTAACAAGGTGTATTTCGCCAGTATCGAGTTTTAGACAATCACCATGGACTTATTAGAGAAACCTAGTCCATGGATATCACACGCGAGGACAATTGTTCGGTTAAAGAGATTTACTCTGGTGGACTAAACAGAAGCACATGGGGTTAGCTCCACGCGCTTCTGTCAAGTCTTAAATTCTTACGGTGTGTAATTTATAACGTCACTATGACACAGTTCTACGGGTGGGTCAGGATTCCATTGTGCTGATAGTCCATGCAAACGTACTTGTGTGGCTTTTGGATTTCCATCCAAAATCTGTCGACTAGTGGTGGTAAATAATACCCAGAAGTTAAGGACAAGTTGTTCATTAGAAAATTGCCAAATAGTCATCTTTCCCGACTTGTCAGTTAATGTTTGAGGCTTTAAGTAAGGTATTCATTAATGGCAATGAATTTATAGACAAGAAAATGTATTTGTGTGCCACTGTAGAACTCTGTTGTAATGCAGTGACATATTAAAAGCCACCAAACTGAATTTCAACGACTTTCATCCATAAGGAAAAAATTGTTAAATTTTATAAGGTTTCATTTTCCAAAAGAAAAATCTTTTGGCATTCATACAAAGTTGTAAAATTTTGTATAATGCGTCAGCACTCAAAAGTGCAGTAAAAGTGCTTGTGCGGTCTACTTACTGAATAAATGTCTCTTATTAATTTTATTTTATATATATATTTTTTTATTGTGTACAAATTTGATATGTGATATCTGTAGGCGATTGTATGTATAAAATAGCGATTGTTTTAGCCTAGTTGGTAGTGTTTGACACAATATACCTATTACCCAGTGTCAATATCCAGTATAAGCAAAAATATGAGCCACGAGCGGCATGTATTTGTTTCTGAGTCTTGGATAGTTTTTTGTCTTTAAGTATGTACAGTGCATCTATTTTCTTAATAGCGATCGGCAACCTACGTTATTGTATGACACACGAGTGAAAAAAAATTGATTTTTTTTAAATTATATACTGTCAGTTGCGAGTGCGAGCGTGATAGCGATAGCCAGCCGAAAGCTATTAAGAAGCTGGGAATACTGTATGTACAGTCAAGGAATTTAATTTGTGACCCACCTTAGGTCCAAAGTCAATCTGAAATTCTACAGCAACAAGGTTGAGTTTCCTATCAATTATAAATGACTTGGCATCTCTATTGACAACAACATCTTCAAGCAGATTTTCTTTGAAATGGGTAGCAAGTTAACTTCCGTGACCGTATGTTTCTATATGAGTACCCATGTTTACCGTATGTTTCTATATGAGTACCCATAATGGAAGCCTGTTTAGGATTAGGTCAATTTCTGAGAGATTATCCCCAGAAAAAAAAAACAGGGGACAATGTCATACCAATTGATAATCCCAAACTAAGCTGTTTAATATTTCGGCTGTTTAGCTCTCAAAGTTTGTATGGAACAGCTGTTTTTCTTTTTTCCCGATTTCGATGTTGGTCCCATAATAAAAGTTGATGAGTATGACCTACAGAGTTAGTCCCTGAAGTTTGTCCAACCTTCTGCCTAACACCCAGTATTGAAAACATCCAAGACTCTGGTGCTGCAGGTGTCTATGGGTGACGATAATCGCTTACCATCAGGCGATCCGTCTGCTCGTTTGCATCCGATACCATAAAAAACAAATAACGCTCATATTTGCCCATACCGGGAATTGAACCCGTGACCGCTAGGCAGGGCCACTACCAACTAGGCCAACGCATCGTTGCGCAGATATATATCCTCTGATATTTCAGGGACGAAGCCACCGCAAATGGCCGAGACACTGAACCCGCTCTCCCCGAGCACGAACTACTCGCCCGCACCGCAGGGGCTGTTCACCAAGCTGCGGTCGAGGTTCAGGCGACGGACGTCCTCCCCTAGACCTGATGGAGAAGGTAATTTAAATCTGTCATTTATTCCACTTCGCTTCGAATTATGTGACTTTTCTGTAATACCAGTTTATAAATCAGAATGTATTTAATGTATTATATTATAACCGATGCGAAGCGAGGGCTGGTCACCAGTAGTTTCTAAAAACTGTCAATTTTGGAGCTCGAGTCATGTATGTATGTATGTAAACTCATTATTGTACAAAACACGGAAAAAATACAATATTTACAGAAAAGGAATGTACAAAGGCGAACTTATCCCTTTAAGGGATCTCTTCCAGCCAACCTTTTGGTGATTGAGGAAAATAAGAAAAGTTCAATGTGGCAACGAGTAGACACAAGTACAAAAACAAAGTTTACAGAAACTGCGTGAACTAAATTTTAGACCTTTTTTTTAGAATAAATAATAACAGAGACATATATAGGGTGGCCGGAACATCGAAGTCCAAAAAAAAAAAAATTGTCCCTCTTGTCGTGGGGTATCCGAATCATCCCCATGTATGTTCCGCGATTTTTAGTATTTTCAGAGATATTGATCATTTTAATTAGAATTTTTGTAATTTTTCCTTATGTCCATATTATGAAAAACCCTTAAATTCATGTATTATTTTAATATTTTTTCATTGGTTTATGAACTTAGGATGTTTTTTAAAACTACATGCCAGCTTTTTTTTCATGATGACTTTTTGTGTAATCACACAAAGTTACTTTCTCCATACTAATTGTACCCCATGTTTGTTTTTCACCTAGTATGGAAAATTACGAAAATTCTGATTAAAATGATCAATATCTCTGAAAATGGCGGTGAATCGGATACCCCACGACACGAGGGACAAAAAATATTTTTTTGGACGTCTATGTTCCGGCCACCCCGTATAAAAATAATAATAATAAATATCAAAATAATCAAATACACAAACACGAGTACACGATGTAACACGAGGAGTAACTGGTTGGCTTCCCAGTGGTCGTTTGAACGTATTTAGAGTTAAAAATATCGTCAATAATATTGATAGCGTAATGCCTCTATTCTATGATAGAGTTTCCTACCTTGACCCGTGGGTACAAAAAGCAGCATTCCAAGCAATTTTCGCCTGCATCCGTTCTGCCATTGTACTCGCCAAGGTTGATTGGTAAACAATGCGATAAACTATGCCATTCAGGTTATCAGTGCAGCCGTGTCTGTTTTAAAGTGCAGTGGTGCATTTGGCGGTCTAGAAGTCACGACATTAACATAAGTTTAAGTTTTATTTTAACCGCGTTATTATGATATTGGTTGTGAATGTTGTTAGATAGCATTGTCTCGTTTTTAATGCTATTGTGTTGGATTTAGTTATTTCGTTAAATAGGTGTGATAAAGACTGTGCGATGTTGGAAAAGAGCAATGATGGAGGTGCTGTTTTTAGTAATAATATGTATTTAATTGCTTTAAGTAGATTTAAATGCCTACTTATTAATATTGGTTTCTTGGCTTTCGCTGTTTTAATGGTATTTCGGGTGTAGAAATCGATTTATCAAGCACTTAATCATCTTCGGGATTCCTTTTCAACGTGGGGCAGGTAATTTTCTTAACAAAACCTAAGGGTAAAAAAAATATTGGTGCCTCAGTAGGTTCCTCTGTAGTCTATTACATACTAAGTTTCGTTTCGAGTGAGAAAATGCGAGTTGATGTCCATATAGGTGGTAGGTCATATCCGTAGGTTCTTTTTTTTCGCCTGATCAAGTGGTATTTTCTAACATAGTCAAGGTTAATTTTGCAACACCACTAGTTGGCTAATAAGTTTCAGCAATTATTTGATCAATTTAGGAAAAAACGTCACCGGTTAAAACATGACTAATTAATTATCATGAAATAAGGTGTTTGTTAGCGCTGCGTGTCTACTTTCATTACGTGATTATTCTTGATAGGTAGTTAACAGCTCTGCAAAAACGGACAGCAAATAGAAAAACTTTTTTACCTTGTCGCTTTACGGTCACGTAATGTCAAACAAGATCGTTAAATATGTTAATGCGATTTAGTACAAAAGTGATCAGATACTTTTGAAGCTGACTCTACCTACGCCGACGAAGTTGGCCTATCGGTGTGTGTAGGTCACGTCTAATTCTCTTGGTTTCTAATAAATTTGACTATCCCAATGATGGTCCAATCCGGTTTGTTCTTATTTGCTAGTTGGGCCTTATAGTCCAAATATGAGTCCAAGAATGATTTTAAAACCAGTGCTGCAATCATTTTACAACTCCTAGCCATAGGTAACTTAAAATAAACTTCTCATAACAACGTCTTATTGTTAGCAATAAGGTCTCCTTGGGCGGTACGGAACCCTGAAAAACCGGACAAGTGCGAGTCGGATTCGCTCGCCGAGGGTTCCGCACATGACACGGTTAACTCAATTCAAAATTTGGACCGCCGTTCCCTGCATAAAGACCCTGTTTTTTTGTGTAATTTAATAAAAAATGTATAGTTTTCAGAGTTTTGCCTATACTTATAGTATTAGACGGTATTACTTGCCAAATTTTATAGACCTAGGTCAACGGAAAATATCAAATACGTTTTGATTCCCTTGAGAGTGTCGAAATATACGTTTTTTGCGGCAAAAACGGCCGTATCTTTTTTTACGTTAACTTACAAGTTTCATTTTTTCGCATCTTCATGGGACTGTAGACCTGGGTATATGGTTTTAATTTCAACTCGTTTCCTCCACGCGTTACAGAGATAAAGGGTCTTGACAGACAGACGGACGGATAGACGGACAACAAAGTGATCCTATAAGGGTTCTGTTTTTTCCTTTTAAGGTACGGAACCCTAAAAAGGAATAGTTTGAAATATAAAACACCCTACTCTAAATTGCAATGCTTGGCAAGTCACACGCTTTCAATTTGTGTAATGCGCTGCATCACATGTAATGCAAATAACTTAACCTTACCAATGTAAGTTTTCTCGCCTCCAATCTAAGAGTGTGCTCATCATTCCAGGCTATGTGGAGTTCGGCGAGTTCCGCGCTGAAAGGCCCACCGTCAAGAAGGTGGGCACCTTCGCCGGCGTGTTCTGTCCCGTCGTGCTCTCCATGTTTAGTGCGCTGGTGTTCATCCGAATGGGTAAGTTTTTTTAAAAGGTATAGCGAAGGCAAACTAGCACACGCCATCTGCATCCTGATAGTGACAGGTAGGAGATGAGATTTCAGTGTACATGGTTAAGTTTATATGAATCCCAGTGATGTGAAAACTTATTAATTCAGCAATGTATACCAAATTCTCGCCTGTCACCTATCATTGTGAGGATGGTGAAACAGGGGTTGAGCCTAGCGTCTAAGATTCTCAAGATTACGATCCTAAGACTGCAAATGCGTTGGCAACTCGGAGGGCTAAGATTTAACGCCTTTATGCTAGCAATTTCGCTGTTTGTCCCACGGTACCACCCACACCGCAATACAACAATGCAAGTACTGCTTGGCGGTAGTTTAAACTATAAGATGCTGGAAGCGATTCAGACGGACACTGCAAGGTTCTACCAACATTTTGCTGTCTGCAATGTTTAAAGGGCCCCATATACAGTACGATCCGTCGGTTTAGACTGAAATCGAGCGATGGATTGTACGTGTGTGGCAATATCGCATACAAATTTTAATCGAAATATGAATCGTCACAATATCGATTCAGATTGATCGTAACGACGGATCGTTCCGGATGTTTGTTAGATCATTTTCACAAAAGCATTTTTTCATAGTAGCGAATTTTCACATCGCGTTGTTTTATGATCCCAAATTTAGTTATTCGTCTTTCTTCATGTAGCGATTTTTCATGTTCGCGTTCATTTTCTCCGCATATTTTACCAGTAGATTATTTTATTAAGCTCGCATTTTTTCCTTACATCGTAATACAGGTCGATTCACGAGAGTTGGCACGAATGGATTGAATGAGTGAACGAAAGTATGCAAGTTTGTAAAATAATTACAGATTTTAGGTTTGAAATTCGAACATCGGTTCAAAGGGCGGCACTCACACAGTGATAGGTGACATTACTTTTGTACATTCCATTCGTGCCAACTTTAGTGAATGTACCTGTACGTAGGTAAACGAACCTAACCTGTCCTGGTTAGGTTCGTTTCTATATTAGGCCCGGAGGGCCAAAATAACCCAGAAATAGAAATAGAAATAATTAATTAAACGCATACACACATTTGAAAAACAGATGAATTAAACTCCGTCGACTCTGCCAAATCAGGTTGGGAAAAAATGCGATCATGAAAGAACGCGATGTGAAAATTCGCTACAATGAAAGAACGCTTTTGTGAAAATAATCTAACTAATCGTTCCGGATATGGGGCCCTTTATTAATGAGAAGGTAAACTGGCACACTGGTCATAGACTCTTGAGGTTCATAGAAAATGCCATTTCAAAAAAAAAAATCGATTTCGATCCCTTGTGCAGTGAGATAATTTCAATAAAAAGAAAAAAGTAGCTTTATCCGTTTAGTTCTAACTAGCGACCCGCCCTCGCTTCGCTTTGGTTTACGTGAGTTTTCTGTAACAGCCGTAAATAATCCAGAATTTATTATACATTATAATTAGAAACCTTCCCCTTGGGTGACTATTGATAAATACCGCATTAAAAACCCTTGCGTAGTTTGAAAGATCTAAGTGTACTTACAGAGCGACAGACGGCGGGAAGCTACTTTGTTTTATACTATGTAGAGCATATGCAGTAGGCAATATATATCACTAGTTTTATGGAAATGGCATGCTACCGCAAATACCCATCTATTAGGGAACACGTTTAAATTCCGAATTACTTTTTTCCGAATATTCATTTGTCCGAATTTTCATTTCTCCGAAAGCTATGTTACGCTGGAGCTATTTGAGATTAAATGCATAATTTAATTGTCTTACGTAGGTTAGGTTAGGTTTTATTTATAAGCGATAACATAAAGTTAAGTCTTCTATCAAAAAATTGCGTTCGGAATTATGAAAATTCGGAATTTTGATCAATTCGGAATTATGACTCTTTGGAAATATGTAGTGACCCCCATCTATTAAATTGACATTTTATTCATGAACTCTAAATAATTTTAATTGAGAATACGCCCCTTTATCGGTTATTCCTATAATTATACGATATCGCGCAGGTGACTACCCACTCATCCGACAGAACATAATATTACAATAATAATTAACGTTACAATTATTGAAATGACTTATTATCAATGCCTTAATTATACGTAAATAAGGTTAAAATTACCGCGTAAACGGCTTTATAAAAACGTTTTATAAGTCTGATTCATGAATGTTATCAAAGCTGACACATGTTTGAAGTACGTTGTTGGTTACGCAAAGTTGTGATTGTTTGTTGGCTTTTTGAACGTGCCTGTTGATAAATACCGTTACCGCTTTTGTTAGTGTGAAGGATCTGAGTCTAATACAATGCTAGTTTTGGGATATTTGGCATTTATAACAATTTTTTGTAACGTTCCAACGTTTATCCAGATAAAAGGCTGAAAAGTTAAAGACAATTTCATGCATTTTAACAGATTTTCAGTTTTATTTTTCAAGGGGGACAAATTTTAACAAGATACCTGGCTTTATTTTTGTTAGTATTATTAAGAGTAGATCTATGTGCTTTCCTTGATGTGGAAGGTGCCTTCGATAACACGCCCACAAATACCATTCTAAATGGAATGGCATTAAAGGGTGTGGACGGTACCACTATCAACTGGGTTAAGAATATGCTCTCTAACAGGGTGGCATCTCTAACTCTCAATACAACTGTGCTTGAATTTCACACCACAAGATGCTGTCCACAAGGAGGCGTCCTATCCCCATTATTGTGGACCCTAGCAGTGGATCAACTACTTGCATTAATGACGGACCAAGACTATGACATACAGGGATATGCCGACGACCTTGTGGTCATAATCAAAGGCCCCAGCCTCCACACAATCTCATGTTTAATGCAAGGAGCTCTCAACACCATCAACAAATGGTGTAAAGAAAACGAATTGTCCATAAACGCAAATAAAACTGTGCTAGTCCCCTTCACTAAGAAAAGGAAGCTCGAAAAGCTACTAAATCCTAAGCTTAACGAACAAACAATACCATTCTCAAGTGAAGTGAAGTACCTAGGGGTCACCTTAGACCAAAAGTTAACGTGGAACTCTTACATAAAAAACATAACCCACAAGGCCAAAATGGCTATGTGGACTAGTTGTCGAATGGCGGGGTCAAGGTGGGGCCTAAAACCCAACATTGCCCTCTGGCTTTACACGGCAGTAGTAAGGCCTATAATCACATATGCCTCCGCTGTCTGGTGCAACAAAACCAACCAAAAGACAACAAGAAAAACCCTGAATAGTCTGCAACGCACAGCCTGCGTAATCGCAACAGGAGCTCTATCCTCAACACCAGGAGCGGCTCTGGATGCACTGCTAGACCTAACACCACTGCACCTACAAGTGCAAAAAGAGGCTGAGCAGTGCATATACAGAATCTGCACCACAACAAGGAAGAAATGGAGCTCTCAAGCACTGACCAAGCTCATGGCATCGGTGTTTGAACACAAAACCCTATGCATGCCAACTGATGACATGCATACTGAATACAATTTTAAAAAACTGTACTCAGTGGAGATACCCTCCAGAGATGAATGGCTGAAAGGCCAGTTAGACTACAAAGAGGGTTGCCACATTTGGTACACGGACGGTTCCAAAAAAGGGAACGATGTGGGGTGCGATTCTGCATATGGTAGCGGACAGAATGGACTCTGCCGTCTTGAGCCGCTTCATGGACTTGCACGTGAGACGTGGGAGCCCATGATGCCAGGCCTTTATCCATTATTTAATTGTACTATTTAATTGTACTAACATAGTTCTTAAGTATTCTTGTGACTAACAAATAATGGATTGATTTATCTGAATTAAATGATTTTTTTTTTTATTTTTTTTTTTTATTTATGGTGAGAGACCCAGACTCACAGTCAGCGTCAACATGGGTACGGAGGCCTCAATCTTCCAAGCGGAAGTCTTCGCCATTAACAAATGCGCGGAAATAAACCTTGAGAAGAACCATAGACACCAGCACATCTACATCAACTCGGACAGCCAAGCTGCCCTTTTGGCACTAGACGCATTGGAGATAAACTCTAAACTAGTCCAAAACTGTAAAGAAAACCTAAATGCCCTAGGAAACTCCAACAAAGTAATACTTAGATGGGTACCAGGGCACTCCAACATTGATGGGAATGAAATAGCAGATGAACTGGCTGGGAACGGTGCTGACAACCCCCTGGTTGGCCCGGAACCGTTTTGTGGCATCACAAAACGAAAAACCTATTCTCTGCTAAGCGACCTATATAAATCTAGGGCGATCGAGCTGTGGAAGTCCACAAAAGGACAAAAACACTCGAAATCACTAATTACAGGGTTCAAAAGCAAGTTCTCCAAGGAAATTCTAAAACTCAAAAGAGAAAAGACTTGCGCAGTGACTAGGATCCTAACTGGCCACTGCAAATTGAACAAACACTTGTTTCTAATGGGTATGAAACAAGAAGCGGCATGCAGGTTCTGTCAAGAAACAGAGGAGACAGCTATGCACATCCTCTGTTCTTGCGGACCACTAATGCGTAATAGAAGTATCTACCTAGGGCGACATATCATGGACCCACAAGAGATACAACTCCTCACTGCCCAAAGCATCTGGAAATTCCTAGACGCAACGGGCCTTTGCGGTGAACTTTAAATTAAGGGCTGCCACAAAAGATCAGCAATGGTCGAAGTGGCTCACAAGGCCCATCTCAACCCCCCCCAATAATAATAGAAAGAGTAGATCTGGGACCTTCAAACGTGTATACGTGAAGGCCCATGAAGGCCCAATGTATATTGAGGAATTTTAAACTTTTATTGAGCGAAATTAAACAAAAACTTACTTTTCAATTGTTTTACCTATTTTAAGAGGATTGTGAAGCTGAAAATTTCCATATAAATCGATGTTTCTCACCCCCTAAACCGAGTCCGATGTTGTACACATTATGAAAAACTAGTTCTGTACGTTTTCCGTTTCAAGAAATTATTTAAGAAACCAATGAAAAAAAGACCGAAACGTATATAAAAACATAGTCTTTCATAATAACTACAACATATTCAAAAATCGTGGAAATCGGACTTGATGCGGGTGAAAATCGTTATCGCCCGGAGCTACATTTGTATGGGAAAAACAATTGACAGCTACGCGATTTAAGCGTCGGTTCAAAATTCTCTTAAGAGGTACAGTAAATTAAAATCAAATGAGACAAGGTGCTTAAAATATATGAAGACGCTATCCATGACTGACAGCGCCATCTAGTTTCTTTCTAAACCACCAATGCTATTACTTTACCATCAGGTGACCAGTGTTCTCACTTGCCTTCTCAAAAAAAAAAACTCTTCTTTTTCCAGGGTACCTAGTCGGCAACGCAGGCCTGCTGGTGACACTGGCGCAGTTCGGGCTGGCGTACCTGATCGTGGTGTTCACAGTGACGTCTATCTGCGCCATATCTACCAACGGCGCGGTAGAGGGGGGAGGCGTGTATTGTATCCTTTTTGTTCAAGGATTTAAAGATCTAATCCATTAGGTTACGTACTTTATTAAACATTTTATGAAATAAACGCGTGAAAAAGTTCGTCTAAATATATAAAACATTACAGTGACTAAGTGACTGTCTGACAGACAATGCACAACCTATACCACTGGGCCTAGGGCCATAATATATAATAAGAAGAAATAGAGGGAGTAACGGGAAACTGTTTCTACACGTACGAGCGTCGGTAAGTCACGGGCGTCGTCTAGTCAGCCAATAGAAGCGGGAATCTGAAACGTCAAAGCTTGACAAAACAGCTTTGATTGGCTGTTTAAAAGAGACACGTGGTTTGGTTTGTTTACATTCAGT
The DNA here is from genome assembly GCA_946894065.1 of Acleris literana. NCBI lineage: Eukaryota > Metazoa > Arthropoda > Insecta > Lepidoptera > Tortricidae > Acleris > Acleris literana. The sequence goes on from OX335694.1 coordinate 7,645,810, forward strand.
TATGTATAAATGGAGAATAGGATAATCAATCACTTCTGTAAAATGATGAAGAAGAACAAGAAAAACATTTATTTCCTACACAAATAGACATATAAATGTAAACAATCAATGTGACAGGAACAGCACGTGTGTGTCCTAAATAACCAACCTTTTTTTACCTTGGTTAAAATGCCTCTTTGGGTTTTAATCAATGTAATTTTTTCCGTAGCTCTATGGCAAATGCCTCTTGGATAGGTCTTCAAAAACTTAAATATTTTTTGATACGAAGTAGTTCTTGTATCTGTTATTTGACTCTCCAACAGGCGAGTACTAAACAATACTTTTCCTATTAGCATCTCAGTTATGATAAGTAGGACCCTTGGCCCGGAGTTCGGCGGTGCTATTGGTACCCTGTTCTTCTTTGCCAACGTCGTGTCCAGCGCCCTCTGCATATCTGCTTGCACTGAAGCGCTCGTAGAAAACTTTGGACCTAAGGGTGAGTACACTGTTGCTTCCACAAGGACTAACAACCTTGTCATACTTGAGCTTGATTTATAGCCTCCTAAGACCTACCGTACAATGAAATTTGCCAGTAGATAGACACCTATTGTAAACAAAATAGAGTCTATGTTCTAATTTGATTGTCAGTCTCGTTAGTACAAAGGAAATTTTACTTTATGTCCTTTACAATGGATCTAACATATTTTTTTAATGGCTTGTGGAAGGGACGTGAGCACTCAGGCCACCTGATGGTAAATGGGATCTCAGACCCATAGACATTTGAAATCTTAAGACTAAAATCTAAAATCTGCAATCCTAAAACTTCAAATGCGTTGCCAACCCTGAGGACTAAGATGGAATGCCTCTATGCTAGTAATTTCACCGGTTGTCTTATCCCCACACCGCAACACAGTAATGCGAACACTGCTGCTTGGCAGTGGGTTAATGGATAAGATGGTGGTAACGATCCGGACGCCCAAATCAAGTATATGGCGATATATCAGAGCGCTTATGGAGAAGCGTTACGCGACTCTGATGTCTTTGCTGACGCTCTTGCCCGCGCAGCGCGCCGCCCTATGGCTCGCTAGCACTATGCTTGTGCTATGCTGTGATGCAATTAACCCATTCATTGCCGATGACGCCAATCGGCGTTATTCTTTGCTCTAAAACAATGCCTTAGACGCGTCATATTTCCACTAACGATTCCATGGAATATGTTTCGTAAATAAATATTGTGTTTTGAAATATCTTTAGCCTTCAAAACTACTAGTCGGTTTATAAAAAAAAACGTATTTTGTAATTACTAAAACTCGATCTCGGCGCGGACACTGATCAGCGCCACATTCAGGTTTAGCTGGGTGCCGCGGTGTTTGTTCTAGGCATGTGTCAATGACGTCATTACGTGCGTGTGCCACTGTAGGAGTAGATACATTTGGATACTTAGCGAATTTCATTGCAATTCCAGCTTTAACTTACTTTAATCTTAAGGATAAAGTTAGACGTAATGGCTTTATTTTTTGATCTTCCCTTCTAGGTTACCTCATCGCCGCAGGGCAACCAGGCCTACCAGACAGCGAATGGTACCGGTTCCTATACCGATCCATATTGAACGCGATAGGCGTAGCAGTGTCCCTCGCGGGTGCGTCACTCTTCGCACGCACCAGTTTAGCCATATGGGTGACCATGCTCGTATGTCTGGGCAGCGCGTTATTGAGCTTTTTCATTACCAAGCCGGAAGAGGTGAGAACTTCTTGGATTTATGCTTGCCTGGTAGTTTTTGTGCAGTGTACAGCGTGCTGTTGCTTTAGGTGTTACTGCTCCCTATAGGAGTTGAGAATTTCTTAAAGATTATCCCCCTTACTAATAAACGTTGAGTGACGGTGGTATAGCTATACAATCTTTTGTCCTTATCTGCCATTGTGACATTTGAATTTGACAGATAAGGACAAAACATTGTATAGCTATACCACCGTTACTCAACGTTTATTAGTAAGGGGGTATGTTTTCCTGGTACGTAGCATGGTTGTATTAGGAGGACAGTGCCGCAATGTAGACTCTTAATTTGTTTGTACCTGGTTGCCTGTGACTTACCTCCTTACCGCTTACTGATAGGCTCCAGATTAGCCATATGTGTGACCATGCTCGTGTGCCTGAGTAGCGCGTTGGTAATTACCAAGAACTTAAGAACTTTTTTGGATTTATGTTCGCCTGGTAACTTTCGTGCTGTTTACTGCTGGTGTGGTAGAAATGCTGCCTAACGGGGAGGTGAGAACTTATTTAATATATGCTCTCCTGATACGTAGTAAGTGTGGTCTGCGATAGTTGTGGTTCAAACGACGTGAAAGTTTTTAAGAATCATAAAAGTCAGCAGGCGTATTGCCTAACGCACTCGCAATCGCAATCGACTTCAAAGTGGAACAATTGTTTTAATTTGGTATGCAGACTTGCCTTCGGACTGTCAAAATGAAAACGATTGCGATTGCGAGTGCATTAGGCAATACGCCTGCTGGTTACATTTTGATTGCCTTCCTCGGAAAACTCTTGTTTCTGTGTCTACCTAGTGCACTGCTTAACTTCCAACTTGATGGTGGTACAGTCGACTACAACTAGGTGAAAAAGTGGTTACATTTCTTTGTAGTCGACTGTACGGTTGGGCTTATAAAAGTAGCTGCGCACTTTAGTACTTTGTCACAATTGGTGTTATTATAAACATATTTAGGTTGATAGTTCCTACAATCCCTTCCAGGTGGGCCGGCCGGATTCGAACCAACTCACCAACATAACCCACTTCAACTACACGGGCGTCAGCAGCGCCACGCTGGCATCGAACCTATACCCCCAATACGGGCGCGACTACTCCACCGCCGACGGGGACATGGTTGACTTCGCATCAGTTTTTGGAGTGCTGTTCACTGGAGTCACTGGGGTCATGGCGGGAGCTAACATGAGTGGTGAGTGACTATTTGACAAGGTCAAGGGCAGTTCTCACAAAGTCAACTGCGCAGTCCGCTTAGGTAGACTGCACGCCAACTGTAAACGGACTGCGCAGTTGGACACATGACGAACGTAGAAGTGTTCCTTCGCCCTCGGATAAAATCTCGAAGAAGGCTGCAAAACAGCTGTAAACCGGCTTAAATTAAGGTTTTCTGTTACTCAATTTTTGGATTTGAGGGAGAAGGATTTCCCCCTAAGGTTCCTCTCCTGGAGCTGTCACTGAGTCTCTCGCTGTTTCCAGGCGAGCTGAAGAACCCGGCGAGTAGTATTCCCCGCGGCACACTGGCGGCGCTGCTGTTCACGGCGGTGTCGTACGTGGCGCTCAGCGTGCTCACCGCGGCCTCGTGCTCGCGCGACCTGCTGCAGAACAACTACGTGTACCTGCTGCCGGCCAACGTGTGGCCACCCTTCATCGCTGTCGGTGAGTCCAAAACATTGGAGACAAGTCCAGACCAGCATCAACCTTTTGTGAAGATTAGGAAATGACCATTCAGGTAGTAGGACCTTGTAGTTACGGTCACAAATCAAAAATATGCTTAAAGTCGAGTCATTTGTAACTTTTAGGAATCTTAACCTTATTGTTGTAAAATGTCAGATTAAATCTCGTGGCTGTACCTTCTGCCGGCCGACGTGTAGCCGCTTAGTAGGTAGTGAAGGACGTAGGGACCCTTCGGGAACATCACTGTCGCGATTGAGGGAGATGATAATAATGATGATGATGCTGATGAAGATGATGATGAAGATGATTTTGACGATGGTGATGATGATAGAATACAATGTATAATGCAACTCTTGTTTCCAGGCATGTTGATGGCGACGTTTTCGGCTGGTCTCTCGAACTTGATTGGAGCATCGCGGGTGCTGGAAGCCTTAGCCAAAGATAATATTTACGGTAATTATTTTATTGCTGTTGCCTGCTACGTTTTCCGCAAAGAAGTCGCTTACTAACCCAAGGGGTCTATCACCTAGTCTTTTGGATAAAAAGTAGGTATCCTGTTTTAATTTGGATTATAAACAGTGATCGGATCTAGGATGCAATTTGGGGTTAACGACCTCAAACGTTATGCTTAACATGGATGTGACTCGAGATTTCCCGGGATTTTGGGAAATGGGTTATTGTTAATAATTAATAACTTTTGTCGAGGGTTAACCTAATAAACAAATAAAAATAATAAAAATACCATAAAAGACAAGACGTGCAAGTTACGTTCAGTTCTTCTATGCAGTACTGTATTTTTTTTTAGTTATTACATATTTTGTTAATTTTATAGCGTAAACTACTTAAAATTACGAGTTATTTACCTTTTTATAAAGGTAGGTAACAAAAAGATTCGCGGGATTGTAAGTCATATTCATATCCATGTTAAAATAACGGACTTAAATTGCATCCTAGATCCGATCACTGATTATAAACTACATGTTTGGCAATTTGAATCCAAAACCATGCACCCGTTTATGAGTAATTAATGACAAAAAATCAAATATCCTCACAAACTGTCGTTAGTCCCATTCGGAAGACCAACGCTGACTTAAATGCCAGTTGGGACCATTTCGTGACTCCGTGCTTTTGTGCATATTTCTTGATTTCTTCATGTTGTAAAGAAAAAAAAAACCTATATTTCCAGCTTTTTCTCTTTTACATGTATTAGTAGGATAACAGGATCAAATGTAATTACAAAAGTAATGGCTACAAACTAAGGTACTTTAATGTTCCTCGATCGAAATTTTCACGTCTTTAACATTTGTTGGCTAACATGATGACGGTTGACCAGGCTTCCTCCTCCGTCCGATGGTAACTCGCTCCGGCAATCCGGTGCTGGCCGTCCTCGCCTCCTGGATGCTGGTCCAGCTGGGCGTCATCAGCGGCTCGCTCAACGCCATCGCGCAGATCAACTCGGTGCTCTTCATGACCAGCTACTTCGCCATCAATCTGGCGTGCCTCGGGCTGGACCTTGCGGGGGCTCCTAACTTCAGGTACCATAACCTAACCTAAACAGTTTCCGAGATTTTACGATTCTTCGTATTTTTGGAAAATGTACACCCGTATTAAGTTTGAGTTGTGGTATTCGGGATTTATTACTTATTATTACATTTGTTTTTATCGCAAAACAACCGTTTATAGTTACGTTATGAGATGCAAAAAACGATTAACTTTTTTCGATAAACCTTGACTATTAGGCAACCCCAGTAAAAAAACAACAATGGTTCAAGATCCTTTGATCGAGCGCATCGGGTGATCGAGCAGGTCACACAATTGGGCCCGATCGTCCAATCCATCGATGGGGGTGTGTGTAGTGTCTAGCCGTCGTGTTGAAGCTACAAAGTACGCCCCAACTCCAGTGTTACATCTTTCAGCAAAATTGATAACTGATTTTGCGAAAATTCCAAGTAAATTTGAGAATTAACGTCGGCGGCCGGTTCCAGTACTTGGTCATTGAAAATGCCCGCTCACAAATTGATTTTATACCGGTACTGAGCGCGATCCAGTTACATGAATAACTAATGTGAACCTATGAAGTCGTGTAACCTTAAAATAAACGATTCGATTTTAAGGTTTTTTTTTGTAGGTGGGCTAAAGACAAGACTTGAAGTGTGATCGTTTGTTCCAGGCCGTCGTTCAAGCAGTTCTCGTGGGTGACGTGCCTGGCGGGCCTGCTGGGCTGCGCGGGCGTGATGTTCTCGCTGCGGCCGGCGCACGCGTGCGGCGCGGCGCTGGCGTGCGCCGTGCTGGTGCTGGCGCTGCACGCGCTGTCGCCCGCCGCCGCGCAGCCCTCCTGGGGCAGTCTCTCGCAGGCGCTCATCTTCCACCAGGTATGTTCTCGCTGCGGCCGGCGCTGGCGTGCGCCGTGCTGGTGCTGGCGCTGCACGCGCTGTCGCCCGCCGCCGCGCAGCCCTCCTGGGGCAGTCTCTCGCAGGCGCTCATCTTCCACCAGGTATGTTCTCGCTGCGGCCGGCGCTGGCGTGCGCCGTGCTGGTGCTGGCGCTGCACGCGCTGTCGCCCGCCGCCGCGCAGCCCTCCTGGGGCAGTCTCTCGCAGGCGCTCATCTTCCACCAGGTATGTTCTCGCTGCGGCCGGCGCTGGCGTGCGCCGTGCTGGTGCTGGCGCTGCACGCGCTGTCGCCCGCCGCCGCGCAGCCCTCCTGGGGCAGTCTCTCGCAGGCGCTCATCTTCCACCAGGTATGTTCTCGCTGCGGCCGGCGCTGGCGTGCGCCGTGCTGGTGCTGGCGCTGCACGCGCTGTCGCCCGCCGCCGCGCAGCCCTCCTGGGGCAGTCTCTCGCAGGCGCTCATCTTCCACCAGGTATGTTCTCGCTGCGGCCGGCGCTGGCGTGCGCCGTGCTGGTGCTGGCGCTGCACGCGCTGTCGCCCGCCGCCGCGCAGCCCTCCTGGGGCAGTCTCTCGCAGGCGCTCATCTTCCACCAGGTATGTTCTCGCTGCGGCCGGCGCTGGCGTGCGCCGTGCTGGTGCTGGCGCTGCACGCGCTGTCGCCCGCCGCCGCGCAGCCCTCCTGGGGCAGTCTCTCGCAGGCGCTCATCTTCCACCAGGTATGTTCTCGCTGCGGCCGGCGCTGGCGTGCGCCGTGCTGGTGCTGGCGCTGCACGCGCTGTCGCCCGCCGCCGCGCAGCCCTCCTGGGGCAGTCTCTCGCAGGCGCTCATCTTCCACCAGGTATGTTCTCGCTGCGGCCGGCGCTGGCGTGCGCCGTGCTGGTGCTGGCGCTGCACGCGCTGTCGCCCGCCGCCGCGCAGCCCTCCTGGGGCAGTCTCTCGCAGGCGCTCATCTTCCACCAGGTATGTTCTCGCTGCGGCCGGCGCTGGCGTGCGCCGTGCTGGTGCTGGCGCTGCACGCGCTGTCGCCCGCCGCCGCGCAGCCCTCCTGGGGCAGTCTCTCGCAGGCGCTCATCTTCCACCAGGTATGTTCTCGCTGCGGCCGGCGCTGGCGTGCGCCGTGCTGGTGCTGGCGCTGCACGCGCTGTCGCCCGCCGCCGCGCAGCCCTCCTGGGGCAGTCTCTCGCAGGCGCTCATCTTCCACCAGGTATGTTCTCGCTGCGGCCGGCGCTGGCGTGCGCCGTGCTGGTGCTGGCGCTGCACGCGCTGTCGCCCGCCGCCGCGCAGCCCTCCTGGGGCAGTCTCTCGCAGGCGCTCATCTTCCACCAGGTATGTTCTCGCTGCGGCCGGCGCTGGCGTGCGCCGTGCTGGTGCTGGCGCTGCACGCGCTGTCGCCCGCCGCCGCGCAGCCCTCCTGGGGCAGTCTCTCGCAGGCGCTCATCTTCCACCAGGTATGTTCTCGCTGCGGCCGGCGCTGGCGTGCGCCGTGCTGGTGCTGGCGCTGCACGCGCTGTCGCCCGCCGCCGCGCAGCCCTCCTGGGGCAGTCTCTCGCAGGCGCTCATCTTCCACCAGGTATGTTCTCGCTGCGGCCGGCGCTGGCGTGCGCCGTGCTGGTGCTGGCGCTGCACGCGCTGTCGCCCGCCGCCGCGCAGCCCTCCTGGGGCAGTCTCTCGCAGGCGCTCATCTTCCACCAGGTATGTTCTCGCTGCGGCCGGCGCTGGCGTGCGCCGTGCTGGTGCTGGCGCTGCACGCGCTGTCGCCCGCCGCCGCGCAGCCCTCCTGGGGCAGTCTCTCGCAGGCGCTCATCTTCCACCAGGTATGTTCTCGCTGCGGCCGGCGCTGGCGTGCGCCGTGCTGGTGCTGGCGCTGCACGCGCTGTCGCCCGCCGCCGCGCAGCCCTCCTGGGGCAGTCTCTCGCAGGCGCTCATCTTCCACCAGGTATGTTCTCGCTGCGGCCGGCGCTGGCGTGCGCCGTGCTGGTGCTGGCGCTGCACGCGCTGTCGCCCGCCGCCGCGCAGCCCTCCTGGGGCAGTCTCTCGCAGGCGCTCATCTTCCACCAGGTATGTTCTCGCTGCGGCCGGCGCTGGCGTGCGCCGTGCTGGTGCTGGCGCTGCACGCGCTGTCGCCCGCCGCCGCGCAGCCCTCCTGGGGCAGTCTCTCGCAGGCGCTCATCTTCCACCAGGTATGTTCTCGCTGCGGCCGGCGCTGGCGTGCGCCGTGCTGGTGCTGGCGCTGCACGCGCTGTCGCCCGCCGCCGCGCAGCCCTCCTGGGGCAGTCTCTCGCAGGCGCTCATCTTCCACCAGGTATGTTCTCGCTGCGGCCGGCGCTGGCGTGCGCCGTGCTGGTGCTGGCGCTGCACGCGCTGTCGCCCGCCGCCGCGCAGCCCTCCTGGGGCAGTCTCTCGCAGGCGCTCATCTTCCACCAGGTATGTTCTCGCTGCGGCCGGCGCTGGCGTGCGCCGTGCTGGTGCTGGCGCTGCACGCGCTGTCGCCCGCCGCCGCGCAGCCCTCCTGGGGCAGTCTCTCGCAGGCGCTCATCTTCCACCAGGTATGTTCTCGCTGCGGCCGGCGCTGGCGTGCGCCGTGCTGGTGCTGGCGCTGCACGCGCTGTCGCCCGCCGCCGCGCAGCCCTCCTGGGGCAGTCTCTCGCAGGCGCTCATCTTCCACCAGGTACACCAAACACCCAAAGTATGATAAAAAAACCGGTCAAGTGCGAGTCGGTCTCGAGCACCGAAGGTTCCGTATTTAAGATAATATGGTTAGAAAACGCAAAAGAAACTACCTAATCATTTTTTATGAACTTTATTACCTATGCAATAAGGTCCATTTTGACTAGCCTAAATTAAAAAAAAAACCATCCCCAAAAGAAAGCATTATTTAGGTTTATACCTAATGTAAAATTATGATTATTCTTTCGCAGGTCCGCAAATACCTGCTCCTGCTGGACCCCCGGCGCGAGCACGTCAAGTTCTGGCGCCCGCAGATGTTGTTGCTGATAGCCTCGCCGAGGCAACAAGCGCCGCTCATTGACTTCGTCAACGACCAGAAAAAGGTATGGGAACAAGGTATCTTTTGAGGCAATGGCCAGTGGACGTTGTTATATAAGAGCAACGCGGAAGAATTCGAGATGCTGTTCTTTATATTATAATAAAGACACGATAAAAAGATGTGTCGAGTCCTAACGGCACTGGTTGGCTACAAAATGTCTGTTCGGCATATGCTGATTATTGAAACCCTGAATTTTCAATTAGACCTCAAAAAATTAAAGTAAATTTTCGTTTATCCTCGTTAGGCCCATAATACTACAAGCAGGGAGTTTTTTATAACTGGGACTTTGAATCTACCATCAAAGCCAATAAAGTTCAATTACGTTTTTTCGATAATGCCATTTTCAGTTAATGTTCATAGGAAAATATACCTTACTTTTATTGCAATACAGTTCAAATTAAATTGCCTTGAGTATGTACATCCATTGCACACTGGGCCTTACGAGGATATAATGGTACCTTGGTGTTGTATTCGGTGAAAGTTGCAGAAAAAGTGGTTCCTTTTTCTAGTACAATATAAAAAATCTAACATTTGTTCCTAGGGTGGTTTGTTCGTCGTGGGTCACGTCCGGGTAGGACAACTTGACGGCAGCGGTGACCCGCTCGCCGAGGAACACAAGTACTGGCTCAAGTTGATCGACCATCTCAAGGTAACTATCTAAAGCAAGCGATAGTGGTCACTGTTCATACAAATTTGACTTAAACAGTGACCCATTTTCATTGCTCTTATTGTATTTTATTATGTAAGTTAGCTGTGGTAGCTGTTTAGCAGGAGTTCCAAGTAAAAGCTGATTAAAAACACATCACTAAATTACGTAATCAATGGCGGCTTGTTTCATTTTTGTAGACTAAGTAATTGTCACCTCACATACTTATTTTCAGGTGAAAGCGTTTGTAGAGCTATGCTTAGCGGAGTCAGTACGCGCAGGCGCCGCGCAGCTCACGCGGCTGGCCGGGCTGGGCGCCATGAAGCCGGACACCGTGATGCTCGGCTTCCGGGACCCCGCGCCGCCCCGGGACTGGTTCCGTGAGTGAGTACACTAGCCGCTTTGCTCGGTGGAGTGAGCACACTAGCCCCTACGCTCATGATAAATTATTATCGGTTGTTCATTAAATTGGCCACGTCAGCGTATTATTTTATTCTTTGCTTCCTGAATGATATTGTCATACTGTAGATGAGATTATAAACCCTTTTTTTCTCCCCCCAGCCCGAGCTCTCCATACCGCACGGATGAGTTTACGACGGAGGCGGGCGATGTGTTCCCGCTGCGGCGGCCCGGCGACAAGCTGCCGGCGCCGGAGTACGTGCGCGTGGTCGCCGACGTGCTGTGCGTGCGCAAGAACGTGTGCCTATGCCGGCACTTCCACAAGCTGGACATGGCGCTCGTGGAGAGGTTAGTACTCAGACACAGTTTAAGGCCTCTCAAATATAATAAACGCGTCGCAAGGCCTCGCGCCATTCTAACAGGCCCGATTTGACAGCTGCTAACTCGGTACAAAATGTGCGTTTGAGGTTATTGTTTGTACACCGTTGACGGCTGTAAAATCGGGCCTGAGAACGGCGCGACTAGTTCGTTTATATTATAGAGCCTAACGACGGTGCCTTTCTGAGATCGCTCAAAAATATTATTAAAAAAAAATATGCTCGGGTAGATTGCACGAACACGACTTTGAATGCGATTATAGAAGTTCATGCCTTTCAGCTGAAGTTTTATTTGCTTGCAGGAGATCACCCTCCCTAAAATACATTGACGTGTGGCTGGCGGAGCCGCTGTCCCCGCAGCACGGCGCCTTCACGGTGCGCGCGCTGTTCGCGCTGCAGCTCAGCGCAGTGGTGCGCTCGGCGCGCGGCTGGCGCCACCTGCACCTGCGCGTGTTCAGCAAGGCCGAGTCCTGCCAGGGCGTGCACGGTGAGTGGAGCCACTCTGTGTTAGTGGAGCTCTGTCTCAATTTATCTTTTTTTTATCATTTGTCGCCGAGAGAAGAGCAGGGGGGCTCTATCAACTATCAACACCATTTACAACATAGATAGGTCTGTTTGTTTTCATTTGTCGTCCAGAGTAGGGTAGAGGGGGGGCTCGGGGCCGCAGCCCCCGCCAAAGTAATGCCTCGTATCATCACCACTTATAACTTAGATAGGTTTGTTTGTTTTCATTTGTCGTCCAGAAGAGGGGACCAGGGGGCTCGGGGGCGCAGCCCCCCCCCCACCAAAGAAACGAATTTTCAAGATAGGTAGGTTTGTTAGTATTCATTTGTCGTCCAGAGTAGGGTAGAGGGGAGGTCGGGGGCGCAGTCCCCTCCAAAATAATGGCCCCTATCAACATCATTTATAATATAGGTTGCTTTGTTGGGTAGATTGATTTTGACAGCTATAACAAATAAAATTAAATGTCTCTGTGTACGACGTTAAGATCACCATTTGTTGACGGAAATACATCTTATCATCTGCAAGCCACGATCCTGTTTATAAGTCAATTTGGTTTTGTGTTACAGAGGCGGGCCGCACGGTATCACTGTCGGACGACTCGTCCCTGGATCCGAGCGTGCTGAGCTTGTCGCCCGGGCTGCCCGTGCAGGAGCGGCTGGAGCGGCTGCTGAGGCTGCTCCGGATCAACGCCAGCGCGCACGTGGTAACTCACACGCATACACATTTATATTCATTCATTCAGCGCTTCTGACAAGAGCATCACTGCGGAGAAGAAGCGCCGCAAGAAACTCATTGCCGGACATTAAGAGGCCATATATTATAAAGTCTGTAGTGTTCCGCGATCTGGATCTCAATAACAATAACGCCTAATGTGTCTGTTATTTGGGTATATTAAACTTGATCATATTCTCTTGAGTCTGTTAAAAACATGAAAACACGATAACAAACCAAATCCTCATTAGTTTTATTTTTCAAACACGACACATTTTTCGCATGTTTTTATCTGAATCTTCAAAACTCTACAATAATTAACGATGATTCGTAATTTAATAGTTGAGTATTGAGTTTTTTAATAATTGAAGTGGTAATAAATCAGCAATTAATTGAATTTGTCACTGCCATCAAGGCGCGCGCAAACTATCTCCATCTCACATTCCTCGTGCGGAGGCACATAAGGCCATCCCTTTTCATTCTTGTGTCGGGTGGCAGCATATTATGTGGCCTCTTAATTGGCAAAAAGACATTGTAAGTGCGTTGGTACGGTCACACTACGCTGTAAATACACTCCCAAAACTCCAGTATGATATGCTCATATGCGAAAGTATCACTTAAGTTTATTTATGCAGGTGTCAGAATGGCCTGCGCTGGAGGAATCCAGCCGGTGGGCGACGGACGGCGACGGCGACAACAGCGTATACCAAAGGGTGCCTATTAGTTATTTGCAAAAGTAAGTTATATACTTTATTTTGAATCTCCTTTGATCTCTTCTCTGTTTCTCTATTTTCTTCGAACCTGGTATTTTATGTTTACGTTCTTATAAAGTTCCGTAAAACGGGGTGAGTAGGGACACAAACTAAAATAAAATGAAGCATATGTTACCAATTATAAGACTGAAATTATGTCCAATAGACATAACGTTATTGTCCATTTAATACTTGTTCTTATTTGTAACAAGTTATGACTTATTTTAGGCTGTGTCTCTACTCACCCCTTAATCCCTTCTCACCCCGTTTAACGGTTATTTTTGAAACGATTTAGCCTTTCAATCCACCACGTCCCGCCTCACTATTACTTAATCTTCAAAGTCTTCTTATTATCGTCGTATAAAAGAACTCTTACGTGATGTTACTTCTGACGTTACTTCAAAAAAAAGAGGTTCTCAAATTCGTCGCGTTTTTTTTTAAATGTATGATCCCCGATTACTCGAAGACCACTGGACCGATTTGAAAAATTTTTTCGTTGTTTGAATGGGTATACTTTCTAGTTGGTCCCATTGTCAACACGTCAGGATCTGATGATGGGATCATGGAGAAATCAAGAGAACTCCTCAAATATTATAGGCACACCTATAGCGATTTTGGTATCTTTAACTCGTGCATTTGCTTTTGAAAAGTACTATATGGTGAAGTGGAACTGATGATGAAGACCACAGATGGCCACCGGAACTCCTTAACGGTACCTATTTCAAGGGTGGCGATAAGATATTTCGATTAAGGTAGTTGAGCGACTATGACGAAGCACATTTAGGTTTAAATATGACTATGACATTCCCGCGGCGTTGTCTGCGGCGAGCTTGAAATGTTCTATAGTTTCTCATTCATATTTAGAAATGGAGCTACGTAACAACATAAATAGGATTACTAAAAAGTATAAAATAAAATAAATGTTTAAAAAAACAAAAACCCGCCTTCAAAAAAGGGGTTGACGGGGGCGAAAATGTACTGATTTTAATTTAAATTACGAACGTCATAAACAACACAATTAGTCATTAAACATTGGCCACGGCTAATTTAAAAAAACCTCTTCAAAAGTATTTTTCGAGGATACGTAGCATTCAAAATACTTTTTTTCAGAGTGAACAGTATAATAAAAAGTAGGAGTGGCAGCGAAACGGCGGTGACGTTCGTGCAGCTCCCCGAGCCTCCGAAGCTGTCAGCCGAGCTGAGCGAAGCTGATAAGGCTGTGTGTGACCAGTACTTGCAGGTAATTATACAATTTACGGCCCAGCTGAGCGTGGTCAATAGGCGCTTCAATCAGTCTTAAAAACATTTTGCATATTATTTAACTACCTACGAAATGAATAACAAACGTTCATCATAAAAACAAAATGTCTATTTTTTTGTAGCATAACAGTCACATAATATAATACCTACTCATTTAGCATAACAACCTTTTGTATAACATTCATATGGAACAATGCCATTTGATATACTACACATTAAGTATAATTATTAAAAATAATAAAAACATTTGCAATAAATAATTATAAATTATAATATGTTTAAATCCAGGACATGTAAACCCATCTGCAAAATTAGTTCAATCACGTCTTTACTTATAGGTCAGGTTAGGTTAGGTTAGGTTAGGTTAGTTGCGTCAACCACGCGGAAAAGAGCTCCGCCCAGCGGAGCTCCATCGACTTGTTCGTACACTTCTTTTTAAATTACTATTTTATCAAGCTGTCCTTGTGTTTTTAAATGGATGTATTTGTAACGCCTCTTTATTTACAGGTACTAGATGAATTTACGAAGGATCTCTCCCCGACAATACTTGTACGGGGTCTCAAACCTGTGACCTCGATCGCTCTATGAGCTTTTATTATTAACTGTTTGTTTACCCTCTGTTGGGAATAGACTTGGAAAAATTCCATGTTGACCATGACCTTTACGTGTTAATACCATTATGTTGATCTTGACGTTTTAACCACCCATGCTAGCCAGTTAATTAGAGAATAGAAACTTATGCCAGTTACTTATATTCACAAAGTAAATTAAAAAGGTTTTGGGTAAAAGTGTTCTCGTTTTTTATAATGAGCGGCCATTTGTCGATTATGTACGTATTGAAAATAAACATATTTTGCTATAAAATATAATAAATACTCCTATGTGCATCGGAGCTGATATATTAGATAAATTTAGTCGTATATATAGGCGTGTTTTTTGTAAATTCTAATTATGAATATCTCTGCTCAGATATTATAAAAAAATACTTTGTGGCTGCTGAGAAAAACTGCAATATTTTTTTCTTTAGATTTGTTTATTAATAGTGTTTTCATCGCGCGATGGCGCGCCTCGCACCTCAAATTGAAGTTGAACGTATCAAATAGTTCGTAAAAAGTAGTGGGGCGGGAGTTCGTCTTTGGAAACACTATTCTAGACTATGTACACATAAGGTTTAAATTAACTTGGTATTTTTAAGCGCGTGGTCAGAAGGTCATTCTTCCTTAAAGTGTACTAAAAGTGTTACCCTCTAATTCATAAACGTACAATAAACCTATTTGAGTTAAAAACTTTGTCGGTTTCTGACAAATTCCAATGTCATATGAAAGAAATGGTCAAAGCATATTTTGAGCATACTTTAACTATTGTGCGTTTATGATTCAGAGGGTTACCTCGCATCCATATTTAAAGCCTCGATTTTAAAATGTGATAATTAATAAAAATAATACTGACTAAATGTAAAATAACTATAATTTTAAAAGTTGACTATCATTATGACAATCTGAGATTTTTTATCTTTTTGACATTTCTTTTGTTGACCTTTACATTTTACTCTACCACAACTTAATAATAATTAATTTTTAATTATAAATAACCTATGACTCTATTCTTATGATTAGTTGTTTTAGTTTTTCTTACTTTAGCATTCTTGGTCAACTGACTACTAGTTCAATTTACATTTCGATGCGTGAAGAGGTTTACCGACGTGTAAAAGAGCCCGTATGTGGCCAATTTACTGAATAAATATTTTGATTTTGATTTTTTGATTTTGTTTATTTCGGTTTTAAAAATGTCACTGTTCAACAAAAAAGAGTTAATACTGAGTGACTCAGAAATTGCTTATCAGTAAACTATCTTATGAAAAGTTCTCCCAAAAACAACTAAATTATTTAAAATTTATAAGTCAATTTACATATCATGTAATTATATTAGACAAATATATTATGATTAGGTAAATAAATATTTTGATAACCAATTGCTATTACTAAATAATCTGCTTAAGTTTTTTTTTATTTACATTTCAATGTTATTTTTTGTAAGCTTGTAATTATTTATAGGATAGATCACTTATTCGTAGTTTGTATCTAATAGTAAAAAAACATTTATAACTCACGTTACCAGTTTTTAAGATAATACTTGTAGGTACATCATCAGATTGATCAGTTCACGGTGGGTTTAGGCCAAGCGAACGAACATGAATTCTATGACATTATCTTTTACGTTTTCTTGTTAAAAATAAAGACAAATGTTCTAGAGCGTTCACTCGTTTGGTCTAAACATATCGTCAGATCTTAGATACATCTCGTAAAGGATACAAAGTCTGTCATCCTACGGGAAGGTCACGCTCGAACTTTTTGAACTGTACTCTGCGTTAAGTATGGATATATTATAAACCAAAAATGAGAGCATCAAAGTCCAGAATAAAAGGGTGAACTTATAATATTCGTTTAACACATGTGCTAGCTATTATTATTCTAAGTTGTTCTGATGAGCTTGCTACTAGATAAACTAATTTAATCGTACAGTGCCTTATATTGGTCACAAAAAATACAAATAACAGTAAAACTACTAAATACTAAAGGTACCCTTGATGGTCGGAAAATGGTGGCCTAGAAGGGGTACATGGCTGAAAGTTTTATTAGGTTAAGAACTCCCTGTACTATAACAATAAAAATCAATAAATAAATATAAAATAGACCATTGACTACTTTGTAGAATTTATCAAATTAGACGAGAAAACTTTTACTTGTTAATATAAAAAACTATACGATGTAAGAATGGTTCTAATAAGGAATGCGATCGTTTAATTTAAAATCAAACTGACTATACTCAGCAGACGAAATCATACTCAAAAGAACATAGATTAAAGATGAGTTGATTACTAATAGTATTAAAATTATGGAATAATGCTTTCATATTTAGAATTTTCATTACGATTAAATTAAGCGATTGCTATTTCATATTAGTAGGCTTAGACAAGATGCATTTACGTTATTCATATCGAAAATGTTTAGGATGACGTAAACTGCCCGATAGTCGCGACGGACGCTTACGTCTATCTATATACAGGGTGTAATCGTTAAGTGTGGCCAGGCGATTATTCCGTGAATGTAACAGATATCAGAAAACTTTAAACTGATATCGAAAGTACGTTACCCAATGAGTAAAATCACATCAATAACTTTTTTTGAATGAAACCAGAAATATCCCAAATATTGACATCAAACCCTCCCATACATTAAGTACGCCGTTCGTTGAGTGACTTGAGAGGCTTTAAGTTCAAAAGACCTAGTAGTTTCACCATTATCAAATGATTCATGAATTGTTTTATTTATTACAGTTTATTCGTGCAAATTATGAAGCTTAAACAGTTTTATCTCGTACGGTAGGGTAATTACAGCCTCAAGGAACATCGCACTATATGGGTATGGGAGCGTTTAAAATTAATATTTTTAATATAACTACTTTTATTTAAAAAAAGTTATTAATATGATTTTACTCATTGGGTAACGTACTTTCGATATCAGTTTAAAGTTTTCTGATATATGTTTTATCTACGGAATAATCGCCGGGTCACACTTAACGATTTCACCTTGTATATATTAAAGAAGAAACTGACTAACTGATCAAGTGATGATTAATCAACGCACAGCCGAAACCGCTGGACTTAGGGACTTGAAATTTGGAGGGAATATTCCTAGGGTACCCCAGGGGTGCACTAAGAAGGGATTTTTGGAAATTCGTCCCCTAAGGGGTTAAAATAGGGGGAGTAGCGGGAAACCTAATAAATAAAAAATAAAATAAAATAAAATCAGTTTATTGCAGACATTGTCCATATTTTGTTAGTAAGTACATTAGGGTTATAAAACTATATTAGTGGGTAACTATTTATATAAAAAACGAATACAATAATAAATTAATTTACGCGTACGAAGTCACGGCCGTCTAGTTCCATATATTTGTCAGTTTACTAAAATCGTTTTTGGTAGCGTTATGCCATAACGTTATGCGTAGTTAGCGTAATGCATCTTGGCTAGGGCGTCTGGTTTAGGCCTCCTCCGGTTTTTATTTTTTTATGACTTTTTCTTGTTCTCATTAGATTTCATTGCTTAATCGAAATAAAATAAACAACAGTATATGATTATTATATCATTAATTTATTTGATTCAGATAATTTGATCTCTAGGTGATTTTTTAAGTAATTAGTTTTAACTATAATGAAAATGACACTAAAGACGATTCCATTATAAGAGCTTCAGTATTTTATACCTATTTACCTAATTGTGATATGAATGATATGATATTAAATTATATATTTGTACTTTGTCGTTTTATTAGCAACTCTATTGTACTTTTATCGTTATCGATAAAACCTTAGACCTGAGTGAGCTTATGGTCAGGTGGGGTAAAAGCGTCAACGGGGTAAGTGCGGAAAACCACATATTTTTTAGGAGATATTTTTGCTTAGACGGACTTACCCCGTAGACGCACTTACCCCATCAGGTGGGGTAAGAGCGTCAACGGGGTAAGTGTGATAAAACATATATTTGTTAGGAGATATTGTTGGTTAGACGGACTGGCCCCCTAGACGCACTTACCCGATAAGGTGGGGGAAGAGCATCATCGGGGTAAGTGCGACAAACCATATATTTTTAGGAGATATTTGTTGGTTAGACGGACTTGCCCCCTATACGCACTTACCCGATCAGGTGAGGGAAGAGCGTCATCGGGGTAAGTGCGACAAACCATATATTTTTAGGAGATATTTGTTGGTTAGACGGACTTGCCCCCTAGACGCACTTACCCGATCAGGTGAGGGAAGAGCGTCATCGGGGTAAGTGCGACAAACCATATATTTTTAGGAGATATTTGTTGGTTAGACGGACTTGCCCCCTAGACGCACTTACCCGATCAGGTGAGGGAAGAGCGTCATCGGGGTAAGTGCGACAAACCATATATTTTAGGAGATATTGTTGGTTAGACGGACTTGCCGCCTAGACGCACTTACCCCATCAGGTGGGGTAACAGCTTCAACGGGGTAAGTGCGACAAACCATATATTTTTTTAAAGATATTATTGGTTAGACGGACTTGCCCCGTAGAGGCACTTGCCCCATCTTACCTTATACGTTTTCCCTACCTTTGTTTAGCTATTAACCTTTTGAAAGCTACAGACGGCTCTGGCCGTCAACTGAAAGTGGAATCGACGGACGGTTACAGCCGAGACAAGTTCAAGGTTAAAAGACTTACGAAGTTAGACTTTGTTTCTTTTGTATAAATTGTCAATCAAGTATTTGTATGTTATTTTTTTCAAGATTGTAACGCGTTTAAACTAAATGGGTTTTCATTAAAACATTGCTATATTTCCAACCTATACCACAACAAGACCAAAATCCTAACCTCAGCCGGCGCACATTCGCTGTGGTTACTGCATTTTGGTTTAAGTGTAGGTATTTTTATCAATAAATCTTACCCTAATATTTCTGGTGACACTAGTTCTCATTCATATTTTTATGAAATAATGTTAAAATAACAAAATATTTAAGATGGGAACTGTCAGATTTTGGTTTTTAATTAGATTTTCGAGTATAAGTAACTATAATTTACATCAAAATTTGATCAGCATTTTTGCAGTTACTATCTGGTTTAGGAAGTTATATTTTTATAGAGTTGAATGAATAAAAGACGAGTGGGTGAATATCTTTGCCGGTGAGTACCTTTGTCTGTGTGTTTGTTACGCTTTCACGTCGAAACCCCGGAACTGATTTCGTTGAAATCTGGTATGGTGATAGCTTGAACCCCGGAGAAGGACATAGGGTACATGTTATCCACCAGTAGCGATAAACGACTTTTACGTGGACGGAGTCGCGGACAACAGCATACACAGCAAGTTCTTTATGCAGCCGTCGGGCCTATTATTGTCGTGTTTATCGACATAGATAAAACATCTGTCACTGTCTCACCAGCACGGGTAGCACAAGTTGTATTTTCTCGCTTGTCGCTCAGTGCGTCTCTATCGTTACGGACTAGATAGGAAGGGAGATCCGAGCGACAAAGAAGTCGCGGGCAACTTGTGCTAGCCGTGCAGTAGGTAAGTGCGAGAGCGACGGATGCTTTATCTAGCGCCATAAAGGCGACCTAATACGGACGCTGTTACGCAATAATGTCTCATACCACAATAGGGGTGTGTCTGAATCCTGGGTAAAAAAAATATAATTTTAATTAGGTAGTCCGTCAGTAAGATTATTTGCTATTATATTTTTTGCTTTATCAAATCAATCAAAATTGATAAATATAACGCGCATCAACGTTCGGGAGTGGGGGCTCGTGACGTCACAACGTGACGTGGTATGAAGTGTACCTCGGCGTGACGTCACGCGGAACTTCAACGCACTTTATCTTCGTAATTTTTTGTTTAATTGACAAAAGAAAAAATATGTTTTCAATATTTTTTGATAATGTAAATGACGGACTAATTTGAATTTTTCAGGACCTATTATTTGGCAATGAAATCTCAACCCACGACGATAGTATTGAGGGTTGACAATTGATTGCAAAATATTTGTGGATTGACACATTATTGCGTAACAGCGTCACCAGCCCCACTGGCCTATTGCCTAACGCACTCGCAATCGCAATGGACTAAGCTTCAAAGTTTAACAATTGTTTTCATTTTGAAAGCAGACTCCTTCGGACTGTCAAAATGAAAACGATAGCGATTGCGAGTGCGTTAGGCAATAAGTCTTCTGGTTGTAGGTAGGTACCTAAGCGTGCACGTGTCTACCCCGGATCCACACAAAGCGGGGTCAAGGGCCCTCCGCGCGCGACCAATTACGTGGCCCTTCCAAACCCAGCTATAAAAGCGGGAACGTCGGGAAACTTGACATTTTAATACAAAACTGAAACAAGGTGCGATTTGTCTTCATTAAATAGTACTCTACAAGGGCATTGTTAGAATTAAGTCTTACGAAGTTTACCGGTAAGTTATGTCGTTGGGTTGAATCATGGGTTACGGTTTATAATATAAGATACAGTCCGCTGACAGACAGACAGACGAACAGACGGATAGCGGAAGCTTACACCCTTTGGATACGGAACTCTAAAAAGTGGTATTTACGTTTTGGCCGAAATTCATTTGGCAAAATATTATATAGTTTCCCAACCAATATATAATATTTAAGGATTTATTTCAGCACCATCGTGTCGAGTAGAACCCTATAGGTTAGGTTAGGATAGTTTTTATTAAAATCCGGAAATATTTACAGTTACAGAAAAAAAGCGGGTTGGCAAATCAAACGGTTGGGAAACGATACATTTTGCCAAAAGGCAGAGAACCCTAAAGAGTAGGTCCAGGCGGAACCTGACGTGTGCAACGATAAAAAATGTGTAATAGTAGTTTACGTGACGGTTGCGTAATGCTAATTGACAACATTTCAAAAAAAGAAGTATTTTCGTTTTTTCGCGTTTATAATAGCTGGTTAAAAATTAGACTACCCGTGTTTCTCGGTTTTTCTTTATTTAACTTAAATTCGTCGTTAATAATTTATAAAAGAAATAGTCATTAAAAAGACCGAATATAAAAAGTTAGGAATACTGATGTCGTGATCTTAGCATGATATAAAATTAAAAAAAGTGTCTTTAAACAGAAACAGAACTGACTGTCATGTCAACAATAACAACTGTAACAACATAAATTCGTCGACTTTGGGCAGATTGCGGCTATCCGCTTTTACAAATCCGTTAGTCACTTTCATTTTAAATAGCGTATATCAAAACAATAGTATTACGAGAATCGAAAGCGTGTCGTTAGAATCAAGTAATCCGTCAGACAGATAAAAAATTGACATGACAGTTGTATATCTTTTTCTATTCCTATGGTAATAAATGGACTAAGGGCACTATAAGTGTATTCCTAACATTCACAATCCAACTTTTTTTACTGTTTTTCCTAAATATAAAGAAAACTACTGCATACAAAAATCCAATAATATTTTTACTGTAATCAGTAGTGTAAAATCTACAAACGGTATTTTAATTTACTACCTTAGCACATATGAATTGTTGTCAATTACGCAGAGTCTCGTACAATACTTTATCTACACACATATTATAAGTACTCTAAGATGGGTTCAGAAGCCGAAAGGCAAATGACCAGCATTACCTTACCTGTGGTAGTAGGTGACAGCGATGACAGCTGTAACGTAATTTTGAAATTAAGTTATCGAATATTGTAAGGTAATGAGATCCAAATTTGGAACATCTTCCAAAATTAACAGCCGTCATCGCTGTCACCTTTACCACAGGTAATGCTGGTCATTGCCTACGGGTTTTGAACGCATAATAGAGGACTTATGTTATGGGTGATTCCACGGGCGTTTCAACCGCCGTCAGTCCCCTGACATAAATATTTAAAGAATGAGCTACACCAAGCAGCTATCATTCACACAGAGCTATACTGTTACCGTAATTCTTGCCTCAATTGATCGAATTTTAAGTATATTATCGCCCGTGGAATCACCCTATGATATGAGTGTAGATATAATAATCTACTTACTTACTCGATCAGTTAGTGTTACCGACGGTACGGTCTCCACTTGAATCATTCTATCCTAAGGCCGCATTTCACCAAACTTGGAATAAGACTTACTCCGAGATTAGTCTATAAAATTCGGCGTTTAATCTAGGTAGTTATAAGACCTTAATCCAGTTTAGTGAAATGCGGCCTAAGACTATCTAATGATGAAAACCACATTAAAATCCGTTGCGTAGTGTGAAAGATCTAAGCGAACATAAAAAGAGGGGAGAAGATACTCGTTTTTAAAATTGCATTATCGCCCAGTTCAGCACGGCTAGCACAAGTTGACCGCGACTTCTTTGTCGCTGGGATCTCCCATCCTATCTAGTCCGTAACGATAGAGACGCACTGAGCGACAAGCGAGAAAATACAACTTGTGCTACCCGTGCAGAGCTGTTTAAACCTTGAAAGTATCAAAATGTTAGCTCATCTGTTATGGTGATCACGTAAGTTTAAAATCAACGACATTTTTTTGCACCGAACTGTTGGCGACATCTATTATGAAGGCTAGAAAATAATCTGAAGCGGTGGAGCCATCTCTCATCATGCGGGTGAAGCTACACGGTGGCGGTGATGAAATGGCGGGAACTCCGCCATCACTACGTCACCTCCGTCCCCTGCGTGGAGCTTCCGGATGAAGATTATAAAACGAGCAGCCACCGGGCTGTAGGCCTTCTTTCCCAATCTTCGACGTCCCAGCTAAGACAGTACCTACTAGTTGTTATCCAGGATAGATAGTGAGACGCTGCGGTTTGGTATCGTTCTTATAATTTCTCTAATTACTCATCCAGTAACACTACTTAGATATTTTGTGTGTATAAAGATTACCTATAGTTATTCTTAACGAGTAATATTCACATGTTAAGTTGGTAAGGCGTTTTAATAAATAAATGTTGTGGTATTGCTTGTTTAATGTTTTATTCTCTCCCAGATATAGAATTAGTTAACAGAACAGACAAACGAAAGCGCTTTATGACTTCGTGTCAATAGAAAGAAAACGGGTTAAAGCGACAAGGTTCTACAGTGTGTAGTTATTTACGATGACCATTGTTTACCGCCGCACGTGAGCGGCCGGAATACCCACTAAAAACCTAGCGGTAAACCCTAATGGTCATTGTATACCTACCCACTTCCCACTCCGCCGCTGGCAAAAATAAATCAGGTACACTATCGACCAAAGCAAAAAAACAGTATGAGCATATGGATAACATACTCTTATACTACCTTTTTCATCTAGATGGCAATATAGCAGTACACAAATAATATGGCACTCGGATGAAGCAATAATAGACTCTTGGTCGACGGCATAAGCGCTTTGTCGCAGGTAACATTAATTGTGTTCTGCTGTAACTCTCGCTTATTCCGCATGGAAATTGAGGGTAAATTAATTTCATCAAAATACCAATTATTAATCAACCGCCGAAATTTAGGTTGCTTTTCGAATTTGTAAACGGAGAGACCTTCGTACATGAACCGATTATAATGGACAAAAAGAGTTGGGAAAAAATTTGGGCGCGGTTCTGAATAGGGAATATTCATTACTTTTTTTTGATAGATTCAATAAAAGCTGATTTATGTAACAAACAGTTGAGAAAAATCACGTTTTGAATAGCTATAAAAATAACCAAGATATAAGCCACCAAAGATTTGTTCCTATTTCTTTCTATGAAAACAGAATTTAACATGGAGTGTATATGGCCGACCTGTGGCCCGTTTCACGAAGCTACAAGTTACAAATTACAAGCGGAAGTCTCTTTCTAGCGAAAGGAGTTAGAAAGAGACTTCCGCTTGTAATTTGTAACTTGTAGGTTCATGAAACGGGCCTCTGTACATGACATCACAGTGCATATCGGATGTCTGAGGGCCCTGCCAAGATGCATTACGCTAACTAGCGTTTCTATTCGATTCGTTTTTAAACCAATCGCGTGTTTCGTAGATGACGTGATAAGAAAAGTCACGTGATCTACCAGTGACGTGATTGGTTTAAAAACGAAACGAATAGAAACGATAGTTAGCGCAATGCATCTTGGCGGAGCCCTTTGTCTATCTGGAACGTTATGGCAACGGTTTACTAATGTTTCACCTTTAGCAAAATATCACTACATAGTATATAAAACAAAGTCGCTTCCCGCTGTCCGTCTGTCCCTATGTATGCTTAGATCTTTAAAACTACGCAACGGATTTTGATGCGGTTTTTATTAGATAGTGTTTCAAGAGGAAGGTTTTTATGTATAATAAGTTTTGGATGATGTACGGGTATTACAGAAAACTGGCATAAACCGAAGCGAAGCGAGGGCGGGTCACTAGTTAACTAATATAACAACGAACGATGTGGAAGTTGGTTCAGAGATAATTCATAACCCGGAAACGACAAGGCTACTTTTTATCAGGGAAAGTTTACCCGAGGGAATAGTGGTTAACTTCTAGGCGAACAGAGTCGTGGGCAACAGCTTGTATGAAAAAAACTGGCAAGAGCATGTCGGACCATGCTCAGTATAGAGTTCCGAAGCCGTTCTATAAACACGAAAATCTCAAAACAATAAGTAGGTATGAACTAGGTACATGGGTCTTTTTGTATTTAAAGTTATTTGATGCTGGTCTTAGATGATTTTTGGTAGGTATAAACACTTTAGTGGTCTGGTGTGTTATTCTCTCAAAAAACGGCGGCCGGTCGAACGGACGAGCGAACATTTTTTATTTTTTATTTTTTATTTTTTATTTTTGTTCTTGGTGTTGGTGCACGCACCGTGACACTTTCGCATTGGACCTTGAGGGGGGCGCTCGCTAGCGGGCGCCACGACTCCAGAGGCCCTACTTTGAAAATCGAAGCTCGAAGTTACGTTAGCTCCATCCCTTTCTTTCGATTTAGTCTGGAAGGACGAGTGACAGAGATGGAGCTAACGTAACTTTAACGTAACGTAACTCAGGACGAGCGAATAAAAGCGGCGAATTTAAGTAGTCCCGTCCGACCGAACAAAACACATTTTAGCGCGTGCATTGTCAATTAGGGAGCCTTATACGTTCGAGAAGTCATGCAGCCAAATTGATTACACGCGCTAAAATATGTTTTGTTCGCACTGTCGGGACTACTTAAACTCGCCGCTTAAGGTCCAAGCTCCACTCGAGCGAACGATCACCTTTGCTTGTTGAGAGAATCACAACCCTGTACGAGTATTTCAGGAACCAATCAAGTTTAAGTACTTAGTCGTGATAGTTTTCTGTTTAAGTTCGTTATGTGCTTTAATTTATGATATTTTTCAGATTTTAATTACTTGTAGTCTTGGCTGTAGTGCAAGGAGTGTAACAAGGAGGGGGTGGGGGGGACACGTAACCGTACCGAAAAAAAAACACTTTTCATGTTCAATATTTCCTAAACGTCCACCAAATTTAAAAAATTATAATAATAATGACTTATACGCAATGTTTTTTTAAGAGTTATCCAATGATACATCATTAGATGATTATAATGTTAAAAAAATCACCATTACTTAGCATGTACCCGAAAAAAAAATTTTACAATTTGTCGGCGTAATGTAACGTTTGTTTGTTTGTATAACGATATTTATTTATAAAAAAAACTGCTTTGTAGTACCAAGAGTCTCTGAGTAAAGCCGCGGGCACACGTACAGACGGACAGATGGACATGGCGAAACTATAAGGGTTCCTTTTTAACTACGGAACCCTAATAACCTTTTCCCAGTCACGGCAACGTCAATATTCTCGTATTCGCATTAACGATGCATTTAAATTTCAAAGTGTTATTGACACCGTCCCCCTGCCCCCCTGTTGACTCAGGTGCCGGTATTGACGTCAATCAATATTGATAGGGCTCGTTATGCCCCTATACGTAATGTATGGATATATTGAACTTGGTGTCCAATGTGATCAATAAAGATTTATAGCTAGCTGAGTGGTGACATTATTATATCAGATAAACGACGAGCGACCATTGATTAACGCGTTATCCCCATTAGGATAAGTAAGAAGGCACATTAAAAAAACAGTTTTTATTTTAAAACTTTTAAAAACAGTACTATTTTGTATTTTAACAAATAAGTCTTTCAGTAGGACGCGTTGACGTACATACATACATAAATCACGCCTGTTTCCCAGAGGAGTACTCGTAGGCAGAGACCACTTCTTTCCGCCTGCTACGATCCTGAAAAATCTCTTTCGCTTCTTCCACATTCATACATCGAAACGTGTACGCACGTCAGTTTCGGGTCCAATGTAAGGGTTGATGTATTTTTTATTTTTTATAATAAAGTTCAAATAAATGTCAAATAAAACATACAAATAATTAATAAAATAAATACATTTACAAATATTACATGCTACAAGTTTGGGATAGTGAGGCTATTTATTGAAAAGGTATTTTAATGACCGCATGGTAATTCTAAAATATGGTGAGGGATAAGGTAGCCGGTATATAGCAAAAGTTTCTGAAATATCGAATCGAAATCAAGAAAAAACGAATTCACTGAAAAAGCTGTAGGTATGCTGCTGTAGGTTTATAAAGTGTTCGTATGAAGTCTTCCTGTTGTTCCTAATCAGGGATATAGAAGGCTATAGATATGCGGTAGTTACGTATCATCATAATCATTATTATCTTCATCATCATCAGTATTTATTACTAGCTTCTGCCCGCGAGTCAGTCCGCGTGGAACTCGTTTATATCGTAGCTCCATACAAATTTTCACCCTCTATTTCACCTCCTTAGGGGATGATTTTCGGGATAAAAACTATTTTATGTCCTTCTCCGGGACTCAAACTATCTCTTTACCAAATTTCATTTAAATCGATTCAGCGGTTTAAGCGTAAAGAGGTAACAGACAGACAGACAGACAGACACACTTTCGCATTTATAATATTATATATTTAATATTTATTAAGTATAATTAATAATTAATAATTAATAGTATAAGTATAGTATAACAGTATGGATTAGTACGGTACAGATAGAATGCTCTTATCGGTGTAGTAATTTCCATTCTTCCCTATTCCAATCCTTCTAGAGTACCCCTGAGTAATTAACTCGACCGACAAGAGCTCTTAAGTAAACGATGATGAACCTATAGTATAACTGACCCTGACTGACTGAGGTTTAGCAAGTTTTGGCGATCCTTTGCAGATTTAGAATATTGGAGCTTGCACCATCAGGCAGTATTCAAGGAATTAGAGACTGGAAACAAAATACATAATACATAGTTAGATACATACATAAAATCACGCCTGTTTCCCAGAGGGGTAGGCAGAGACCACTTCTTTCCACCTGCTACGATCCTGACAAATCTCTTTCGCTTCTTCCACATTCATATATCGAGTCATGGCTTATGGGTGATTCTTCGGGGACCTGTGCCCTATCTAATAGTAAAATCGTAAAAAATGTACGGTTCGGAGCGAAGCGGCAAGCGGAGTGGCGTTTTCGGCGGTCCTAACTTTACGTGTAAAGACCGCTATGATATGATATACATACGTATTAGATATTCGACGGTAGATTTACTCACTCTGAACCTCTGATTAAATGTAAAATCCGTTATGGTCAAAGTTACATTTATATATATTATAATTAAATAGGTAATTCTTCTTTACTATCACTGCTACTTGAAAAGACTTGAAAAAAACATTTCGTGGTACAAAGGATTGGAATCGCTAAATATGATAAAATATACTGCAATTACTAGTAGTCGCATAGTAGCAAGAGGGTGCGACACACGCTTAGAGAATCGTTAACTTGTAGGTACAATTCTACATATTATATGTATAATTATATGAATTATCAACAAGTTTTTAGAGATGTTTGTAATTCTGTAGCTCTGCCTACCCCACTCTGGGAACGAAGGCGTGAGATTATGTATGTATGTATATGTATAATTATTACTACAATTGAATGTAGCACAAAACAATTGTCAGCTACAAATTTGTACGTTTTCCGGAAAATATATGTATTGTATGTAAAGTTTTGTTATACAATAAATTGTAAACTTGTCGATACAATTTACATTTTGGTAAGAATTTTCCACCACTGTTACTTGTATATTTTGTGGTACGACACTTGTATTATTACAAACTTGAACTTGACACTTGTAAAATTGTAATTGTAAGTTTTGTGGGATAGGGCACTGATTTTCGACGTCCGGGGCTTAGTTCAATGACATGTTTAGTTTAGAGTTTTTTTTAGGGGTGACTTATATTCATATTTAACTGGGACATTGGTCGACTTTTAGTTTAACTGATTCTGAACATTTACAAAAAAAATACAGAACCCATTATTCTAACTACTCTGTCGTGTCCGTTCTCCCTGACACATTGGACAACCATGAAGTTTCTGGATATAAGGAATGTTGACAACAGTAAAATTACATTCATCTGGCATAACTTTTTTTGGCATACTCCTCATTTGGAATAATCATGATTTGGCATAATCGTCTTTTAGCATGCAGTATTTTTTTCTGATTCCGTATACTTTTTAGGATTGTTATAAAATAAACCTAACCTAACCTAATGGGTTCTATGCAATGATATTTTAAATAATGCTGAAAAGTATACGGTTTCAGTTAAAAAGGTTATGCTAAATGATGATTATGCCAAATGATGAGTATGCCAAATGATGATTATGTCAAAAAAAGTTATGCCAGATGAAAGGGTACCTAAAATATAGATTTTAGATTTTTCATGGTAATGCAAAGTCTGAGAATGGACTTCTTACCTGCCTGGTATTATAGGCCGCTAAAAATGATCGTACTTTATTCAGTCCATTTACGTTATCCCTAGAAATATAGTCATAAGAAATGTGCTACTTTTCTATATTATTAGAAAGGGTAGAGCGGGTCAGCAATGAACATCCCGATCTGTCCCGAATCCTCCATGTCGCTGTGTCGATGCTTCACGATTTAGATAAGGAGCTTTATCGACTGGGATTCTCAATTCTCAATTATTTCTTGCGTCTTAAATTATACATAATGTACAGGTTTTAGGTAACTTAAGGTCTGTTCATTCTTACTTGTCTTAAATAGTAAACAAATTTCTAACCTCAAAATGATCCTTTTTTGGCTAAAACCGCTATTTTAAACAAAATAAAGCAATCACGGACTTCGGATTCAGTTTTCTTTATTTATGATAAAAAAGCTGTTTTAGCAAAAAAAGGGTCATTTTGAGGTGAGGAAGTAGTTTACTATATAAGACAAGTAAGGATGAACAGACCTTATAACTTAGGTACTTATAAGGTATGAGATCTTTATGGACCCTGGGGCCTGTTTTATAAAGCTACAAATTATAATTTACAGGTTACAAGTTTCCATTTGACACAACCTCGACCAATGACGACCAGCTATTTGAACAGTGTTGCCAGTTTAGACCTGTAAAATTGTAACTTGTAGCTTTATAAAACGTGCCCCTGGTAGGGCACAGCAACTTACAAACTAGTGAGGGGCCGGGCTTGTTTATCAACAATGACCCGCCCTCGCTTCACTTCGATTTATACCATTTTTCTGTGATACCCGTACATAATCCAAAACCTATTATAAATAAAAACCTTCCTCTTGAATTACATCATTAAAATCCGTTGCGTAGTTTTAAAGATCTGAGCATACATAGGGACAGACAGACAGCGGGAAGCGACTTTGTTTTATACTATGTAGTGATAGTGATACAACCATTCCTTTATTCAACAAGTACAGTGCAATATTCTTTTTAAAGAGACACGCGGGTTATTAGTCCTCTTTCACTGGCTCTTATACGTTCGTATGCTAGTCGAATCAACTTACCCGAACCAGAAAGAACTTTTTAAGAGCTATATTTGCATTGTATCTTCGTGCAAATTCGTTGTCAACCCAAGCGATCCCAAGCTTTATCTTGTCTAGGGGACACCGATGATGTAGGAAAACATATCGAAACTTTTATGTGGTCGTCTTGCACCGTCTTATATACCTATACACATAAATAGGTGGTTTTTTTTTCCTTTTCTCTCTCTGTAAGATTTTTGGTATGTTTTCCTGCTGAACTACGCATGTTATTTTTATAAGTATAATATTTAATTTAATATTTATTGCTTTATATAATGCTAGACTATGTAGTAACCATTGTAATATGTTTAAAAAATGACTAACTGCTGAGTTTCTTGCGGCGTTTCTTCTCATCAGTAGTCTCCTCTTGGGAAGCGCTGGTAGATTCTTGACGTGTAAAAGTGCCCGTGCAGCCTACTTACTGAATAAATATCTTTTATCTTATATCTTTTTTTTATTTTAGCGACGCTCGGTCTTCCAGGCACTATAGAAAAAAACGTCCCCAGCTCAGTCATTGTAAGAGGCTTTTTAAAAACCCGCATCTAAACTATCAAACATCGATAACTAAATTATAAATTAAGTAAGCAACGTCGTTATTTTATCCTAATAATCCCTTATCTATCAAAACGACATCTACCCTCACAGATAAACTATAATCCGCACACCAGTGAGTACGCCACGCACACATGGGAGGGTAATCGTGCACGTGCACGGGATTACGCACACAAATGGCATTTTCCTTCAGCTCGGCTCATCTACTAGGGCGTGGGTCCGGTGGAGTTGGGGTTAACCGTGGTTTAAATTATCGTTAACTTAGCACTTAAAATTATATACTTAACGAATACGAGTCATGTTTACTGATTTATGACATCAAATATTACATGGTATATTCTTATAAACATGCCCCCACGGGCCAGGCAATGCCAAGTGTGGGGGTCAGATTCAACCGTAATTAGTATGTATTTTTTGGAAATAAATTATTTGTATTTGTTAGGATATTAGTTTTGTATGTTATCGTTTGTATCATTTCATCGAAATTTCATTTCATCCAACGTTTTTTTCTACTGGAACCATGACGTTTTCAGGATATGTTTAATATTCATTACGTAGGTTAGGTTAGAATTGTGACTACGACGAGAATGACGACGCGATGAGAAATGACTTTCTATGAAATGAAAATTCTGCATGAGATATTCGTTCGAAGGTTTTTCGATAAAATATAGGTTATAGGTTATAGGTTAGAGCTGGCTGGTTTCCGCAACTCGACGACTTTTTTGCGTGCTGGGTTTTGGCACTACTCTTGCCAACCCAGTTCTACCAGGAAGCCTAGCAAACCCTTGATGTTGCCGACGGCTTCCGGTAGCGACCTCGGTGTTCCGAGGTGACGTGCCCGGTATGTTGCCACCTCAGGGCATTCCATGATGACGTGGGCCGCAGTTTCCTCCGCCGTCATACAGGCTCTGCACAGGGGGCTGTCTGTAACACCTAATGTGAACAAGTGTTTGTTAAACAAGGCAAGGCCAGTTATGGCTCCAGTTAGTAATCGGAGTTGGGCCCTTTTGAGAAGTCGTAGCTTACGCGATAATCCGGGATTGATTATCGGAAGGGCTTCCTTACTTTGCCTGCAGGTGTTTAGGTTGCTCCAATAGTGTTGGTGCTTTTCCTTAGTGACTTGGCGCAGCTTGTTCCGCAGCCAGCTGGTCGGCAGGGGCAGAAATGGTTCAGGACCTATCAGTTCCGTTTCTGAGCCCCTTCTCGCGAGTACGTCCGCCGCGTCATTACCTCGAGAGTTACTGTGTCCCTTAATCCACTGTAGGGTGATGGGGTTGATGTTACATACCTTAGAAAGGGCGTTGTGACATTCGTATATTAGGCCTGATGTTGCTGTGTAGCATTGTAGGGCTTGGAGAACTGATCGGCTGTCGGAGAGTATTCGGATAGGGAGATCTTTTACCTTCCTTTGCTCGATCGCTGTTATAGCCATGATGATGCCCACGCATTCAGCCTGGAAAACTGTGCTGTGGGCTCCTAATGGCGTTGAGATATGTATGTTTAGATCTTCCGAAAAAATACCTGCTCCGGATCCCGACTTTGTCTTGGATCCATCTGTGAAGATCCTTACTTCCCTGAGGTTGAGGCCTTCCCACGGATCCTCGTGCAGTTGTATTTTGTACTTCTTGTCGAAGATGAACTGTTTTGGTATTCTGTCGGTGGCTGCCTCTATGAGCGGCTCCTCATTGACCGCTTCGTAGAGAATTTCGGTGTGTGGTACCCTGGCGGGTCTCCACAGGTGCAAGTTCCTAAGACGTACCGCTGTCGCTGCCGCTTCCTGCTGGATGAAGAGATGCAGTGGCGGGAGGTCAAGCAGGGCTTCCAGGGATGCTGTGGGCGTAGTCCGCATGCATCCGGTGGCTGCCATACCGGCTAGTCTCTGGAGTCGTTGTAGTTTTGCTTCCACAGTGGAGAGTCTGGTGCGTGGCCACCAGACTACCGCACCATAGGCTATGATTGGTCGTATTACTGACGTGTAGAGCCATAGGATGATTTTGGGGTGTAGTCCCCAGGTTTTACCTACCATCGATTGTTGCCTTGTCTATCTTGTTGTTTAGGTGATTGCTCCAGTTCAATTTGCTGTCCAGTATGACTCCTAGATACTTTACCTCATTTGATAGCTGGAGTTCTGTTCCAAACAGCTTGGGGAGTTGGTAGTTGCCCAAGTTGTGTTTGTTGGTGAACAATACCATCTCCGTTTTCTTCGGGTTGACAGATAGTTTGTTGGTTGAGCACCAGCGTTCTACGATACTTAGGGCTGAGCGGGTGACGTCGCAGACCGTGCTGGTGACGTTGCCGCTCGTGAGTATCGCTATGTCGTCCGCGTAGCCTACCGCGTAGTAGTGACTGTCGTTTAGTTTGGCGATCAACTCGTTCACAACTATGTTCCATAGTAGCGGGGAGAGAACGCCGCCCTGGGGACAGCCCTTTGCCACCAGTGCTAGTTGGTTGTTGTTTGCATTGAGTCTGATGACCCTTTTGCTGAGCATGTTACCTATCCACTCGACCAGGGTCGGGTTCGCCCCGTGCCTGACTAGCGCGGCTGTTATGCTGTTGAAGTTGGTCTTGTCAAAAGCCCCCTCAATATCTACGAAGACGCCTAGGCACATAGATTTGTTCTTGATGGCTTCCTCTACCTTGCTTACTACTGCGTGTAGGGCTGAGTCTTTTGATTTACCTTGGCTGTAGGCATGTTGGTTTGGGTGCATTGGTACGTTTACCAGGCAGCTCTCCCGTAGATTCCTGTCGCATAAATATAAATATAATAATAGGTACCTGTTGGTGCATTAAAATGTATAGGTATATATTGCGAAGAAGTCTTTCTTTAAACAAGTAATTTTTCAATTCTTCTATAAATTATTAACCGGCGAGCGAGCCTAAGTTATCCCGTGAGAGCACTATTTCCATTTTAGTGCGAGTATTTTTAATCTGGTTGCAGGTTTCGTTTAAAAAGTACCTAGCTTAACAAAGCGGTATTAGGTACTTCACACAATAAACAATTTAGTTGGCATCTTGGCATTGAATTCTGCATTTCATTAGAAAAAAACTGAAAGACATCAATCACAATTGAATTAAATTTGTAGTTGTTAACGCTGATTTCACACTGCAGTACTAAGAAAAAGAGTTGCATTTACAGGTAGCTCAAATAGTCGAACTGTGTAGGTTCTGCTTTTATTTTTGTTCGACTACTAGTTACGAATTAAAATATATGGATACAAATTAAATATACGTATAGATTACAATTTCAGTTTCTGTCTATTGCTTCGAAATTCACAGAGGACGGGACCAATCGCATTGTTTCTTTTAAGATTTTTTTTGGAGGTGGGAGTTTACACAGAGCTTTACACCGACGAGAAACTTCTCAAGTTGTAAAAAATTCTTGGTAACTTCCAAGAATACTCTTAAATTTTGTACGAAAAGAGAACATTCTCAATACTCTCAAATGTTTCAGAGAATTTCAGTAACTTCTTGAGAAGATTTCAAAACTTCTGGGAATGTTCTGCAACTTGTACATCGCTACTTAAACATCTGTAGTGTGCGTTGTGTCACCGGCCCCTCCAGCCACAGCTAGGGCACGTCGCGTTTCAAATTGGACCCGAACTCATTCTGCCGGTGACGTCACGCGCCGACTGACATTAATGACGTAATGCAGCCCCGGCATGGCGGAAAAGAATTATTAAAAAACGAGTACGAATAAAAGAAAATGGAATGGAAGTGTCTCTAAGGTCCGGTTGCACGTAAATGTTAACCCTAGGTTAAAAAGTCAATTATAACACTTTTTGGGGTTGAAATACATCTCGCCAAGTTTCACATAACCGTACCTAAACATTAATAAAATCACGGATTATTTTAACATGCCGCCTCCTTTCTTTGAGACTACGTAGGCTGGAAAACGATCAACATTTGCGTCTATTATCTTAAAGGTAAGATAGAGCAAGATGCTATGGGCATCTCGCTCTATCATGCCGACCATACATTGCCGTGAAAATGACGAGTATCATCCATCTATCTTTGTCTCAGTAGCTTGAGCATGAAAATTTAAATCATACGTCACGCTTTCGAATTGCATTTACTCATTTGCTATTCCAAAACGTGTTCTGAACCTATCCGTAGCACGAAGCCCTAAAACAGACTCACGTTTTCATACTTTACGTATACGTATTTCATCTTTACTCGATGACAATATGAAAGTCAACACTGTCTACTTGCTATCATAGGAGGATGGGCAAATCACCCAATGTGGGCAATAACGATAAACACCGTACGATTTTAAGAAAATATATATTAGTTTATTAGAAAACACAATAATATGGTCTAAGAGCCGAATAGGAGACGACCTTCACCAGGCTGTTTATTCGATAAAAAGTATTTTATATCAAATTTAATATGCTAATTAATATGTGGGGAATAGGTTGACTGAAAAATTCAGTCCAGTCCTTATATTTGACTAAAAAAATAACTGTTTTTTTTTTAAATTAAATTGCGATTGCTTGTTAAGTAGACCAATTATAGCATGAAGCCTATAGAACATGCAAATGTTAGGTTGACTATTTTTTCCCATCTTAACTATTGGGTAGGTAGGTAAGTCGGTACTAATAATTTGCACTAAACCTAACGTTCGCATATTTTATAGGCTTCATGTTTTCGATTATGTAATTGGTCTATTGCGCTCGAAGTTGTTGACGACTATATTTACCTGGGACAAACGGTCCTGTTAGGTAGGTCCAACTTTGAGAAAGAGGTCACTCGTCGAATCCGACTCGGCTGGGCAGCGTTCGGGAAGCTTCGTAGCACCTTTTCGTCCAAATTAACGCAGTGTCTGAAGTCAAAAGTCTTTGACCAGTGTGTGTTGCCAGTGATGACTTACGGATCTGAGTGGGTGCTAACAATGGGCCTTATAAGGAAGCTCAAAGTCACTCAGAGGGCTATGGAGAGGGCTATGCTCGGGGTTTCTCTGCGTGATAGAATCAGAAATGATGATATCCGCAGTAGAACTAAGGTTACCGACATAGCCCGAAGAATAGCCAAACTTAAGTGGCAGTGGGCGGGGCACATTGCTCGCAGGACTGATGGCTGATGGGGTCAGAAGGTTGTTGAGTGGCGTCCGCGGACCGGGAGACGAGCTGTAGGTAGGCCTCCATCAAGATGGAGTGACGGCCTTGTAAAGATCACGGGAACGCGGTGGATGCGAAAAGCACAAGATCGGTCTGAGTGGAGAGCCTTGGGGGAGGCCTATGTCCAGCAGTGGACGTTTTTCGGCTGACATAATGATGATGATGATGATGAATTGGTCTATTTAACAAGAAATAGCAATTTAAAAAAAGTTCTTTAATAGTTTTTTTTTAGTCATATAAGGTCTGGACTGAAATTTTTCAGTCAACCTATTCGCCATATATTACTTAGCATATTAAATTTGATATAAAATACTTTTTATCGAATAAACAGCCCGGTGAAGGTCGTCTCCTATTCGGATCCCCTACTAATAGTAACTGTACGTCCGGCGTACGCTCGGCACACTCTTAATTACCAACGGTTCCTAGGCTAGGGTCCATACATTTCAGTTAAGGGTCGAGTGTCGGCCGGCACAAGGTAAACTACCCGATTGCCGAAGGAGGAGGGTAATGTGTTTCACAGCCTATATATGTATGGTTGTTCCTTTGTGGCACTATAAAAACTAAACCCGCCTTCCGATTTTGATGATTCTTATGTCAATCGATTTGTCTTAATCTGGTGAGTGTCACTGAAGATATGACAGAAATCAAAATTCAATATGGCGGCAACCAGACGCCATATTGTGCAAAAAAAAAAGTCAACCAAGTATGACAAGTGGGGTATCATTGAATAGGGATTTAAAAATCATCTTTAGGTTTCTTTCATCATTTTTCATTTTGAATGATCATTTAGGATTTATAGCAATTTAAAGTTGGTTAACAACAGTCTGGTTTTGAAAGCTTGCTTTTTGTTATTTTAAGTCAGTTGTGGTGAGGAGATCTGTCGACCTTTTTAACCGACTTCAAAAAAGGAGGAGGTTCTCAATTCGTCGGGATTTTTTTTTTTTTATGTATGTTCCCCGATTACTCGAAGACCACTGGACCGATTTGAAAAAAATTTTCGTTGTTCTAATGGTTATACTTTCTAGTTGATCCCATTGTCACCACGTCAGGATCTGATGATGGGATCATGGAGAAATCAAGAGAACTCCTCAAATATTATAGGCACACCTATAGCGGTTTTGGTATTTTTCACTGTAACTCATGCATTTGCTTTTGAAAAGTACTATATGGTGAAGTGGAACTGATGATGAAGACCACAGATGGCCACCGGAACTCCTTAACGGTACCTATTTCAAGGCTGGCGATAAGATATTTCGATAAAGGTAGTTGAGCGACTATGACGAAGCACATTTAGGTTTAAATATGACTATGACATTCCCGCGGCTTTGTCTGCGGCGAGCTTGAAATGTTCTATAGTTTCTCATTAATACTTAGAAGTGGAGCTACGTAACAGCATAAATAGGATCACTAAAAAGTATAAAATAAAATAAATGTTTAAAAAAACAAAAACCCGCCTTCAAAAAGCAAAAAATAACTTCTTTAAAATGGTAGGTAAATAGGTCAGTCCAACTGAAGTCTGCTTTTGGTTAAAATATTGTTGGACGCCGACTTCAGTTGGACTACCGGTTGCCTACCTACAATTTTAAAAGAAGTTATTTTTTTATTTGTTATTTTCTGTTTGTGCTATAAAGAGTTTACATACATAGATGTACATATATCGGGGGTTTTATGTATATAATATTTATAGTAAAATACGAACGAGTGGTGTTTAACCAATCGCTATAAAAGTTTTCTCGATAACGGTAAGTTAACGTTACGTTAACTTACCGAGATAGAAGGTAGAAGTTCTGCTCGGACCTACTGTTGTTTCAGCTACATAATTACTTTGATGAAAGTAAATTACTTCCATATTATTAGAGACCTAATGACTTCAGCTTACCTCAATTAAAAATAAACAACAGAAAGCTCACTACGAGTACATGAAAAGCTGGGCGCAATTCAAATTGGAGCGGGCTCCACTGGTGACGTCACGCCCGTCGGATTACATTAGTGACGTCATGCAATCCTCGCGGATAGAGTAAGGGATGTTATTTAAAAAAAATACTCGTTCAGAACCGAGTATACGATATTAGGTGTGGTTAGAATGGATGCAAGAGTCCTGGGCACTGAATTTATTATCCAATTAGACAAAACCAAAAAAAGGTGTACCTACACAAAAGTGTAAATGTACAGGGCTTATTCCATTCCGTAAAACCGTATTGCATTTGACGTGTTATGGTATTTACTATTATAAATTCAAAACGGGACAATCGCGTAAAAACATTGGACCCGATTCTACAGTGGCCTCTAAACTTCCTAAAACACTTTGCTATTCTATGACCAGCAGGCCTTTCGCGTAACTCACTCGCAATCGCGATCGGCTTCAAAACAAAACAATTGGTTTCATTTTGTATGCAGACAAGCCTTCGATTTTCAAAATGAAAACGATTGTGATTGCGAGTGTTGTTACGCGAAAGGCCGGCGGGGGGGCTATTGCCTAACGTACTCGCAATCACAATCGTTTTCATTTTGAAAATCGAAGGCTTGTCTGCATACAAAATGAAACCAATTGTTTTGTTTTGAAGCCGATCGCGATTGCGAGTGAGTTACGTGAAAGGCCTGCCGCTGTCATAATCAAATGACAGCGCTAATTTTAATCTAACGCTTCTTATTTTAGGCGGTCTTATTCAATATTACATTGACATACTGGAATAGCACTTGTTAAATCTGCCGTCTAAACTATGTCTAAAAATTAGACAATTTAGTTTAAGGCTATTTAAGCGATGTGCACGTAGAATCGGGTCCAATATTTGGGTAAATATTCCGGCGTTTCTACCGCCCTAACTAATGTACGCAAAACAATGAAGAAAACAATGATAATTACGACCAATTTCTGAAATAAATAGAAAGTATTCCTAGTTCTGCTTTTAATTACGTCAGAAGTTGGTGGTAATTGGGATGGACCATAAAAAATAACTCACGGTTTTTACATTCTAAGTCGAAAGAATAGGTAATTTTACCAACCAATTTCATTAATTTTGTATTTTACCCAAAAGTTTTGTTTTAATATCTTTATTTATTTAGCAGACATTTTATGGATGACATGATTATTTTAAATTTGGGTCGGCATTTTCTAATAAATTACAACAAATAAATGATATCTAATGATAAAAAGTGATTGTCATAGTGTATTAAAACATACTATTTCAAGCGGTTTTAACCTAAGCCCTAAGATACACCTAAGAGGGCTTCAAGCCGGAAACGTAAGTCAAAAAGGTATAAATATACTTTCATCAAAATATCCGAAATAGCTTAATATTTCAAAAACTTAATTAGGCAGAACGGCTTTAAAACCCTATTCCTCGAAATGGTTTTCGAATTAGATTAATTGTAAAAATATGAACAATTTTGAGAACGGACGGGTGAAACGCCCGAATATTCAACCATTCGCATATTAGTGTTATAAATAAGCTATCGTAACGTTCACAATATGATAACATGGCAAAAGCAATAATCTCCCAATCACGTTTTTTTTAATTGTTCCAATAAAATGTTTGCCTTATCGAAAGACTAACCTCTTAGCTCGGTGTGACTTACTCAATGAACAATAGCATTTGTTCTGTCAAATTAAAAAATACGCGACATTCATCGTCTAGACCTAATTGTTATTTGACTCTTTTCTACTCTGGCACAAACAAGGTCTAACTCCAAATATTCGTAACCCCGTTTTAAACCAAATTGAGTGCAAGTAAGGTTGAAATTGGGATACATTTATTTGGCCACATAAGACAATTTTGGCTTGGGTTTTGTAGTTAATTTCAGCATAAAGGCACCCTTGTTCCGTGGTGGTGGTATTTGGCTGACATTTTGTTTAATAAGATTTATTAGACTTTTGTTAGAGGCTAGTTATTAAAATATAATGCCGAAGTGAAACATAACCCGAGCGAACGTTGCATCATCGCGCAGAGTTTTTAATAAAACCTTCAGTTTTAAAGTTATTGAGGTACAGTTGGCCAGATAAGTGGCCTTCAAATTTGGAGAGAACTTACTATTAAAATAAAAAAGTTGCAGATTTTTTTAAACATGCTTGGTCATTTTGTTGTTTTAATCGCATTTATGGTAAGCGCCACTCGTGCGCCACTTGTACTAATTGCATGACTTCTTCCTGGCCTCGGCCGGAAAGTAAAGTATGTAAAGTATAAAAATTCATTAATGGCCGCATTTTATCTGTTTTAAATGTGCATTTATGAGAAAATTATTAAATAAGCCTCGGAGAAGGCTGTTGCCTATACTCGTATATAAAGCGGGTTGCCTGTCCAGCAACCGCTTCCTTCCCGGCCTTTACAATATAGTTTTAATATCGTAGGTTACAGGTTATAGGTTGTGGCGGGCTCTTTTCTGCAACTCGACGACTTAAATGTGCGCCATTTTGCGTTGGGGGTTGATGGCACTACTCTTGCCAACCCAGTTTCACAAGGAAGCCTAACAGACCCTTCATGTTGCCGACCACTTCTGGTAGCGACCTCGGCTCTAGTCCGAGGTGTCGCGCCCGGTATGTTGCCACCTCAGGACATTCCATGATGACGTGGGCAGCTGTCACCTCTGCCGTCATACAGGCTCCCTGTAACACTTAAGGTGTGTAAATGTTTGTTAAATGAGCAGAGCTCGGAATAGGTAGTGCCTATTTACCTAAACTTCGCGGTAGGACGTAACTAAGAGTGGTTACAACCACCAAAAATATTTATTTCTTATTATTGAATGCGGGATTTCCCGGGATTGTCTGTATTACTCTAAAGGCTTAATACATTTAACTTTACTTATAAATCTTGCTATATTGCATATTATTTATTTATTTATCTTGAAATAACAATCAGTCATAAAACAATATAATATAGATCAAATTGAATGAAAGGGTGCCGGAAATTTGATTTTTTTTTAGTTGATTTGAATAGCCGTGTACTTACTACGTACAGTTTACAACCCTGATTTATAAGTAAAGTTAAATGATTTATAAGTAAAGTTAAATGTATTAAGCCTTTAGAGTAATCCCATATTCAATAATAAGAAATAATTATTTTTAGTGGTTGTAACCACTCTTAGTTACGTCCTCCCGTGAAGTTTAGGTAAATAGGCACTACCTATTCCGAGCTCTGTAAATGAGGCATGACCAGTTATTGCCCCAGTTACGAGCCTAAGTTTGGTCCTTTTTAGGGTTCCGTACTCAAAGGGTAATAATCCTAAAAGGGTCCTAATAAGATCGTTTGTCCGTCCGTCCGAACTTTAAAGAGCTGCAGTATCTTTTGAACCGTAACAGATAAGTGGTTTAATTTTTTTTCAGAATATGTTATTACGGTGGATTTACTAAAAATAAAAAAATAAAGGGGGTCCCCATACAAAAATCTTTTTTTCGACGTATTTCTTTTTTTGTTGTATCGTAAAAGCGGTAAAACATACAACCGTCAATATAATATGGTCAAGTGATATTTGGGCTCGCGCTGATTCGATTTAAATCGGAATATAATAATAAATACCTACTGTGCGGCGGTCTGGAACCCTCGGTGCGCGAGTCCGACTCGCACTTGACCGGTTTTTAGGGTTCCGTACCAAAATGTTAAAAAAGGAACCCTTATGGTGAGACTTCGTTGTCTGTCTGTCACAGCAGGTTATCTCAGCAACTATAAATGCTATCAACTTGAAATTTGGCATAATTGTACAACTTGCTTGCCCGCATCTGTTTTTATTTTAAAAAAAAAGAAATTAATTTTATTAATAATTGAAAACGGGTCTAGAATGGGGGTTGAAAAATGAAAGTGGTTTTGGTTATATTAAATGGGGTGTCATATGAAAGGGCTCAATCTGTACATTACACAACATTTTTTTTTTAATTCTGTGATGTACTTTTTGATTTATAGCCAAAAATGTAGAAAAAATTACCGGTGCCCTCCCCTTATCTCCGAAGTTTATTAATAGAAAAATCAGAAAAAATCCTGTCGTATAGATAAATACTTATATTTTATGGGGAAAATAAAATGAAGTGTTCATTATTTACGGTTTTTGAGAAATATTAAAAAAAAGTTTATAACAAAATAAGTATTTTCTTTTCCGATTACCAAGCATGTTATTTTAAATACGGAACCCTCGGTGCCCGAGTCCGACTCGCGCTTGACCGGTTTTTTTAACTGTTGTAGCTTCCATGATACTCCGGGATTGATCGTTAGGAGGGCTTTATTGGACTGCAAGCAGAATAGGTGTAGAACTTAAGTAAATTACCTCTTGCATGTAGTTGTGTACAAAACTAGTGTGGAATTAACGTCAAATTTCAAATATAGAATGTCGAACGGTCTATACAGGTTTCAACTACATGCAAGAGGTAATCTACTTACGTTTTTCAACTATACCTCTGGTGCTTTTTGGTCGTTCGTAGCAGTTTTACCTTTATAAATCGATCGTTAAATCTTATCATTCTATTCACTGAATAATTCATTCCCAAGCTTCGAACCTGGTTCATCGCAAGAGGATCACCACTAAGCCGCAGCCGCAGCCTCATCCATCATGCACTTGTTGCGTCGGCGCGCCCTGCATACGAAGTAGGTCGCTCCAGGCTCGGTGCATCACTGCAGCTGTTGCGGGAATAACTTACGGCTGATTTGTTCGTGAACACACAATAAACGTATTTTAGTTAAAGTCGTCTTGGTCTGTTTCTGTCAAATTCAATAGCCACAATGGCAAATCATATTTTAAGCCAATGATATAATATAGTAATAAAAAACAAAAAACCGCCTTTAAAAACGCAAAAAATAACTTCTT
This sequence comes from Acleris literana, assembly GCA_946894065.1. NCBI lineage: Eukaryota > Metazoa > Arthropoda > Insecta > Lepidoptera > Tortricidae > Acleris > Acleris literana. The sequence continues at coordinate 7,688,112 of OX335694.1, forward strand.
TAAAATTGTAGGCATCTAATAGGTTAGTCCAACTGAAGTCGGCGACCAGTGATCATAATACGCAGTTACGTAGTCCCACTTCTTAGTTGAAATGAAACTTTAACTTATATCAAGCGCGTCGCAAGCAACGCCGCGGGAAAGTCATAGTCATATTTCAACAAGTAAATATTATTCGTTGTACCTAGTCAACTCAACTATCAACTATCTTAATCGAGATATCTTATCGCCACTCTTGAAATCGGTACCATTGAGGAGTTCCGGTGGCCATCTGTGGTCTTCATCATCAGTTCCACTTCACCAAATGATACTTTCTGAATGCAAATGCTGGACTTGTTACTAAAAATACTAAAATCGCTATATATATGTTTGCCTACAATATTTGAGGAGTTCCCTCAATTCCTCACGGATCCTCTCATCAGATTCAGATTTGGTGAGTAATCAGTGAACATACATAAAAAAAATGCATACAGTGGAACGTATAACCTCCTCCTTTTTTGCAGTCGGTTAAAAAGAGGTAGATATGTTATACGCACTTCGATAGTGGCACCCTAAAACCAAGCCAATTGGTACTATCGCGATCGTTCATTTGTGACCCATTTCAAGAAAAATAGGCTTGAAGTCGTCAATGTCATTAGAGATGCCAAATCATTTGTAACTTATAGGAGAGACAACTTTATTGTTGTAGAATGTCAGAATAACTTTGGACCTAAGGTGGGTCCCAAATTTAAGTTCGTGACTATACCTTTACTTAGTCTTGCGCCGTCAACGGAACCGTGAACTACTTAGTCTGCAGAGCAACATACACTCGTCTCTGTTTCGCTCCCGGAAATTAGCATACCATCCTGCTTTCACTTGTCATTTATGAATTAGTGTGTAATTGCAATATTTACTGATTATGTGTGCGTAAGCCGGGCCATTATTACACGCGGAATACCGTATAGGTAACATATCTACCTCTTTTTATATTATATCATTGTTTTAAGCAGACTTTAGCTATTACTCATTTTATGAATAAGAAGGTAAGACTATTGAACATATACTCGAAAATCTAATTAAAGACCAAAATCTGACAGTTCCCATCTTGATTATTTCGTTATTTTAACATTATGTCACAAAAACATGAATGAGAACTCGTGTAAATAGTAATATTAGGGTAAGTTTTATTGATAAAAATACCTACACTTAAACAAAAATGCAGTAATCCCAGCGAATGTGCGCCCGTTGAGGTTAGGATTTTGGCCTTACATTAGATTTTCGAGTATAGACAACTGTAATAAAAAGCAAGCTTTGTAAACTGCATTTTTAGGTATTTTCGGCTACATACGTGTTACCAAAAAACAAAAATTAAAGAAAATATGTCAATCCTAGTAAGCTGTCACTGTAACACCGTTCAATGGTGGACCAGGGTTCCATAATTGGACTAGTATATGGGTGGCGGTGGTCTCTTTCCATCAGCTGGCCTTCTAGCTCGATAGCCTCCTCTAACATTAAAAAAACATTTTCCTGTTCTTATTCCTGTTACAGTGACGCAAATTCCCGCACGTACGTCCCATCTATATTGCTTAGCGGAAGGATCTGTTCTCGGAAACTTATTACAATCATAACGTTTCTTATTATGTTTCTTATACATTTATCAGGGGCATTGTGGACAGAATAAGATAAATGTTCTAGTGGGTCTCTATCTTACTCGGCAAAACCATCTTGCTTTTGATATTGTTATCGTATTTTCAACTATACGATAGCTCTTATTTACTTGACAGTAATGGCGACTGAGTTAAAAACAATACGATGTGGCGCTGTGTGATATTAGTCAGTAGTAGGTTAAATATGAGTCACGTGATTCAATTCGCCCCGAAGCTGGTGAGTGCCACTGCCGCATTAGGCAGGCTACTACGTTCTTTACGCTGGGAAAATGCTTTTACGCCTCATGTGGGCCTGGGGAGCTTTATGTGGTTATGTGGGACTCACCAACCGAGAGTGGCCAGAATATCCACTTAAAACCCAGCGATTCTCCCTCCACACTGTTGTTGGTGAGGGCAACAGGTTCTGCTTGCACGTTCGACTACGAACCTCACCGGCAGGCCTTGCTCCGACATCATGTGTACTGTACTCCGGAATTATAGGTACGGAGTATGGCCCCGTACGGCGCATCTGTCTGGTCGGACGCTCTCACCGCAAAGAACAAGACCCTCTTGCGACGCCCGCAGGTCATATCGGTGACGGTGTCTTTTACAACGGCCACGCTGTGGGCGGGGACCTCTCACTGCAGAAAATAGTTGACACTACGCTGGGCAGCCGAGAGGGGTGGAAGATGGTAGCCTCCTGAGAAGCAGTCATCTCCCAGAAGGAGGAAGCGGAGCGGGTGAGAGAGACTAGCGCCCTCGCTGACCCGCTCCGCAGACTACGGAGGGGAAGGGCAAGGCGGCGCTAAACACACTGTCTCCCACCGTTACAGTGCGTCGGCCAGAGGGGTCGGGGAATCCTTCTTCCATGGTTATGCACCGGAAGTCTTAGTAAACCAAGGCCTCCCGAAGTCGTTGGCGTCGAGGTGCCACAGTTGCGCATTCAGCTGGTTCGTGGTCACGAGCAACTCTCTGGTGTTGCGGCCGCTTTCAGTAGGTCAGTCCCATTACCCATACCACCCCAGGACTCGGGATCATTATGTGGGACTCCCACATCACGATCCCGGGTCCTGGGGTCGTATGAGTAGACGCATTTCCCCAGCGAAAAAAAAGGAGTCACGTGATCAGCAAAAAACGAAAGAGCCTTTGTCTTCGATGTGAACGGATGAGTAAAATTAAACAGTAAAAATAGTCGTATGTTGCAAAATTGTTTTCATAAAAAAACTTAACTAGGTAAACCGCAGTGTGGGAGAATCACAAAATATATAGTTTCTATAAAATTAATTTAAATTTCCCATCATCTATACTTGTTCAATTAGCTCAGGAGTTCTCAAGTTATTTCGAAGCTTAAATACTTGCCCAAGATCCGGAGAGTTAAGTAGTGTTCACGAGAAATTCAATTTGCTGCACTTTGTTGCAATTTAGCTTAGTGCACTCTTGACAAATAGCTTAAAATAAAAGTAAGACTGTATGTATGTATGCGGTTATGTATGTATGGTTAGTGGTTCCCATGTAGAGGTTGATTTAATTAAAAAAAAAAAAGAAATACAGATGTTTATGGATGATAACAACATTATATTGATTATAGATAGTATAAAAAACATGCAGTTGTGTTTTTAAAAGTTGTTTTTTGGTTAACTTTTTTTTTAGTACCAATATGTTCTTGATAAAAAATATTTGGTCCTCTATTATTTCGGCGTTTAATCTTTCCAGGTAACTCACTAAATACAAATTCAAAAGCTTCATCCTTTCTCTCTTCTGTTATTTACACAACCGATAGAAAGGGACATAGCTACCTGAACTTCGAACGTTAAGAGTAGAGCCCCAATGACGGGGTAGGAAAGTATCGAATCGCCACAAATCATTTTCGATTAAAATGACTGATAATTTCTGAATTCACAAGCAATCAAAATAATGATTGCAATCATTTATTCTCCATCAGCATTTTGCAATCACTGTTGCCTAGTTGATTGCGATAAAATGATGAATGAAACAATTTCCTGATTTGACAGATGTCTATACGGCAGCGATAACTAGATAGAGTTCAATTTGCAATTTGGAATTAGTGAAATGTTATTTGGAATTCATTTTTCCTATAATTACAATACTATTGTTGCACTCGCAGAAAATTAAAATTGAATCAAATAATTTGAATTTAGTAGCAGTTGACAACTTAATAAATTAAAATAGACAGGAGATTTTCTTATATAATAGATAATGCCAGCGAATTTGTATTCAAATAATTTTTTAAATTTCGAAAAATACTGTACATAGGATTTTGCACAAAACGGTTAGCCTAGTTGGTGATATTTAGATTAAATTATTTATTTATTTATTTATTTTCTACCAATGAATGCTCACAGTCCAGCCAAACTTGTTAATTACTGATAAAATTCCTGCCGCCGTCCCTGTTGCCGTCAAGAATATCGTTTAAGAGCTTCAGCGCGTGTTGAAGCGGCGAGAAAGAGGTACTGTGTATGTCCAATGGTTTATTTATTTATTTATTTATATGCATTTATTTTGAACAAATAGTAGATTATACACCGAGGGGATAAAGCACTGTTTTATGTCACGGGCGCGATATTGAATCCTGAGCAAATGGTCTCCAGATTTAAGTCCCGAGCGTAGCGAGGGTGGTACGAAAAGGCAGACATTTCACAACTACTAAAAGGAAATAAAATCAAAATTCATATTCAAAACTCAAATTTTAATTCATGTTAATGTGACATCACCGCCAATTTTACCACAGATAACTTTTTTTAATCTGGACCCCTATTCTCGTGGCATTCGAGATTAATAAACTAACATGCGAGATGAAGATGTCAACTCCATATAAAATTGTATTTGTTTTGCCATATCTCCCATGTAATTTCATCTCTAGGGGTTCGAGATTAGTGGTCTAAGATCCGAATAGGAGAAGATTTGGACCGGGCTGTTTATTCGATGAAAAGTATTTTATATCAAATTGAATACGCCAAATAATATGTGGCGCATAGGTAGGCTAAAAAAATTTAGTCCAGTACTTATATTAAAAAAATAATTAAAAATGAACTTTTAAAAAAAATTGCAAATGTTTGTTTAATAGGCGAATTACATACTAATCGAAAGTATAAAGTCTATAGAATATGCAAACGTTTTGACGGGAAAAAAATAGTCAAACTAACGTTTGCATATTCTATAGGCTTCATAATTTCGATTGGTATGAAATTTGTCCATTAAACAAGCTATTGTATTTTTTTAAAACAAAGTTAATTTAAAAAAAAAAAACTGGACTGAAATTTTTCAGCCTACCTATTCGCCACATATTATTTAGCGTATTAAATTTTATATAAAATACTTTTCATCGAATAAACAGCCCGGTCCAAATCTTCTCCTATTCGGATCTCCTACTATAGGGGCCAAGTATGAATTACATTTTAAAAAAAAGCAGTGACATAGTTTTTAGTCTGTGTATCTATTAGCAAAAATACACATTCTGATTGGTCGATTTCCATTTTTCATTTTAAGGAGCTATGACACAAAAATTGATTGATTGATTGTCATTGGTTCTTAAACTTGGACAACAATCAGAAAACACGCCGACAAAAACATTCTTGGTCTGTCCTTATAATTGACGTTTTGTGACCCCAAACAAGACCATCTATGGCCATATTTCCGAGCAGTGTTGTGAAAAATATATTATGAAACCGCGATTAGTTTGGAATTGGAATAGCTGTCAATTCATATGCACTTTGACGTAAGTATATGGTAAAACTGTCACCTCTAATCCCTTTCTCATCGCGGCTAGATAATACAGTAGTGTGGGAGGAACTATGGGACAGTGCAACCTATCAAGAATCTTGTTTAGGAGGCTGCTCTTATTCGATGCATTAGGGAGGCAACTCCTTTGTGCATTATGGCCTGAAAGCCATCCACACGAGCCTCGGCACACATGCCTGATGCACTGCAGAATCGAGGCAGTCACAACAACATCCTAAACCCATTGTTATGGTGGACGCGTTGACAAATTTCTGAGTGCTGTCAAGGAATTTAATTTGTGACCCACCTTAGGTCCAAAGTCAATCTGACATTCTACAGCAATAAGGTTGAGTTTCCTGTCAATTACAAATGACTTGGCATCTCTATTGCGAATTACATCTTCAAGCAGATTTTCTTTGAAATGGGTAGCAAATTAACTAACCCACAGACTGCACGTGTAAAAAGTCCAACAAAATGCCTTATAGATGGTTACTTTGAAATCCTTCGCACAGCGCGCAAATCTGCGCGCCAGCATATTGCTCCTCACTGCCAACGCCCTGCGCTCCCGCTCTACGTCAACATCAGAGAGGTCCTCGGTGATCCAATGACCAAAATGTTTAAACTTATTAGTAACTAACAGATAAATTTAGCCCTTTCTCTTTCTTACACTTAAAAATAGACAAGGAGAGAGCAAACTTTAAATGGCAGATAAATTTACTCGTCGATTGTGAAACAGGCCCTAAGTAAATTACTATATTATGCTTTGCCCTGTATGTCAGTCAAACGTGGAAGACTTTTATTATTATGTCGCACCTTCAGAACAACAGTGAACTAATTCAAAATTTCTGCTTTTAAACTTCAAGTCATAATTTTATTATTATAGAGACCTAAATCGAAAACTAAAATTTATCAGTTACGTCACTATTGTTTTGAAGGTGCGATGTATAGATTTAAAACTGTGTTTGTTCTACGTCATATCATATCGCTTTGCATTATCGTATAACACCTCCCATCAAGATGAGACCAAAAAAACTTGGGACTTTAATAACTTTGCGTTATTCAAAGCTCGCTAGCTCTGAAACTGTAAGTTCAATAATTGTTAATTAAAAATATAGTCTCGTACGTAATTTTGCCTTGGGTACCAACACTGGCAAGTGAGGCGAACATCAATAATTCAGAACTATCGACTGACGTCCACACAAGGTCGACAGTTGCTTGCGTCTAAAGTTTCAAGTTAATTTACTAAGTATGTAATGTTGTTCAAGAAGTTATAGAGAAATATTAACAATAAAGTAAAAAATACGAATTAAAGCTAAAACTATGGCAAATTAAGAAGTCTATAAAATTCGTCAGCTGCTGTTCTTAGAACTTTCCGAAACCTTCACCACCATCAGTTCTGTGCTACTCGCATACCGCTTTTTCCTGCAAATCGTTTAAAAGGGTCTATATTGACTGACACAATTATTTTTAGTCATAATGTGCCTTAGGTCATAATCATCGAAAGTCATAACGTGTTTTTTAAAGAAACTGTTACTTTTTCAGGATTTTTATAAATCAAACCTAACCTAACCTAGCCTTGTCTACACGTTAGATATTTTAGAACTTCTGAAAAGTTTACAGTTTCAGCGATATAAACAATTATGGATATCAAAAATTATGTCAACAATTACATTATGACCAATAAAATTATAGGAAACAAAGGGCTCCCCTTTTAAAAATCTTAGTCTATGTTCTTTTAAAAAGAGTGGTCACTGAGTAGCAGAAGACAAAAGGTTGGCAAGTACATACATACCTTCACGCCTGTCTCCCAATGGGGTAGGCAGAGACTACGGAACGCCAGGTGCACCGGTCTAAACATACAACTTTCGCTTCCTCTACATTCATCACCCTCTTCATGCACGTACGTCAGTTTCAGGTGCTTTTGATTTGGTTCTTATTCAGTACATCGCGAATGATCACTGTTATGTGCATCTAGGGCGTCCCCCTTAAGGGCGGTTAAGGTTTCGCAAGCCTGTTAATTAAATCACTTAGCTAAAAAGCCGTCAAATTTTGCATTACCTATCAAAAACTATACCATTACATACTTTATCTATACTCATATCATAAACCCTCTATGATGCGTTCAGAAACAGCAAATTATGACCAGCGTTATAATCAACTCTGTTGTTAGAGCAATTTTTTTATCTGCGGCTGTAGTCTTATGGATTCATAAGAACATCAATGTCAATGTTCTTATGACATTCAAAGGGGTTTGGGTAAAAGTGTTGTCATTTGTAAAATTCATAAATTTTCAAGGTGAGCGGCCATTCGTAAAAGTGGTTAATTATGATATAATTATTAAAAATAAACATATTTTGTTACGTAATGTAATACTCTTAAGTGCATCGGAGCCGAGATATTTAAATATTCATACTTGGGCATAATTTTGTACTAAAAACTGAATACTTAAATCTTTAAAATCTCCGCTCCGATATTATTTAACGCCATAAATTATAAATATCTATGTGTATTTAGAGGTCCTCTGAATAACTATGTAAAAATCATCCGTGGCCGCTGCAAAAAAATATGACAATATTCTTCAAACAAATTTACCCAATGCCCTTTCGAACATCTCTGAAAAACAAAGAAATTTGATTTGACCGCTATTCTAATATCAGTCGAGATGACGTTTAGTTCGAAATGAATTGTCAATTTGCATACAAAATTGGACAATGTCGCACGTAAGTAAGACGACCGACCTTACCGACTTTAGTATGTCTCTGAATTAAAAAATACTATTTCAGCTGCCAGAAAAGTTTTCAATCTTTTCATTACCGCCATTACCGGTTAAAATTTAATATGCGGCTCCTGAATGCATCACGGAGGCTTATGATAATGTGGGTAGACAAATTAGTGAATGTAACTGTACATAATTAGGCATTAAACACTTGTGTGATTTTATTACCCCACACTCCTGTTTAATGCCCTTCATTATGTACAGTCACATAAAATACTATTAATTATCACCAAAGAACCCTGTGGTAATGAAACCGACAAATCGCGATAAAGAAATTAACGTCAAAATAAATCATTGCTTTTCTGCGGCAGGGTTCTAAAGAGCAATCAAATTCAGTGCCTAAACCTAACATACGTATTTATAGTCGAACATCGAAGCTAACCCTAACCCGAACCCAAAATTGCTTTTAAACTATTTCCCCCATATCAATTACCTGTAGTTGTCTTACACGAAATGAGTTTTTGAAATGCTCATAGCAAGGGGGCATTCTTGGGGGAGGGAGAAAATCAATTAGGGTGGCTCTCTACCACTTAACTCCCCAAACTCGTATGTCATTGTCACGCAAACTTGAAAATTGTACTTTATTTTGTGTGTCTTTAGGTTGCCTTAACAATTTTCTGTCTGGGTATGATGAAGGAGCTTTGAGAAGTAGGTGAGTCGTATGTGGGTTACGTATGCTGGCATATATTTTACAAATCCACGTTTTAAGTCGGCTCGTATTTCCGTTTTATGTTCGAGTTTATTACTAGTAAAGTAATAGTGGCTGGAATAGGGATGGACGTTGATACGATACTGGATTAAGTACGTGGGACGTCTCTAAAGTCGGCTTTTTAATTAGAAGGGGTAAAGTGACAGTCAGAGTCGTTATTCTAAAGAAAATTTACGGAAAATCTGAACAAAACTTAATGCTTCATGATTTGATTTCTTTAGAATTTCAGACACATAAGGAGTCTGCTAAAAATGATACGGTTTCTTATTACGGTTCAAAACATACATCATCATACAGACTGCCAATGACAATAACAAGTATACCTGACTGTAATTGTCTTTAGATAGAGGATGAAATAGCGATGAGAATAATGTTTCCTCTAATTAGTTTATTAAAAAGGTTGTATATATCATCATCATCATCGTATTGTTATGCTGGGTGCGACAGAGACGAAAAACACTCTAATCAATAAAATCTATCAAAACATCACTAAATTTTCATGTCAAATATATTTGGAAAAAACAAAATGAATCATTCAGTGTCATTTTTTTTTTCACCGAAAGTGCCTTTCATCAAAAAATACAAGATAAAATAGGGATTACCATCTCAAAATAAACATGAACGCAAAGATTAAGTGTAATAAATAAATAATAGGACCATGCTCAACCTTCAGAAGTAGGTATGCGAATACGGAGTAATAATGGTAAATTGATTTGTTTATATGAGTGACGGAATGAAAAGATCCCGACTATAAAGGTAAGACGGACGGACGGCCGACGTACAGTAATCGGAATACGTAGAGTATAAAAATCCGGAATTCAATAAAGATAAATTAATATTTCATCCGGTTGTAACCACTCTATATTATGTCCTTTTGCGAACTTTAGGTGAATACTACCTATTTCGATCACTAGACGTAACTCTACTGTTTTTCTTAGTTATTCATCAAGAGTTTGTAATATTCTCGACGATGAAGGTACCTATGGGTTAATGTAACTTATTGCAACACAAATCTTTTTAGAACATCAGATTCATTTTAACTTTAAATGTGTTAGCAAAATACGTCCATGTTTACTGAGAACACGATGCAATAACACAGTGAAAATAAACGAGGAAACAATGGCGACATTACTTGCGGTTGGAGGCCGAAGGGGGCGGGCTTCGTGGCCGAAATCTAACGTTCGGCTTTTTTTTGTAATGCCTTGAATTGAAAGTAATTTTAGAAGAAGTTTCATCGTTTGCACTTATTTTGAATTGTTTTTTGACCGACATTACTTTAAAATGATAAAATTGAGGGGTCCGTGGGGTCCTAGCGCTCTAAACCTATTAAATATCAAAGAGACTCATTGATGTCACTGGTAACCGAAGAGCTGGCAGTTTCCTCGCTCAACGAGGCAATGCTGCACGTATCTTTGATACCTATAATCTCGCAGGGGCCATTCTTAGATTTAATGGATTAGTTTATTTTTATAATCTTTGATTTAGTTTTATTTAAGATTACTTATTGATCATAGTTGTATTAATTTCAAAGTTAATTAGTGAGGAAAATCAATCCCTTTTTTGTTGTTGTCATTGTTTCATTAAAAATGAGCCAAATGTAATAAAAATTGACAGCAAATCTTTGATACTCGTAATTGCATGGTACGAGTATTTAAAATATATGTTGTACATAACAACAAACGTGACAACAGGCATTTTGCTCGTGTTAGTATTTTATTGCTTCAAACTAACCAATCACGATCAAAATTGAATTGTCAAGAGGTTTAAGAATTAGCCCTTCGGCAGTCAGGGAGAATTCGTCCACTCTAAAGTCCTACTAATTTGATTTAAGTCATTAAACTATTAATGGCTATCAAGAAATACTGAATCGATCGATCACTTTCTTAAGTCATAAAAGACGGCTAAGTATAGGTTAGGTTTAAGATTACAAGTTAAGATAAATTAATAATGTATTTGTTTTTTGTGTAAGAAATAAACAGATGAAATTTTAATTTTTTTTTTTAGGTAGTAACAGGCACTTATAACGTTACGTTAAATATAGTTCGCCCTTCTTTCAATTCGTCACAAAGTCGATAGCGATAGCAAATTCCAATACAAATTACAATCGAAATGTTTATTAATTTCCACAGAGGTACACTGAAAAATAAACTTTGTAGCTTCTTCTAACATGAATGTGATTGTTGAGCGTAAGCGCCTTGATTCCATATTAGTTGAATCACTAAAGAACTTGCTGTTATCAACAAGCAAGAAAGCTTGGTACCTATTAGCTTTGGTTAATCGGTCGAGACCCAGCTTACGAAGCTAGCGGTCCTGGTTTCAAATACCGGTAAGGGCAGATATTTGTGTGATGAGCACGAATTTTTGGTCCCGAGTCATGGATGTTTTCTATGTATTTAAGCATATATTTATCTATATAAGTATTTATATCGTTATCTAGTACCCACAGTCCAAGCCTAGAGCTTAGTTAGGGACTAGGTCAATTGGTGTGACATTGTCCCCTGATATTTATTTTATTTATTTGTATCATAAGCTTTTTATATATTCTTGACAACTAAAAGAAAATCTCTCATGTTTGTCCCATTTTTTGAGTGCAGCATCCACACAAAGTCACTACCGAAAAGATATCATCAACACAATTAGAATCGTAAGCCGAAACTTTCTTCGGCGTGGTTCTAGCCGAAACCCTGTCCCAGCCCTAGTGCAGCCCAGTTTCTAGACAAAGGAGTGCCGCGGCCGCTCGTCCGCTTGTTGCAGCTCAGTAACTAGATCGATGCCTCAATGGAACCCTTTAATGCCGTGATACATCTAGATTATTCTAGGTCTTTAGGAAAAAAATATTAAACAAGAAGCTTTAAAAATCCGACTGAATTATCTGATACCGTTGTCGATCATTAAAACACATAAAATCCGATTGAAAAAGAATGAGAATGTAATTGCCACTTTATTGCTTCCAAGACGAATCTAATGACGTATCATTTATCAAAATCGGTTGACCCGTTGACTAGTTACGAGGGGACATAGGAAGGGACATACATAGGTACATTACAACATTCTCCTTTTAGATTTCGCCGCAGTCGGCTTAAAATAACTTTATGGAGTAACAACAAAGCAGGTTGACAAGGTTTGTAATGCTCCCCAGAATTGAAAATACCTCTGTCGAGTTCCTTACGTTGTCTATTAGAAAGAACACATATTTCGAAAATTGTTTCGATAGAAGAAAAAAGCTTTTGTTTTGTCGTCTTTACTTCGCGCTTTTGGTTTTCCAAGGCTTTTCTGTGAGTGATTATCAAAAGGACCGTTTGGGCGCGAACGACGCCTAAAGTGGTCACATGATTCTATGCCCACAACGCCACTGACGACAATAGATGTTGTTGATGCATTTGTCAACATAAAGCAATGTTCATGCTAGGAAAATTGGCTGTTGCGTACGTTATACATGTGTCTAATTTAGTTTTTAGCACCTAGACATCGTTAGGCGCCCTGCTCTATTTCGCGATATAAATTATTATCGATGACAATTAGGGTGATGGAACCAGTAATGGACAAGGCACTAATATCGGACACTTGGTTGTTATTTTACAGAAGATAAGGGTTATTCATTTGTTTTGCAACAATCAATTTAGGATCGTATGAAATTTGAATTAAGAGTCAAGTGTCCATAACTGGGGCATGTCAGCTAAAAGTGTCCATCATTGGTGCCGTCACCCTAGTAAGTAATTTATAGCGAATGCATATAACCGGTTTTTACCGGTTTTAACCGGTTATTTTCATACAAAAACTGTTAAAAACCGGTTAAATGGCATTCCCTAGTAATGTACCTACTATTAAATTGATTTGATTGATGATTTAATACTCAAAGAAAAGGTTTTTTTTTCATGACTCCCGGGATAGATTTTCTAGTGCTTTAATGTACTAGTACTAGTCTTGTGTCTAGTGTGTACCTTTCAGCTCGTTTCATAAAACCACACTCGTGTATTATTGCCTCTCATTATGCACCTACCACAAAAACTATTATTATTGTTTCGCTTGTTTCACCATCATAGTAGCCACAGAACAGAAAAAACAGTAGAAGTGTCAAGTGGGCGTGTCACGTGTGGCATGGTTATGCGGAGTTCCGCGCAACCTACCTTACTTTTGCCGCGATCGCTTATTTCGATATTTCTAGGAAAAAAAAAAAACCAGACCTTATTGTGCTATTTTGGAATGTAAAAACTAGAGCCGCACCAAAAACATTTTCCATGGTGGCGTGTTGTTTTTATGATAGTTTCAGTATTGGCGACAACAGGGGCCCGTTCCAGAAAGCCATTCTGCAACTCTGCACTCCACAAATTCCACTCTTCAAAAGTATTTCTGTTCCACAAAGCTATTGCAGAGTTGAAGAGGCAGAGTCAAATACAAAGTGTGGATTTGTGGATTTGAAAAGTATCATTTAGGAACAGAATCTTTGCAGAGTTTGCAAATTACGCAGACTGTTTTCTGGAACACGTTTACTCTGCACTTTGCATTATCGTGGATTTGCAAAGAATAAGTTCAGAGTTGCGGAGCGGCTTTCTGGAACGGGCCCTTGGTCTGATACTAAGCGAAGCTCATGCCACTCCACTGTTTTTTCTATTCCGTGATAGTAGCAGTAAAAAAGGCCATCATAAAAACTTTACAAAAAAACGTAACACATTGACACCTTTAAAACAGGCTACTAATTACAATACCGCTCCCTTATTAAAGGCCGAGGTTTTATAAATAGTAAAATTCCTTTCTTTAATTAGATTAACATACAATGTGTAGATGCGGCGATAGCGGGGCACGTGCGGCGCATCTGTTCTGTGTAAACATATGGCAGGGGCGCGCAACCGCGCAACCGGGCGTTCTAACACGCCCGTGTTCTCGTCAGCGAATTTGAATCGGCCATCTTAAAGGTTAGAGAGAGAGAAAGGATATCCTGAGCGCAGGTTTACCCTTGAATCATTTCATAGAATGTTTTACTTCGCCGAATTTTCATTTCATCCACAGGCATTTACATGTCACAGTTCTAGCCCAACCTAACCTACGTAACCCATGCTTAAGATAACCTAAAAACAATGAGGTCTCAGTAGAAATTAGCTGTCAATGAAATGAAATTCTATGAAATGAGACATTCGATCAAATGTGTGTCGGTGATTCAAGAGGATTGAGGGATTCAACGACACGGGATGCAAATAACTTTGGTCTCGTGTGACACATAAAACAACCTAAGGTAAAAATATACAACATGGTAAAAACTAAACCTTATTTATATTTGCCACCCCGCCAGCCACCACAATCACTACCACAAACCATTTATACAGAGAAAAATAATTAAAAAGTTACTTTGACTCACGCTCGCAGCAACATCGATTATTTATGCTCTAAACTCTTAAATATCCGGGTCTAACCTAGTCCCAAACTAAGCTCAAGGCTTGTACTATGGGTACTAGACAACGATATAAATACTTATATAAAGAAATATATACTTAAATAAATAGAAAACATCCATGACTCAGGAAAAAATATTCGCGCTCATCACACAAATATCTGCTTTTACCGGGATTTGAACCCAGGACCGCTAGCTTCGTAGGCTGGGTCGCTACCAACAGTACCAACTAGGCCAGCGCGTCATCAAAAAGTCTTGGACTAAGATTTAAATTACAAAAAAAAACATAATCCGGTTGTGGACCCCTGCTACGCGTGATAACGTAAACAAAGCCTGCGATTGTGCTCCGCCGGCGCGGAGCCCCGCGTGCACTCGTCGCTCAATTAATGTACAGTCGGACACGTGTGGACGCTTCCTGGTAGGAGATTCTGTAACACAACTCGCTCTTGAACTCGACGGAGGTATTGTTAACCGGTGAGTTAAGTTGTTCCGTCAGAGCGTATATATAGAATAGAATAGAATAGAATAACTTTATTTCAGACTACAAGGCCCATATTTACAAATACCTTACAGACTAGCATACATATCAATATATAACATAAAATGAACACAACTATTAATAAATTTTCGCGGTGTCTGTTAGACGGCGACCACGAAATCGCCGAAATATGACACCCCTCGGCCGGAATCCCTCCTTTAAAAAGGTCGACAGATCTTTGGTCGGTACTCTCACCACAAATGACTTAAAATTAACCTTGTGGCGAGGTTCTAACCACTCGACCCTAAGAGTAAATCCGGTCTTAACTCGTACATACTCCACGAGATCTTTTGCCTCCGTAGAGTAATGTAATCGGGACACGTACAACTGCGTCGTGGGCGTAGCAGGACACAGCAAGTGGTTCGGTACGGTCGGTGCGGCGCCGCACAGGTTCCTCGGGGCAGGCTTCTTCTTCCTCTCCACCCGGGTAAAACCACCCTTGTCCTGCTTAGGATATCTAATATTCAAGGGAGCTCATTCGCAATATGGTAGCTTTACGTTTCGAGTGAGACGGCCCGAGTATGACTTCGCTCGCGTATTATGGTCGCCTTTATCGCGGTGGATAAAGCAACCCGTCACTCTCGCACTTACGTACTGGGGTGTTATTCCCTTAAAAACGGCGTTTGGTCGGTCGAACGTGTGAACGCGGCGCAGCTTATATAAACTGGCGAGTTTAAGTAGTCCAGCCAGAGCGTACAAAACACAATTTAGCGCATGCATTCTCAATTAGGCAGCAAGGCATCTGTCGATAAGATCGAACGTATAAGGCTGCTTAATTGAGAATCCACGCGCTAAAATGTGTTTTGTACGCTCTGACGGGACTACTTAAACTCGCCGGTTTACTTATATAAGCTGCGCCGCGTTCACTCGTTCGACCTACTAAACGCCCTATCAGACAGTGACAAATGCTTTATCCACACCGATAAACGCGACCTCACCTCCTGAGTCCCTAGGTTCTTGCTTGAGGACATAACACCAAACATAAAAAGCACCCTATAGTTAAATCGACATTATTGGGTCTCACGAGGTACTGCCCTCCTTTGAAAAAAGGACGTATGTCTCATAGAACCGCGCATGTATTAGTGACCTTATTTCTTAATATGGGGGGTTAAAATTACTTTGACTAACAAATTGCGCATGCGTCCTTTTTATTTAGTTGGGCAGAATAGGCCACCTAACCAAGATGCAAACCCTGCTAACATTTCTGTTTTCTATTATCGAAATGGAGTTAACATAAGCGGTCAACGCGATCCGTCATCAGCTTACGCCTTGCACTCCTAAGAAAAAAGGGCGCATGTCTCATCGAAACACGTTTGTATAAGTAACCTTATTTCTTAAGAGAGGGGGCTGAATTTGCTTTGACTACAAAATGGCGCACGCGTTCTTTTTATATAGAAGGGCAGAATTACATTTTGTCGATTTTCGAAAATCACTATGGAATGCCTCTGTGCTAGTAATTTTACAGGCAAATCTAGGCGAAAGGAAAAAACCAACCGGAACACAGCAATACGAACACTGCTGCTAATGCTGCTTAGCGGTAGATCAAAGGTAAGTTGACGTAGCGATCCAGACGGACCCTGCACCATCTCATCCTTTGATGCGAACACTGCCAAGCAGCAGTTTGCATTGTGTGTGTGTTGTGTGTGTGTGTTCCGGTTGGTTTACTTAGGGTTCCGTACCTAAATGTTAAAAGCGGGACCCTATTACTAAGACTCCTCTGTCTGTCTGTCTGTTTTCTGTCTGTCTGTCTGTTTTCTGTCTGTCTGTCACCAGGCTGTATCTCATGAACCGTGATAGCTAGACAGTTGAAATATTCACAGATAATGCATTTCTGTAACAACAAATACTAAAAACATAATAAAATATATATTTAAGGGGGGCTCCCATACAACTAAAGTGATTTTTTATAGGTAATGACACAGAACCCTTCGTGCGCGAGTCCGACCCGCACTTGGCCGGTTTTATTCCATCCTAAGTACATTATATAATATGTTTACGTTAAAGTGTTTGTTTTGCGGATACGTAACGTGTAATTTTATGAGATTTGCATCTTTTGTTTTTCTGAGTTTCTGAGTTACAGGTGATTTTCCTGATTTATCTCTCAAATACTTCAAAAATAACTTGTTATTTTTTGTAATGGTAGGGAAGAAAAAAAAGGTTTTTCACCGTGTTAACATTTTTTAATATTATAATCATAAACTACGGGATCCACTACCGTGGATCCATTTTCATCACATGGCCGGGGGTCGATATAGATCACTTTGAAGATCACTGTGCTACATAAATGATCGAAGACCTCATCCCGTCCGGCTGCAAGACTGCGACAAAAGCGGTTGAATACTTTGAACAAAGAGTTAATTGTGATTGTGGCCGCAACGCAAGCGCAAGGCCGTTTTAATCAGAACCAGAATGCCGGCCAGAGGAAAAATGCAGTATCTGCATATGGACTTCATACTTATACCACCTTTTTCTTCTGAACGGCAAACTGTATCTAATCTGTTCTATTGTACATATTGTACCTGCTGTGTTTATGCGAGGACCGTCAACAGACAACGGAGTTATTAATGTATTATATGCAAAATATCGATTCAATGGTAATTGGCGTAGTTTATTGGTGATAATTAATTTATTAGTTGCGTAAGAATTTTGATCGCTATAAAGGTTTGAAATAGTATTAAGGCTTTAACAGTATGGTTAGGCTGAACATTTCCGTACAAAATGTTGTAACGTTTCTCTCTCTTTAAACTTGGTCCGATTTTTACGGTTTTTGAAAATGTTGTAAACTTATATTATGAAAATTAGGTCAGTCGTACGTTTTCCCTTGAAAACGGAAACATACAAACCTAGTTTTTGATATTAACTACAACATAATATTCAAAAATCGTGGAAATCGGACGTAATTAAGGGGGTGAAAAACGGTACCGCCCGGAGCTAAATTTTTACGTTTTTTTACAGCTGCGTGATTTAAGCGTTGAATCCTCTTATTGACGCTTAATTACCTCCATCCTTAAGCATATTTTGACATTGTCTCTAACTAATAAGGTTTGTTTTCCTTCGTTTTATTTTTGTCTCATTGTATGTCAAGAAACAAAATAGGAAGATAGAGACAAAGTAGCAACATAAAAACGTTTGCAAACGGCTTTTATTTATGTGACAGTAACGCTGTTGTAACGTCAACAGTGTTATTACGATATCAAAGCAAGATGCGACAAACCAAAGTGGAATAAAGGCTTTAGTGTCATTGTGTCATTTTGAATGGCATTTTATTAATAATTGTTGTGTATTATTTAAGCTACGCTCTATTTTAATTATTTTAACTCATTAACTTATTAACTTTGACGATGTATGATGTACAATACTTAATAAAGAATATGAATATATATGAATATGTGAGCGGTAGCGCCTGTACATTAAGCGCCCTCTAGATTGTTTTGCAAAGAATGTTAATAAATTATTAAAAATTCTAGAAGGAAGAGATAATTATTTTTGTATACTTATTATTTTTGTTCTTTGATTATTAGTATTTAAGTTGACGATCTCAATGTAATTTCGAATTTTTTGACATGCAATGCAATTTATATTGTATGTAATATAACATTGATGAGTAAATCAACTAAACTAAGAGAAAACATAATTCTAATGGTACTTACTCTGAAACAGGTAAATTTCAATAAGAGTATGAAACAAAATAAAAAAGTGCTGCAGTTTTCAAAAACTGAGACATTTTAAAGATTAACAGCCGGCAGCTTACGTCTAGTGCCTAAGCGCAAGATCCTAGACTCTAGCCTATCCTATACCTTTTCGTTAGCCATAAAGGTCTCGCAATGTATCTTGTCTAGGGCCACAGCGCGGCTTGCACAATTTGCCCGCGCTTATTTGTCACTCTGTAAACCCTCTCTACCTAATGTGAAACGAAAGAGATCCTTTTGCAACAAGCCAGAAAGTACAACTTGTCTTGTACAGATGTAGTAAATATTCCTTTCCCATCGTTTTTTGTTGGATAATGTTCGTATTTTCGTATTATGTCGCTCTCTCAGTTGGTCTCTCAGTTATTTAAATACAGAGTGCTAAAGGTGAACTAAATAACAGTTGACCTTAGGGCTCAGTTCAGTCAGTCAGCTCAGGCAGTTGCTCTTTTATTTAAGTAACAAATTAACAACGAGGAATAGTACATTGTTGCAGAGGATAGAAAGTACGCGATTTTTGGACGAGTTCAATTTTTCATTTTAAGGAGCTATGACAAAAAAAAAATTGATTGATTTTCATTGGTTCTTAAAGTTGGACAACAATGTTCTCGACCAATCAGCAAACACGCCGACAAAAACATTCTTGGTCTGTCCTTATAAGTGGCGTTTTGTGACCCCAAACAAAACCATCTATGGCCATATTTCCGAGCAGTGTTGTGAAAAGGAATTGTTTATCTCTGCAAATTGCAGAGATAAACAATTCTTTGACTAACGCTACGTTTTACCTTAGCCTCCTGTTAAGCTGTGCGTGTGTTTTGTTAAGAAAAAAATACATGAAGAAATAAAAACCCTCATTGCACGAAACCGACTCTTAATTGACCTTTATTTTAAACTAAGACAGCCGAACGTTGAATTAAATCTACACTCATTCTACAATATATTCCGCACGCATGGCGCTTGGCACTATTTATACAAGTAATTGTTTACGTTACCCCGTTTTTGCGGACGGTACAGTAAACAATGCATCTGCTAAACACCTGTCTGGGGCGATTAGTCAGCCGGTGTGGGCGATAATACTCCGATAATGAGCCATCCTTGCGGACTGGCTGAATCACTCCTGGGGCCATATTATGATCGGCTTCATTGTGGTGGATTGGATAAAGCGTCCGTCACTCTCGCGAATACATACTAGTCAGAAAGTGACAGTTGTTTTATTCACATCGAGAAATACGACCATAATAGGCCCGCTGGGGCTACACTCGACATCCGGATACAAAATCATCATTATTTACTAGCCTAGATGGTAGTGACCCCGCCTGCGAGGCTCCGGGATTTGGTCCCGTAAGAGCAAATACTTGTCAGATGGGTGCATTTTGTTCCTAAATAGAAGCGAGAGCACGAAACGCGTAGTGAGTTTAAAGCGCAATTCACACAGCGGGCGGGAGCGGGTCGTGCGCCGGGCGGGTCGGGAGATCGGCGGATTGTGTTGTGTTTTAACATCGACATGGAGTTAAATATAAGCATTCACACACGCCGCGGGATGGGTCGGGCGCGGGTCGGAACCGCCGCACTCGCGACTGGCCCGTGACGGACCCGCCGCGCCTGCCGCCCGCCACTACCAGCGCGGGAGCGGCTGGTCCGTCGCGGGCCCGTCGCGGGCTTCCTTGGTCGTGATAACACGAATTCTCCGATAGGCATTCTCACAGAGCGCGTTGTAGCGCGTTGCCTGGCGTTGCCCGCCGCGATTCGGCGCTCTGTGTGAGTACGAGGACCCGTGCGGGTCCCGCGATGAAAACGATATGCCGACCCGCTCCCGCCCGCTGTGTGAATTGCGCTTAAGGAACAAATAGTGTGGCAGCCAGGGCACAACTTGCCCGGTCGCTGGACTACTTTGCAAAACGCTACGCTGAAAACTGTCTCGTTGAAAAGGTACCTATTTAAATGTGATAAGCAGACCTAGGAATATACGGGGCAAAATTAAATGACAGCTAGGGATTGCCCATATCGATAAACTCATTTATCGATGCTTTACCCATATACTAGTGATCGTCCCAAGTTTTGTTTATCAAAATAAAATTTTATTGAAAGTATTAGTAGTAGTAACTAGTATAAGGGAAAAGCATCGATAATTGAGTTTATCGATATAGGCAATCCCTAGCTGACATTTAATTTTGCCCCGTATATTCCTAGGTCTGGTGATAAGCTTAAAACTAGGTCAAGTAGGTTTTTGTAGGTTTATATTATCCCCTAACCAAACTCCGATCTCTAATAGCTATGTAAATTAAAACAGTGAAAGATTGCGACTGTAAACGTTTGCTAAAAAGCATAATGACAATGACGTCATAAAGGCTGTTCCAATCCTCGGGCCGTTGTGTAAGTAGGTTATCTGAGACAAACAGACATAATTTCCCCCTTTTTAAAGCTACGCTGCACACGGCCGCTTGCTCACACAAATGATTATTTTCAAAAAATTAACACTGTTAAAGAATAAATATATTTAATAGATTCATAAAATAATAAAGCCCGAGTGGTTGCCGCGTTAGAATAGTGCCACTGGTCTTCCCGTAGATGTGGAAGAGGCGACTAAGGGAGTAAAGGCTTTGTGGTAACTACTGTTAGGCGATGCAACCTGTCAATAATACGCTGGTAAACATCTTAGCCGATTGTGCAACATGTGGTTGCGGAATTGTTAACAAGTTTTTAGAGTTGTTGGTAAATCTGTAGCTCTGCCTACCCCACTCTGGGAATGAAGCTGTGAGTTTATGTATGTAGGGTGACTGCACCAATGATGGACACTTTTAGCTGACAGGCACCAGCAATGGACACTTCACTCTTACTCCAAATTTCATACGGTCCTAAATAGATTGTTGCAAAACAAATGAATAACCCTTATCTTCTGCAAAATAAGGATCAAGTGTCCATCGTTGGTCCTTGTCCATTACTGATTCCATCACCCTATGTATGTATAACTACAGCAAAAAAAACACAAAAAAATGTTTTTTTTAAAAAGCAACGTGAGAAAGAAAATCTTAGCTTGGATTCGAACCACGATCTCATATGATTTATCGGTTCTGCTATTTTATACCCTTGCGCTAAGGGTGCTCGGATTTCAGAGTTGCTTTGCTTAGAGAGCTACCAACTTCACTATGATGTTAATTATCCAGCACAAGCCTGTTTTTTTGCAAGAAGAAAGCTAATGAGCACACAGGCCACGGGTGGTAAGCGGGATCTGTAACCCATTGACATTTGCATTATTAAGACTAAAATCGTAGACTGAATGCCTCTATTCTAGTAATTTCTCCTGTTGTCTTATCCCCACACCGCAACACGACGATGCGTACACTGATGGTTCCATAACATTTTTTATCGCTTTTTACAATTAGGAGTCACGTTAATAAGAATTGCGAGCAGTTTGAGTAATGAGCGGGAAATTTTGTTTCTGAGTCTTGGAGGTTTTCTATTTACCTATTTATTTATTTATTTATCTACGTAAGTAATTATATCGTTGTCTATAGAATCCGTAGAACAAGCCTAGAGTTAAGTTTGGGACTAGCTCAATTTGTGTGAGATTCTGTGATATTTATTTATTTATTAAAATCGCTGGTAAAAAGTTTTTAACCGTTTGTGTGGCAGCCATCATCAGGCGCCCTTTTCTTGAGCGAGCACCGACAAATGAATATTCAGTTATCATTCCGGCTTGGACACTGACTGTATTTCTAAAGGCCGGGAATAATGCCTACCAATTTAGGATTAACAATATTCAGCCGTTGTGGAATGAGAGAGGTATTTTTCAGCAGATTTTTCAAGATGAGATGGGAGTGCCCGTTGTTGAAATGTTTGCTGGTGAAGTCATCAATGTACATTTTCTAAATTATGTTTGGGGATTTGTTTGTTTATTTTTGAATAGGATATGTTCTAAGGGATCCTCCTGTTTTTGTTGAATAAATAAATCAATTTTAAGATTGGTAATGTAGGTTTTTTTTAATTAAATGAAACATCTTATTATCTTATTGGCCTCGTGTGGTTGCCGAGTTAGAATAGTGCCACTCCATGTCTTCCCGTGGATGTCGTAAGAGACGACTAAGGGAACAAAGGCTTGGAGTACTGTTAGGCGATGGGCTTGCAACCTGTCACTAATACGCTGGTAAACATATTAGCCAATTGTGCAAATTGTGGTTATAGAATTATCAACAAGTTTTTAGAGATGTTTGTAATTCTGTAGCTCTGCCTACCCTACTCTGGGAACGAAGGCGTGAGATTATGTATGTGTTTGTATCTTATTATACATTCCATTGAAATACAGTCTTATGACTAATAAACATTTTAAATTTGACCTAAGCTTCTAATCTAATACAGATTAAGCTAAGAAAGTGTCCATTAACACTTATCCTATTTTCTCTGTTAAGGGAAAGACACTTTGTTAATGTGTTCTTTATGTATAGTACTCACTGCACTAATTACACTATCAATACACTAAAATAACTCGAAAGGCTTTGCCCTTTTCAGTCTTCGCTATATACCCGCGTGTTGAGAAGCTGGATGGCCTCAACATTCACATGGCGACGAGGCCTGTGTTCATGGGCTTCGGCGTATCTTGTGATAATATTTCTAATATCACTACGAGGTCACGGTGGAGGTCGATATAAGACAAATGTCTATATTTTCTATATCCTGGATAACTTGCAGCACATTTTGGTGCTGTAATAGTCCATTTGAGTTCCACGTCATTATTTTTATTTTTGTTGTTAATTTTTTCATCTTAATAATGATAATGTAGGGTACAATAATATTTATGTTTTGGTTTAATTCATGTTTTAAAGTATTGACAACATGCCAATTTTTTTACGCAAACATAATTTCAGACAACTTTTTTTATTATAATCCTTCCCTTCCTTCCACGCCCTATCTTGGGCAGTCTCCACCAGTCTTGATGGAAGGCATGTTCATCTCTACTATTGACCCAAGTATAATTCAATTTCTTCACAGTCCACCTGTAACCTACTTTATGTCATGAGCCTTGCAAAAGGAAATACTCGTAGCTATAATGTTTTTTATTTACCAAAACTATAAGTACAAACTCTAGTGGTGGTATAGGTAAAAAACTTAAGTAGAGCTCCTCTTGCGTGAAGTAGTAACACTGTATAGACCGTTCGACATTCTATATTTGAAAGAATGATGGGCAAAAATGTATGAACGCTGGCCAAGAAACCAATAACAATAAACACTATATCATCGGATATCCTTTTTAATTCTACAACGATTTTGTGTAGCGGGAAACCTCAAATAACTGGGAGTTTTTTTTAATCTGGGTCATCGGGACGCCAACATAGACGACTTTAGCATAATTACTATGAAATGCTGCCGTCTTTGCATGGGGATTATTTATTTCACCCAAAGATTTCGAACTACCTGCCGTAGTAATAGTTTTACAACTTAGAATTACCTATCCGGTGACATATCGCTTGTCCTTATTGGTCATATAGGCCAATTTGCCCATCATTCTTTGACGTAAATTCCATATAAGTTTTGTACATAACTACATGCAAGAGGAGCTTTACATACGTTTTTTACCTATAGGACCTTTTGCAGTTTCCGTCCGGATCGCTACCACCATCTTATCCATTAAACCACCGTCAAGCAGTAGTGTTCGCATTGCTGTGTTCCGGTGTGGGGATAAGACAACCGGTAAAATTACTAGCATAGAGGCATTCCATCTTAGTCCTCCGGGTTGGCAACGCATTTGATGTCTTAGGATTGCAGTTTTGAGATTTCAAATGTCTATGGGTCTCAGATCCCACTTACCATCAGGTGACCTGAGTGCTCGCGTGCCTTCTTCTTGCCATAAAAAAACATAGCTATAAATGAATATCCTAAAATTGGTTAAAAATCAATAGCACAGACATCCTAATCTAAAATAGTATAACAATGACGCGTTCTCGCTCACATGGCACTCATGTGAATGACTAGATAACTAACTACGATAATTAACTCATGACTCACAGCTATTTAAAATATTTGCACGTCAGTCTGTCTGTCACTCAGTCTGCCTGTGAAGTGCTCTTGAGTGTCACTTTAATATAAGTGTTTGAGAAGTTCTCAGGATCGTTTGATAAACATACCTTTGAACTAGAAATAATATTATTTACTTTTTGGATCAAGTTGGAGTTGTTGGTAGTTCTGTAGCTCTGGTTACCCCACTCTGGGAATGAAGGCGTCAGTTTATTTATTTATTTTAATCTTTTTGCACAATACAAGCGTAAAAAGTACAAATGGCGGACTTAATGCCTAAAGACATTTTCTACCAGTCAACCACATGTTTAACAAAGAGTGCCTGGTGCAAGTGGAGATCTAAACAGTACTTTTAAAAAATTAGTTAAAAACCTACTCGATACTAAAAATATATATGTATAATACGGGTCTATATTGACTGACATAATTATTTTTAGTCATAAATAATGTGCTAGGTCATAATCATCGCAAGTCATAACGTGTTTTGTTAAAGAACTGTTACTTTTTCAGGATTTTTATAAATCAAAGCTAACCTAACCTAGCCTTGTCTACACGTTAGATATTTCAGAACTTCTGAAAAGTTTACAGTTACAGCCATATAAAAAATTATGACTATCAAAAATTATGTCAACAATTACATTATGACCAATAAAATTATGGGAAACAAAGGGCTCCCGTATAATACAAATAATAATATATGTTCATATAATACATACATAGAATACTTAAATACATACGAAAACAGTGTGTGATGAAGATGATGACAATTTACTCCAAGTTCTAGCTTGAGTAGATGTTGGCGAAGCTCACGCTTAAACACGAATTTGCTGAGGGCCCTGCCAAGATGCATTGCGCTAACTAGCGTTTCTATTCGTTTTGTTTTTAAACCAATAGCATCACTGGTAGATCACGTGACTTTCGTATCACGTCATCTACCAGTGACGCGATTGGTTTAAAAACGAATCGAATAGAAATGCTAGTTAGCGTAATGCATCTTGGCAGGGCCCTCTGGACGCTTGTCTTATTTCAAGAGGAAGCGCGTTTATGTGTATTATGTGGATCATGGCGCTCGCCATGAGAAGAACAGATCGTCTTCGTCTATTTTCTGATCTACTTTTTATAAGCTTTTTTTCTCGTAACTTGCACTGTTCGTATGTTTGTAAGTTGTCAGTCAAAAGCAAGTCAATTTTAAACCACTTTTTATTGATGGAATGAGCTGAAATTTGGACCACATTATGTAAACTCCTAAGCCAGGTCTCCATTCGAGAACCTTCCTGCTCCACCTCCAGGCGCGGATCCATCTTTCATTTTAGGGGGTGGTCATTAACTGCTGAACGCAGAAGTTCGGTCAAGTGCGAGGTAATGCCACACGACTATTTACTTTCTGACTCGTATCTACGAGTGCCGAAGGGGGTGGTCATGACCTACTTGACCACCCCCGTGGATCCGCCACTGTCCACCTCTCGTCGGTTCTGCGACAGACATGGCCAGCCCACTGCCACTTCAGCTTGCTACATCTTAGGCAAGCGTAGTGTAGGACGCCCCCCCGTCTAGATGGACCGATGACCTGAAGAAAGCAGCTGGCAGTGACTGGATGCAAAGGGCGGGAGATCGCGCGCTGTGGCGCTCCTTGGGGGAGGCCTATGTCCAGCAGTGGACTGCAACAGGCTGATATGATGATATGATGATGTAAACTCAATGACAATGCAATATTATGGCTGATCTGATGATGGAGTCGGAAGGGAGTCGGAAGGTGGCGACAGGATTTTCGCTATACTTAACGTAGACCCACCGTGTTGGGATTCATTAGTTAAGTCTTGGTAGCAGATAATGTCTGCAAAAAATAGCTCAGTCGGTAACAAATGCTTGTCTCTACAATGAAATTTTTGACGGTAACTTATTTATTGATAGATATAATCTCTGTGCAATTTGCAGAGATAAAAAATTCCTTTTCACAACACTGCTCGGAAATATGGCCATAGATGGTCTTGTTTGGGGTCCCAAAACGTCACTTATAAGGACAGACCAAGAATGCTTTTGTCGGCGTGTTTGCTGATTGGTCGAGAACATTGTTGTCCAACTTTAAGAACCAATGAAAATCAATCAATCAATTTTTGTGTCATAGCTCCTTAAAATGAAAAATTGAAATCGACCAATCAGAACACACCATTTTGTTTCGTAAAATATTACGCGTATTTTTGCTAAAAGATACACAGACTAAAAACTATGTCACTGCTTTTTTTTAAACCTGGGCCCTAACCTCGAACCACTAGAGATGAAATTACATGGGAGATATGGCAAAACAAATACAATTTTATATGGAGTTGACATCTTCATCTCGCATGTTAGTTTATTAATCTCGAGTGCCACGAGAATAGAGGTCCAGATAAAAAAAAAAAACTATGGTAAAATTGGCGGTGATCTCACATTAAAACATGAATTAAAATTTGAGTTTTGAATATGATTTTTTATTTTATTTCCTCTCAGTAGTTGTGAAAAGCACTATGTCTGCCTCGGTAGAAAATGCAATTTATAGACTCCTGCACTAGAGGGCCTCAACTACGTTTCGGCCCTCTTATATGACTCGTCCAAAAATCACGTACATTCTATACTCTGCAACAATGTACTATTTGTCTGTATTTTCGTCTTCGCTATGATGGTCTTGTCCGAAGCGCTACTGAGGGCCCTGCCAAGATGCATTGCGCTAAATAGCGTTTCTATTCGTTTCGTTTTTAAACCAATCGCGTCACTGGTAGATCACGTGACTTTTCGTATCACGTCATCTACCAGTGACACGATTGGTTTAAAAACGAATCGAATAGAAATGCTAGTTAGCGTAATGCATCTTGGCAGGGCCTACTGGATTCACTCCGTATTATCAAGACGTGGTCAATTTACTGAAAGAATATTTTGAATATTGAATTTTTTGAATCTAGACTCGGCCGTAAAAAAAAACTTTTTGTTTTTGTATGCGTTAAATAATCATCATTTTATTACATTTCAACAGCCATAAGCACAGTAAACAGAGGGGAATATAAACGGAAGTACTCTCAAAAAATAATTTAAACGCGCACTGTTTAAACCCAACTCGACACGTATTCATATGAAAGGGATATTCCTGTGAATCTTTTCGGCTATCTTTATAATTCGTCGAGCCGATGAATGAAGCGCGCGCGCAGATGTGTAGGTTCGACGCCCGGCGCGTGCCTCTTATTGGGGCCCGACGGAGCTACAGCGTGATCTTTTACAGCCAAGTGTAAAAATATGGGAGAACGCAACATTTCAAAAATATACCTTTTTCCAGTGTTATAAGAACTTCCATGAGTGCTATGAGTAGGGTTGCCACCTTTTTTTAACAGAATAAAGTATTACTTACGAAGAGAGGAAGAAAAATAAAGTACGCAGCATAAATGTAAAGTATTTTTTGAATTATTTTTAAATACATATATCATATCAAGTTACCTTATCACTCATCAGACCTTGCTTTCTAACACCGTTTTTGGCAACGATAAAGTACCTATCAATCGCGTTCAAACATGGCAAAACAAAGGTTATGTCGAGGGTTTTTGACGGTTGCGTTGAGGTACAATTTAGTTTAAATTTATTAATTATTAGAAACAAATGTCCATTAAAAACCGAATGTCATAAATAAAGTACTTTGCCGTACTTTATGTGTTGCGTACAATATAACGTACGGGAAGCTAAAATAGAGTAATACTTTATAATAAAGTACGGGTGGCGTCCTTAGCTATGTTTGTCCCACTGCTGGGCAAAGGCCCCTTGATCCATGAGTCCCTATTTGTTGCCTCTTCCGGCCAGTTGCTGAGGAAAGCGTCCATGTCGTCCCGCCATCTCCGTGTAGGCTTGCCTCGTCTACGTCGCCCATTTAGCGGCAGCCACTGGCCACGCTAGCCTACCGGTCCGGGTGCTTGCGGCATGTCGGAACTAGTTGGGAACTAGCAGAAACATTGTATTTTAGAACTAAGAACCTCTTGTAGCATACAGCTAAATCTTCATCTACGAACTAAATTAAAAATGAATAAGTAAATAGTAGTAAGTTGGAGTTAAAGTTACTATTCTTATTTTTCCCATGTGTATGGTTGTATGTGATTTCAGCTAATAAGGATCCATTATGGAAAACCCTTCACACCATCTGGTACAGTATACGTTACAAATTGAATCCCGCTGTATGTTCGTTTTATTTTTACTCGTTGATTGCGTGGCTCTTTTGTTCTTTGATGTGCGTAGCACATGGCCTTACGGCTAAAAACAGATTTTATAAAGAATCGTAGCTGATTTCCGAATGGTGTAGGAAGTACCAGTGTTTATAGGGAATCTATACTGCCCAGCGGGCCTATCGGGCTGCGGCTCTACTGAGGCGGAGATGAGCGGAGTGGAGCGGAGCTGTGCCGATATTAACCAATAGAATCTAAACTAACGTGCGCATGGCGCGCTCGACGTGACCGCATGCGCCTTCTATTGGTTAATATTGGCACAGCTCCGCTCCGCTCCGCTCCGCTCCGCTCGTCTCCGCCTCAGTGGAGCCGCAGCCTCATGGTCGTGTCTATCGATGTGGATAACACATCCGTCACTTTCTGACCAGTAAGTAAGTGCGAAAGTGACGGATGCTTTATCCACCGAAAGGCGACCATAATACGGGCCCTGCTTAGCCAATAGGTAGTATCTCAGATAAAACTCCTGTAGCAATATCAACCTTATTACTAAGAGAAGAGAATTAAATCTGCTTTGGTTTTTGAATTTGAGATACTGCGTATTAGCCTGGGAGCGCAGTATACATATGTATGTATGTCTGTAAATTCTTAATTGCACAAAAATATAAATATTACAATATTGTTATTAAACTAATGTACAATCGCGAACTTATCCCTAAATGAGATATCTTCCAGCTAACCCTGAAGTAGATGAGTAAGGACGATGCATGGGGTTGGACACAAGTTTTGCACAAAAAGTAGCAAATACAATACACATTATCTATACAATAGGAAAGTCTGACTCACAGATATAAATACACATAGATAACGTAAACACCTCAATCTGTATGAAAACCAACCGTGTCATTTTTTACTACCAGCTGGGACACACCAAGAGAAGAGAATTTTCCGTTTTCCGCGCGAAATCGATTCAAAGTCGTCGCTTTTTTGGGCTAATGCAGTTTATTATCACGCAACGAGGCATTTTCATAATTTTCAGGGTCAACCGGCTGCAACAACAGGTGCGTGGAACGTCAGTAGCGACGGCCAACCTCGACGCTTGGTCGGGGTTTAAGTCCGGATTCAGACACGCGAAATAGATGGATTTGCGTTATCTATGTGTATCTATATCTGTGGTCTGACTGATGCACCGCGGAGGACTGTACTACTAATGCATTAAAATTACAAAGAGCTCAATTGATGACTCGTTTAGCTTAGTTTATTTATTTTTTATTTATCATTTATTGGAGATCCAACAGCTTACAAAACAAGATAGATACATACATACATACATACATAAAATCATGCCTGTTTCCCAGAGGGGTAGGCAGAGACGACTTCTTTCCACCTGCTACGATCCTGACAAATGTCTTTCGCTTCTTCCACATTCATACATCGAGTCATGCACGCACGTCGGTTTCGGGTACTTAAGATTCGGCCCTTTTCCAGTATTTCTCCGATTTGATTCGAAAAAGTACGCCTAGGGCGGCCTCTTCCGACCCTTCCACTCATTTTCGCTCTGTATATCTCTTTCGTCAATCTTCATCCATCCTTTCCAAATGACCGAACCATCGAAGCATGCCCTTTTCAATCTTTGTCACTACGTCTTCTTTTAGCTCACATTTCTCTCTGACTTTTACACCACACATACTACGTAACAAGATAGATATTAAATTATATAACAAAAAGCCAATTAAAGGTTCTCACCGATAGAGACAAAGTTGTATTTAGTTACCATGCCTACCAAGCTCGCGGTCCAGAGCTGGATCCCCGGTATGGGCACATTAGGGTTCTAATCTAATAGGTATGCCCATACCGGGGATCAATCCATCCTGGGACCAAAATGGTAAAAAAAGGAACCCTTATGCTAAGACTTCGGTGTCTGTCTGTCTGTCTGTATGTATGTCACAGCAGTTTTTCTCTGAAACCATAGAAGTTATCAACTTGAAATTTGGCATAGTTGTATTTATGTATCATCATCATCGTCAGGGTCCCTCTGGAAATAAGCGCCACAGTTCCACTGCGGCACAATGCTGTGAGGGGTCCTTTTCAACGTAGTGTCTTCCAACTTTATATTTTTTTCTATTGTTTTTCTTCTGTGTGCGTTGAATAAATGATTTCTATTCTATTCTATTCTATTCTATCATCTCCTTGCCCTTATCCTAATCATCTGGCGAAGCATAATTTTTCATTCAACACCTCCCTGTTAGCACTCTTCACACTATTCTTCTCTTTTTAGGTCTTCCTCAAACACGCTACATTTATCCGTCGCTTTTTTAATACCTCAACCAGTTCTCTTCCTTTTCCAGTCATAGTGCCTACATTCCAGCTTGCATACCTCATTCTTACTTCCTTTGCCTCCTGAGCTCGCTTCTTACGTCACCCCCGCCAGGGATGGTGGGACAACCCTAGTCCTCTTCCCACCCAGCAGGGTGCTGCCTCTGCGCATCGCCTGCGGGGTACACCCTAGTCCTGTCACTCATCCATCACTTTCATGCTGCTCGTTTGGCTTAGTATTACGGCCGGCCGCCTGCCTGACGCCAACCCCCCTTGGGCTCGTCTAGATAACTTAGGATGTTTAGTCATAGTAGATCTTAGTCGCCTTCCACGACACCCGTGGATATATAAGGGTGGTGCTATTCTAACCCCACAACCACAACGGCGAGTTGTATTTATATATATGCGGACGAAATTAAAAGTAACAAAGACGTTTAATTATTTATAAGTGCTCGCAAAGAAACAGACAGATAAATACATACAACACAACACAAGACCACAAAAAAACATTACCTTCCTTTATGGTTAGTCGGGTTTACCAAATAAATTATTCATAATAGTACTGAAGAGGTGTAAATCAATTCCTAAGAGGGAGAAATGTGGGAACAGCAGGGATTCAATATTGCCGAGAAACTCGCGGGCCTTCTACGGGAAATTAAAAAAAAAACAGTAGCATAGTAGGTAGTATTTAACTCGGTAAAACAATATTGTTCTTGGCGTATTGTGGTATTGTTTTTAACTCGTCCGCTATTACTGTCAAGTACAGTCACGAACTTAAATTTGTGACCCACCCTAGGTCCAAAGTCATTCTGACATTCTACAACAATAAGGTTGAGTCTCCTATAAGTTACAAATGATTTGGCATCTCTAATGACATTGATGACTTCAAGCCTATTTTTCTTGAAATGGGTCACAAATTAACGATCGCGATAGTACATAAGAGCTATAAACACGTTGACTATATGGAAACATTTCAGAAGGTTTTACCATACGAATAAATATGACTATGACTTTCCCTCGACGTTGATGCGGCGAGCTTGAAATGTCTTATAGTTGCATATCAACTAAGAAGTGGGACTACATAACACCTTATTATGATCACTAAAATGTATTGTATAAAGTTGGTACGAGTATAAACATTTGCTATGTCAAATTCACTGCTTCTGTTCTTCTTTATAAACCTAATTTTGTAATGTCTCTACAGTGTGTTACCTACCCTGGCTTTTTTTAAAACGAGGTTAAAATAACGTATATCTGTAACGTAACCATGAAATTACTTTAAACGAATTTTCAGGCTTTGTTAACTTTCTAACAAAATTTTAATTGCCAGCAATATAAAGCACAGCAATCTGACAAGTGTAAATGACAGTCGACGGATACTTTGATTATTACGATTTGCCCCCGTACCACGACATGCCTTGTACTAAGCAACAGCGATACTGATAACGATGAACATGCAGCACATGCACTACATTAAAAATGGACAGTATATAAGAAAATTAATTGTGAAGTTATTTTAATTATTTTTTAATTTATAATACTTGCAAACAATTGCTAAAGCAACATATTATCAGCAGTTTTAATAAATGACCGCATGCCGGTAACACACTGTTTATGTGTAAATCTAACATTGTAGGCGCCTTGGTTCTCACTGTATGCCTATAATTGTAATTGTAATAATAAATAAATAAATAAATAAAGGAGCAACGTCGAAGTTTCAAATAAAACTCTCCTAAAATCCGTCGAACCGCTCGCTAAGCCTGTGAACCCATTAACATTCTCAACATATACGCTTAACATACATACATACATACATAAACATCAGCATAATACGCGGGCCGGTGAATAAATGTATAATTCCTGTTCTCCCTTTGTTGGATGAACGGTGGAAGGGAACTGTGTCAGGAATAAATCATTCGGAAAGCCAGGAAATAATTTGTTATTTTGACGAATTGTTTTAGAATATAATCTACATTGATTGGTATGTTGGATTAAACGGTAAGGCTCTATTGCACCTGGTAAAATCATATTGCTTTTGACTTGTTATCGTATTGTCATCGTTCTTATTTACCGGCCGAGTTAAAGACTACGATAACGTTTCAAAAGTACTATGGTTTCATCGAGTAGGATCTCTATCAGGCCTCTGTCAGGGGCCCTAATATGGCTGCGTTGATCGCGTGACAAAATGTGGATAAAATATCCGGCACTTGGACACGTATATAAGTACATACGAGAGTGACGGATGCATTTATCCACATGTTGTCACGCGATAAACGTAACCATACTAGCGCTGTAGGCTGAGCCAAGATGCAAACGCTACTATCGGTTTCTGTTTTCTATCAAATCCAAATGTATGGAGTTGACATGAGTGGTTGACGCGATCTGTCATCAACTTACGTCATATTATCAATAAATTGTATCCAATATTCATTAAAAAAAAATCTTACGTCATTCTTATATTGTGTCGATTTTCTAAAATCGATAACTTAGCGTTATGCATCTTGACTAGGCTCTCGTGTACGGTCCAAATCATAAGTAGCTGAACATTCTAGTACCTTGTCACAGCCATTGATATACTAAATTCAAACCACTCTCAGTTAAATACGTTATTGCGAAAAGGTACTAAACTGCACAGCTGGTTATGAGTTGGATCGTACATCCGTTTTTAGTGTAACAACGTACCGGAATGGTAAAAAACCGGCCAAGCGCTCGTCAGACTCGGTTCCGTACCATTATTGTATGGCTCCCTTTCGTTTTTAATTTATTTTCACCTATATAAATAAAAATGGATCGCATAAATATTTGTACTTACGAGCATAACTCCTGAACGACTGAACGAAATTGGATAATTCTTTTTTGTTGTTTTAAAAATTGAAACATCCACTGGGAAAGCCGGAAGTTTGCAGCGGGGCGGAGCCGATGTCGGGGCGCTAGTTAATAATAGTTTGTTGTTATACGGGCAATACAGAAATACACACTCTGTGAAGAAGTCAACTGTCCACCTATTATGGTTCATAAGATTCAGCCTGGCCCACGGACAAACTGACTCAAGGCATACTTTCAAAAATGGGATAGGTCATATTTTTACAATTACTCTAATTCGAAAACCAAGTTAAAAAAAACGACAGTAAAGATCGCGGGAACGCGGTGGGTGCGAAAAGCACAAGACCGGTCTGAGTGGAGAGACTTGGGGGAGGCCTATGTCCAGCAGGACGTCTTTCGGCTGACATGATGATGATGAAAACCATTTCGCGGAATAGGGTTTTAAAGCCGCTCTGCATTATTAAGTTTTTGAAATAATTATCTATTTCGGATATTTTGACAAAAGTATATTTAACCTTTGTTTGAATTTTGTTTTCGGCTTGATGCCCTCTTAGGTGTATCTTAGGGGTTAGCTGAAAAACCGCTTGAAATAGTATGTTTCAATACACTATGACAATCACTTTGTATCGTTAGATATCATTTAATTATTGCAATTTATCAGAAAATGCCAACCCAAATTTATAATATCATGCATCCATAAAATGTCTGCTAAATAAATAAAGATATTAAAACAAAACTACTGAGTCGAATACAAAATTAATGAAATTGGACTCATAAAATTACTTATTCTTCCGAATTAGAATGTAAAAACCCGTGATTTTTTTGGTCCATGCCAATTGATATTTTGCAACAGCGTGTCTTCAAAAATATTTTCTGAACTCCGTCCAAAGTTAGCTCAGTGTCGACAAAATCCCACTGTAGCCGGATCATTCAATTGAGTTTATTTCGCCAGTTCGTTAGCAAGCGTGCCACCGTCGGGTTTTGAACCCGCGACCGGGTCAGCCGGAACGAGGTTCACTTACGTCGGGCGAACCTTACGACCGTGAATCTAGCACACTGGTTGATCCGAAACGTTGAACACCTTTCCTACTTTATAGGATGATAAAATACTTTTGTTAAAACGTTTGTTGCTAGACTCTGTGAGAGTGTCACAAAAAAGGCGGTAAATTTAGATCACAGGTCCACATTTTTTTTTGCCTCATAGACCACTTGGCATTTATTTCGGTTTTGGGTGGACCCCCAGCTTACCTAATACGATTATTTACGTTGGTACGTAAAAACTAAGTAAAAAATCTTCGGGATATTTTTCACGGATAACTTTGGAGCAGCCGCCTAAAAATTGACATTGAAAGCCTGCTACAATGAAAATTTTGCGCGGAAAAATATTTTTTACATAGTAAAAAACTACACAGAGAAAATTTAAACGTAATATACTTAGATAATATCTGTTTATTGACTTATATATTTATAAGAAAGAATTACGTGATTAAGTAGGTACCTACTATTTGTGTATGAATATGGATTATTCCATTTATGGAAAGCCAAAATTAAAGTCATAACCTGCTTAAATGGGATCCACTATCGTGGACTCCCATTTTCATCTCATGGATCCCCATTTATTTTTTCCGCTCACATGGACCCCTTGCAGGTCATCGTCGACCCCTGGGGGTCGATATAGACCACTTTGGGATCACTGATTTAGATAATCAATAATTGGTATGTAACACGAATAACGACTGGATAGGTACGCATAATGTGACAGTTTAATTCATAGGTACAATTGTTGCCCCATGTGAAGAGTTAGAAAAGATGCTTGTGACTCGCTCTAGCATCCAGTCTTCGCTTCGCTCCAGTTTAAATAAAAAAGGCACAGATTCGTTTGGAATAATGCAACTTTGAATTTGTGAAAGTTTTTTTTCAAAAATAGGTTCCGTGGTTCCGTATACAAAGGTAAAATATGCTTGTAAAAATATTTATTACAAGCTTTCTAAGCGGTAAAAATAAGACCGCATTAGCGAAAAAGAAAGAATTTTTGATGAACATTTATTTGTGATAAACAACAACGACGAACATAGAAACGCATAAGAAGTATAATTATAGCCACGAAATGGTCCCAACTCAGCGTAATGCTGGCATTTAAGTCAGCGCTGGTCTTCCGTTAGAACCATATTAACTAGTTACATTGCAGCGCTCGAAACAATGGAAAAAATAATGCATTTTATTATAGGAAGACAAATTGCCAAGCGACCTTAGCCAAATTCTAAAACATGACCTTAATCGAAGCACCTAACATTTCCCTGCCATTATTCGCAATTAACGGCAACATTTTTCACCAAAATGTCAGTCATCTATTCAACACTTCCCCTTGGCATTACGATAGCATCGACAAAATGGCCGCCAAATGTCAAAAATGGAGGAATGTCGAAATGGCGCGATATTTAGCTGGCTCCGGTCCACTGGCCACCCCATGGCGGGACTTTCTTATTGTTTTGTGCGGAGCTATTTATTATTGCGAGGTTTAGCATAATAGGAACTTTTGTTAACGCCACTCGGGAATAATCCGTTTTGTGAAGATAATGGGATCTTTTGGATTGTGGCCCTATTGATGGAAAGTTGTACAGTATTCACCTTTATCTACGAATTGAAGTACCTATTACCAATAGGTACTTGTATATACGGCTGGCTTGAGTTTGCAAACACACTATAAGCGGTAACGCTGCGGCGCGGAGGCGTAATGTTTTAATTTACATGAAAGAGACCGCCTGCGCGTCAAGTTTTTGCAGGTTTACAGCTACTAAGGGGGATTCTCTTTGGGTTTTTGACAAGATGGTGTCGCTTTCTTAATTGTTTTTAATTTTTTGCATATTTTTTTGTTTAATGGATAGTAATGATGTATTAATATGCAGTAAATTAAATTCAAATGTGCAGTATAATGAAGAATTCAAGTTTGAACACGTATCGCCTTTAGAAGGATTGCTCCAAGAAAATCCCATCAGGGGCCTGTTTTATAAAGCTACAAATTACAATTTACAGGTTACAAGTTTCAATTTGACACAACCTCGACCAATGACGACCAGCGATTTAAGCAGTGTTGCCGGTTTAGACCTGTAAAATTGTAACTTGTAGCTTTATAAAACGTGCCCCTGGTCTTCGTAAAGTTCTACCTACATCGCTTCACGGAGACTAGAGGATCACCGTACAATGTTGCTTTATATTTTTTTTTGATACGTAAATGTAAAATACAAACTTACTATTGGCAGAAATGGTTGCACGATATTGCGACCGGTTGCCATTAAATAAATAAATAATAACAGCTACTTAGAACTAGAAGATTCGGCGCCAAGAGATGTGACCTACATCTTTTATTTTTGGTTGACCTGAGATTCAATTTAGATTATATCACTACGTGCTTACTACTTCTAAAAGTACTTTTACGCGTCCAAGAGGCATTTAGTGTTTTTCCAGGGGTATATGATGAGATATTGTTTGATATTGTTTAGTGACTAGCGTAATGCGTAGCGTCCCGAAAATACTACAAAACGGAAAGACCAGGGTCTTTATTAAATTGAGTAAAACCAAATGATTTTTGACTTGTTATCATATTGTCAATGTTAAGATATTCCTTATGTACAGTAGAGTTCATAAATATGTGTACACTTTAGTACCTTGTCACTTTAATCGTTGTGACAATTCATATATGGCAGTTTACACATGACATTAAATAGACAAGGTACTAAAGTGTATACATATTTAGGAACTCGACCGTACTTTGAAAGTAAAGTAATGCCGGCCGAGTTAAAAACAATACGATGACGTGTTATAAGCAATATGTTTTTCATCTCACTAGCTCGGAAAGCCCTTTTTGTTTGTTTGATATCTATTGAGAAAATCGCTTTTTATCCACATGTGAAGAAAGAGTTTTGACATTTGAAGGCAGATTAAGTGATATTTGACAGCTAACAAAACGTAAAACGTTAAAAGTGCTGAATTTTTAACATCACAATTAATGAATTGCATCGAAAACACTAAATACAGACTTACAACTTTATTTTAATTCATAAATACGAGTATCAGCATTCAACATTAACCTTCATTCTTGTTGTGAAAACGGATAAAATTTTCTGACAGTCCAAGTAAGTCGATGTGCGAACAAAACACATCCGAAATAATAAAAAAAACTTAAGTCAAAACTCAATTAAGCCGTCAACGTTAAATATTCGCATGTTTTTCTAGTTTGTTTTGTTATTAAAAATGAGTGATTCGAGTGACGGAGACGTATTAACACCTGTGGAATTACGGGAAACCGTGCAAAATGCGGAATTGATCTTTTTTCCTCGCTTTAGTGAGGTGAAAAGTTTTGTGTTATACACGAGTGAAAAGATATTTTACGTCTCTTGTGTTGAAACACTCGCTACGCTCAGGATTTTATTTTTGAACCACTCGCTTCGCTCGTGGTCAATCATAGAATCCTTTCGCTAGCTCGTGTTTCAAATGAACACTCGCAGGTAAAATACAACTTTCCCCTCTTATATAACAAATAACAATTTACCCGGTAGAATAGAGGCCCAATTTGTTCGTCTGTCTTTATATCTATACTTTTTCATGAGTCGGCTGAAGTTTAAATGTTGAAAAATACAAAATCTTGTAATTATACAATACAATACAATACAAAACACTTTATTGAAACACCACATACACCAATTCAATTCAATTCAATCGTTTATTGATAAAATATAACATTTTACATGTCACTTGGTTATTTATAATAATCATAATGATATGTTACTTATTTTATTTGATTACTATCATGCACATGTTAGGTACATAGGTATACATTGCTATTAGTTTATTAGTTTGCAAGTAACGAATATACAAGAAAATAAAATAATGATTACATAGTGAGTCAACAGGCGGTCTTATCGCTAAATAGCGATCTCTTCCAGAAAAACTTACCATGAAGAGATGGTTAAAAATATACAATAGAAATAGGCAGACGGTGCAAACGGTAAACAATTAAACAATTTAAAAATATATAAAAATAACTTTTAAATAAATACATATAGGTACGTAAATAAGAAACATAATATATACATAAATACAAAATAAAAGGTAAGGAAAAAAACTAAGGCAGTGACAAAAGGTGTTCTTTTAATAGATTCTT
Organism: Acleris literana; assembly: GCA_946894065.1. NCBI lineage: Eukaryota > Metazoa > Arthropoda > Insecta > Lepidoptera > Tortricidae > Acleris > Acleris literana. Next base: position 7,727,048 of record OX335694.1, read on the forward strand.
AAAAAAAGGAAGTGATTTAGCCTGTCTCAGTTCCAAAGGAAGAGAGTTCCACAACCTAACAGCCTGAAATGTAAAGGAGTTAGTTGTAGGAGGAGGCATTAACTAACAAACTTGGAGTTAAGTATTTGCTTTCGCAATGGATAAATCCGGAATGAAGAAAATATAGACCCACGAATGAAATTTTGATAAATTCTCGGCAGAAAACTAGCAAAAAAAATTACAAAACTTATAGTTTTATAATAACACGGCATAATCTAAGATGTTAATAACTTTAGCCCGCGGAACGGACAGAGCCTCATTAAGCGAAAGCAATCAAGTATTCTGCAATGCAGTTTGCAGTTTTGCATAATATTATTATCATTCGCGGAAACGTGCCGAATACTGATGCTCTCAATCGCGTTTATAAAGATAAACTGATGCTTGTTGCCGTTGGTAATGTATGATGTTTACAATGTATGGTGATTCGAAAATTCGGCTTACTGAGGCTATATTCTGCGTGGTAAAATTTAATTGCTTCTATCATGCTATCGTATTGTCAACGTTTTGATAGCTCCTTATTACTTGACAGTAATGATGGCTGAGTTAAAAACAATACGATAACATGTCAAAAGCAATTAGGTTTTGCCAAATAGAATAGACGAAGCCCTGAACTATATAACATTCCATTGATTTTTGAAATATACTTTGTAGGTAATATAGGACCTTAAAAGTCACAGCTCATTAGAACCACCCGGCACCCGACCAGCACCGCCTCGCCTCGAGCGGTTAGTATTCTTTATTATGGATTTATATGGGCATGCGCTCACTACATCAACTACGCTACGCCGGGTGGTTCTACGCTACGTAGTCGATGTAGTGAGCGCATGCCGATACAAATCCATATAAAGAATACGAACCGCTGCGCTCGAGGCGAGGCGGTGCTGGTCCGGTGCCGGGTGGTTCTAATGAGCTGTGACCTTTATCCTCCTTAAAATAAATGGAAAATAAAGCAGTTGAATTGCAAAAATGTTTCTAATTAATAATGCGTTACGGGCTTATGGGACAATCTGACACAAATCGACTAGTCTAGGTTTGCAATATGGGTACCTGGGGGCCTAGTATGGCGTCTATATCGCGTGTAAAATGTGGACAAAGCATCCGTCACTCTTGTACTTACGAGTATTTACGTCTCAGAAGGTGACGGATGCCTTATCAAAACTCACGCGATAAACGCAGCCATATTAGGGCCCCAGCTAGCCAACGATAAACATACTTACATATGTAGAAAACATCCAAGACTCAGCAATAAATAATCATTTATAGTAATCTCTGTCGTTTCATACAAATATTTTCCCATACGGGAATTGAGTGAGACTGCTAGGATCGTAGGTAGGTTAAACTATCAACTACATATCGACGGTAAAAAGCGTAAACGCTGTAACCCACAATGTACCAAAAAAATTTTTTTGCATATTCGGAATCAGATTTTTTTTCTGCGTCGAATGGTCCGGGTCTCGTGGCTCTACGACGATTAGAAAATTCTGTACAGCGTTGAAATTGTATGTACTTTTTTGACATATAGCAAAATTAATTGCTGTAAGCCGCCAAAAAACAGGTCTTTATTTTGCATTTGCATTTACACCAATTCATATTTTACAAATTTTTCGAGTCCAGTAGGTTACTGCGTGCGTAAAACCATTTCCACTGTCAGTTACAGCGTTTACGCGTATTGAAAAAAAAAGTGACACTGCACTTACTACGTTTTCTGTAAAATATATTTAGATGATAGTGACTTACTACGTTTTAATCAGACACCATAATGTGAATACTCACAAGTTACACCAGATATGAAGTAATACGCAAAAATATTACTGACCTTTACCTCATTTCTTAAACGATTGCTTATTATTGGTCGCTTGAGTTTACCGTATTTTAAATACGCGCTCATGCTGTGTGGGTAACGGCTTACCGCCCCGATCAGTCAGTCTGAGACCGCCGTGGGATCAAGTTGTGTGTGGTGTAACGGTCTTTCACCGCGTGACAACAAAAGTTTAAAATGTAATTATATCTATTTTAATAGTAAACCAGTGCAAATAATGTGAATAGTTAATACTATACTAATGAATTCTTATTGCATTTAAATAGTAACTATCTAGCTAACTAAGTGTTGCTTTACATAATTATAAGTAATTAAAACTACTTTACGAATTTTAACAATACTTTGATAATAGTTATTAGTTTGAAGAAACGCTAGTATAGTGTCTTAAACTTTTCAGTTTGTTAAACATTGATGTTTTTAATTTTAATTGACTTTATTTCATGAGTAAGTTAACTTGTGATATTTAATTTATCATAATAACTAATATACTTATTTTATAGGAAGTGTTTGTAGCGATGCATAATTATCGTTAAAATAAATGTATTTCTTTTTTTTCTACTAGACTTGTATTGTAAATGTTTATAAGCATGTATATATTTATATATATATTTATATGTAGATGTTCGGATGTTTATATCTAATGGAGGATTGAAAATATATTTACATACACATACAAACACATTCGTATTAATTAATTCTTTAGGATAACATTTAAAAAAAGGATTAATAAATGTTATCTCATATTTACGTCGTTTTAATATCAATAACCTTTTTTGACATCTATCATTGAATACAATTATGATTTTTTTAAACTGCAAGCACTGCAGCATAACATCAATTTAGGCAGTGCTCAACATTTAAAGAATGGTGGTTACATCACTTACGCTTATTAGAAATCACACTGATTATTACCTTTCCATACATTTAACAAAATCATTAACAGCGTTTTATCGTATTGAAAAAAAAAGTCAGGTTGCTGTAACCGACACTAAAAAGAAACCTAGTCACTTCTGGTACACGACAGGCATATGGTCTAATAGGGAATTTGAAAATACGTATGTAGTATAAAAATGGCACCGATCGCTCAAATAAAAAAAAAGATATGATTTTTTTTGTAAAATTTCAAAAGTTTTTTGGCTCTGGTGTAAAGTTTGATTTTGCGGGTTACAGCGTTTACGCTTTTTGCCGTCGATATAGACTGCCAGACTCATCATCATCATCATCATCATCATCATGTCAGCCGAAAGACGTCCACTGCTGGACATAGGCCTCCACCAAGGCTCTCCACTCAGACCGGTCTTGTGCTTTTCGCATCCACCGCGTTCCCGCGATCTTTACAAGGTCGTCACTCCATCTTGTTGGAGGCCTACCTACAGCTCGTCTCCCGGTCCGCGGACGCCACTCAAGAACCTTCTGACCCCATCGGCCATCGGTCCTGCGAGCAATGTGCCCCGCCCACTGCCACTTAAGTTTGGCTATTCTTCGGGCTATGTCGGTAACTTTAGTTCTACTGCCAGACTGCGGCGTTTAAAATCAGTTTCTCAAATTAAGGTAAAGTTTTCAGGGGTAGGTACCTATAGTAATAAAATTGGTGCAATGGATGAATATTTGGACATCGTATAGACTGTTTATTTACGATCAGTGTTAGAAAAATCGATATCGGGTTTTATGGGAATCATAACTGAATCATAACAGTCCTTTGTTTGTCATTTTATTACCCCCAAAAAAAGAGGGGTGTAATTAGTTTACCGTATCCATGTCTCATGAAGGACTTTAATTGTTGATCCACCATAGACCCCTGTCTCAATGATAGTGTCAAGTGACGAGATATAAATTACATAGGAATTAATCGTTGGTTTTATCAATTAAAGTAGACACACACTTACATGTCGTCGGCCTAAATTGCAAACCTGCTAAATCCATTTTTAGGATTTAGCAGCTTTGCACTTTATTTCATCTATTTAGAATGGTAAACTGCTAAATACTAAAAATGGATTTAGCAGGTTTGCAATTTAGGCCGACGATGTGTTGTGTGGTTATCTGTGACATCGTAGCTCCCAATCGAATAAACCGATTTAGACGCAGTAATTTTAAGTATACCTACTCTGTTTTTCATGTTAATGTCAAGTCACTGTTTTCTTTTTTGTTTTTTATCCTCCTGAGGTTCCTTGTACTAAAACTAGTACAAAATACGGCCATTCAAATAAAGCTCTAGTGCAAAGAAAGTAAAGTGTAATTTCTTTTGTTTTTATGACTCAAGATGAAATTGGAAAATTGACTTTATGTCATTCGTAATAGATTCATATTCCGTTGACAAATTTCGTTGTATGCTGGGCCGTAGTAGGATATATATGTTTTGTAACGAGGGTCAGAATAAGTTTACAAGTTTTGGGTTTAGTAATAATTTTGTATACATTTTTGTTTACGTTATTAATGTTATTATACAATCTATTTGTAATTCAATATATTTGAATGACTGTTTGTTCCAAAATAAATAAATAAATAAATAAAAATAAATATTTTTTTATGCGGTCGGGATGGTTCTTAGCTTGGTTACCTGAAATATAAATAGGTTGCATAGGTTGGGCCGTGTCAGAGATATCAGCTGTGAAAGAAGGTATTACAATTGTAAAATTGAATTCAGTTGTCGCTTGCCTACCAAACGCTAAAACATCATTTTTTTATTTATATACCACAGAACACAAAAAAATTCTTACAGATTTAATGCGCTCTGTGGTTTCCACACACGCCATCGTCAGACAAAATGGCGTCGTTCCCGCGTTTTCGCCAGTTTCGCGCCAACGGTTTACGCGCTCGTAAAGTTGCCAGAATTAAAGCTGGCAGCTGACACGTTTAAATATAGAAAATCAGTTAAAAGATGCGGTATTTGTATGTAGTGGTAAAGCCGTAACAATATAACATCCAAAGCAAAAAAACAGTATACGCATAAAGACTTCATGCTTATACTTCCTTTTTCTTTTGAAAATTGACGCACACAAGTGGCAGTCCTTGTGTGTGACTAAACTTAAATTTCAATGGATGACCATTGGATTGTATGTGCTTGCGCACACATGTCCAAATGCAACCCGTAGTGTTTTGCTGTATAAAATTATGATGAATTCTATGAAAAGGGACATTGTTGGCTGTAATTAGAGCGGCTGGATTGGTCGATAAAATGACAATATTATGTAACACAACGATCAGTCTTATCGATAATTTTGTCCGGATGGTTACAGTTACTTGTAAGTACAGAACGTATTTAAGTTTTTATGTAATTTGATTATTTTTAGAACGAAACTTGACTATTGGGCATTAATCATGAAAACCAGCCAGTTTTCTCATCAAATTATTATCCAAAGAGCTTTTGTTGTGCTGCTTGCTCGTAGAAACTTTAGCTGAGTTGCTTCGACGGCGAAATCTGCGACCAATTCACAAGAAAATGGGACAACTTAAGCTTGTCGGCAAATTCGGAGACAAACGAAGCCCCCTGAACACTTTAGTCAAGATGCGATTTTCGTATACCGACAAAATGTATAGGATTTTAGACAGTTGATAACTCTATATTCTTCGAATCGATAGAAAACAGTTCCCCTAGAGAAGATGCATAAAGATATCGTAAACGATTTTCGCAAACTGTCAAAGTGTGTGGAATTGACATAAGCGCTTGACACGATCATCCGACAGCTTACGTAAAGCCATAGAATCGTTAGCAGGGTTTCCATTTTATCTGGACCTAGATACAGCAACGCCGAGGCTAAATACCGTTGCTAGAAAACTTCTGATACAACTCGTAGGATATAGAAGCGATAGCTATACATATACTGATTATATTAAGCCTATTCTAAACACTGGACGGTGGACCACAGATAATCTCGATCTAACTTTATAAGCGGATTAGCGCGAATTCAGAAATTAATTTGAAATTCAAATGGAAATGATATTGTTGTGAAGTTTCGGGCGAACTGTGCGGGAGCGAGGCAATAAACTTTGTATACGGCGGTAGGATGGTCGGTTTCAAAGAAAATATTTAATAAGGGAGCACTATAATAATATTAGATAGGTTCCTTATATTAAAGAATTCATTGCGAAACAAAAAATCTGCTTAGTGTAAACACGACAAAAGTCACAAGTAAAGATTTACGATGAATATGATGTCGAACCATAGAGGCCTTAGACAAGTTGCTTAACGCTAACGTAAACTACCTTCGAAAAGTGACAAAATGTACCGTCTAACAGCTTTCGTCAATCCTGTACATTTTCGATAGCGATAACAAACGCCGAATGCATCTTGTCTAGGGACTACGGGTAGGCTACGTAAACGATTTTCGAAAACTGTCAAAATGTATGGAACTGTAATAAGCGCTCGACGGCAGCATACGTCATACATTTTCGATATCGATAGCGTTCTCGCAATGCATCTTGGCGGCCACAGAGGACTTAGCCAAGATGTAAACGTTAACGTTTCTGTTTTCTATCTACTCCAAATTTGTTGACATAAGCGCTCGAGCTTGTCATTAGCTTACGCCAATCAGTTTGTAGATTTTCGATAATCACGAATTCTAGACAATTTAGTTAAAAAAAATGAATAGTGTTTTCTTTTTGGCATGGAGAAGTCACATGGACAACAAGACAGGTCACCTAATGGTCGGTAGAATCAAAAACCCTTAGACATGTGCCATCTCTAGACTTAAGACGAAGAAGACCTAACAAGAGGAGTCAAGAGGAGGTAAGACCTGAGACGGGCATATAAGTCAAGATAATTTGGTAATGCGGCCCTTTAGGTTGGCAACATCATAAAAGGTAAGCGGCTTCGTAAATAGACAATTCTACCAAATACACGTAAACAGAACTATTTCTTATCTGACACATCTTTATTTCTTATTCAATTAAACCTAATACATCTCGTGCTAACCTCCCGTTTAGGTAACTGGGGTAACATTACCATACCGAAATAAAGGCGAAGAACAAAGCCGGGGTCAGCGACCCGTGACCCGGCCGTTGACCCCTATTGTGGCGCTAAATGTGCTCTATTAACCTCCAGCTGAGACTAGCTTTAAAAAAAACAACTTTTTTAAGTAGAGCAAAAGGTGTCATTGACTTTATGTCGGGAGGATGCGAGTCCGTATTACTGGGTGATCTATTGTTGTTTGACGTTATCCGTATTACTGTACTTACTATATCTAATAATAATCTATACCCACTAATATTATTAATGTTCGTAGCAGTGTTCGCATTGTTGTGTTTCGGTAATAGATGCCACGGTGAAATTAGTAGCATAGAGGCATTCCATCAGTCTTTGGGTTCGCAACGCGTTTGTAGTTTTAAGATTGTAGTCTTGAGATTTAAGATTGTTGTCTATGGGTTTCAGATGCCACTAACCTGGCCTGCCTGTGTGCTCGTTTGAAATTAACTGTCTGTTTGTTACGCTTTCACGGCCAAACCACTGAACCGATTTCGATGGAATTTGGCATGGAGATAGATAGGGTACTTTTTACGTTACGATAAATGGTGGGCAACTGCTAGTACAGCAATAAATGTATTAAAATAGGTATTAAATTCATACATATAAAAATAAGTCCATCTTTAATACACGACCGTCTAAGTTTTTTTTTACGAGTATAGGTACATATGTACCTATGGTTCTTTGTTTTCTCGAACAGGCTGAACGGTTGGTAAGATTTTGTCAGTCCAGGTGTCGTTGGATTCGTCTTAGGCTCGCAAGTGTCACTAGGTGAAAAAAAACAAAATGGCGTACTTTGAAGCATAAAGCAATGACCATTGTTTTTTATAGACGACAATACATAGATTAGTATTAATATTAATAGCTTTGATAAACACTGACGCTAAATTATTAAAGTCGGAACTTCTTAATCTATCTGCACTGCGATTTGAATATTGTAAACGGATATTAGTTATCTTATCGATAAGTAAGTGAAGCTAAGTAAACAAGATCAATTGGAACCTATCCGACAAAATAGGATCATCATCATCATCATTTGAGCTGAAAGACGTTCAGTACTGGACATAGGCCTCCCCCAAGGTTTGCCACAGGGACCGGTTCTACGCCGCTTGACTCCAACGGTTTCCCGCAACCTAAGCCACGTCGCCGGTCCATCTTCTTGGAGGCCAAAATACGATGTTCAATATTAATTAATTAGTTAATTATTCAAGACTTAGGTTAACTTAGGTTCTCCGGTTAAAAATTCGTTGATTAATCGAAGAGTGAGTTTATCGCAGAACCGCCTCGGTTCAAACAAAACAAAGTAGGTTAGGATTATTAGGTAATTTTAATTTCTTAAGGGTTAATTACTTATCTGAAGGTACCTCAAATTCGTCCACATATGTAAAAGCTTGACGGACTGATCGTTTAAAAGTTTAAACCTTTTATAAATCAATCAGATTTAAGTAGTCTGGAGTTACGCCAAACCAATTTAAATGTTCCGTTTTTTCTGTGCCTTTTATGTTTTTAACGTAATATTACAAACCAATTTGAAAATACTATTGCCGTAACCATACTGTGGCTTATTTAAGTTTCTTTAATTATATGTTTATTTTAAAATCAACTTGTTCATAACCACAACAAAATACACGCTATACTTTTACTCCTAATGAAAAGAAGTCGCGTCAATGAACAAAGGGACTATTTCTAAATCTTGATATGTAACATTTCCACAACTCCGCAGAAAAACCAACCCTAAACCAACAACCTAAGCATCAGTATGGAAAAAAATACTTTTAAGAAAGAAGTCTTAAAATTCATTAAAAATACGAAGATATGTTAAAAAATATCACACATAAAATAGAACCATGCCCCTTTTAACTCAAAGAGTATTTTCAAATAAAATATTTTCGATTCAGAAAGGTAAAGACAAGCTTTTTGAAATGTGAGCTTTCTGAGCTTATTTTAGAGTGCTTTTAAGCTCGTCGGTCGGGTATTGATTGTAGATATAAGTAACCTAGGTTGGGTCACGATCGGATTCAAGTTTAGTAGGGCATTCCACTTTCTAGCCCTAGAGCGATTGCAGCTCAGCTTCGTAAGCTCAAAGTTTTGTATATCGAAGCTTCGTTCGAGCTTGCGGCGCCGGTCGAAAGCACTGCTTTTCAATTACTTTTAAAAGTTTAGTTAGAAATTCTGTTTAGGATTTGTTAAAGCCTTTTTTCGTACTAACGAGTTGTAGGTCTAAATAATATTTTTAGTCTATAAACATTATTAATCTGCGGGCCTAGTATGTTGCGTTTATCGCGTGACAAAATGTAGATAAGGCATCCGTCACTCTCGTACAATACGTGTCAAAAAGTGACGGATGATTTATACCTGCAGGGGCCCTAATATTGCGGCCTTTATCGCGTGACAAAGTTTGGATAAGGCATCCGTCACCTTCTGACACGTAAATAAGTACGAGAGTGACGGATGCTTTATCCACATTTGAGACGCGACATAGACGCAGTCATATTAGGCCTCCTGATCACTGAGCCTAGATAAAACGCATTCTCCAGATCTTGTTGCTATCGGAAATGTAAAGGATTGACGCAAGCTGCCAGACGGTCGCGTCGAGCGCTTACGAGTAATTCTATACATTTTGACCGTTTTCAAAAATCGAATTTGTCGATACCTTTATAGGCCAGTGTAAGAGACGCATTTACACCTTAGAGCGAGCTACATATTCTTGTACCTATCTCAGTCTTACGCATTGCTACGGTCACGGCCTAAGGGCCCGAGCCCTTGCTAATGGATGGCCATTTTTTAAAGCGGCCTTTAGCGTTATGCATCTTGTTTAAATCCCAGTCTTAATTAAGATTTTTGAAAGTTGCTTTTTGGTAAACGGGAAGAAAATAGTTATAGCTTCTAATGGATAAATATTTCGAAATAGATTACTTATCGACTTCTTAAAAGAAGCTTTGCGAAAACTGTGACTTAAACTGTTTACACTGTTCAAGCATTATTTTAACTCTCTCTATAAAGATACATATATTCTAAAATATTTCCAAATATGTTACTTTTTGTATTTTTTGTGAAAACTGTTGTTCTCGGTCTCTCTGGTTAGGTAACCCATCATTAGTCGAATTTCACTTCATCAACTGCATCAATTCATCGAATTTAATTTCATCGAACGCTTTTTCTGCTGAAACCATCACTGGGCTATTTGGAACCAAGTAATTATAATCTTTTAGTTGTTTTTTTTTTTCACGGAAATGTTCATACAATCATAGCCATGACAAAAATATATCAACTAAAAGCTATCACTTTGTTCCAAATAGCCCCGTTTCACGATACCAAAAAAAACATACGGCATAAAATGCCTTTCGACGAAATGAGAATTCTGCGTAATGATAGGTACGTTCGATGAAAGATACTTCGATAAAATAATACGTACCCCTTTGGCTTAGGCGCTTTCTGTAAGGATATATTTCAGAAATTTTCCCAATACGTTACTTCTTATTAAAGCTGAAATCTCAATAGCGGTCTGGATATTTGTATACGTGTTCAAATAAGCAGCACTTGGCTGGCAGCGGCCGTTTACTATGGATGGGTATGGCCGTTGGCAGGAGTCACGGCGCATCGCGGCGCATTGCGGACTTGCACTGCAATCCGTCAATGCATATGCAGTTTTTAAAGTTGATGGTAAGTTAGTTTATTCGCTCTTTATTGCTAGTGTTAGCCAAAAGTGTGATTTATTAGGTCATAGGTTAATTTTTACTAGGCAACATCGTTCATTCAAAATGTTTTTTGTATTTGTTCCATTATACCTTAACATAGATTAATCGGGAATCAAATATTTGAACATTTTCGTATACTTATAAGTCAAAATCTACGCAACTAATACTAGAAATACTTTAAATATTTAATTAAGTTTGTAGATAATAATTATGAGACCTCGAAACTGTAAATTGCATTACTATTATGACATGACTATGCGTTCATTTAACGGCAAGCCTAAATGACAGAGCTATAGCTGTTATATAGCGCTGTTCTGGATTCCTATGTCGGGTTATTATCTTATTTTATTTACTGTCGTTTGTTACTGTCACGTTTGTAATTTTTCCTTATCTACTACCTGCCCTAACGTCCGTGATAAAGGGCCCCACTGAAAATCAGCCTCGTAGTCTGCTTCGGCATAGGACTGAGTGGGTCCCTAAAAGACGCAACGTACGGCACAGATAAAAATATGTTATCTGTTTTACAGTAGCGGCAACGAGTGATGGCACTTTTGATAGCTGACAAATAGTGTTGTGAAACACTCCATTTTATCATCGTAAAAAAAACAGTCCAGTGCGAGAAGTATAGTTTTAAAAAGTTTATTAAAGAAATAACACATAAAAATAAAAGGCCATAAATTGTAGATCAAACTCTCGAAATAAACTATGTGGCTAGAAGAAGACGACATTGTCAGAAATTTGAAATATTGTCTCAAAATATACAAAATGTGAAATTATTGATAAATGAGTGAATAAATAATCATTAAACCACGTTAACTCAGAGCTAGGAGTCTAGGACGCGAGTTTACCAACTGCGGTGACGTGAAAGTGCAGTGACTTCATTGTCATACGTTCTTGTACCAGTCAGCGGTCCTTTGTTATCATCACGCGAAGTGTTTTTTTTGAGATATTTTTTGTTAGTTATGATTAAAACGATGAATGCGAGAAAATAAAAACAACATCAAGATGAAGCTAGTTACGAAATGCGTTTCGGTAAACTACAGCGCCAGCAGTACATCACTATTCCGGTACCAGCAACAATGAAGTTTGACATCTGTTCCTTTATACTTACTGTCAATACTAAGGGATACTTCATGAGCGAGCAAACTTCAAAAGTGCCATCACTCGGTGCCGCTACTGTAATTCTTTGTTTATTGTAAACCGTGTCGTTTTTTGTGTCATTTTTTTCTTTTTTTTCTTTTCTATCCTTTCCTCTATGTTATAATAACCCCCTGATGTTGTTATCCCCAACCATTTACTAGACTAGTGATCTCAAAATCATCTTCAAAATTATTCACATATGTCCCCGTTGCGTAATTTTTCAAATACCAAGTATCATAGATTAATGAGAAGGTACCGATCTATTTGGGGCAGAAGTTACGCAGGAGTCTGCCGGTCTGGCATCTGCCCGGATTTCTTAACCTCTAAATCACACCATAAACACTAGCCGTGAAGCTTATGCCACTCTAGTAAAAAGCACAAACACTAGTCAAAAATATCCCAAGACACTACTTTATTAAGGCAAAATAGACCTTAATAGCCGCTGCATAAAGTCATATTTCAAGTATGATGGGCGGATAGAGTTGTGACACTTAGTGTGGGTGCGAGAGAAGTATATATAAATCAATCGATCGATAGGCTGGATCGACGCGTGCGCCTGCTGGCGATCAAACGCGGCTATTTCGGGTCAGGCGTTAAGGGTAGGCGGAGTTTTGTTATTTTTTTTAATCCTATGGCTCTTGAGTGTTTATGATTATAATAGCTTTTTCCTGCGGTTAATGATACAGCACACACTACAGGCTACCTGATGATAAGGACTAAAATGGAATGCCTTCAATGAAAAAAATAATAATAAACGTTATTACTAATAAACGTTGAGTAACGGTGGTATAGCTATACAATGTTTTGTCCTTATCTGTCATTGTGACATTTGAATTTGACAGATAAGGACAAAACATTGTATAGCTATACCACCGTTACTCTACGTTTATTTATTAGTAAGGGGCTAACTGATCACGAAAAGTATCATATGCTTGAAAAACAGTAAAAGACAAAACATTCGCGGTTACTGATTGAACATTACTATTGAATTAATTTACAAAATTTACACACACACACACACACACATACACACACATTACACATACACACACACATATACACATTTTAATTTATTGTCAAGACAGTAAAATTTGGCCGCAAGTTCCGCCGGGAAATGCCACGCACCATTCCAATCTTCGTTCCCAACCGTACGTGTAAATGCAACTGTAATAGTAAAATAGGAAAAAATGTACGGTTCGGAACGAAGATTGGAATGGCGCGTGGCGTTTCCCGCGGTCCGAACTTTACGTGTAAAGGCCACTTATACAGGGTGTCCCAGGAAGTAGTGTCAAGCGGAAGTGCAGAGGTAGTGCGCCTCAAGGGGCATCTGAATCACCCCCATGTATGTTCCGCGATCTTTAGTATTTTCAGAGATATCGATCATTTTAATCAGAATTTTTGTAATTTTTCCTTATGTCCATGTTATGAAAAACCCTTGAGTTCATGTATTATTTTAATAGTTTTTCATTGGTTTCTTACATTGATAGAATAATTATGAACTTAGGATGTTTTTAAAACTACATGCCAGCTTTTTTTTCATGATGACTTTTTGTGTAATCACACATAGTTACTTTCTCCATACTAATTGTACCCCATGTTTGTTTTTCAGCTAGTATGGACAAACAAACTTTGTGTGATTACACAAAAAGTCATCATGAAAAAAAAGCTGGCATGTAGTTTTAAAAACATCCTAAGTTCATAATTATTCTATCAATGTAAGAAACCACTGAAAAAATATTATAATAATACATGAACTTAAGGGTTTTTCATAACATGGACACAAGGAAAACTTACCAAAATTCTGATTTAAATGATCCATATCTCCGAAAATACTAAAAATCGCGGAACAATACATGGGGGTGATTCAGATGCCCCTTGAGGTGCACTACCTCTGGACTTCCGCTTGACACTACTTCCTGGGACACCCTGTATGTTCAGCAGTGGTCGAGTTTATGCTGAGAAGAAGAGAAGTGTTTTTTTTTCAGTGATTTTGCTATCATTTTACTTTCACGTTCCTCAATACCGAAACACATTATACCAATTATTAAAAATAATAATTTCAACTATATCTTTTGTTCTATGCATTAAGAGGCCACTTATGTTGCTACGCCCCCACAAGAATAAAAAGGGATGGCTTTATGGGCTTCCTCGCGAAGAATGTGAGATGGAGATAGTTCGCTCGCGCCTTGACGGCAGAGTTAAATTCAATTAATTGCTGTTTACTTTAAAACCACAACATTTATTGAAAAAATGTTTTGCCAGGATTAAGAAGTTACATATCCTGAACTATTGAATCGAAAATCATCGTTAAAGATTATAGGGTTTCGAAGATTCAACCAAAAACATGCAAAAAAGGTGTCATGTTTAAAAAATAAAAGTATCGAGGATTTTATTTCTAATCGTGTTTTCACGTTCGACAGTCTCAAGCAAATATGATCAAGTTTAATATATCCAAAGAACAGATACAAAGGCGTTATGGTTATTGAGATCCAGATCGCGGAACACGACAGACTTTAGCATAGGTGGCCTCTTAATAATAATGTGTAAATTAAGTCATATATAGGATGAGATCTGCAAAGCACAACTACATTATATAACGTTAGCATACTACTTGCTTTCTTTCAGTTTAAATCGCGTCAAAAATAAAACGACATAATTAGAACGCCCTGTGTATACATAATATTGCCCTTAACTCGTATAGTAACCAGGGGCTCTCCACGCTACAGAAAGCGGCTGGAACTTACGAAAATAGCACAAAAAATCATTTCGGCACACGAGCCCGCGGAAAGTTCCACGCTGTGATATCGGTCTAGTATACTAAACAGGCTTTGGCGTTTGACTAAATGGCGTTTTAAAAGTGTATTTCACATTGTATGAGTAATAGGCAGACATAGGAATCCAGGGGGCAAAATTGTATGACAGGTCGGGAATTTCTATATCGATAAAATCAATTATGGATGCTTTTTCCATATACTCGTCATCGCCGCCAGCATTGTATGTATTTTTTTGGAAGTATTGTTCTGAAAACGAGTATGAAGTTCACACAGCATAAAAAAAAACCCCTATGACCTCCACAGAAATTGAAAAGGCATTTAGCCATTTTGGATTTATCAGCCAAGACGGAGACATTTAACGCCCGAAAATTTGGAACAAATTCTTATATTTTAACAATAGTAGATGAGATAGAATGAACAAAAAAATTATGATGATTAAAGTTTCAAGAATCGTTTTGAAAAAAAGAAGAGAATTACGTTATTATTTTGTTTAATTTTTACAATTTTAATAAATTAATGTTTTGACAAACTTGGAGTGATCACTAGTATATAGAACAAGCATCGATAATTTATTTTATCGATAAAGGAACTCCCTACCTGTCATAAAACGGTCGCCTATGAATCTTTACAAAACAACGAGATAAAAAGGGAATTTCAGAAAGAAATCAGACGTCTGCTTATCACACAACATGCTAACGAAAATCCAACTTGGAATCAGCTTAATGGGATATTAATACAAGCCGCAAGAAAACTCCCCCCGAAGTCAATACCCCGATCTAGAGAAGCCCGCCTTGCTCTTGCAAATTTGCAAAAAGCGCGTTTCTTAAAAATTAAGTCCCCGGAAGAGCAAAGCTACGCCGAAAAAGTTAAACAGGCGCGCAAAAACTGGCGTAGGACCCAAGAAGAAGACTTTAATACAGAATGTGAGCGCTTCTTCAACAATCTCAGCAAGGCGCACAGAGCTGTTCGAATGAAGGTTACGTACAAGTACTTGCGCAGCTTTAAAAATAAACCAGAGAACAGAATAGTTAATAACAAATACATTCCGATGTCCAATTGGATTTCTGAAATGAAAACAAGCGAAGGAGATCCGATTAGACCAGTCGACCACAGTACAAACCGGGTAGCGGAAGACGACGGTCCCGATATTGAAGCAGTAACGAACATTATTAGTAAGTTGAAAGGCGGGACAGTCCCGGGAACGGACCAAATAGTCCCAGAATTATACAAGGCAGCACCTAGTGAGTTTATACAACAGGTCACCAAAATAATGCGCGAAGCATGGTTGGAAAACAAAATACCAGAAGACTGGATCATTACAAAGCAGGTACCGATACCGAAGAAACCACGCCCACAACACGTCAACGACTATAGAAGAATATCGATTTGTAATGTAGGATACCGTATCTACGCCAATTTCCTTTTAAGAAAACTAGACGCGAAAATCGAAGCTCTAGGAAGCTACCAGGCAGCATTTCTAAACAACAGGTCAACGGAGGACCATCTATTTGCACTCCGTAGAGTCTTAGACGTAAACTGGAGGGAGGGTAAAAGGCTGTATGTTATAGCGCTCGACATTGAAAAAGCATTCGACAATGTAGATCTGAACGCCTTGAGAGACGTGCTCGTCACCCGCACAACCATACCACTAACAAACAGGATTGTCGAGGCTTGCATGCGGGAACGAACTTTCATCACGTGGTTTGGCCAAAACTCACGAATCATCAACAAGGGTAAAGGAGTCAAACAAGGATGCCCCCTGTCGCCCAGATTATTTACAGTTTTAATGGATGATGTTCTTCGAACCCTAGAGGAAGAAGAGGATGTGATCAAGCTAGACCAGGACGTGAAGGTCACACTACCGCTAATCTTGTCTTTTGCAGATGATCTTATAATAGTGGGCGACTGCTGCACTACCCTAGACCGCATAGTGCAGAAAATGAAAGATTTGCTTATAACCATTGGTCTTGTCATAAACGACACGAAAACTAAACTAGTCATTAGGGACCCCTTTGGCCCCCCAGCAGCCGAGCAGCTACCAAAATCTATGGGCGGGATATTGATACAACCTGTCGAGCAAATACAATATTTGGGGTCGTATATTACAGCGACTCACAACCGAAAAGCTTCAATTAAAACCAGATGTGCCAAAGCGATCAAAAATTCGAAGGGCCTTACCAAATTTGTAAAACAGTACAAACTCGAATGGCGCATTGCGCGACTTATGTATAAAATGGTTATCTCTCCTGCGATGACCTATGGACTGAATGTTATGGCACTTACAAAGGCCAACGGGTCAAGACTAAGAAAATATGAGCGCCACATACTAAAGGAGATGATTGAGGCAACAAAAGACCCCCCTAGACAAAGAATCCATCAGGTTCTTGAGGGGAAAACGATTACCAAAGTAGTCAAAGTGCGCAGAATTTCCTACTACGGTCACATCCTACGACGTCAAAAGCCGCATCTACTACGTGCAGCGCTGAGCTTAAAAGAGAAGAAAAAAAGAAAGTAGGCCGGCCAATCTTTACCTGGGATGATTCCCTAGCACATGATATAGAGCACTACACCAATAAAAGTCGAGCCTACTGGAGATCCAGAGCGCCAAACAGGAGCCTTTTAAAAAAAACAGCCGAAAAAATATACAAGAGACCAGAAACCGACACTGAAACGGAACCGGAAGACAACAACGCATGAAGGAGGAGGAAAAAAAAAAGAGGAAAAGAAAAAGGAAGCACCAGGAAACAACCTGCCGGAGTTATTAGTAAAACGCAGTCCTAACTTCCTCTTCGTATTTATTACACACGAATTATAGTATCTATCTTCCCTCATTCGGGCCACGATGCTAGTATTCGGGTCTGATCTATCCTCCCCACACCCTATCCGACTGCAAAAGCCCCAAACACACCACCCACCTGTAACTCCGGCTCCCCGGTGTCTCGGACAGGAGTGGCAGTTGCTGACATGGAGTGGCAAGCGACAGCGAGGCTGTACGAGAGGGCTTAGGTACCCACGAGGTCCCTACGGGCCCTGGTCCCTGGACGGGGGATGTTAAGGTTCCTATACACCCTCGTCCTACAGTTCGCGTAGTGACCTCGTGCCCACAGGGCACCTGAGCCCCCCTGTTAAACCGACCTGTTTCTACCTCTTTGATGGTGGTAAACGACTTTGCGTCCTTGCAACAGAACTGCTGGCTGGGTGTAGTCATCGGAACGGAACGGAACGGAACGGAACGGAACGGAACGGATAAAGGAACTCCCTACCTGTCATAAAATTTTGCCCCCTGTATTCCTATGTCTGGTAATAGGGAAATAGATTTGAAGCATAAAAGGTGTAGCTGCTTTGTTGCAGAAATAATTTAATTTTTTATTGCGTAATATTTTGTCTATATTTTTTCGTGCTATCAGCAATATAACAGACAACAACTACATTATAAAGTCCGCCTTTTGTGCTCAAGCAGTTTTGGTTGTGAAATATAGCTGATCGGGCCCAAACACTCAAGCGCCGCAAATATTCGTCATTATTAAATAATTACGAATTTGTGGCGCTTGCAGTGGAGACCATGGAACCTTGGTCAGCTGATATGAAAAGCTTTATTAAGGCCCTGTCATCCAGGCTCATAGACTCTTCCGGAGATCCTAGCGCTGGTGCCCAAAGGATTGGGCTAGCTATCCAGAGAGGTAATGCAGCCAGTGTCATGGGGACCATGCCGCGAGCGGACCTGCTAGATGGGTGTTCTTTTTAACCGACTTCAAAAAAAGGAGGAGGTTCTCAATTCGTAGGGTTTTTTTTTTTTTTATGTTTGTTCCCCGATTACTCGAAGACCGCTAGACCGATTTGAAAAATTTTTTCGTTGTTCGAATGGTTATACTTTCTAGTTGGTCTCATTGTCACCACGTTGGGATCTGATGATGGGATCATGGAGAAATCAAGAGAACTCCTCAAATATTATAGGCACACCTATAGCGATTTTGGTATTTTTCACTGTAACTCATGCATTTGCTTGTGAAAAGTACTATATGGTGAAGTGGAACTGATGATGAAGACCGCAGATGGCCACCGGAACTCCTTAACGGTACCTATTTCAAGGGTGGCGATAAGATATTTCGATAAAGGTAGTTGAGCGACTATGACGAAGCACATTTAGGTTTAAATATGACTATGACATTCCCGCGGCGTTGTCTGCGGCGAGCTTGAAATGTTCTATAGTTTCTCATTAATATTTAGAAGTGGAGCTACGTAACAGCATAAATAGGATCACTAAAAAGTATAAAATAAAATAAATGTTTAAAAAAACAAAAACCCGCCTTCAAAAAGCAAAAAATAACTTCTTTAAAATGGTAGGTAAATAGGTCAGTCCAACTGAAGTCGGCGTCCAACAATATTTTAACCAAAAGCAGACTTCAGTTGGACTGACCTATTTACCTACCATTTTAAAGAAGTTATTTTTTGCTTTTTGAAGGCGGGTTTTTGTTTTTTTAAACATTTATTGAAGGCGGGTTTTTGTTTTTTTATCATAGTGGTGATTATTATTTATATGTTTAATATGCTATGTTTATATAAACCGGCGAGTTTACGTAGTCCCAAGCGTACAAAACACATTTTAGCGCGTGCATTCTCAATTAATTGGCTTCTGTCGATAAGATCGAATGTTGGCTGCCTAATTGATAATGCATGTGCTAAAATGTGTTTTGTACGCTCTCACGGGACTACTTAAACTCGCCGGTTTATATAAGCAGCGCCGCGTTCACTCGTTCAGTCGTTCGACCGGCCGGACGCCGTTTTTAAGAGAATAACACCCCAGAACACAGTCTCAAATAGAACGTAAGAAATAAGCTTAATTAAAGAGTAATTTTAAAAAAGCGACTAATAAAACGTAACTATAGGTATTTCATTTTATGCTACCAAACCCTTTTTTTTTTATAGGTTAAACAAAGGACACATAACTGCATCTAACTTTAATATAGAAAAGTAGGCCTTTCTTTGTTCCCAAAATAAACTTCAACAAAGGGTGAAACGAATCCGAAATTCCAGAGAAGCTCTCGGGTTGGGTTTTCGCTCTAACTTTATTTGAAGGACTTTAAAGTTATACAATCATAGCTAAGCTGTTACTTTTTATTTATCTTCAAGAAATACTATTATTTTTACAAAAGATTAAGTAACTGCCACACAGCAATGCAGTTTGTTGGCAGAAAGACAGCTCTCTACTTCTAACATAATAGGTTGCTTTTAAAATATGATGTTATAGGTACTTTATTAGTTTCCTCTACGAAGGGTTGATGACTGGTCAGAAAGTTTACTCGAACACATATTTATCGACATTGAATGGAAATAAAACCAGTAAAGTACAAGTCAAAACTAGAAAAACGAAAGTAAAATGTAATTTAAATACCTGGACATAAGTGACCATCAAAGATGAGCAACACAAGTGTTACATGTTAAGCAAACGATCTGTGGGGTTGGAAATGTTGCATTGTGTAAATGTTGAAACGAATATGACATGTATTTGATAGACGAAAACCATCGTGCGTTCGCTTGGGTAATTTCATACATTTCTCAGATTTGTAGCGTTAATTTTTGTAGAATTTATTTGGTTTTGCCGTTTGTATAACACTACATTGTCTCTTGCTTGGTCAAAAATTAAAGAGGAGGAAAGAACAAATTGTCATATAAAAACAGTTTCGTAAGAATAAAATAATAATAAACTAGAGAGGCAAATAAGAGACATTAACACAAGCAAAGATATAATAATCTAAACTTCCAAATAATATGAAAAGATGTGTCCAAAGAGTCGTCGAAACGAAATCATCACGATGGCTAACAATCATCCCTACCACTGCCAACAATACCGACCTCTCAGCCTCTCAGTTCAAAGATGCCATACACTCAAAAAAATGAGAGCCAACAAAGAGAGATTTTCACTTAGTTGACATAAAATGAATACAATAGTTAAGATATTAGTTATACAAACCAAAACTGATAGTAACAAACAGCAATTCCTTTAGTGATTCAACTAACATCTTAGTTGATGTATCTATCGTCTTGTTAGGCTCGTATGGGATCAAGACGCTTATGCACAACAATCACAATCTTGTTACAAGCGACCAATTATTTTTTTCAGTGTAGCCATACGGTATGCTCATGAACCTGCAAGCCTGTGATGGATGCGGCGAATGTAATTTTGACCTAAACCATTCACTAAACTGCAAACAAGGTCACGATCAACACAGAGATGACTGTAAAAACTGGGCCGAATTAGCCTGGGGACCTGGCACAACAGAACCCATAATGCGTAACGCAAACACAACCCAACCAGCTCTTATAGGTGACCTGTTACTGAACAGCGTGTGGGAACCCGCGAGGAAAGCGTTCTTTGATGTTCGCATAGTAAATGCCGACGCTTCCTCATACAACAACCTCATCTGGCAAAAAACAGCTCAGAAACATAGCCGAGAGAAACATTTAAAATATGATCGAGCTGCTGGGGACCTAAGAGCTTCCTTTACTCCTCTAGTCATCTCTTGTGATGGAGCCCATGGGATTGAATATATCAGCTTTTTAAAAAAAACAGCCTCTTAATTAAAAGAAAAATGGCAAAAGCCATATTCACAAATAATCTATTGGTTTAAAGTAAAGGTACAAATTTCAGTCATAAGAGCTGTTTCCTTGAGAATAAGGGGAACCAGAAGACACATCAGAGCATTCGAGTGCGATAATGTAGCCGGAATTCACTAATCATAATATTATTGCCTTAACTACACATTAGTCTCAAAATTAATTTTGTTTTTAATATACGTAATTGGTTTTGCTGTCGTTTACAAACAAATAATACCCATAATTTTCATGTCAATTAGTAAATGTGTGTTTTGTATTAACATCTTGTAGTACTGATTGTACATTTATGCTCTAATAAAATTTATCTAAAGTTTCGTAAGTAAATGTAATACATAATCGTTTGAATAGTGCCTGTAAAGTAAAAGCGTCAAAATTTTCCTTTGCAAAAACAACTCGCCACAAAACCACCTTCCATTCTGACAACACCCTAAATAGTGTAAATAGCTAATAAAAGGTGGATTCCACCTGCCACCCCCGAATTGTAATGGCGGCCATTCCGCAACACGCCTAGTCCATCACTATAATAACATTCCATTCGTTGGGTACGAAAATGTAGACACACTCGGGGAAGCTTTCGGCTCTGCTTAAAGGTCGTGGGTTTCGCCGGAGTCGACTTACTTTTTACACAACTGCCCAAAAAAAGGGGGTTATGTTTTCACGGTTCATGTATGTATGTACAGTATTCCCAGCGTTTTAGTAGCTTTCGGCTGGCTATCGCTATCACGCTTGCACTCGCAACTGACAGTATATTTGTCACTCGTGTGTCATAGAAAAACGAAGATTGCCGATCGCTATTAGCAAAATTGGTAGCACTGTATGTACGATTCTTTATTCCACCATAACTTCTAAACGCCTGACCCGATTTAGATGTCTGTGGTACCTTTAGGATCCTTTCACCTTCCCCGGTGACATAGGATACATAAACTGTTTTTTTTTTTAACGGCAATATTGTTTTTTTATTTGTTAATATCTACCCAACTGTCGAAGAAGGAAATAATGTTGACTTAGGGCTCTATTCTACTCGGAAAAACCCTATTGCTTTTGACACGTTATCATATTGTCAACGTTACAATAGCTCTTATTTACTTGACAGTAATGGCGGCCGAGTAATCAATACGATAACATGTCAAAAGTTATATTGTTTTACAAAGTAGAGTAGGCCCTGTTTGTATGTATGTATGGTTATCTATTCCCTCGTAGAGGCTGAACACAGAGTAAAAAAATATTGGCGCAAGTAAAAATAAACCTAATTGGTGATAGTAATAAATATCATAATTATATAAAAGACAATATCAAAACACAGAGTTGAGTTTTTAAATCTTGCTTGTTGTTAGACTTTTATGGAAGTTGTGGATGTTGTTAGCTGTGGTAGGAGTCTGTGTTTCTCCGTGTGTGCGTGTTTGACATCGCCTAGGGTTTGACTGAACTGGTGAACCAATGTAAATGCGATTATTTTATTTGAGAGGTTGTATCCAGTATAAATTGAGCTGCCTGCCGACCAGACAGTTTTCCCGTAGACGCGATTACGTCTACAAGATGGCATGACATACTTTTTGATGACTTTGACGCTGCGTCAGCATATTTTGAGCTTCTGAATTCTATATAACTTTAGTGCCAGACCTTGTGATTTACATACAAATAAGACACGATTTGGTGCTCTTGTTAATTTATGAACGATCAGTCTGAGCTGGAGCTCTATTCCACTTTGTTTTAGAATAGAATTTAGGTTTTTTTAGGGTTCCGTACCCCAAAAGGAAAAAGGAATCCTTATAGCATCACTCGTGCGTCTGTCTGTCTGTTCGTCTGTCACAGCCGATTTGCTCCAAAACTACTGGACCGATCGAGTTGAAATTAGGTACACATATGTAAGTCAGTCTTTTTTATTACGAGTAAAGTCGACTTGTGCCCTTTTTCACTAGGACACCAGAATTAGGCTAAGATGTTTACCAGTGGGGAGCCCTTTGACTGCCATACATTTATTGTGTCGATTATTGAAAGTCAGACTTTTGTACCCATATTATTTATGTTCATAACTATCGGAAGTCATAAAATTTTTAGGTCATAACGCTTTATAATTGGATATAATAAGTCAGAAAGAAAGTCAATAAGTATAAATAACAATTATTTTTATTCATACCGTTTTTCTACCAAATGTTAATTAAAGCATTTTTTTATGTTTCGAAAGTATTAAAGACCATAATAACGAAAATATCAAACACATAAATATGGTCAAACGTGAGTTGAGCTCGTGCTGAACCGATTCGAAATAAAAAAACCCTTGCTATAGACGACAAATTTAGATCAATAGGTCAGGTTAGGTTAGTATTGCGTCAAGGCCGAATGCCTTAACTACCCAGAAATAGGAGCTCCGCCAAGCGGAGCTCCGTCGATCCTGTCACATCATACATGTCTATTGTAAGTTGTATGAGTTGTACTTTTATGACTAACAAGTTTTGACCTAATAACATTTATTACAAGTAGGTACTATTATTACATTCGACATTATGAAGTTTAATTATTATGACATAAATTGGTATGAATATGAATTGTATGACTTCCAACAAATATGACGCGCAATAATTGACATTCCGATTTATACTTTTCAATATTATGACTTTTAACTTTATGACTAATAACACATATAGTTTTGGACAACAATAATCGAAACATTAACTTTATGGCAGTCAATAGAGACCCTTACCAGTGTATTAGTGACAGGTTGCAAGCCCATTGCCTGACAGTATTACAAGCCTTTATTCCCTTAGTCGCTTCTTACGACATCCACGGGAAGACATGGAGTGGCACTAACGAAATATGTCAAAGAAATAAAAAAAAAAATTCAAAGAATATCCTTTAACTAGCTGTCATTCGTAAAATATTTCTCAATAAAAAAAATAACCAGTTTCTTTTTAAATTGTGCTAAGTTAAGAATTTTTATTGTTTTTGGGATTTTATTATAATTAAGTGGGGCCATTCTAATTTAGCCCATCTTGCAGACGCAAGATGTGTTTATTGTAAAAATCATGCTGATGACATTAGCTTTCAATATCAAGTGAATAAGAGATTTAATACTGTGCACAATACTCGTATGCTAATGACATAGATGCAAGATGGCTCGAACAAAGTAAAGTGACGAACAAAGTATAGCGGCTTTAATGGAAAATTACATTCTTGCTGACAAGTGAAGTGAATGTTTTTTTTACAGCCCGGGTTAATGGCACGGCTAATTTAATGACCTACATTTGCATCCGGACCTTTGTAACAACCCGGTCTTATTTAAAAACGTATAAAAACAGCCGTAAACCATTTACAGTGACGAATAACTCTAGGCTATGAAAAGTACGAAGCTTAATTAAGTGGGTCATAATGACTCTAAACATTAGCTCCAAGCGGAACCACCCTAGTTTTCTCTGTGTGCGTTGTGTCGCTTATGTGTGCGTGGAACGCGCAACAGGTTACGTTATCGAACGGTTTGCGCGTGTGTGGGTGATACACCAGTGTTGCCAGACTTTTTTCTATCTTCCCCCATAGAGGTTTTTAAAATACCCCTAGTTTCTCGAATACGGGTGATAAAACCTCTATCTGATTTATCTGAAATATGAGGATTATTTCATATTGACTGTTAATGAAATACTTAATCGATATAAAGTTTTTGGTAGGTTTTACAGTCATCATCATTACATTGCGTATGGCACTCGTCCTGCATGGATCAAAAGTCGATGTTTAGGTGATTTAGCCAGTTTGCTGCAGCAGGCGAAAATTTATAATTAGGTTAGGTATTTTTTTTTAGGTTTTGGGTAATCTTGTTACATTTAATTAAACTACACTTCGTAAGAGTTTCCTTCATATTACCCGGTTCTCTGATAAAAAAAAAACACAGAATTATGAGAAGCCTTAAGAAAATCCTCTAGATAGATTTAGTGACATTGAAACGAAACCTCGAAAATACCTCAGCGATCTGAAAATTCCCCTAGGTTGGGAAAACCTCTGAACCTGGCAACACTGTGATACACCCTGCAACTTATGTTGCCTCATCGACCGGCTTCCAGTGCGGGAGGGGGAGAGATGTTGGTTCTGCGTTGTATTTTCATATTATGTTCTGGATGTCAGATATGATGAAAGTTGGTAATATGAATACTTAGGAGTACTTTTGCTGGAGATTCCGAACTTTTTCAGTTCAGTGTTCTATTGACTGAACGTAGTCAAGGGACTTAGTTTCTTATACACGATAATACTCATGCGTATAGATGAGAGAAACTGATTGTTCGTGTTTCATCCTAAAACTTTTTTTATTATGCACAACGATAACCTTAGGTGTTGCCCGTGACTCCGTTTGTGTAATAGTAGTTTACGTGACTGTTGCGTAATGCTAATTACGCAGAGTCGCGTACAATACTTTATCTACACA